>JAQNBH010000005.1:26194009-26794009 GCA_028752905.1 Cladorhizidae sp. MBARI D1340-BT2 | reverse complement strand
TCGAGCAGAGCAACAAATCCAAGCGTAAAATTAATTACGCGGGTGAGCGTTAAAAGATAAACAGAATCATTTATGAAGTTGTATCTGATTCCCACCAGTGCTTACTGCGTGGCTTGCACCAAACCTGGCGCACAGATGGATGCTGGTAGTCAGCCACCATTGCCACAATCAAAGGACCTATAGCAGGCAAAGATCAAGCTAAATACTATTATAGCTAAAATAGACTTCGAAAATTTTACCGCCGCAGCCTTCTTTTATGGAGTTCATGGAGCGCCATCCGTCTACTGTATTGCCTTTTTCTATTTATAAATCCTTCTTCTCCTCTGCAGCATATGCTTCCTTCGCGTCTGTAGGTATCTCGTCCATAACAGAAGAAATCCAACAACTAAAACCATATCCATTGTCGTGTGTGCAGTTTTCTTGGAGGGCCCGGAGTGGTTTTTATGCGCGTTTGGTTAATTGTCATGTCAGTGTGGACGCGACGCCCATGACTGGACGCGCATTGAGACTCTCTGGTAGCTAGTGCGTCTCAATGCGCATCCAGTTATTGTGCAGTGTGGACAGGCCTTTAGTTCATTAGTTAAAGACAGAATGCTCCTATGTGTAAACACCACAAACAATGAGTGCAGCCTACTTAAAGGAAACACTTCATTAGTGGGTGGTCAGTCTTGATTAACTTTAAGAAAGATAACTCGACACCGACTTATCTCTTGAAGCAGAGCTTGCTTCTGTCTAGAATAAGGGGAGACTTTGGTGGTAGGGGCGATTAAGGCACCACAGCCCATCCAACCCTCACAGAGGGACAGTTCTCATAATCAATGAGACTGAGCAATGCTGTTATAACTGGAGAGGTGGTTCTTAATAGTGAATACAGTGTACAGTAATATTACATAGACAATGAGTACCTCCGAATGCCAGCACCCTGGTAGTCACTTGGGGCCCAGGGATGGGAGGAGCAACAAACACGTGTTCCTCACTCCACCCTCCAGCACCAATGGAACTGCCAAACTTATAGTAGTACTTGCTCCCAGGAGTTAGCCTGCAAGGGATGGAGGGTAAGTGTAGAGAGATGTGAGAAGCATACATATGCGTCCATGCAATACTGCCATGGCCTTTCCTGGAATACTTGGGAGGGGAAGATGTCCCAAATTTCTGCGAATCCAGGATCCAGTGCTGGACTAGGGGTGGAATTATGGGAATTATAGGGCTAGAGATAGGTCTTGGGTGCACTGCACATTTCTCTTTCAATCAACTTTGCTTGTTTTTATTGAATATTTCTGAAGGAGAAATCTCCAATGCCAGCTAAAAGAAATCTAATAGGTCGAGAATATTTTAGGCTAAGGATTCTAGGGATACGGCTAGGGTTAGGGTTAGTTTTCGTTATCCTGGGGAATCAAGTATTTCAGGATTTCACAGTTGGTCCCCCTCACAACACAACACATTATACTCGCTGGCAATGCATTTCACATGACCTGTCTGAATGCTAGAGTGTATCAGCACAATGACTCACACAGATAATGGTGGGCATGGTTTACAGTTAAGACCTAGCAACCAGCTAGCTCCAGAACTACATCCTAATTGAAGTGTGTTTTGTGAAGGAGGAGGTGCACGTCAATCTCTCTACCCATGGATTAATTGAATGTAGAACTAGAGCTGCCTGATAACTGGGTGTCAACTTTCAAGACTGTGTATGTGAAACACGCCCACCATTATCTGTCTAGATGAATGGCTATGCTTTACACTCTAGCATTCAGACAGATCATGAATCACATCCATTTTGTGTGAAAGGCATTCCTAGTACAAATGTGTTGCATTGTATCCATTTTTTCATTCTTGAAGAAGACCAAAGCATTGGGTTGAAATTGTAGCTGAAAACCCCCAAAGCTTATGAACCTTCAGTATTCCAATAAAGTTGTCTGAAAGTCACCGTACAACTTCACCTAATGTCGCTAATCCACATCATGCTGAATGTTCAACAAGCAGTCCCAGCACAACTGACCTTCAGGATTTATGCACTTTGAGTGAGTACAGTCTGGCCTACGGACTTGGAGGGAGTCCCACTGGGAAAGGCATCGTATTTGACGTGAACAACAAAATCAGCAAAAGTAGTTAAAAAAAGTGTCAGTTGTGAGGGACGACCAAGGTTCATGAATCAGTGTCATTTATCACCCAGTGGGGCTCAGAACACAATGCTATCAGTTAGAGAGCCTTTCCATAAGAACTACAGGGAAATAAAGGTTGACTTGCTCTACTAGGTATTGGGATCATCAGTCTTCTCCCTGTAGCACACTAACATGGCACCACTTTGCTCACGCTGCCATCGTCCTCCTTTCTTTTATTCCATCCAGAAATGGAACTTAGAAGAAAGTTTTTGAAGGGAAAGGAAAGAGACGAAGCTGAGACAGGAGAGGAAGGAGATGGAATAGCTGAAGTAAGAAGTGTGTTGTAAAGTTGGGACTTGGAAGAAGACCAATGAGCCAATAGCAGCTTGGATTCTGGTATGACGGGAGGCCTACCACTTGTGTTTAAATATAATTGGGTGTGGTTATGGGTGTAGCTAATGATACCACTCTACTTCTTTATTCCCTGGGGAGAACCCTGCCAATTATACCCTTCCACTTGCAAGGCTAACTGTATCCAGCAGGAGAAGGACCACCCAACAATTACACACTGCCAGAGTTCCATGTGGTTCTATGCTACCTGTATCTACTACAATTAGCTCTTAGTCTTATCTATTGCTATTGGTATACATGTAGTCTTTGATGAAAACTTACATATCAGAAACCAGCCCCTAGAGAGAATTACTTAGATCTCAACTAGTACATTCATGGAATAGCTTATGAATAATAAGTTATTAAGCTATCCTAGTCCCTAGCCTTGCGAATACTGAAGTTCTGCCGTAAGATTAAAAATAGCAAAGATTATTCCTTTAAACAATTGTTTTTACCAAATGTTTTGGTCTTCATCAGAAAAGCGGACACCATTTTTAATGAAGTCAGCTGAAAACTTCCCCATGCAAGTATGTGGCACTGACCGCTTACCTGTCCAACACCACACTATGAATCATGCCAGGGTCTATCCAGCCGTAGTCCTTGGCCGGAGAGTCGCACATATCAGCAGCTGCATATGTGCTACTGCTAGCCTGCACAACACCACACCCCTCAGAGTTAATATCCCTCCACACTTGACACCACACCTGACAGTGTGGTGCGCTGGGTGAGGTTGCTTACCTTTTTAATAGAACTATATTGTCCCGGCCTTGTTCCCCACTGGACCTCAGGCAGACCAACGTCTCGAGTCACCCACATTAACCTAGGCCAGAGGGAAGAGGAGTTGGGTGGAGGGATGGAGGAAGTAGAGATAGTCGTGAAGACGAGAAAACAAACACATTATTTATAATATCATTCACAGCATCTGTGTGTAGTCCTTGGTGAGTGCCAGGTGTCCCTGAAGAGGCTGGTTGGGGTTGACAAATCTCACCACGTCAGACACAGCCACCAAAGTCGGCGAATCAAGACCTTTGCAATACACACACACATAACGTAGGTGTGGTTAGTGAATGTGTGGCCTAGCACGGTAACATCAGGTGCACTCAAGAACTTCGAGCTAGATAGTTGATTAAGATCAGCCATTTAATCTCACCTCCTCTGACAAGTCCAAACTGATAAACACCTCTCATGTTGATGAGCTGAAAAGTTAGTTTATCATATCCTTGGTTGCACCACTGAAAAAAAAGACACACACACAACCAACAACAACAACAACAACAACAGCAACAACAACAGCAACAACAACAACAGAGGGAAAGGAGGAAATCAATTTGTACTCACACACACACTCACTCACTGAGTCCACTGTACACTATCTCACCTTGTACTTGACGGGTGCATGGTTTTTGGGATCTATGGATGAAGATGAGTTAGGGAGTAGCCACACCCCTACAAACTCAAGTTTCTTTGGAGAGGAAACGGGTTTCCAAGTCACTTCCACCATGGCCGACGAGTGGTTGATGACAGTCGCATTAACAGTGATGTGGCTGTAGGCATCTTGTAATGGTTGTGTAATTAATTATCATTTGATCTAACTTTAAAGTCAAGACCATTTCAATACCGTAATTTTAGCCACCATATCACACATGCTAAACAACAGTGTAGCTAGAGACATACAACTGAGGTCAATTGGTTGAGGAACATTGGAACTAATGGTAGTTATAGTATACAGTGATTCAACAGAGCAAAATGTGCTCGACCTAGAGTTATATTAGTCCTCAGTTAATAAAATTTTTAGTGCCTGTTGCTAAGTCAAGATCAAGTAAATATGCATGCTCCTCTAGCTTGCAGGATGCAGATTAAATGAGAAAACAGTTCCTAATGCAAATCCAGTAAAGATGAAGGCCTGAAAACTGGCTGTAGCTACTTGTATTGCACACTCTCAGCATGCAAACATAGCCACTAATTTATAGCAAAGTAGATAACTATCCAGCTGCATTGCAAGGGCTAAATGACATACATCTATTGTAACCGCAGTGGAATGAAAGAATGACAAATAACATACTCTTAAGTTACATTTAATGATCATCGATCCACTATTTACCAAAGTCAACAGAAGCTCTTCTATGCTTTATCAGCCCCAGAAGGTTCTGTGATTTTTGTTGTGTCAAGGGAACGCTGATGAGAAGGAGGGAGACTTCTAGAAGGGAGAGGAAAGCCAACATATTTCTTCCTAGGTCAAATAGTTCTGGGACCGCGCAAGTAATTTTTTAATGAATTTTGTTATGTAGCGAGATGACAAATGAACTCTGACCTTTTCAAGCGTGGTCTTCGTTAGCGCATGCGCACAATATGCGCACTTTGACCTTTTCGGAAACTTTTGAACTTCGAATGGACGGATGAACCATAGATCTTGGAGGTATAAGATCTATGGATGAACATAATCCTTTGTCCCATTGATGCAAGTGTCTTGCTGCTAGCAAGGTAATTTAACCACAGTGTGACTAGATACACCTCCCTTTTAACCATTATAGTGACTAGCTAGATACTTTGCTTCTCCCTAGCCAGGATATATTGTATGACTAGATGCTTCAGCTTTACTCTTACCCCAAGGAATCTGCTGGCCAAATTCTTCTCTATAATAGCTGTATGTGTAATAGCTGTATGTGAGTTATTCATTGAGACAAGAAAATGTGTTTGTTCAATACATGGATTTGTTCAGTTTAATTTCTCTAAAAAATCAGAATCAGATGTTCGTACCCAAGGCATTTAGTAGTTTGCGTAGCCAGACCCTTTACCTTCTCACTCACAACACTCGAAACACGGATTTGGCAGGCCCACACAAGCGGATGCTGAGACATTGTTATTATTAAATACAGCAATTTTAATTCATATGTTTGCAGGTCATTTAGTTATAAATCAATTCTTTTGGGATCATCTTTACCAGTAAGTTGAGGTGGTACTTCACAAACTTGGTCACTCTCCATTGATATAATTGCTTCATAGTGACTTCGATGATGGTACATTTCAATGTGACTGATATCTTTCTTTTGTTTCAGATCTTCATCTACAATCACAGGAAATGTCAAGTTGTTTGGTGTGATAGGATGAAAGACACTCCAAGTGAAGGAACTACTTTGTTCTGACCAGATACAAAAGTAGATGGGTAGCTGGAAAAGCGTAGCAGCTGCTTTGATTTCAAGGTGACTCCCCCAAACATATGGGTGGTTCATGTGTTGGACTTGTTCCTCGATGGTTGGTCGATTAACTGGCATCAAATACTGGGAGAATACTCCAGAATTAAGGTTTATAAGCCTGACAATGTGGCTTCTAATGGGAAAGTGATGATCTTCAGTGTTTAGAAAAGCATATGATATTGTGCGAAATAAGCAGTTCCCATCTCCCAGTATAGGATGAAGTTTTCGTCCACTGATTTGGAGAAAATTATCGATGGAATTGTTGCTGGAAGTAGACTGGCTTGACATTATTGGTTTGGTAGGAATTACTGATGTTTTAGTATCCTTGCTAGTTAAGAGCTGGCATATTTTCAGCTCACAACACTTCTTTCGCTTCCCTGTCCCTCCAAACTTGGGCTTGTCTTTGCAGAATACACAAACTCCACAGTCCAATCGTTTGCACCTCTCACAAGATCCACATCTTTTCCTCTTCACTCCTGGAACAATCACATATAATTACTATATGTGTAGACACTTTCTAAATACAATCTTACCAGATTTAGCCGTGTTTGAACTTGATGTTGAAGCGGTTGTTCTTTGTGAATACTGTAATGGTACAGTATGCATACACCAATGCTTTGAATCAGTGGTGGTATCTTTATAATTACATATATGGTACTTTTTTTACAAGTATTACAGATTACCTCATTGTGTTTATCTGTTGTTGATGATCCACTTTTCCTCTTCACTCCTGGCACAACTATGTGATTTTTTGAATTTGAGGTTGAAGCCTTATCTGTTTGCTTGTTCTGTAATGGTACAATTTTCATAGCACCGATATCCATCGTGCATGGTTGTCTTATGAAAACTCTAGAATTAATAATAAATTACCTCATTTTAGTTATCTGTTGATAGCTCTTGAGTAGTTGATAGCTCTTGTGTGGCTGTGTTTATTGTTGTCTGGGTATAGGAATAATAAGTAGCTAGCTGAAGTATTAGTGTTGTGTGTTTCCTTACATTATCCTCTGTTTCCAATTCAACCAGAATATCTCTCCTTTCTTCGCTATTGGCATGTCTTCAAATTTTTGCATAGCTTCATAAATAATGTCTATATATGTATTATGATATAAATGATACTAACCTGAGTACCAGTCCTTTTTTCTTTCTACCTGGTGCCTTGCTTGTTATCTGGAATCGCCATTGATGTTCATTAGTTGAAATGTCGGGTCTATAATAATCAAAATTATGGTATATCTGCATACAATGAATCATAGTTGTGCATACCTGTGGATGGATTCCTCACACTCTCAGCAAATTCAAGGGGGTCATCAATATCAGAATCACTGTCCGCTCCACTATCATTGGGATAGGAACACGCAAAAGCACAATGGTTATTGGGCTCTTGTAATTTCAACCACATAGAGTGAGCTCTGTGTATGTGTTTACACAAGTTTCCATTTGTGTAGTCATAGCAATACTTTCCACAAGTGTACATGTGGTAACAAAGCAGCTTGCATTCCCTTTGGGTGCACATCGTTGCTGATTCTTCAGTAGTACTGCTACATTCAGTGCAAGATTCTTTTATCTGCTTAACTAAGTAGCCATCGGGAGTTCTACCTGACATGCTAGGAATACGCCAAGTGCTACAATCAATAACCTGTATTTGAGTGATATACAAATAGTATAAACGGCAAAATGGCATAGTATATGTTATAACTTTGCAAACCTCTACATTCCCTGCAGGAATAGCAATGGCACGCAGGTGACTTGAATCTCTGGCTACCATTGGAAGCTGACATTTTCTTCTATAGTTGAAGAAATTATCTTCCTCAATGCGGAATAACACGCTAAGTAAGAAATCCACTCTTCTGTTTACTTTCCCTTTTAGGTAGGTAGTTTTCAGTTTGTTGTGAAAGCTGCATGTAATGTACATACTCTAATAATGTTCATAGTGCAGTGCAAAGTGTATGACCAAGTGATACGTACGTGCGTACCTCTCCAAGTACATGTTGGTGTCTGTATCAGCATGTGGAAAATGCCTGTGACACTTGGCCCATTTTTCTATTTAATCATTACCAAAAAAACAACTGAAGGGCAATATTCTGTTTGCTTACCAGGACGGCTTTGATACTGTTGTTTGAAGTAGTTGATAAAATCGTGTTCTTTGCTGATCCAGTGTAGAATGAATTGATCCAATAGAGTGTTGAACTTGCTCAAATTGTGTTCGTCAATCAGAATGCACAATGTTTGGTAAATTTTGACCTGATTGTCAGGTGTGCAACTCCTTAGGTGGTTCTTCCATGATCTGAATACTAGCATGTCATTTTATATACCAGTTAAAATTGTTCTGTACCTGTGAACATGCCAGTGGCAGAGTAAGTGCCTAAGTGTTGGTCCAAATACATGAGTTGCTGCATTCCAGGCAGTATTATCTGCAATTGAAATAAAATATGCTGTTATGGTGAGTGAGCTGGAATTGAAGTAAAATATTTATACCATCATCAGTCATCAGTATAGAGACTGTTGATAGTGGTGACCGGTTCTTGATGCTCTGTAGAAACAATTCCACTACTTCTGTGGTTTCTTGGTCAGATATGCACCAGGCTATTGGCTGTCCTAAATCATTATCACAGATCATGTATATTTATTATTTTTATAACTGTATATATTATAGGTACCTTGGCCAAACTTGTCTGGAACAACACAGGTGATCAGCTTAAAGCGGTAAGCATTAGTACAGTGTGTACTATCAATGCAAACTATTTTACTGCAAAATTGTCTGTAAAGTTCCATTTGAAATTCTGTTTGCACCGCTAGAACAAATGAATCTTTCACAAGTGTGGGGTGGTCTTCCAGAGTCATTCCTTGTGGTTTATAAATTAGAATTGGATCAAAAGGCTCTTGCTGGATTTCTCGCACAAGAATGCTGACAGACATTGCATCATTTTCATGCCTTTTTATATGTCTGTCCAGAACAGACACTCGGATGTTTCGAACATCTTGATTTGATAGGAAATGTTTTCGTGATGCAGCTTGGGAAAAATCTTGCCGTTTTGCACGATGGCCAACTTTCTCTCTAACATCTGAAATGTTATACATGCATGGTGTCATCTAATTTGAAGTTTGCCAATCGAAACCATACCTTCAAGTATTCTTTCAGCAGGAATACCCTTGCTAACTTTCAGAGCCACTTCTCCTCGTATGCTTTTAGGCAGTGGAAGATGTGGTAGTTCTGCAACCCCTAGCTGGTGGTTGGTATGAGCCGTAATATACTGGACTTTCACATGATGGTCGAAATATTCATCCACATACATTCTAGATAGGCAGACATCATTTATCTTGCGGGTAGATTTTTGATGGAGTCTCTTTTGATCTGTTCTTCTCTCTGAGGAATTGTAATGATACTCACCATCGCGACAGCAAGAATAGTAGTAGGTGACCTTTATTGCTGTTTATGCAAATTACATTTAAAATAATAAATATGATTCTAATATGGTTACATTTACCATCAGTAGCTTTTGGCTGATAGGAAGTTTGTCGCTGTATGTATGTGGTGTATGTTGTTTCCTCCTCCAATCCTTTCCACTTGTGAAACTCTTCAATTGAATCAAATTTGAGGTTCTTTGTTCCTGCATTTGTAAGTGGAACCCATTGAAACCAGTATTTGTTTTGTCCTTAACCGATTATTGATGATAGACGCAGATCTGTCTACGCATGCCCAACGCTATGCGCTGCTTTATTAAAATAGAATCAAACCTACATCCGGTTAGGGTATTTGGAAAGCAAAATTGAAGACCGCCGAAATTTTGAAGCTTCTCCAAAGTCTTTGGGTTTGGATCTTTACTCCAGTTTCTGGAAGCTCTTTTGTATCCAATATATATACTACATGTGTCTCTATTTAGCCATGGGTATACAACAGGTATAGACATTATATATACTACATGTGTCTCTATTTAGCCATGGAGTACAACAAGTATAGATATATTATATATACTACATCTAGCACACTCCTGACCTAGATACATCTAGCACACTCCTGACCTAGATACATCTAGCACACTCCTGACCTAGATACATCTAGCACACTCCTGACCTAGATACACCTAGCACACTCCTGACCTAGATACATCTAGCACACTCCTGACCTAGATACATCTAGCACACTCCTGACCTAGATACATCTAGCACACTCCTGACCTAGATACATCTAGCACACTCCTGACCTAGATACATCTAGCACACTCCTGACCTAGATACATCTAGCACACTCCTGACCTAGATACATCTAGCACACTCCTGACCTAGACACACCTAGCACACTCCTGACCTAGATACATCTAGCACACTCCTGACCTAGATACATCTAGCACACTCCTGACCTAGATACATCTAGCACACTCCTGACCTAGATACACCTAGCACACTCCTGACCTAGATACATCTAGCACACTCCTGACCTAGACACACCTAGCACACTCCTGACCTAGATACACCTAGCACACTCCTGACCTAGATACATCTAGCACACTCCTGACCTAGATACATCTAGCACACTCCTGACCTAGATACACCTAGCACACTCCTGACCTAGATACATCTAGCACACTCCTGACCTAGATACATCTAGCACACTCCTGACCTAGATACATCTAGCACACTCCTGACCTAGATACATCTAGCACACTCCTGACCTAGATACATCTAGCACACTCCTGACCTAGATACACCTAGCACACTCCTGACCTAGATACATCTAGCACACTCCTGACCTAGATACACCTAGCACACTCCTGACCTAGATACATCTAGCACACTCCTGACCTAGATACACCTAGCACACTCCTGACCTAGATACATCTAGCACACTCCTGACCTAGATACACCTAGCACAGCTCAGGTCTTTACTATCAAATTGTCGACTTCCCTACACCATCTACACCATCATAGTTCTCTTGCAAATGTCACGTTTCTGCTGGATGGAGAGCACCTTCTTTTTCTTTTTACCTCGAAACTCCATCATGTTGTTGGTGGCTACAAGTAAACTGGCCGCACATGATCGACGTTCAAATTATTCCCTTTTTTTCTCGTTCGGATAATTGACAGTTTGGTTGATTGACGTTCGGATAATCGAGGTTCCACTGTAGTTCACTATTTAAAGGATCACTATCATGGGTTCCATACTCATCCATATGCATTTAGTTTGAATAGTAGTTCTAGCTTCTAATAATAACTTCAGAGTGCACATTATTTGGATAGCTTGTAATTATAACTTCAATGCCTAGTCTACTAAATAATCCTTCAATGCATCTCAGTTCAAGCACATTGCATTGGATTTAACAAAAAAGAATTCAGGTTGTACTAGGCAAGCTGCTGTGTCTATGCTAGTGATCCTTACCATGTTTGATGCTAATAATAACTAGAGCTGACAAAATTATAGTATACCTACGGTTATATTTACCCAGTGAATCGTCGTGTGATGACTGACAATGACCCAACAAGAGTTTCATGGTACGGAATGGAGACAAGTCACACTTGAATGGGCAGAAGAAGCGGCTAGCTTGTTTCTTGGTGTTCATTTCAAACTGATGTTCTTGTTCCAGGTGTGAGGACAGTCGATCTCTCCGTGAAAAGAATTTTCCACATGCTATACAGGAAAACTTCTCTTGCAATGCTTATGTGTGTATGTGTTAGTGTATGTGTTAGTTTAACGTTTAATAATAAGTATATATTCATGGATTAACATTTTTAATTTTGTTACCGTTGTCATGGTCACTTCTTGTATTGAGATCTAGATATTGTAGATAATCAATAATTATGGATTATACGTATGTTTTTGGTATTTACCATTGTCTGGGGCGTTTCGTGCCATAAGATCTAGATAATCATATATACGGATGTAGCATATATAAGTAAGAATTATGCACAATCTTGGAATTCTTGTTACCATTGTCTGGGACACTTCCTGCCTCTAGAGGCTCTGCCTTGACCAAGAGATATCCTGGAAAAAAAAGAATTGTTTTTGGCCTTCATGGGTTTACAAGGACAAGGGGGTGGTGCTTGGGGATGTCCCCTACAATTTCTGGGAAAACCAAATGAATGCAAATTAAGCTATAATGCTCAAACTTAGTGATTAACACCCCTTAAAATTAACACCCCTGTCTATGGCCTTGTTCAGTTATAATAAATTTGTTACCAATGTCTGGGGCACTTCCTGCCCTTATATAATCATCATTGGACACATATTCTTGTAATTCCTGTTACCATTATCTGGGTCACTTCCTGTTTCAAGATCCTTCAGCTGTTCTGGAAGCCATGCTACACTCCCGCCAGTTGAGCGGTTTCTGAAAAGGTCAACGTGCAAATGTTATGCGCATGCGCTAACGAGGACACGGCGCTTGAAAAGGTTAGAGTTCATTTGTCATCTCGCTACATAACGGGACTCTTTTTTAATAATCGGCTAGATGCAGCGAAGGGGGTGCGGCGTTTCCATTTATAACTTCACACTGCGAAGTGGTGGGATTGTGTGAATTATTGTATAATCACCATGTCTGTTGGGCATTGATTTCCTAAAATTAATTTTAAAATGTGCACTGGGATTGTGTAAATTTACTATGTATGTCTGGTGTATTGATTTCCTAAAGATGCTCACTTTCCAAACAGTGATTGGTACACGTGACAGCTAGGCCGCAAAAGGCAGCAAGCTCAGCGGTTTTCAGGACCTTCAAGCGGAATGTGAAGAAGATGCAGAGTTGCCAACTGTCCAGAATTTCATTTGAAAGTTCCTGTCCCAGAGTTGCCAACCGTCCCGGAATGGCCGGGACAGTCCCGGAATTTTGAGCATTGTCCCGGTGGTGTCTTTGTCCCGGAAATGTCCCGGAATTTACAGCTACGCACACCTTGCGCTTCCACTCGCTTAGATGGCCTCTGCAGTCTCAAGCTTGTTTAGTTTAGTCTAATTACACTCGTAAAGCAACAAAATCAGGACACTTTTTAGCAGAGAAAAACTTCAGATAAACAATTACGGCTCCCAGCGGTTGTGCGAAACAACCTTTGACCTTGTTTCGATTGGTGGTGCGGCACTCACGTGAAACTTCTCAGCACGTTATGCAATGTAGCAGAATGCCATTTTGACAATAAATGGATCAAAGAATTTCAGGGGATAGGCAAGAGTAATATATAATGAAATTGATTGACAAAGTAAGTAAGCATGGAATACCGCAATACAGGGTAAATAATAACATCATGGGTACAGTGTGCTGCTTGTGTTCAATGCAATAGTAATGTCAGTAGTCTTGCCTTCATTTTGTCACTTGTATGCCCGATGCACTCTGTGTGCAATCGACTTTGGTGTTACCCATGGTGGCTGTTAATGATGTCACATGTCACCTCAAGAGCAAGAAACATAAGGATATGTCAAAGGCTGTGCTATCACTCTTCCAATATCAGAGAAGTGATCAAGTAATCGAAGCAGAGGTCAGGTGGTCTACATTTGTTGCTAAGCACAACATATCTTTTCTGTCTAGTGACCATGCCACCAAGCTTTTCAACAAGATGTTCCCCGACTCTGAAATTGCAAAGAAATTATCCACCGCCATAGTGAAGAAAGCTCTTGCTCCTTACTTCACACAGAGTTATGGAGTTAATGTTAAGTGGTCCATTCTCTTTGATGATTGATGAATCCCATGACAAGAGGAATAAGTCTTGTATAATTATTTTGAGGCTTCTTGATCCACAGGTAGGTGAAGTACGGACGAGATTCTTGGATATGCCTGTTGTGAACATTAATATAGCTACCAACTTGTTTCAAGCCTTGAAGGAGTCACTGACTAAGAATGGGCTCAGATTTTGACAATGCAGTGTCTTTCATGTCTTGTTGTTATGAAAGGAGTGGGTGTGCAGAAGCTGATTAAGGATGAGATCCCAACTTTGTATGATGTTGGTTGCATCTGCCATTTGACTGATTTAACAGTCAAAGCTGGTTTGAAGGTACTCCCAGTGAACATTGACCAGCTCTTCATCGACATATTCTACTACTTCCATAGCAGCAAGAGAGCAGCAATTTGTCATGGTGTTCACTTTTCACTGAGCCAGGGGTGATTTTTAAGCATTGCCCCACACGATGGCTCAGCTTGCTGAAGTGTGTGAATCGTTACCTCAGGTAGTATGATGGTTTGAAGTCATTCTTCTTGTCTTGGAAGCTGAAACAGCTGTAGCATTCTTGAGAATCCTCTGACGAAACCTCTGTTGTTCTTTTATCTTGCCCCTTTTATCTTGCCCTCAATGGATCAATTCAACCGCCTCTTCCAGAAATCTACAGAGAATACTACCTCTGTATGATGACGGTTAGATGGGTCGCGTATAAAATTAATGGCAGGAAAGGCGCACGCTAATTAGGGGGCGTAGTCGAAAATTCGCGCCGTATATATAATGTCCCGGAATTAACTTATGGCAAGTATGCGAGTGTCCAGTATCCAGCAATTTGCTATAAATGTCCAGCAAAACAAATGGATTTTTTTGGTTTTAGTATTAGCTAAGTCCAAGACAAAACCAGTATACAGCATAGCTTTGCTGTGCAGCATGTCTGATGACTATGGTGCTAAGATTGGAGTGAAAGTGAAAATTGGAAAATTGTATTAATAAAATCTGTTGTCGAGAACTTTCCCGACTTCATTCTATGAAATTTTTTTTAGTTGAATGATGTATGAGTCTCTACGTCAACTTGAACCAAAAGCCAAAAGGTAAATAGCTACATGTCAGTAATACCTTGTCACTATTTATAATTTAATCTTGATACTGTTAATACAGGCGAGTGTTATACCATATAAAACCAACTAACACTAATAACAGCATAATAATATTATAGCTAAGAGTGTCCGGCTCTTCGAGGAGAGGGGAGGGGAGGGATCAAAGATCATTCATCAGCTTGTCGTACAACATTTCCTTTCTCCTCTGCCACCATTTCCCTACCCGATACATAACACGCTTGCCCACCTCCTCCATCACTGCATCACTTACTCCTTCCCCCAACAACAATGCCACCTATCCATCTTTACCCACTCTCATCCAGCCACTGTCCAGCCACTACAATTGTTCACACCATATCCACCAGTACCAGCCAATCCCTCTCAAATTCCACATCTTTCCCTGCTATCTCTCATCCCTAATTATTCCAAATCCCTTCTTATCCTCTAACAACCCAGTCTTCAGTCTAAATTGCAACCTCACACCTTCCTGACCCTGCATGGACCTCACATCTCTCCACTCGTGCACCATTTTTTGACAAATTATACAACTTCAGCCTATTCTTGCTGTTTACTTCCTCCTTCCAATCCACCTTCATTTTCTCCTTCGTACTGATCCAACCTCATCTCATCTCTTCTCTCCTCCAGCTTCCTCCACCCCATATCTCCCCGCATTGCCACTCCTTCTACTGTATCTGTGCTGACTCCAACTTCTTACAAGCACTACGTCTTCCTGTCCACTACATTTCGGCTACATACTCCATACTCGTGGATGTGACCCAGAAGGTATGGTAGTGGAGTAGTGTGGTACAGAACTTCACTTGGCATAGAGTGCTCCGTTCGCTGGGTATTTGGGGGAAAATGTTAGTTCACAGAGGCTGTGTACTGACTACATGCATCTCAACTTGGTCTCTGAAGTTGTGATGCCATGCATTTATGACCTGATGATTTGGCAAAAGCAAAATACATTACCATGCTGGATCTGGCCAAGTTCCTCTATCTGAGTCTTCTTGCTCGAAAACAGTCTTTTCAACCCTGTTTGGGTTGTTCCAGTCTAATGTTAACTTCAGGAGCACCAGTCACCTTTCAGCAACTAATGGACCGCATCACTGGATCGAACTTCACAGCAGGTTATTTTATCGTCTTCAGTGAGACCTGGGAAGAGCACATTTCCCATTTCTGTAAGTCCCAACTACCTCAGGAATCAAAATCGATAGTAAAACTCAAGAAACACCAGATAGGCATGTGTGTCTCATCCAAATCGAATATACCCTTGGATCCAGAGGTGTGGAATTTCCTAATCATATTCACATGAAACACGTGTTGTTTTTTCTGGTCATCTGACATATCAATCTTGTAATTGACCTGGCCAATTTCTTCCACAACCTTGCATTGCCTCTGACACTGAGCAAGCAACTTGGGGCACGTGGTAGGAAATTGTGTTGATAACCAGAGCCCTCGAAGATTGATGCAGTTTCGCAGATTTGGTAGTACACTCACAATGATGGAACTCATAGTGCAAATCCTAGTTGTGTGCTAGGCAGCTGATAATGTGCATATGCCAATAAATAATGGTGTGCATGATGAAGGAAAGGAATTAGGGGCTGTAGAAAGTGGTTGTTACTAAAATCCAGGATGGGCTGAGATATCCTGTCCCATCTACTAAAAGGCGGGTCTCCATTAAGATCGCTAGCGAGCTGAGAAAAAGTTAGCACTAACTACAGAGATGCTGGATTGGTTGATGCTTTTGATATTGATCATTAGCAGGTCAAGTAGCCAAGTCTAAAAAGGAATTTTCCAAAATTATCAGCATCAAAGAAATGTCTCTAATATAGTTGGCTACCTTACAGATCAAAACTTGTTTACTGTTGTCGACTCCAGTGGTGACCATGACTTATCTGAGAAATTACACCTCTCGAAAGAATCCTAGATAGAGCTACAAATTATTTTTTGAATAAACTATGTGCAAGTATTGATTGACCAGCTATACGATCTACTCTTCCTGGTAAAATGGTAGCTATATTGAATTGTGTGTGTTTCCACTCGGGATGCACTGGGTCGTCATCTATAAACAAGCACATCACGATTACTCATCCTTCCACTCAGAGTACACTAGGTCGTCATCTATAAACAAGCACATCACCATTACTCATCCTTCCACTCAGAGTACACTAGGTCATCATCTATAAACAAGCACATCACCATTACTCATCCTTCCACTCAGAGTACACTAGGTGATCATCTATGAACAAGCACATCACCATTACTTGTGTTCTCCATCTTGTAATCAAACTGCAACTTTCACCTATGAAATTTGTTCCCCCAATAGCCATAAGTGAGTCTCTCCATCAAATATAACTTGATTTGTGGAATTTCTTTCAAGAGGTTTCACAAATACTATATCAAGTGATATTTGATTGAGAGAATCACTTACTAGTTTATGGTTACAGTCCATTTTGACCCCAGTAACTTTTTGTCTTCCTCGTTCTTTATGCATTCTCTCCAATTCAAACCGTTCATCATGCACTTAGTTATACTTGTATTTACATTCATGTAAGGGTTCACCAACTCATGGTGGTTGTCCTTAAGCTTGTACTGTCACTCACACATCAAATTTATGTCGCCACATCAATCATCATGAGAATGACTGACAGCACCAGTGTGTGAGAGTTGACTGTAAGTCTCTTCATTCAGATTCAGTGTGCTACCATAGATAGATAGGTACAAACATACATAGATACACCATGTCATGATGTGCGACAATAACAAATTTTCCATGTGGAATATCACTCCATTGATACTGCGTGGGTGCTTAAATACTGTAACAACGAGCATGCACTAAGTTTGCAAGTTTGTGCGCTAAATGACCTCCTACAGGAGGAACAGTAAATTTCGACTTCCATCATATTCAAGGAGAAATCGGAGACCATATGGCAGTGAAAGACTGAGCATGATGAGTCAGGTGCACAATAGATAGTCTGTTCGACTGGACGGTGTTGTCAAGAACACACTTGACGGTCAGTAACGCATTGGAGTGAGCGCGCTAAACTTGATGGTAACTTTATAAGCAACCGTTCTTGAAATAGGCATGGCAGTAGTGTCCATCTGACCCAGATATTTAGCTTGAGTACTTGGACAAGCCCCCAAGTGCCGATTGTGATAACCAACTTCTAGGGCTATTTGGATGAGGGCATTTTTATGGATGAACACATGACCAGCCAATGCTTCACTTGATATTTGTAACTACCAGTATCCCAGTGGCAGTGGAACTTCTTGCATCTTCCAACTTCCAAAGAACTAACTCACCTCAACATAGTTTACAGCTACCCTCCAATCGCAGTTGTCAAGCCACTCCCCCACTCACTTCCAGCTCCTTCTACTCTAATTCAATCCTTGTTCGTGATTTCACAGGTTATTCATTTCAATTGTAAACAATTACTCATTGAAGAACTGGCTTTTGCAGTTTCCTTGTTCAGAACATATTCACCTGCATTTGGAGACAAGATGAAAATTATCATAAAAGCAATTCATCTATCTACGAATACTCTCAACAAACTCTCAGTTCATACAATTTAGATACAATAACTTTAGCTACTTTAGTTCTAGTAAAAACAGCTAGAATTTTATTGAAGCAAGCTACCTAGCTCATGGTCAACAGGTTTTGCAATCTGAGCTTCTAGAAGGAATTGTTGGGCAGTTGATAGCCTAGCTTTTAGCTGGTTACCTAACGCTGAACAGCTACATAGATCATCTTACCTTATATGTGATGCTCTGCTTCTTAGAAAGCAGGATGCAACAAGAATATTGTGCTGGTTACCAATCTCTTCTGGGTACTAACTAGCTGACAGAAGATGACTGTGACCCTAATATGCACTAGTTGTCTACAAGCCAGTATTTGGCACTAGCAGAGCCTAGATTTGCTGTTTGCTGATAAAAAACAACTATCACAAGAATGCTAGGATGAGTAGCTAAAGCCTAAGCACCATCGATATGTTTCTCTGTCATTCACTACCTATACTAGCCATGGTAATAGACAGTACATTTATGATCAGTTTGTTCCCTTGTATTGAAAGATTTATGCTCTCTTCCCGTTTTCCTCATTTTATCGATGCAGAGAGTGCTGCATGGCTCCACCTGCTCCTATGCCAATTGATTAGCATTCTTCATCGGATTTTCTCCCCAAAGTGCTCTTCCTATCAAACCCTGACTCATATAGTGTTGACAACTTAAAAACACTATTACAATTTTCTGTAGCCACACCCCTGATCACAATTGTTTTGCTGTTAATTTCTTTATTTGACTCCCTGCAGTGCTAAAGTAGGAATGGAGTTGTTGGGGATCACTCCACAATTAACGAACCCTACCATATTATAATGAACTAGCATGAAAGAACTCGCACCCATTAACAGTCATATTCATACATAAGTGTGTTGATCAATCACATGCATTACAAGCTATCTCACTGTTATTGATTTTTGTCGTAATTTCTGTGAACCAGCTGGATGGGTATTTCAACCATTACCCAGCTGGGCTATTTCAGTTCTGCACAATTTCAATCTATTCAATATCTATCCTTGCTTAAAACCTCGGATAAGATAGTCAGAGAGAACTAATCCTCTCCTGACTCCTGGTAGTAGGAAGTTTGCAGCCGACTCTGGCAGCTATCATAATCAATTACTCTGTCTCCAACAATGGAGTGGTGGAGTTATGTAGTTTCTATATAGATCTCAACTATCAAGACTGTGCTTGTGTAACTACACCCAACATAATTTGTCTGATCTGGTGCAGTGTTTCTTCAAATCAGAAACATAAAGGATGATGTGCACCTATGTAACTTTGACATGATAGCTAGTTCATTTTTGCACCTTACATGATGTTGTCATTGGATTATCACATGACATAAATATTATAAGGCACAATATAAACTTTCAAGTCATAGCTTTTGGTGGCTTTACTCTGCATTTATTAGTAGTTTGCTTGGAATTGATCTTGGAGCTGATGCAACTTTCACTCTGTCTCATGATTATTATGTTCATTTTCTCTGATTCTGTCATGTATCAGACTCCCTAATGCATGCACATGCACAGTGGGAGAGGACCTGGTCAAATACCACAGAGCATTTTATAATTTTCACATTTCATCACGGAATAGAAATGTGAAGCTAAACATTGTGATCATGTGTAGAAACAGTTGGCAAGATTTTCAAATGAGATATGCGCAGATAAGCAGGCTTGAAAATGCTAAGTAGACAGAAACCGAACACATTTGGCCAGACACGAATTTCAAATTTCATTTCCTACTGAGGCACTGATCCCTGTGTGTGAGATGGTAACCTCCAACACTCCATATGCTGGCTCTATCCATTGCTGAAGTCTTCAAGATCAAGTGGTTGGTTTCGTATTTGTTCACATCTTATTTTTGCAGGAATTATTATCCTAGTCTCCAACTTCCTTGTTGTTCCTCCTACATGTATACACATTCTCACAGCTGCAAGGAATGTGATATACGACATACAAATTCATGCTAGATGGTAGCTAATCTATCCTTGACTGTAGTATTTCAGCCAAGGTTAAGTTTGCTGAAACATTGGTTGATAAAAAGGAAAACTTAACTGTTTATTTCGTGGTCTGGTGATAGGCTAGATGTACCGTCTTAGCTGGTACTGTACTAGTCTATGTTACTACTACACGCAATGTTAAGTCAACTTGTTATTGAACTTGCAATACATTATCAAAAGCACTGAACTACGTCGTAAATGAAAACATGGTATTTTGTAGTGTACACTAACAAGAGTGATGTCATAGCAAATGATAAATATATAACCACAACAATGTTAATAATAACTGACTAAGGTTCACAGTCTATCACACCTTTCCCCCCTTAGCTTGAAGGTCAGTTAATCGATAGCTGGTCGGTAATGATCTGGAGGTGCTCTGAATGATGTGGAAGTGATGCCGGTGTCTCCACTTGGGTTTGCTAAACTTGACTCTCTGTCTGTGTTCATGATGGTGCTTCTTGGTCTGTAATTGGAAGTTCTATTTCCATTCCCAGAGGCTCAGTGAATTCGGTTCTCGACAGAAGTTCTGGACCGATTCCGGAATATTTGACTTCAGGCCCAATAGAACTACGGTCTGAATTTCTTGCCATCACACTGTCTATGTGACGCCGCACAGCTCTTCCGTCCATCAACTTAACCAAATCGGAGAGAGGTCCAGTCACCTTGATTATGGTTTCTGGTATCCACTTGTGCTTTGATGGTGTAAAATCCTCCACGTACACAAGGTTACCTTCAACAAATGTTCTCAGTGCCTTCTTGTCAATCACATGCCCAAGGCATTCAACTTTAGGTAACATAAATGAGCATTTAGCCTTGTTTAATCGAGCTCCTGCTAATTTTAACTTGCCCAAGACACAATCAAGATTCTCCATATGCTCTTCTGCTGTGCTCCCAGTCACTGAAATATTATCTAGATAAACAGAAACACACTTGCACCCAACAGGTTTTCCATGTACCTTTGAAAAATAGCTGGAGCAGCTGATACTCCAAAGGGTAACTTGTTGTACTGCGTATTCACAGTGACATACTGTTTAGAGTCATTCTCTAACTCCAACTGTAGGTAGGCCTGAGACATGTCAAGTTTAGTGAAATCCTTCCACCATTCGGAGCAGCAAACAACTCCTCCACTCTAGGTAAAGGACATGTGTCTACGTGAGAAACAGCGTTAATGATAATCTTATAGTCTCCACAGATTCTTACAGTACCATTGCTAATCATTACAGGGACTATATTGCAGCCCAACTACTGAACTGAACAGGGGAAATTATGCCTGTGCTTTCCAGTCTCTCAAGGTCTGTTTCAACTTTCTCCCTAGGAGAGTAAATTACTGTCCTAGCTCTGAAAAACTTAGGCTTGACTTCTGGGTCTACATGTAACTTCACCTTCGTTCCTTTCAGTGTACCTACCTCATTATTGAACAAGCTTGCATGCTTGTAAAGCAATGCCTATAACTGATTGCTACCCGCCAGACTGTTGATGTTTAATTTGAGTGCTGTAATCCATTCTCTTCCCAGCAGGTCGTGTATTTAACACCACCTTTTTCTCACCCAACTCCACTGTGACAAAATTAATGCTGATCCAAGCAAGGGCACTTTCTCCCCAGTGTTAAGTCCGCAACTTAGCATCAGTGTCTTGGAGCTTTTTGGTACGAGTCTTCTTCCGTATCCTCTCATACATTTCCTTCCTTCATGATGAGAGTGAGGGCAGCACCAGTATCAAAATCCATTTCTACTGGCACTTGGTTAATGTAAACATCTACCATGAATGCCTTGTGTTTGCTGCTATCCATGGTAAATAAAGACACTGTCTTCGGAGTGTCCCTGTATTTTGACTTCATTCTCCAAATAAAGATGCTCTTTCATTTGCTTGCCTTTACGTTCAGTCTGTGTTAGCTTTTTCTTGCATACTCTTGCAGTATGTTCAATTTTATTGCAATTGTGACATTTAGCATTTCAGAATTTGCCATCTGGAGCCATATGTTCTCCTCCACGTATATAACATACAGGTTTGTTTTGAGGTGTGTATTGGTTTGTCTTTCCTTTCACAACAGGAATATGGAACTCATGCACCTCCATGGGTGAGATTGCCTCACATGGGCTGTTCTGATTGCTCTGAGTGCCCTTTTCTGCTGACTCAATAGCCAAGGCTAACTCGAATGCCTTTCGAAAGGTAAGTCTTTTTTCAGGCAATAACCGCTGCTGTATTCGATCGTGTTGACCTGCAAACCAAACGATCGCATAGCATTTCCTTCAGAGTGTCCTTGAACTGACAGTGCTCCACTAAAGCTCACAATGCTGCTACATATTTCGACAGAGACTCTCCTGATGCTCTCACACTACTATTAAATTTGAAACATTGCAGAGATCCTTTACGACCTGCACCAGCTGAACAAAACTGCCAATTCGGTGCTTTCCACTAGTGTCCTAACCATTACCACTCCACATGCCGAAAGAAGGATCGCTCGCTTCTTCTGTTCAGTTACGACATCATTTGAAGCAAAATAATGATGCAACCTCTCGATGTACGAGGTCCAGTTCTCTTTTTTGAGGCAGAACTCTGAGATGGATCCGGAATGATAGCCATACTCCCTTCTTGCTGGACAGTTAGTCCTCTTTGCCAGATGTATCCTTGTCGCCAGATGTACCAGCTTAGCTGGTACTGTACTAGTCTATGTTACTACTAGTACTGCATGCAATGTAAAGTCAACTTGTTATTGAACTTGCAATACATTATCATAAGCACTGAACTATGTCGTAAATGAAACATTGTATTTTGTAGTGTACACTAACAAGAGTGACGTCATAGCAAATGATAAATATATAACCACAACATAACTGACTAAGGTAAATAGAGATATCTGCACCTCAAATTGAGGTTGAACATGGATACCTATTTGCCACTACATGGGCATACACAAGTTAATGAAAATGAGTAAGGGGGTTTAGTTATATTTACACGATAACTACTAATTGCCAAAACCAGAAACGGTTTGAAAACTCTTTCATTATATAAAACTTTCCATTGTGTTGGTTCTGGCTTCAAAAAGGGTGTCTAAGGTCACAGTTCACTCTAGCACTGAGATGCACTAATACTGCAATAGCAACAATAACCACAACAGAGCAAAGCTTCAATGAGTGAAAAAATGGTTATGAACACTTCATCAATGCTACTTCATATTCATAAGAACATGACTGATGCTTTGCCTCTGGTAGACAATACTATACTACATACCCTCACACACAATCGATCCATACCTATTATCATTGTCCTACATGTACACATGCACATCACGTTACTAGCCAGTCTGTATACACATTGCTATTCGTGAACTACCAATTCTGATTCAGTGGCATAGCGACCAAAGAGGGAGATTCCCTTATTATCTATGTGTATACAAACTCCAAGGGCAACACGTTGAAGAGCCCAGGAGGTCCCCCACCTATCAGAAAGAGGCGACCAAGAGAGGAGATCGACAGACCCAAATTGGAGCACATCACTACGTAGAATGGCAGAGATGAGATGCCCCTTCGACGATTGCGACTATGTTATACCCGACGTTGACCCAGTACTGGCAGCTGCATTCCTGTCAGCACACTCGATGACCCACAGCACTGGGCCTCTGCAGACGGCCAGGGTGGTAAAGGTGAAAAGGCCAGGCATCACATCAGCAGGAACCTCAGAAGACTGGACATACTTCAGATCAAGGTGGGGTGACTACGTCAGGGCCACCAAGCTAGTCGGACCGGACCTGGTCATGCAACTGCTAGAGTGCTGCGACGATCAGCTGTGCAGGGACCTCACCCATAACGCGGGTGGCACCCTGGCCGGAAAGACTGAGGACGAGGTATTCGCCTCCATGAAGGCACTGGCAGTGATGGAAAAGAACGCCATGGTCGCCCGAGTCTCCCTCCATAACATGAAACAGGATCACGATGAGGCATTCGGCGCACGACTGAGAGGACAGGCAAGTGTATGTAAATTTATGAAACCATGCAGTGGATGTGGACACATTGTAGATTACTCCGAGGAGAACGTGGCAGACGTACTATGCAGGGGGCTCGCTGACACAGAGATACAAATCGACCTCCTCGGGGACGCCAACCAGGAGATGACAGTGGAACAAGCCCTACGTTTCGTGGAAGCCAAGGAGGCTGGGAAGAGGTCAGCATCGAGACTGTCCATCTCACAATCAGCCGAAGTGCTGGGAAGCACATACAAGCGACAGAAGAAACCCCAGAACACGAAGGTACCCCAACCAAAGGAGGACATCTGCTCTTATTGTGGAGGAAATGGCCATGGCAGGAGCGCCCCAACCCGAATAAGGTGATCAGAGTGCCCAGCATTCGGGTCAAAATGCACTGGTTGTGGAAGAGACCACCACACTGAGAGGATGTGCAGGAGCGATAGCAAACAACACACCACGCAGTTCGAGAGCACCCTGTTCGACGGTGTATGCAACCTAACAACATCCTACCCCAACAAAGCCAATACCCAGGACCACCATGTATACAACCAGTCCACGAAGTCATGAATAAAGAGGAGATCAAAGCCTCAGCCGTACATCCGGCTCAACATCAACCTCAACAAGGACGACTACCGCCACCTAGGACACACCCTAAGGACGGGCAACAAAAAGACCTCCATAGAGACAATGGCCGACACAGGATGCCAGAGCTGCCTTGCTGGCACAAACATCCTCCACAAGCTCGGCCTGACCACAGAGGACCTTATACCAGTGAACCTACACATGCATACTGCCAACAACAGCAACCTGCGAATCCTAGGAGCCACAATCCTGAGACTATCCGACACCATATCAGGGGGGACCACAAGATAAATGGTATACGTGACCACAACATGAGCAAGGTCTTCCTCAGCCAGTACCAATGAAAACAAAGAAGACTATATTTGATGCCAGGAATGGCTACCACTCCGTACCACTCCACGAGGATGACAGACACTTCACCTCCTTCATTAACACCATGGGGGAGATACCACTACTGCACCTCCCCCTAGGGCTACACCGCCTCAGGGGATGGGTACACCAGCAGGTATGATGGCATAGTGTCCCACATCAACAAGAAGACAAAGTGGATAGATGACACTCTATTATGGTCCGACACCATCTCCGATGCATACTCTCAGGCAGTGGAATGGCTCCACATCTGTGCCACCAATGGTGTCACCCTCAACTCCAAGAAATTCCATTTCGTGGAGGACAGTGTGGAGTTCGCCGGATTCGAGATCACCCCTACAATGGTCAAGCCATGCAGAAAATACATGCGTGCCATTACTGACTTCCCCACCCCTAAAAACCTGACAGATGTAAGATCCTGGTTCAGACTGGTAAACCAAGTCTCCTATACATTTAGCATGACATCGACCATGGAACCATTCAGGGACCTACTGAAACCCTCGGAGAAGTTCGCCTGGAAGGACAATCGGCATTCAACAACTCCAAGTTAGCCATCATCAGGGAAATTCAAGAAGGGGTGAGGATCTACGACAAAACCAAACCAACTTGTCTAGCAACCGACCGCAGCCAAACTAACCATCACCCAAGATATCGCACAAAGCCTTCACAGAACCAAGACCACCACCCAAGCTCCACCACCAATCACCAAAACCACACCAATGATGCCAACACCCACTAAAACCAAAGACCAAACCCACTCGGACCACATCCCAACAGGAAACCTCCCAACACCTATCACACTCATGGACAACACGCCCACCATCGCCACCCCTGGAACAAACCGGACCCTGAACCAGGATACAACCCCCAAAAAAGCCACCCTAGGAGACTCCACTACACCCAGAAGGAGCTGCAAGTGAGTGGGGGAGTGGCTTGACAACTGCGATTGGAGGGTAGCTGTAAACTATGTTGAGGTGAGTTAGTTCTTTGGAAGTTGGAAGATGCAAGAAGTTCCACTGCCACTGGGATACTGGTAGTTACAAATATCAAGTGAAGCATTGGCTGGTCATGTGTTCCTCCATAAAAATGCCCTCATCCAAATAGCCCTAGAAGTTGGTTATCACAATCGGCACTTGGGGGCTTGTCCAAGTACTCAAGCTAAATATCTGGGTCAGATGGACACTACTGCCATGCCTATTTCAAGAACGGTTGCTTATAAAATTACCATCAAGTTTAGCGCGCTCACTCGAATGCATTACTGACTGTCAAGTGTGTTCTGGACAACACCGTCCAGTCGAACAGACTATCTATTGTGCACCTGACTCATCATGCTCAGTCTTTCACTGCCATATGGTCTCCGATTTCTCCTTGAATATGATGGAAGTCGAAATTTACTGTTCCTCCTGTAGGAGGCCATTTAGCGCACAAACTTGCAAACTTAGTGCATGCTCGTTGTTACAGTATTTAAGCACCCACGCAGTATCAATGGAGTGATATTCCACATGGAAAATTTGTTATTGTCGCACATCATGACATGGTGTATCTATGTATGTTTGTACCTATCTATCTATGGTAGCACACTGAATCTGAATGAAGAGACTTACAGTCAACTTTCACACACTGGTGCTGTCAGTCATTCTCATGATGATTGATGTGGCGACATAAATTTGATGTGTGAGTGACAGTACAAGCTTAAGGACAACCACCATGAGTTGGCTAACCCTTACATGAATGTAAATACAAGTATAACTAAGTGCATGATTAATGGTTTGAATTGGAGAGAATGCATAAAGAACGAGGAAGACAAAAAGTTACTGGGGTCAAAATGGACTGTAACCATAAACTAGTAAGTGAGTCTCTCAATCAAATATCACTTGATATAGTATTTGTGAAACCTCTTGAAAGAAATTCCACAAATCAAGTTATATTTGATGGAGAGACTCAGTTATGGCTATTGGGGGAACAAATTTCATAGGTGAAAGTTGCAGTTTGATTACAAGATGGAGAACACAAGTAATGGTGATGTGCTTGTTCATAGATGATCACCTAGTGTACTCTGAGTGGAAGGATGAGTAATGGTGATGTGCTTGTTTATAGATGATGACCTAGTGTACTCTGAGTGGAAGGATGAGTAATCGTAATGTGCTTGTTTATAGATGACAACCCAGTGCATCCCGAGTGGAAACACACACAATTCAATATACCATTTTACCAGGAAGAGTAGATCGTATAGCTGGTCAATCAATACTTGCACATAGTTTATTCAAAAAATAATTTGTAGCTCTATCTAGGATTCTTTCGAGAGGTGTAATTTCTCAGATAAGTCATGGTCACCACTGGAGTCGACAACAGTAAACAAGTTTTGAGGTAGCCAACTATATTAGAGACATTTCTTTGATTGCTGATAATTTTTGGAAAATTCCTTTTTAGACTTGGCTACTTGACCTGCTAATGATCAATATCAAAAGCATCAACCAATCCAGCATCTCTGTAGTTAGTGCTAACTTTTTCTCAGCTCGCTAGCGATCTTAATGGAGACCCGCCTTTTAGTAGGTGGGACAGGATATCTCAGCCCATCCTGGATTTTAGTAACAACCACTTTCTACAGCCCCATAATTCCTTTCCTTCATCATGCACACCATTATTTATTGGCATATGCACATTATCAGCTGCCTAGCACACAACTAGGATTTGCACTATGAGTTCCATCATTGTGAGTGTACTACCAAATCTGCGAAACTGCATCAATCTTCGAGGGCTCTGGTTATCAACACAATTTCCTACCACGTGCCCCAAGTTGCTTGCTCAGTGTCAGAGGCAATGCAAGGTTGTGGAAGAAATTGGCCAGGTCAATTACAAGATTGATATGTCAGATGACCAGAAAAAACAACACGTGTTTCATGTGAATATGATTAGGAAATTCCACACCTCTGGATCCAAGGGTATATTTGATTTGGATGAGACACACATGCCTAACTGGTGTTTCTTGAGTTTTACTATCAATTTTGATTCCTGAGGTAGTTGGGACTTACAGAAATGGGAAATGTGCTCTTCCCAGGTCTCACTGAAGACGATAAAATAACCTGCTGTGAAGTTCGATCCAGTGATGCGGTCCATTAGTTGCTGAAAGGTGACTGGTGCTCCTGAAGTTAACATTAGACTGGAACAACCCAAACAGGGTTGAAAAGACTGTTTTCGAGCAAGAAGACTCAATTAGAGGAACTTGGCCAGATCCACCATGGTAATGTATTTTGCTTTTGCCAAATCATCAGGTCATAAGGTCATAAATGCATGGCATCACAACTTCAGAGACCAAGTTGAGATGCATGTAGTCAGTACACAGCCTCTGTGAACTAACATTTTTTCCCAAATACCCAGCGAACGGAGCACTCTATGCCAAGTGAAGTTCTGTACCACACTACTCCACTACCATACATTCTGGGTCACATCCACGAGTATGGAGTATGTAGCCGAAATGTAGTGGACAGGAAGACGTAGTGCTTGCAAGAAGTTGGAGTCAGCACAGATACAGTAGCAGGAGTGGCAATGCGGGGAGATATGGGGTGGAGGAAGCTGGAGGAGAGAAGAGATGAAGGTTTTGTTTGGCAAGAGATTGGAGGTGTTGGAACAGAGCAGATTGGTTGTAGAGAGGATGGAGGAATTGGATGGTGGAAAGAATAGATCTTGATCAGAAAATAAGAGCTAAACAATGAGGTTGGGTCAGTACGTAAGTGGAAGGAGAAAATGAAGGTGAGAAATGAGGATTGGAAGGAGGAAGTAAACAGCAAGAATAGGCTGAAGTTGTATAATTTGTCAAAAAATGGTGCAGGAGTGGAGAGATGTGAGGTCTATGCAGGGTCAGGAAAGTGTGAGGTTGCAATTTAGACTGAAGACTGCGTTAGCTGGGTTGTTAGAGGATAAGAAGGGATTTGGAATAATTAGGGGCAGGGAAAGATGTGGGATATTTCTTGATGTGCATGGAATTTGAGAGGGATTGGCTGGTTACTGGTGGATGTGGTGTGAAAAATTGTAGTGGCTGGACAGTGGCTGGATGAGAGTGGGTAAAGATGGATAGGTGGCATTGTTGTTGGGGGAAGGAGTAAGTGATGCAGTGATGGAGGAGGTGGGTGAGCATGTTATGTATCGGGTAGGGAAATGGTGGCAGAGGAGAAAGGAAATGTTGTACGACAAGCTGATGAATGATCTTTGATCCCTCCCCTCCCCCCTCCTCGAAGAGCCGGACACTCTTAGCTATAATATTATTATACTGTTATTAGTGTTAGTTGGTTTTATATGGTATAACACTTGGCTGTATTAACAGTATCAAGATTAAATTATAAATAGTGACAAGGTATTACCGACATGTAGCTATTTACCTTTTGGCTTTTGGTTCAAGTTGACGTAGAGACTCATACATCATTCAACTAA
Organism: Cladorhizidae sp. MBARI D1340-BT2; assembly: GCA_028752905.1. Classification (NCBI taxonomy): domain Eukaryota; kingdom Metazoa; phylum Porifera; class Demospongiae; order Poecilosclerida; family Cladorhizidae; species Cladorhizidae sp. MBARI D1340-BT2. The sequence continues at coordinate 26,764,703 of JAQNBH010000005.1, read as the reverse complement.
AAAAAAACTTGCATAGAATGAATTCGGGAAAGTTGTCGACAACCGATTTTTAATTTTAAAACAATTTTCCAATTTTCACTTTCACTTTCACTCCAATCTTAGCACCATAGTCATCAGACACACTGCACAGCAAAGCTATGCTGTATACTGGTTTTGTCTTGGAATACTAAAACCAAAAAAATACATTTGTTTTGCTGGACATTTATAGCAAATTGCTGGATACTGGACAGGAACTTTCAAATGAAATTCTGGACAGTTGGCAACTCTGCATCTTCTTCACACTCCGCTTGAAGGTCCTGAAAACCGCTGAGCTTGCTGCCTTTTACGGCCTAGCTGTCACGTGTACCAATCACTGTTTGGAAAGTGAGCATCTTTAGGAAATCAATACACCAGACATACATAGTAAATTTACACAATCCCAGTGCACATTTTAAAATTAATTTTAGGAAATCAATACCCAACAGACATGGTGATTATACAATAATTCACACAATCCCACCAGTTCGCAGTGTGAAGTTATAAATGGAAACGCCGCACCCCCTTCGCTGCATCTAGCCGATTATTAAAAAATTACTTGCGCGGTCCCAGAACTATTAGACCTAGGAGAAATATGTTGGCTTTCCTCTCCCTTCTAGAAGTCTCCCTCCTTCTCATCAGCGTTCCCTTGACACAACAAAAATCTGAGAACCTTCTGGGGCTGATAAAGCATAGAAGAGCTTCTGTTGACTTTGGTAAATAGTGGATTGATGTATTACCTAAATCATTAAATGTAACTTAGAGTATGTTATTTGTCATTCTTTCATTCCACTGCGGTTACAATAGATGTATGTCATTTAGCCCTTGCAATGCAGCTGGATAGTTATCTACTTTGCTATAAATTAGTGGCTATGTTTGCATGCTGAGAGTGTGCAATACAAGTAGCTACAGCAAGTTTTCAGGCCTTCATCTTTACTGGATTTGCATTAGGAACTGTTTTCTGCATTTAATCTGCATCCTGCAAGCTAGAGGAGCGTGCATATTTACTTGATCTTGACTTAGCAACAGGCACTAAAATTTTTATTAACTGAGGACTAATATAACTCTAGGGCGAGCACATTTTGCTCTGTTGGATCACTGTATACTGTAACTACCACTATAACTACCACTAGTTCCAATGTTCCTCAACCAATTGACCTCAGTTGTATGTCTCTAGCTACACTGTTGTTTAGCATGTGTGATATGGTGGCTAAAATTACGGTATTGAAATGGTCTTGACTTTTAAAGTTAGATCAAATGATAATTAATTACACAACCATTTCAAGATGCCTACATCCACATCACTGTTAATGCGACTGTCATCAACCACTCGTCGGCCATGGTGGAAGTGACTTGGAAACCCGTTTCCTCTCCAAAGAAACTTGAGTTTATAGGGGTGTGGCTACTCCCTAACTCATCTTCATCCATAGATCCCCAAAAGCATGCACCCGTCAAGTACAAGGTGAGATAGTGTACAGTGGACTCAGTGAGTGAGTGTGTGTGTGAGTACAAATTGATTTCCCCCTTTCCCTCCTTTCTGCTGTTGTTGTTGTTGCTGTTGTTGTTGCTGTTGTTGTTGTTGGTTGTGTGTGTGTCTTTTTTTTCAGTGGTGCAACCAAGGATATGATAAACTAACTTTTCAGCTCATCAACATGAGAGGTGTTTATCAGTTTGGACTTGTCAGAGGAGGTGAGATTAAATGGCTGATCTTAATCAACTATCTATCTTGAGTGCACCTGATGTTACCGTTCTAGGCCACACATTCACTAACCACACCTACGTTATGTGTGTGTGTATTGCAAAGGTCTTGATTCGCCGACTTTGGTGGCTGTGTCTGACGTGGTGAGATTTGTCAACCCCAACCAGCCTCTTCAGGGACACCTGGCACTCACCAAGGACTACACACAGATGCTGTGAATGATATTATAAATAATGTGTTTGTTTTCTCGTCTTCACGACTATCTCTACTTCCTCCATCCCTCCACCCAACTCCTCTTCCCTCTGGCCTAGGTTAATGTGGGTGACTCGAGACGTTGGTGTGCCTGAGGTCCAGTGGGGAACAAGGACAGGACAATATGGTTCTATTAAAAAGGTAAGCAACCTCACCCAGCGCACCACACTGTCAGGTGTGGTGTCAAGTGTGGAGGGATATTAACTCTGAGGGGTGTGGTGTTGTGCAGGCTAGCAGTAGCACATATGCAGCTGCTGATATGTGCGACTCTCCGGCCAAGGACTACGGCTGGATAGACCCTGGCATGATTCATAGTGTGGTGTTGGACAGGTAAGCGGTCAGTGCCACATACTTGCATGGTGAAGTTTTCAGCTGACTTCATTAAAAATGGTGTCCGCTTTTCTGATGAAGACCAAAACATTTGGTAAAAACAATTGTTTAAAGGAATAATCTTTGCTATTTTTAATCTTACGGCAGAACTTCAGTATTCGCAAGGCTAGGGACTAGGATAGCTTAATAACTTATTATTCATAAGCTATTCCATGAATGTACTAGTTGAGATCTAAGTAATTCTCTCTAGGGGCTGGTTTCTGATATGTAAGTTTTCATCAAAGACTACATGTATACCAATAGCAATAGATAAGACTAAGAAGTAGATACAGGTAGCATAGAACCACATGGAACTCTGGCAGTGTGTAATTGTTGGGTGGTCCTTCTCCTGCTGGATACAGTTAGCCTTGCAAGTGGAAGGGTATAATTGGCAGGGTTCTCCCCAGGGAATAAAGAAGTAGAGTGGTATCATTAGCTACACCCATAACCACACCCAATTATATTTAAACACAAGTGGTAGGCCTCCCGTCATACCAGAATCCAAGCTGCTATTGGCTCATTGGTCTTCTTCCAAGTCCCAACTTTACAACACACTTCTTACTTCAGCTATTCCATCTCCTTCCTCTCCTGTCTCAGCTTCGTCTCTTTCCTTTCCCTTCAAAAACTTTCTAAGTTCCATTTCTGGATGGAATAAAAGAAAGGAGGACGATGGCAGCGTGAGCAAAGTGGTGCCATGTTAGTGTGCTACAGGGAGAAGACTGATGATCCCAATACCTAGTAGAGCAAGTCAACCTTTATTTCCATGTAGTTCTTATGGAAAGGCTCTCTAACTGATAGCATTGTGTTCTGAGCCCCACTGGGTAATAAATGAGACTGATTCATGAACCTTGGTCGTCCCTCACAACTGACACTTTTTTTAACTACTTTTGCTGATTTTGTTGTTCACGTCAAATACGATGCCTTTCCCAGTGGGACTGCAACAAAACCCTCCAAGTCCGTCGGCCAGACTGTACTCACTCAAAGTGCATAAATCCTGAAGGTCAGTTGTGCTGGGACTGCTTGTTGAACATTCAGCATGATGTGGATTAGCGACATTAGGTGAAGTTGTACGGTGACTTTCAGACAACTTTATTGGAATACTGAAGGTTCATAAGCTTTGGGGTTTTTCAGCTACAATTTCAACCCAATGCTTTGGTCTTCTTCAAGAATTAAAAAATGGATACAATGCAACACATTTGTACTAGGAATGCCTTTCACACAAAATGGATGTGATTCATGATCTGTCTGAATGCTAGAGTGTAAAGCATAGCCATTCATCTGGACAGATAATGGTGGGCGTGTTTCACATACACAGTCTTGAAAGTTGACACCCAGTTATCAGGCAGCTCTAGTTCTACATTCAATTAATCCGTGGGTATGATATTGACGTGCACCTCCTCCTTCACAAAACACACTTCAATTAGGATGTAGTTCTGGAGCTAGCTGGTTGCTAGGTCTTAACTGTAAACCATGCCCACCATTATCTGTGTGAGTCATTGTGCTGATACACTCTAGCATTCAGACAGGTCATGTGAAATGCATTGCCAGCGAGTATAATATGTTGTGTTGTGAGGGGGACCAACTGTGAAATCCTGAAATACTTGATTCCCCAGGATAACGAAAACTAACCCTAACCCTAGCCGGATCCCTAGAATCCTTAGCCTAAAATATTCTCGACCTATTAGATTTCTTTTAGCTGGCATTGGAGATTTCTCCTTCAGAAATATTCAATAAAAACAAGCAAAGTTGATTGAAAGAGAAATGTGCAGTGCACCCAAGACCTATCTCTAGCCCTATAATTCCCATAATTCCACCCCTAGTCCAGAACTGGATCTGGATTCGCAGAAATTTGGGACATCTTCCCCTCCCAAGTATTCCAGGAAAGGCCATGGCAGTATTGCATGGACGCATATGTATGCTTCTCACATCTCTCTACACTTACCCTCCATCCCTTGCAGGCTAACTCCTGGGAGCAAGTACTACTATAAGTTTGGCAGTTCCATTGGTGCTGGAGGGTGGAGTGAGGAACACGTGTTTGTTGCTCCTCCCATCCCTGGGCCCCAAGTGACTACCAGGGTGCTGGCATTCGGAGGTACTCATTGTCTATGTAATATTAAGTACTGTACACTGTATTCACTATTAAGAACCACCTCTCCAGTTATAACAGCATTGCTCAGTCTCATTGATTATGAGAACTGTCCCTCTGTGAGGGTTGGATGGGCTGTGGTGCCTTAATCGCCCCTACCACCAAAGTCTCCCCTTATTCTAGACAGAAGCAAGCTCTGCTTCAAGAGATAAGTCGGTGTCCGAGTTATCTTTCTTAAAGTTAATCAAGACTAACCACCCACTAATGAAGTGTTCCCTTAAGTAGCTGCACTCATTGTTTGTGGCATAGGAGCATTCTGTCTTTAACTAATGAACTTAGTCTAGCTACACAGATACATACAATTCAGCACTAATGAAGTAAAGTGTCAATTAAGGTTTCTAAGAAGTGACCATTTCCAAATTACAGTGAGAGTGTAATTAGCTGTGCATGCTTCTGCCTGCATAGTTCTGTCTTTAGATGATACATCACTCCTGTCTGGCCCGGTCCTGACACCCTCCACAGTAAGCACATGTCAAGCTGTGTCCATGTCAAACCTACGGCTAGAGTAGTCTCGTTAGCAAGTCTACATGCACACATGAGAGTCTGGCTAGTGCATGAGAGTACGTGAGAATCTGGTTGGCGAGACTAGGCCATACCTTTTTAATGTTAGAAACAAATACAAGAAGCTGCAATTTTGAAGTAAGTAAACGTGAGCAGGTCAGACTGGTCTAAATATAACTTATAGCAAAGAAAGGGTGCCTCTCTTCTCAAAGGCAAAGGGATTCAGAGTGAGTACAGCAAAGGAGCCTGTGCAGCCTTCCTCAGCTGAAGAGTTTCCAGCAACAAAAGAGCTGGATAGAAAGAGTCCCTCAAAGACAACAGTTGCTATCAGTGGATGAGCAAGTTTTAGCTGGGGTATGAGCTGTTCTTTGGATTCTTTAGCCATTCACGAGTGCATCAAACCAACACACGGAGTAACAGTGTAACACCTGATTGGCAGGGTGGGCGTCTATAAGGAGGAATCTGTCGGTTGTTTTTAATGTCCAGCCAGTGGCTCTGCTTTAGCTATTGCTGTCATGATCCTCGAGGTTCTTTAAAACTTCCAAAACATCCACTTCAATTTTATCCAAATTTGCACATATCCTTCTCATTTTTAATGTTTCCATCCATCAGAATGCTTAGCTCACTCTCATTGGAGTCTTGGAAGTGAGGAAGACTTGTCATTATGAGAGGCTCTCCTTATGACATTACTAGACCAAAGGATTCTCTCGTGGGAGATTTCTGTGTACTAACTCTCTGTCCAACCTGCTCCAAGAACTCCTCTCGGCTTGCCATTTTCTTCAGTGAGTTGTGGAAGGTATGTCCACCCTCTGAAGAGCTGGTGATAGTATAGCAGTTTTACCTGGACCCTCTTACCTTGAGGAGAAGGATCAAGAGACTTTTAGCTCGTCTTGAACTTGTAGCTGACTCACCTCTAACTAGAAAAGGCCGTGGTATGACCAATTGATCCCTCGAACTTATACAATACGCACCCACATACATGTGACACCTTCTTGTTGTATGTCAGATGAATTTCCAATGCAGACTTAGGTCATGGTGAAGTTGACAAGAGTAATCAGAAGCTAAGACCAGAGCAGGCATCTCTTAAAACCACCAGAAACCTAATGGATGACACTGGAAACTTTGTCATGCACATTGGAGACATCTGCTATGCTGAAGGATTCGGTGCTACGGTGAGTGGGTTACAAGCCAGTTCCGCAGTAAAATAGAATTTTGATTTGTTTTCTATTGCCATTGTTGTGTTAATTAGTGGGACGAGTTTTTTTACCAGCTCCAGCCCGTGATGGCTAGCTTGCCTTATATGGTGAATCCCGGCAACCATGAATGCGATTCCATCAACTCTGAGTAAGGTTGAGCACTGTTGGTTGAATGTTTGTCCATGGTTACACTTTTGTGTGGCTTATCAGTTCCTTCTACCAAAATCATGACTCGGGTGGCGAGTGTAATGTCCCATATGCAAACAGGTTCTCTATGCCCCGACCTGGACCCGACCAACTATGGTGAGTATTACATGTGCCCATCACAAAGAACTATATAAATAGTACAGCAATAAAATACATGTACTAGCTGATAAATACAGTGGGTGTACTAGCTGATAAATATAGTGAGTGTCCTAGCTATATACAGTGAGTGTACTAGCTATATAAATACACACACAATTATTTGTTACTTGTATGTTTCTGTAGGTATAACTTTGTGTATGGTTCAGTTCACGTGATCATGATGAGCACAGAGCATGACTTCCGAACGTCCTCCAAGCAGTTTGCTGCTCTTGTGGAGTACTTTGAAGCCGTGAACCGCACGAAGACACCTTGGCTAGTCTTCTCTGGTCATAGGTCAGAGTACATGTGAATATTAAAAGGTGCACATATGAATATTTATTTGGCCATTTTTCTCTGGTTTCAGGCCCATGTATGTGTCGTCCACTCAGTGGAAGACAAGAGCATCAGTCATCGCGGTTGCCCATCTTCTTCGGAAGAACATAGAGCCACTTTTATTGGTATAGTAACTCCACATTGAAGTTGCATGTATACTCTTATTAAAGAGCCCTGGCATGCATTGGTTGTGTTTGTATTGATATCCCTTACCTGCTATTTGCTGCGTAGTATAATATGTTCTGTTAACGCTGTCACAATATGACACTAGGCCAACGTATTGAACGTATTGTCATATTGCGAACCAACAACAAATTGACAATAGGACGATGATGTGGATTTGGTTCTAATCCAGCGTCGAGCATCTGACTAATCGGAATGCTAGAATTTTTGGCATGTGATGGAAATTGCAGCATCGGCTGTTTAGTTAGTAAATATTATGAGGTGAACATGCTCATTGGAGCCATGGAGAACTCTGGTGACATGTCAAGTAGTCTTGTAGCTGATGTGCAAGCAACCAGCCGGTGGTGGTGGCTTTGCAACTAGATCTGGCTGTTGGGTAGCTAGTACATAGTAGTGTTACTAGCTTGTAGCTAGCCAGCCAGCTAGTTATTAGTGGAGTAACTTATTTAGTGGCGCTAAGCTTGCTAGCTGGTACAGCTGTATATTAGCGATGTTACAATGACTAATCATTCTCAACGTCTGCATTGTATACCCCAGCTGGGTCCGTAGTCTCTGCTGTCCAGTGACGGTGAGTTGAATTTGCTCCGCATCATTACACTGTGAACCATGCACAATATGGATAGGATGGTATGATGCAATGGCCGAGTGTCATATTGGGGAACAGCCTAGGAGCATGTTGTTCCACAGGCTGCTTGTAGCATCAGTCATCAAGAAAGTGAGAATGGCTGAAGTTCGTGTACCAGACTAGCTAGAAGGGATGGTGAACAGTTGAATTGATATCGAGCAGAACCTGGAGAGAGTGTCGCATGAAGATATCCCGTCCACAAATCGACAGCAGTGAAAGAAATGTTAACTATCAACGCAGGAGGAGAGATAGGCATGACCGACGCTTAAAAATCAGTCAAGCCAGCACTTGGCAGAAGGTAGATACTAAGATACCTGCTTAACAACCAGGCATTCACTTTTGCTGTTTGGATTGTACTTGCAGCTGATTCTTAATTAAGTGAGTGGTCAGTTGATTGACTGATTAGACAAGAACAAAAGGACACACAAAAGCAAGCAAACCTCCAACAATTTGTGCATGTGTATTTTAGCAACAAGCATGGTTTAGAATAGCATCTGCCATGTTTGCTTATTTCTGGAGTTCTCCTACCAAGTCCTTGAAGCTGTAGCTGGTCCCTGGTCGACTCCAATAGCAAAAAAAACACCGAGTATGGTACGTGCTGACAGGTGTGGTATAAGTTTAAGATTAATCCTAGCATTGTTGCCCTAGGCCCAAGCCTAGTGCAATGCAGAAGCTCTAGCTGCAGATGAGGCTTGTCTATAGCTTTCTCACAGCACTCAAGCACTCTATTATATATAGTGTGTCACGCTTTAGTGTCCATTTAAATTTTAAGCTTCTAGATCTCAGAAGCAATCTTCAAAGTTCAGACTTTTGTGACGCTCCTTATCTTACAGGACAGATAGAGTGGTAGTTGTTTACCAGAGCCTGAGAAAGCTTCTTGATATTATACGACGCAAAGTGCTGGCAATGGGGGCAATAAAAAGTCGATTACAGTTATGATTGATTTGGACATGAATGTGTAGCTAGTTAGCTATCTTGCTAGATAGAGCTTAGGTACATATGATAGTAAGGGAATTCATATACACTCTCAGAGATATATCTGCTTAATGCTGGTTTAAGTTTCTATGTTGTCTGTGGGCTTGGTGGAGTTGATAATTCTATAGATAAGCCAAACTCATCTGGAAAAGTTGTTGTGATCAAAAATTGAAGCTATGAAGCCATTGCATCAGCATTATCAGCATACCTATATGTATATAGCTACAAGTATTTCTTTCAGATTTCATATAACCAGATATCTGTACAAGTGCATATTCATACCTATGGCTTCCAGAGTAAACCCACAGATGTTGAACCATGTGAGCTCTTTTCTGCATATGTAGTTTCATTCTAACTTCCTCAGTTTCTACTGGGTGAGAAACTGGGTGAACATAATATGTGACTAGATTTGAGGAAGCCTACTTAGCTTAAAAAATTACTAGTGAGATTTTGGTAAGAGAGTGAAGCGCAATGGTTGAACTCTCCACCTTCTGCAAATTTAAGGCTAGACTGACAGACATACCCAGAGTCTGTTCTTTTTCTCCCAAGTTGTGCTAATGTAATTAACAGTGTAATAGACAGTGTAATTGACAGTATAATAGACAGTGAAATTGACAGTGTAATTAGACAGTGTAATAGCCAGTGTAATAGACAGTCTATTAACAGTGTAATAGATAGTGTAATAGACAGTGTAATAGACAGTGAAATTGACAGTGTAATTAGACAGTGTAATAGACAGTGTAATAGATAGTGTAATAGATAGTGTAATAGATAGTGTAATAGATAGTGTAATAGATAGTGTAATAGACAGTGTAATAGACAGTGTAATAGACAGTGTAATAGATAGTGTAATAGATAGTGTAATAGATAGTGTAATAGATAGTGTAATAGATAGTGTATTAACAGTGTAATAGCCAGTGTAATAGACAGTGTAATAGATAGTGTAATAGATAGTGTAATAGACAGTGTAATAGACATTGTAATTTACATTCAATAAAGCATAAGCTAATAACTGGTTCATAATGAGAGTTCACCTTCACACGCATGATGTCATAAAGTTCGTTCAGGGAAGAAGGGAGGAAGGAAAGCAGTTGGTTGGAAACTTTGGCTTGCAGAGGTAAGTCTGTGCTAGTGTTTCTACAGTGATAATCTATTTGTAATGTAGGAGAAGTTTAGATGTACATTTAGGTGCTCTTTGTCTTGGTAACAGCATAGTGACTTCTGTACCTTCTCTTGTGTGCTAGTCTGTGGATAAAGCCTTTGCTGTTGATAGTAGAAGTTACTTTACTGTAGGTCAAAGTTTAGGGCTATTGAAGTCCATAACTGAACTTAGCAGAGATACAACAGTCCTCCCAGTTTGGTAATTAGCTCTACCAAGTTATTTCTATGGTTAGGAGAGCCCTAATGTTATACTCTTGAAATCAACTCTTTAGTTCCAGTCTTCCTAACTAGCACATTTCAAGTACATGCCATTCATAGGCCTAGTATATATTGCTTTGATGCTTCCCTAATTCCACTAAAGTGTGGCCTGGAGTTGTGAAGCTATAGCTAGCTAGATGTGGTCTAGTTGATTACAATGTTCATGGCACAACTATTGCCTAGGTCTTTCTAGGTGGATAAAGCCTTTGCTGTTGATAGAAGTTACTTTACTGTAGGTCAAAGTTTAGGGCTATTGAAGTCCATAACTGAACTTAGCAGAGATACAACAGTCCTCCCAGTTTGGTAATTAGCTCTACCAAGTTATTTCTATGGTTAGGAGAGCCCTAATGTTATACTCTTGAAATCAACTCTTTAGTTCCAGTCTTCCTAACTAGCACATTTCAAGTACATGCCATTCATAGGCCTAGTATATATTGCTTTGATGCTTCCCTAATTCCACTAAAGTGTGGCCTGGAGTTGTGAAGCTATAGCTAGCTAGATGTGGTCTAGTTGATTACAATGTTCATGGCACAACTATTGCCTAGGTCTTTTTAGGTGACCGAGTTGCTGAATTGCATGGTGATGCTGGACTTGATGTGACAGTTATGTTGATGGTATTTGGTTCACGGTAAATGGCAGTTTTGTTGATGGTGTTTGGTTCAGGGAAAAGTTATGCAGATGGTGTTTGGTTCAGGGCAGATGGCAGTTATGTTGATGGTGTTTGGTTCAGGGCAGATGGCAGTTATGTTGATGGTGTTTGGTTCAGGGCAAATGTCAGTTATGTTGATGGTGTTTGGTTCAGGGCAAATGGCAGTTATGTTGATGGTGTTTGGTTCAGAGCAAATGGCAGTTATGTTGATGGTGTTTGGTTCAGGGCAAATGGCAGTTATGTTGATGGTGTTTGGTTTAGGGCAAATGTCAGTTATGTTGATGGTGTGTTTGGGCAAATGGCAGTTATTGGCAGTTATGTTGATGGTGTTTGGTTCAGGGCAAATGGCAGTTATGTTGATGGTGTTTGGTTCAGGGCAGATGGCAGTTATGTTGATGGTGTTTGGTTCAGGGCAAATGTCAGTTATGTTGATGGTGTTTGGTTCAGGCAGTTATGTTGATGGTGTTTGATCAGGGAAAACGACATCATGACAGTCTGGTGGGGAAAATCTCTAATTTGATACTTTTGTCTTTCTGGAGGCAATCCAATTTCTTTTGGTAGGATGCTTGTATGGTACCCATGTATTGTCTTTTATTGTCTTCTCTTCGGCATTTGTGTTTGTCTTCACGAATGCCAAGCGAGAGTGGGAAATATTGAAGCAGATGTGGTGCGGGCAGGACTTATATTCCTGTGAAAGCCATTGGTTGGAAGTAAGGCACAAAGTAGCTGCTCCAGTGGTCTCATTTTTTGTTAGAGTTCCGTTAATGTCTTGTTGATGATTGGATTGGCCATCCATGATGCAAAAACATCTTGGCCCTGTGCCGATGAGCAGGACTCATGGTTGAGCTAGGCATTGTTGTCTTGTCTTGAGGAAGGAGGGTCATTATATGTCCCAATAAAACAAGGCCAAGCTCATCTCATGTCAGCATGGCAGAACAGGCACTCTCCTGGAACTGTTTATAATTAACTCCCTTCTCCAGAATCTCATCATGCCAGGATCGGCATCTTAATGATGCGCAGGCAAGTGTCACTCGTATTGTACCAACTTCTAACTTGTTATAGTGCAATTACCAAGTCAGGAGGTGTTTCTGGCATGGCTCACTGAACATTGTGACTCGGACTGCTGCTGAGATGTCGATGAGAGATCTGTTTTGGGTGTTGGGGAGGCAAGAATGTCAGATAGAATAGTGCTTCAACATCCCAGAAGAGAGTTTTCTCAAATCGGGTCACATATGTTGAATACATGGATACAAACATAGATACATATACCTTCTGCAGCTGCAATACCAACTTTCCCATCCACTCCCCTGTGAGGACTCACTTCTCTTGCCAATTATATTTCTTTTAAAATCTGTATAATGATTTGGTGTATATGGTTTTAAATGGTAAAGGGTCATCTAACTTACATGGGGACAGCCTTCCTTTTTCAGTCAATCTATTTTTGTTCCTATAATAATATGATTAATTCGTGTATGTATAAATGTATCTCATTATTCAACCCCCCAAATATGTACCTAATTATTCAACCCCCCAAATATGTACCTAATTATTCAACCCCCCAAATTGATATTCACCTCCATTGAATAACTTCAAGTTATTAGAATGATGATTTTCTAGCTAACAAACATAAATGCAAACAGATTTACTCCTTAAATTACACAGTTTTCTCTCTATCTAATCAGATTTCTTCCTCTATCAGCTTAAATTAAACAAAATTTCTCAACAAGTTTCTCTTTCTATCAAATTAAAAAAAAATTGTCATCAATTCAACTAATGTGCATCGAAGTATGTTAGTAGAAAAGTTGACAGAAATAACAACTTGATGTTTACTACAGTACAGAGTTAAAGAAAGCTATGATACGGAGTTAAAGCGGGATTATGGGGAGGTTATGGTAGTGGTTAAACGACATGTGAAAGTTACACCTTCCTTAGCGCATATTCAATGTTACCAAGTTGAGTGGTGTAAGTTAGTGTACATGGCCACCATGCACCATCAGCATAAACTGTATTTCCTCAAATGGGTACTGCAGGTTCAAATAATTTCAGGTGTTCTAACAGTGCGATAAGTGAGGGTGAACACAATTTGAGGGTGTACACAATTAGGTTCACGCAAGCTCCTTTAGCTGCTGCCACATGTTCGTTGCAATGATTCCTCCTAGACATTATTGATTTTGAGCCAACAAATGCTTAACACAAAGAGAATGAGAGAAAATAGGGTCCGAACAAAGTTAGAAGCAAAGTTTAATTGGCTATATAATGTGGCTCTGATGCTTATGTTTCATGTGGGTATATAGCATTAGCTCCACCCACCTTCTGAATGAAAGCATGAGTAATCATCCGGTGGCAATATTAACAGTTTTATTTTGTCTTCTTCCTGCAGAAGTACAAGGTTGATCTAGCTCTGTGGGGACACCATCACTCCTACCAGCGCACCTGTCCTGTCAGTGATGGGATGTGTGTGGACGGTGCTCCTGTGCATGTGGTGATAGGCATGGCTGGACAAGGACTGTCCCACGACATCTTGTACGTAACTAATGGTTGCATTATTTCAACTGTCATACAATTCACAGTGCAGTTGTTACGCATGCAGTCTGAGCCACGCCCATGCAGATAATAGGCCGCTGCCTTCTCATAGTTGGTTTGGCTTCACTGAGATTCCTTATGGTTCCAACTGGTTCATTATCAAGCAGTCCCAACGGAACTCAGTTATTTATCCAACTCCTCGAATGCTTACCTCAGGCACTAAGACCTTCTGGTGTCCAAATACAGCTTGAAGGTATACTTTGATTCAGGCCAGATTGCCTGGCTGCTGTAATATTTCCTATTGTAACATTGGAATGCAAATAGCATAAGTTTAGTATAAGACTTAGCTCCACTGAGAAAAGCAGACAAAACTATGCATTGCTACATAGCGCTATGTCTACAACACTACATGCACAAAGAAATTCATCCTGGAGTGAGTTGTTTCTCAAGAGTGAAGGACAATTCTAGGTAAACATAGGGTCGGTAAACATAGGGTCTGTGCAGCCTTGTTCATCAGAATGGCTTTCCTAACCTAAAATGTTTCCCCCTCTTTTTTTCTTTGCATAATTTTGGTCCTAGAAGAAGCTTTGTTTGTTACAATAGCCTTCCACAATGATGTACTGTACAGTGATGACAAGTATACTTCCTTATAAACTGTACCCTGATCACCTTGAAAATCCTCACCTCTAAAATCCTCTACAATCACTGAGCACCTGTAACCACCCCCTACTCACATGTTGTAACATGACCACGTTATGAGCGGAAATTCCGTGTGGGCTGTTGCAATTGTCTGAAATTCTGGTAACTTTGTATACTAGTTATAAATAGGTATGTCGTCCCCAAAAAAGTTTGGCCATACACCTTAAACTAGATTCACTGCCTCCATTGAGCAACCGAAGGCTTGACGCAAGCAGTAACAATTGAACCCACCAAAAGGAGTGTCACCTTTAAGGAGAGAAAACTTTCAGTGCCAAATGAAAAAGGCGGGACCCAGAACTACTGGTCAGGTTTTTATCCGAACACTTTTTGATAACAATATTATATTAGAGACCTGATTTATTCTAATCCAAGTTGAGTCCATTAGAGGGCCACAACCTGACACCTTCACCTCAGCTGTCTTTGGCTTGCTAAAATGAAGTGTTTCAGCTAAAACAATCTCAAAGACTTGACTGTAAATGATTGCTTGACGATGACAACATTTGGCCCAGCTAGAGGGCGTCCAAACAGAGCAGGTGGCCACAGGTTGATGTGAACAACCTGTGATGCTAAACTTAAGCATTGCTAGTGCAGCCATTCTGCAGCCTCAATCAGAAGCTTGAGCAGTGTGCCAGTGCCAGCTTAAACACCTTCACTGTCATACGGGAATGACAAGGTTCACCTTCCCTACCTCATGAAGCTTCAAGAACCACTGAAGTCATTACTTGAAATACAAGTTAAAGGAGGTACAATTCCTGCTTCCAGATGCCGCCTTTTGGCACAACCCACATACCTCAAGATTAAAGTATGGGTATACAGATCTCCTCAGCCACTTAAGGAAAAACAGCTAAAATTTGTCAAGGCAAATTTCATGTTAGCAGGAAGTGCAGGCAAGATCACACAGAGACAGCATTCCTAAGGTTACACCACACATTGTGGTAACCAGCCTGATGGGGCAGGCAAAGGGAGAAGATATCTTCCTGCTGTGAATTTTTCTGTTGCCTAGCAACTGTAGTTTCTTGGTAGCCTCTCCCTCACAGTCTACATCTACATAAGGCCAAGGACTGATGACAGTGTGCAGATTCTGCCTGACATCACTGTACTTTGTCCACTTGGAGTTGGACCCATGCAGCATAAACCTCTACCTACGTTATTATATCACCACATGTTCAGCAAGAAATGCCGTGATAAGGAAATTCTACCAACAAGTTAAAGGATGAAGCCTCCCATTAAGACCGGGGAAGGGCCAGAAAAGCATTCCTATCAGACAGTCCTACAGAAGAAGCGTGACTTAACAGCTGATTGTGAAGATCTGGGAGCCAAACTGGAACCAGCACTGGGAAGTGAGGCTTCAGACCCTTTTTAGGGGAGCAGCAAAGACGACCCACAGCAAATCCAAGCAAAGCAATCAAAAGAAGCTGGAGATACTTTTGGAGAGAAGGAGATCGAAAGAAGTTATGTTTCAACCCCAAGACTTGAACAGATGGGTGGTGAATCTGACAGAGAAGAACCTTTCTCCAACTCAGGAAGAAGTGCTTGCGTTGGTTAACTTTGCTCCTGCTACAAAGAATCTACTTTTGATGGATACCATAGCTGCAGTGGAAGAGATAGCCAGTAAGCTGGAGGATAACCAGGCACATGAGCTTCGAGGAAGAATATGTGGAATTTTGAGAAGTGCAAGGAATCCAAAGGACAGCCTGACGAAGGAACATAGAAAAGCCCTTGGAGAACAGAGGAAAAGCTCGTAATCTTACCAGCAGACAACGGGAAGACAACGGTTCTTATGACAAAGGACAGTTACATTTCAAATCTGGCATGAATGCTAGAAACCAAAACATATGGAATAATGAAGTAGGATCCTACCAAGGCACGGTGAATCATGTGTTAAAGAATATGGAGAAGACAAGAGGACAGGAGAAATAACAATTGCATTATACAATAGGATTAGGCCCACTGGAAGTAGACCACCACTGATTTATGGGCTGCCTGAGATACATAAATCTGAGTTCCCCTTAGGCCAACTGTGTCTTGTATATGTGCACCATCATATAACTTTTCCAAGTTCATAGCACATTTGATATCACCTCTAGCTGGAAATTCAAGTACATATGTCAAGGATTCTGGACAATTTATCAAGCGTATTCAAGGTGAATGTTTGGCACAGGATGGGTGTCTTTCCAGTTTTGATGTTAACTCTCTTTTTACCAATGTTCCCATTGATGAAGCCATGGAAATAATTTTTGGAATGTTGACGAAAGATGAGAGCTTGCGTGAGAGGATTACACTAGGTGCTGACAGGTTTTCTGAACTGTTGGAGTTGTGCCTGAAAAGCACCTGCTTCAGGTAGAAAATACTACGAGCAGAAAGAGGATGCAGCAACGGCCAGTATCTGCAGTGGTAGCCAACCTCTATATGGAATTATTTGAGGAATTGGCACTCACAACTGCCCCACTGAAGCCAAGGCTTTGGGAGAGATATGTGGATGATACCTTCTGTATTATGAAGAAGGGAAGTGAGCAAGACCATCTGAACAACATCAGGCCATCCATAAAGTTTACCATGGAGCTTGAAATGGATGGATCGTTGCCCTTTCTGGATTGCCATCTACACAGGAAGATGGAAAGCAGACTGCAACCATTTACAGAAAACTCATGCACACCAACCGGTACCTTGATTATAGATCACATCATCCTATCAATGTCAGAAGAGGAGTGGTGAAGAGCTTGTATGATAGAGACAGGAGAGTAGTGACTGAGAAGGAGGACCTTTGGAAGGAAGAACATCATTTGAATAAGGTCTTTATAGAGAACGGTTATCCGCAAGCCTTCATCGATCTTTCGTCTGCAGATACATCTAAATGCAGAAAGGAAGATAAGTACACCGATACTCGGGCAATTAGGAGTTTAAAAAGAAGGATGTGATTACCTATGCAGCAGGGATGAGTGAAGACATCAGTAGGGTCTGCAGGAAGTTCAATAATCAAAGTTGTCTTCAGATCAGGAAGAACTCTGAGGACACAACTGAGCAGAGTGAAGGATGTTGTTCCAGCTAATGCATTGTGTACCGCATCCTTTGTAGCTGTGGGAAATACTACATAGGGGAGGCCATCAGAAGACTGGAGACCAGAATGAAAGAAAGAACATCAAGATGCCTGTAGAAAGTATGCTAAAGAGCAGTCTGCAATTGCTGAACATGCATGGGATAATGGACATCCTATTTTGTGGCCACCATCTTTAGGCCAGAAGACAGAAGGAACTGCTAGTGAAGGAGGCTTTGCACATCACCCTAGACCAATGTGTGAGTGGTTCAATCGAGACCGTGGAATGGACTTGCCTGGCTGATGGGTAGCCACTCTCAAGAGCCTGAACTTGAAGCCACGACCACCATAATTATCTTACCTTATCTTATTTATTTATTTTTTATTATTTTTGTTTGTTTTGTCAATTTATGTATTAGTTATTTATTTATTATTTATTATTATCATCATCATAATGATTATATTTGATTGTTTGTTATTATTATTATTATTATTATTATTATTATTATTATTATTATTATTATTATTATTATTATTATTATTATTATTATTATTATTATTATTATTATTATTATTATTATTTTACATCGGTTCACATTTTGTACACATGTGCCAATTCACGTACTGGACATGTGTGCCATTACATGTGGTGGATAGCTAGCTACGGGTATATAGCAGGCTCATGCAAGTCTTGTCTCTGATGAAGGCTAGGGCATCTAGTTGAAAAGTCGGGAGAATGCAATTTCAATTTGATTATTGAGAAGGCTATTTTAATGTCAACTAAGAGTTCATTAATAGTGTTTTAGTTTGGCATCAAGTTCAAGCCAACTCTATGGCATATTTTGTAGTATGTATGCAGTGAAATATTTTTTGCAAGAGTCAACTCCATGTGCAGTGTGGACATGCCTTATATCTAACACCAAACAGATTGTCTACTTTTGCCCAGCATACATATATACATCTTACTTAAAGTCCCTGGTGATGTTAGCATACATATAATTATACATCTTACTTAAAGTCTCTGGTGATGTTGGGTATATGCCTCTGATAGTATGTATACACTTTAATATTGTTCTTGCAGACGTGTCAAGCCATCCTACTTTGAAATAGTTGATGACCAGCATTATGGCTACACCAGGTTTACTACTAACTCCACTACACTCCTGTTTGAGTTTATCAGAAATGATGTGAGCAGTGGAGTTGGGGACTCCTTTACTATTTCCAAATAGCAATAGATAGTTGACTCAATGTGTTGACTTTTAAGTTGGAATATTGTTTATTGTTGCACTTTTCCTCACTGCACAATGATGTTCGTCTGGTGTGACACTCTTTAAAACCGCTCATTCTCTACTTGATGTGTATGTAATTATTTATGTATAATAATTCTATTTGTAAAAAAAGTAGGAAAAATAAAGGTGGTGGGTGTGGTGAATGAGTCAGGGCTACAGGGAAACTCCCACTACAGAATTTACATCCTGGAAGGGAAAGTCTCCACCCCACCTAAAGTTTGACAGTGCTATATACCTGTTAGGATCCCCTAACAAGCCAATTAGGAACATCACAGAACACATTCATAACGATAAACTGTGAAATCATTAGATAGCATATATAATATATTGTGTCATTATGTTGGTTAGCCAATGAGACTGCAGGAAGACCATGTGCTGGTTAGCCAATGAGACTGCAGGAAGACCATGTGCTGGTTAGCCTATTTAAAGGAGGCCAGCACATGACTTCCTCAGTTGGCAAGATTTTCTCTGTTTCTCAGAATTGACTTATGTGTAAGAGCTGTATATATTATTTAATGAAATTCTTATTTACTGACAAGTGGATAGAATTGAACCGCTCAGACTTTGAACAGACCTAGTTAGGAGTAACAACCTAACACCTGGTGGCAGTGAAACCTCGTCCCCCACATTGACTTGACTGATTGGCCAGTCAACTTCAGACTGCTCAAATCCCTCTACAAATCCTCCGACCAACTCTACTACCAAATAGACCACAGACCTTCCGTTCACTACCAGATCCTCCAAATGGATACTCGGCATAAAAAATGGATAAATCTAACCCTACCTTTCTCACAACCTCATGTTCTGAAACCCAAGACGCCAGACAGTCACAAAACAAAGAGCTGTCTAACGAGGAGTCCATCCAATCTGCCTCGACCTTCACCAACAGAGAGGCAGACATGCTGGTGATGATACGGATGTTTGAACGACAATGGGCATAATCCAACAGGAAAGCAGAAGCAGAGAAGGCAGAGGCAGAGAAACTGAGACAGGAAGAATGCAGGAAAGCTGAAGCAGACAAAGCTGAAGCTGATGGAAGATGGGCACAGCTCATCGTATCTATGACCAACTCTGCTGCAGTCAAGCAGCAGAATGCTAGAGAAGAAAACCAAACAGGAGATGAAGCCGCTCGAATATACGTGGAGGAGAATAGACGTGAAGATCAGAAAAGACTGATCGAACAGCACAGAGAGAGCCGCGAGAGAGCGCTCAAAGAGGAATACAGACTACGAGAAAACTGAAAAAAGAGTTAGAGGAACTTGTGCTCCCAAACTCAACAAATACGTTCACGGTGACGAAATGGAAGTATTTTTCCAAGGTTTTGAAAACCATATGACCACTCATGAAGTCGTTCCAAAGTACTGGATCTCTCATCTAACACCACTCCTACCCACTCGCAGTACCAAGACAGTCATCAACCTTATGATAAGGATAAGAAGGACTACGAGAAGGCCAAGAAAGCATTATACACACTCCATCACGTCGACAATCATGACCTCCAACTAAAGTGGCAAGGAATCACAATGAAGCCCGGAAAAACTTGCAGAGAAGCCATCGATCGTACTCGTGTTCTTCGATGGCTTGGTCAAAGAAACAGAGACCAAACAGATAGTCAGAGAAGTAATCACACTGGAACGTTTTATACAGATCATCCCCCCTTACATCCAAACATAGATTAGGGATCAGAAGCCAGCTACTGTCCAAGAGATGGCTGACTTAGCAGACGAAATATCCAGGTCTACCACAATTATAAGCCAGGATATTGCAGAATACAAACCCTGGATGAGACGAGACTACCCGCCTCGACAGAGACAGCAGCGGCAATACCGCCCTCAGACCCCAAACCTTCAATCTCCTCTAACTTCTCAAACACCCTCTCCAGCTGTGGCAGTGACCCAGTTCTCGAACCAGGCCAACCCCAGACCATCTACCCCATGAAGCGGCTCAGCCATCACAACATACATGACCTCACAGACTGAGTAAGTGTTTAGATGATGTTAAAAAGGTCCCTTGTGTTGTCAGTGCAGGCAGTGGGGTCACCTCAGCACTGCCTGCCCTGAGAAGGAACTCAGAAAAATTGACTCACTGAAGAACCAGTGCACCCTGCCGTCCCTCGTCACTATGGGATCGGTCCAGAATGCCCAAGTCGTTTTTTTTTTATAGACAGTGGTGCTGACCATACGGTAATCACTGGACTACTCCAAGACCTCCAGAACCAAGGCTCCGACCCTTTATCACAAACATCCTCAGTCACCATCAAGGGAGTACTGTAACTACCCTCTCTGTTGTGCAGGTTCCCTGCCAAATCTTGCAGTCAAGTTTTGAGATGCCCATGGCAGTATCCGACGACATATCTTGTGACATTCTCCTTGGACGAGATTGTCCACTACTGTTTCAATTGCTCAAAGATGCTATCTAAGATGTTCCCAAAGAAGTGTATGAAGCGACTGCTTGCTCCAACCTGTCCGACAAGATTGTTTCACCAGCTGATGTTGCTGCTAGCTCAGAGAGGTCCGATACTGAACCTGATTGTTATAATGATATTCTCTCATCCTCTTATAACTTTCCTCAAACCAATTTCTCTCTCTCTCACTCTGTTCCCCTATCCAGTTATTTGCCAGCCTCTCCATCCCAGTATGATGTTGAGTCCACTCCATCCTGACGTAAACTCTGTGCCAGGACCAGTTGGAAGACCCTTCCCAGAATAACCTCTCGGCCAAAGCTGATCTACCCGAGTCTGAATATGTCCACGCTCAACCATGTCCTCCACAGAGAGACTACTGACCAGACAGGATATCTTCGTTTCCAGATTGTCCTACCCCTCTCTCGCCATGTAGCTGAGATCAAGCTGGCTCACTCCACACTGATAGCGGGCCATGTTGGCTTCACTCACACCAAGTACAAGATTATGTGGCATTTCTTCTGGCCAGGTACAGCAAGGATGTTTGTGCAGCCGGCCAGGCTTGTGACAGATGCCAATGCACAGCAAAGAGAACTCACTCTCGAGCTCCGATGATCAACCCTATGCTCCCTATTACATGTCCTTTTGTCAAAGTAGCCATTGATATAAATCATGGGACCCTTGCCTCTCACTACCAAGAACATATACATGTTGATGTATGTAGACTTGGGCTCCCACTACCCTGATGCCGTCCCCTTGACGACTACAGATGCTAAGGTAGTAGCACAATCATTACTTACAATTTTCTCTCGTCTCTCAGTCCCCACAGAAATCCTTACGGACAGAGACTCTAACTTCATGTCAGCTCTCATGAGGGAGATGTACTCTTTACTTGGTGTAAAGCACTCCCAAGACTGCGCCATACAGACCCCAGTCCAATGGAGCAATAGAAAGGTTTCATTGTATCTGATTACAAATGATTCGGAAGGCTGATATCGACCACAAAGACTGGGACGACTATCTCCCCTATATTTTATTCGCCTGTCATGATGCCCCTTGCTCCTCCACTGGCTATTCCCCCTTTGAACTAATATTCGGGAAACAAGTGCATGGACCTCACTCAATCCTCAAACAACAGTGGTTACTGCTGCCTGAATGCAGTCACCGTCCCAGAACCCTACTATCTTCCACATGTGGAAGACATCCTTGAGAAGATGGCTGGGGCTGCATACTTCACCACCCTAGACTTGACCCGTGGGTTTTACCAAGTCCCTCTTGCTGAAGCTGACTAGGAGAAAACAACCATTTGTAATGCCCTTTATGAAGTTCATGTTTACTGTCATGCCCTTTTGTCTTCGCAATGCCCCCGCCTCATTCCAAAGAATCATGGATGGCATACTTGGAGATTTATCAGACTATGTTAACATCATTGACCATTTTTAGTAAAAATTGGCCAAACCACCTTCAACATCTCCACACTGTTTTAACTTGCCTCAGCTCTGCTGGTCTCACCATACAGCCAACTAAGTCCCAACTTGGCATGACTTCTTGTCTCTTCCTTGGACATGACATTGGAAAGGGACTCATCACTCTGCAGAAAGTGAAAACCAAACTGTTGCTGCTTTCTGCCAGCCCCAGTACAAAGTCTGATGTCTGTACGTTTTGGGAGTTGGTAGGATACTACAGACATTTCATTCCCTCCTTCAGTTCTATAGCAGCCCCGATCTCAGACCTCACCCATCAAGGTGCAGTGTTGACTCAAGATCACGACCATGGTGTAGAGCATCCCATTGCCTACTACTCAAAGATGTTTCCTCGAGAGTAAAGATACTCAGCTACCTAGCAGGGACGCCCATTTACCATTGTTGCAGACCATTGTTGCAGACCACAGAGCCTAGCATTCTTGGGTAACGAGGACTCTACAAATGGACGTTTAGCCTGTTGGATGGATGTCCTTTGGCAATTCGATTTTTCGATTATATATCATCCTGGGACCGCCAATAACAATGCTGATGGTCTCTCAAGGCAAGCTTGGCCAGAATCCCAACCCATCGCCGTCCCTTTGATGGCTCAGCTTCCGAGCTCTCTGGAGGGGAGGGAGATATTAGGACCCCTAACAAGCCAATTAGGAACATCACAGAACACATTCATAACGATAAAGTGTGAAATCAGGATATATAATATATCGTGTCATTATATTGGTTAGCTGCAGGAAGACCATGTGCTGGTTAGCCTATTTAAAGGAGACCAGCACATGATTTCCTCAGTCGGCAAGATTTTCTCTGTTTCTCAAAATTGACTTGTGTGTAAGAGCTCTATGTATTATTTATTACAAGTGGATTGAATTGATCCGCTCAGACTTTGAACAGGAGTACTAACACTATCGTTATAATTATTGAAAATGATATCGATATATAATATGTTGTGTAGTGTTTTCCTGTAACAATATATTGGCTGCTGAGGGTTAGTGTAGTTTTGAACAAGAAATATGGCAACTCTTCCAAGACAGCTGAGGCAGTTCTTTTGGATGATGTCCATCACAAGTATAAAATAAACACACTTATCGAAGCTGTATTAATGCTCGTGAACATACGTGCCCATCCACTTTATATGGGGCGCATTTGATAACCACACCTCTTTACAATTAGGGAAGGATGCAATGGCGACATAGGCTGTGGTCGAAGCTACACTTCTAAGGAAATTTGTGAAGCCCTAAATGACAGCTTGTGACTGACAATCAGCGATCCTTTTGCTATGGCCTTGGTGAAGTTTGGAAGTTGGTCTCATTACCGAAATGCTAGACAGCAAGTTGTCTTTCTCAGCCTTATTAAACGGGCCATTGGGGAGAGTATTCACTTGCTAGCTAACCCGTTGGAATTATCGAAGTTCAAGTTATTGACCAAAATTCAAATGACCCATGTGGATTTAGATAACGCTTTACCAATACCGGTGCTTTTTGAGAATTGTGATAAATGGTGAGCTAACTGTTTGTAGTCTAAATGGCTGCAGTCTTGCATGGTTTGGCCCCTATTTTAAAGTGTAGGACAACAAAATATACAAAGTTTACATCATAGTTAAACCTCACTTGTTGAATTTGGTCTCTAGTTGCTCTACCTTATCCTGTGACGATTAGAACATCTATTCGATACATCAAAAGACTGTTAACAAAGTTATATTATGTCAACTGAGAGTCTGTTGAAAGATCTATACCTCAGTTTTATCTATTTCCTTGACATATGTTGCATACAATAGGTCCATTCATCATAATTTTTCCACCAGAGGATTCCCCAGTGCATTGCAACAACTAATATGGTTCTGGACTCAGTAAAACACCAGAAAATAGGTCAAAGGCTTAATAGACATGCAAAATGAGCTGAATCAGCAAGCAGCTACAAGAAGTGATTAGCTAGTTGGTTTCCTCAAAATCTTACTCTTGTACTTAACAACACAGACATTGAGCATCACCAGGAGATTACTCACACATCGTGTAAATACATAGGCATTTGCTTAGCATAGAAGTTTTGTATCTACAATGAGTAATTGGCACATACTCAACCTAGCCAGGGGACACAACATATCTATATTCAGAGTTTTTTTATAGAGTTTTGGGATTATATTTATATTTTGTGATTAAAAATATATTTTTAAGAAATATGATCTCTATCTCTTATGGATATGTACATTAGAAGTAGGATTATATCATACAATGGCACCCACATGAATTAAAAAGATTAGTATGACTACAAAACGATCTCAACTTAATTTACAATGAAGACTTTCTTGTAAGAAGATTAGGTGCTATGTCAGAATAAAGGAATTTTACCCTAAAAATTGGCAATGGAATTTTCTTTTTACCACTGTAATTTAATGTTTCCTGAACCCACTTGTACTATTGTAATGTATGGAGGGAGAGCATGGGCTTAGTTGTGCTGGTCATGCAAGGACATAGACCAGGGAGGTAGTAATAAAATATAGGGAGCCTCTTTCTACTATCATTATGATTGTGAAACATAATCGTCCACCAGATAGATAATAAGGGGATCACCCTCTTTGGTCGCGATGCCACTGAATCAGAATTGGTAGTTCACGAATAGCAATGTGTATACAGACTGGCTAGTAACGTGATGCGCATGCATACATGTAGGACAATGATAATAGGTACGGATCGATTGTGTGTGAGGGTATGTAGTATAGTATTGTCTATCTCCCCCCAAGTCTTTGGCCAGTATGGTTGGAGACTGAGTAGTTAGTATGTTCCAGAGTAGTAGTAGTCTGGTTTCCGATGGGTTCTCTTTGATCTTCTAAGTCCAGGGTCTGGGGTGGCTGTCTGGGTGTAGTGGAGTCTCCTAGGGTGGCTTTTTTGGGGGTTGTATCCTGGTTCAGGGTCCGGTTTGTTCCAGGGGTGGCGATGGTGGGCGTGGTGTCCATGAGTGTGATAGGTGTTGGGAGGTTTCCTGTTGGGATGTGGTCCGAGTGGGTTTGGTCTTTGGTTTTAGTGGGTGTTGGCATCATTCCCAAACAAACTCCTTGTAATTCATAATACTCTTTGTGATTCACTATACACTTTGTAATCATGTTTTTTTCTTTTTTTCTTTTCTAGTATATAGTCATTATGTTTGTTAGTGGTGGCCTATCTCAAGGCTCAACAGAACAATTATGTGAGGTTTTGATTTGGTTTCATTGTTACATTAGTTTCATTGTTACATTATAAAGTTATAAGTGACCTTGAACTCTTCGAGCTCGACTCAAACCCAGCAGCGACAGCTAAGGCACACTCATTCTTCTTCTAGGAATTTCTACTTCAACCGGCTACCTTGTCTATGGAACTCACTACCTGTAATTGACAGATCCAAATCTCTCCAACGGATCAAAACAAAACTGCATCAATTCCATTTCACACAGCGGTTCGAACCTACTGATCCCCGTACCTTCCTTATTATTGCCCATGCAACAATATAGTCCATCACTATTCCACATTGTCATATGGTTATGTAAAGTTTATAATAAGGTAATAGTATATTATGCTAGACCATAGAGATTAAGCTACAGAATATTCCGAGGATATCCAACAGCCTAGCATTTCTACATGTCTATAGCTTTTATATAAGTTTGCCATAGAAACATTGTAGAAATTGCTAGCTAGGTAGCGATTGATGGTAGTGATTGACAGAATAACATATCGATGGCACTTTAGACTTGCCCTAGCATTGATGTGGTTTATTTTATTTTATCAGCGAACACAGATCTAGGCTGTGCTAGTGCCAAATACTGGCTTGTAGACAACTAGTATATATTCAGGTCACACTCTTCTTCTGTCAGCAAAATTGATAGTTAGTACCCAGAAGAGAGTGGTAACCAGCACAATATTCTTGTTGCATCCTGCTTTCTAAGAAGCAGAGCATCACAAAAGGAAAGATGATATAGCTGTTCAGCGTTAGGTAACCAACTAAAAGCTAGGCTATCAACTGCTCGACAATTTCTTCTAGAAGCTCAGATTGCGAGACCTGTTATATACTTTGTTCTTCATGACAATTATGACCATGAGCTAGATAGCTTGCTTTAATAAAATGCTAGCTGTTGGTTTTGCTAAAGCTAATGTGGCTCAAGTAAATTGTATCAATTGTTTTAATTCTCAGTACATTCTTTTATATCTTCAATTGTAATACACAGACAATATCAGGAGTCCATTAACACATAATTAACACCATGCAAATTACAATAAAATAAAAACATACTGCAGAGTTTGTTGAGAGTATTAGTAGATAGATGAACTGCTTTTATGATCATTTTCATCTTGTCTCCAAATGCAATGTTGTGAACAAGGAAACTGTAAAAGCCAGTTCTTCAATGAGGACAATTGTTAAAAAAATTTGATAACCTGTGAAATCAAGAACAAATTTAGAGGATTCAATTAGAGTAGGAGGAGCTATTGGAGGGGAGCTGTAAACAATGATGAGGAGAGGTAGCTTTGGAAGGTCCAACAACCACTGCCACTGGGATACTGGTAGTTACAAATATCAAGTGAAGCATTGGCTGGTCATGTGTTCTTCCTTAAAAATGCCCTCATCCACATAGCCGGTTTTCATAATCGGCTCTTGGAGGCCTGCTTAAGTACTCAAGCAAAATATCTGGGTCAGATGGACACTACTGCATGTGATTCCATGCCTATTTCATAAAATCTACATGAAGAAGGGAAATGCCAGTTGCTTATAAAAAGAAGCTACAACGCATGACTCAAATAAAGTGAGTTTAGTGCTCGCTCGAATACATTATATACTGACCATCAAAAAAAGAACTGGACAGCATCCTCCGAACTGTGTATCTATAGTGTACCTGATTCATCATGCTCAGTCTTTGACCGCCATATGGTCCCCAAATGTCCTTGAATATGATGAAGTCGAAATTGTGTGTGTGTGTGTGTGTGTGTGTGTGTGACATAAAGAGGTCACAGGGGCGACAGACATTTCTGACATTTATGGATGTAAACAAGGCATATGATACTGTGTGGAGAGAAGGATTGTGGATGAAGATGAGAAGGTATTGAGTTCAGGAAGAATTTGTCAATGTGTGCAAATGGGAATTCAGTCAAGTGTGTTGTTAGGTGGAGAGGGGTCCAGGTGGTTTGAAGTGGAGACAGGACTTAGACGGGGTTGTCCTTTGTCACCAGTTCTCTATAGTGTGTATGTCATGGGATTGTTGAAGGATTTGGAGGGGAAAAGGAGGTTAGAGATGAAGTGGAAGGAACATGGTGGGGTGGGTTGTTGTATGCAGATGATATTGTACTGTTAGCGAGAGATCAGGTGGAGTTACAAGAGTGATGTTGGATGTGGTGGGTGAGTATGCAATGAAATGGAGATTTAGATTTAATAGCGAGAAGAGCAAGTCAGTGACAGTTGGCAGAAAGTGTAGTGGAGGAGAGTGGAAGATTAATGAGGAGAGAATGGAGAATGTGGAAGCCTTCAAATATCTTGGTGTGGTTTGACAGGGGATGAGAGGAAATGTTCATTTGGAGAAGATGAAGGAAAAGGCAGAGAAATGGAGGGCAATATGAGCAGGGTGAATGGAGAAATGGAGACGGAGAGAAGTAAACTAATATGGGAGTAACTAGCTGGGCCATGTCTAGAGCATGCATCTGAAGTATGGTGGACAGGAGGGAATACAGCCTGCAAGAATTTGGAAAGAATTCAAGAGAGCGTTGGGAGGAAACTGGTTGAAGGGAGTGATACAGTTGCAGGGGTGGCAGTAAGAGGGGACATGGGTTGGAGGAGGCTGGAGCAGAGAAGGGAAGAAAAGAAAGTGTTATTTGGATGGAGGTTGCAGGGAATGAGTGAAGATGGCTAGTGAAAAAAGTTGTGGCACTGTTAAGTGATTGTCCAGGTTGGTGGACAGAGTTTTGTGAGCTGAAAAGGAAGTTTTGGGGAGGGAAGGAGCATTGGAGCTAGTAGACTCAAGTGCAACATGGAGGAATTGTGTAAGGGATGTTCATAAGGAAGAGTGGTGGGAAGAAGTAGGAGGGAAATCAAGCCTCAAGTGGTATAAGTTAGCCAAAGAAGAGTTTGGACAAGAAAGATATGTAAGAGGATTCAGTAACACAGGGAAAGTTAGGCTGAGATTTAGGTTAAGGACAGCATCAGCAGGACTCTTGGGTGACAAGGTGAGGTGTGGTATGTGCTGGGATGGTAGATGTGAGCTATGTGATGAAGGTGTTGTGGAAGATGTTGTGCATTTCTTGTTGTACTGTGGGGAGTTTGTGGTGATCGAAAGATTATTGGATATGATTGAGGGCATTGAAGGGTCTGAAGAGTGGGTGGTAGAATGGAGAAATGAAGATGAAGAAGGGAGAGTAGGCCTAATGTTGGGTAGAGCAGTAGCAGGGAGATGTTGAATAGGATAGACAGAATTGTAATGGGAAATGTGCTCAAATGGTGGGAGAAGAGGAAATACTTAATATTTGGCACCCAGGGTCCTATATATGTTCCCCCCCCCCTTCCCATTGTCATCCCCAAACAAAAATTCATTATTTTTCTGTAATAATCTTCTAGTAGTCATTGTCATTTATTGTTTGTACGTACTTAGTGCTGGCCTATCTCAAGGCCCAACAGAACAAATAAATTATTATTAAGCACCCATTTTCTTGTGACAGAATTAATTAACAACAGCATTTACATTGTCAGTTGCCTTCTCTAAACATCACTGCTAATACACTTGGGCATTTTCGCATGTCAGTGGAAAAAAGATGTACAGACTATCAAAGTTGACTAGCTGCTTGTGCCACCAGCAGCCAATGCTGTTAGCATCTTTTTGTGCCATGAGGCAAATCAAAACTTATGCTTGAGATCAACAATGCTGCCCAGGAAAATTCAAAAAAATTGTACAGCTATATAGACTATGGCTAGAATATGCATAGATTGCAACAGCAATATCAGCATTCATGTCAGATCTCTCTCTCTCTCTCATGCCCATACACACTCTCTCCTCTCAAGTTTATACATTTATGACAAAAAAATACAAAGATTATAATTCGAGACATGTTTGTTCATATTTTTCAGCATGCATGCACATGCACACACACACAAACACACAACACACACACACACACACGTCTCTTTTCTGCCAGTGCAGTTTGTAATCATCATTGCTTACAGTATGATAAAGCCAAATTGAGCATTCATGGCAAACTACTGTGTTTGCATAGTGCACACTTAGGACTGCCTGTTATTTTGGGGAAGGATTCCCTGTGAAAATGAAAATGTACCAATTGCTAAATATCTTCACTATATATACAAGTGTATGTACCTGTTCCAGAGTTAACCCAGTGGGTATTGGACTATGTTAGCTCTCATCAAAAGAGAAAGAGGATAGAGCTAAACTAAGGCAGTATCAATGGAGGAGGATATTCCACATAGAAAATTTGGTATTGGCGCACATGGTGTATCTATGTGTTTGTACCTATCTATCTATGTAATGAATGGTAGCACACTGAATCTGAATGAACAGACTTACCGAACTCTCACACAGGTGCTGTCAGTCCTGCTCAAGAAACTAGCCAAATTATTTAACTTTACACACTTGATGAAGGCTGTTTGATGTGGTGACATAAATGTGATGGGTGAGTGACAGTACAAGCTTAATTAAGGACAACCACCATGAGTTGGTGAATCCTTACATGAATGTAAATACAAGTGTAACTAAGTGCACGATGAATGGTTTGAATTGGAGAAAATGCATAAAGAACAAGTACAGACAAAAGGAGGTTACTGGTGTCAAAATGGATACTAAAAAGATTCCACAAATACTATATCAAGTGATATTTGATGGAGAGACTCAAAGCTATGGCTATTAGGGGAACAAATTCCATAGGTGAATGATGCAGTTTATTACAAGATGGAGAACACAAGTAATGGTGATGTGCTTGTTTATAGATGATGACCTAGTGTATCCCGAGTGGAAGGATGAGTAATGGTGATGTGCTTGTTTATAGATGATGACCTAGTGCACCCCGAGTGGAAAGATGCACAATGCAATATGTTGAAATTTCCAGAATAGTTATTTTACCAGGAAGAGTGTAGTTCCAGCCAAGAGCGTCAAGAAAAAAATAACTGTCATTCAGAAAATATTTTGTAGCTCTGCCTCGAATTCTTTCGAGAGGTGTATGGTCACCATCAGAGTCAACAGCAGTAAACAAGACAAAGGTAGCCAACTATAGTCAAGATGTTTCTTAGATCCTGATGATTCTGGAAAATTCCTTTTAGGCTTGGCTACTTGACTTGCTAATGATCGATATCAATCAAACATCAACCAATCCAGCTATCTCTTTAGCTAGAGCTAACCTCTCTCAGCTTGCTAGCGGACTTTAACGGAGGCTCATCTTAGGAGGTCCTGGGCCATCCTGGATTTTAGTTACAACCACTTTCTACAGCCCCTAATTCCTTTTGTCATGATCCTTTATCATGCACACCATTACTGGCATATGCACATTATTATAAGTTGCCTAGCGAACACAACTAGGACTTGCACTATAAGCTCCATCTGGTGAGTGTAAGGCTAAACCTGGTTTGGGAAACATTGAAACTGCATCAATCTTCGAGGGCTCTGGTTATCAACACAATTTCCTACCACGTGTCCCAAGTTGTCCCAAGTTGCTCCTCCTGTCAGAGGCAATACAAGGTTGTGGAAAGATTGGCCAGGTCAATTACAAGATTGATATGTCAGATCACCAGAAAAGATGTGTCTTTCATGTGAGCATGATTAATTCCACACCTCTGAATCCATACGGTTTATTCTAGAGGAGGAGGATTTGGATGAGGCACACATGCCTAACTGATGTTTCTTCAGTTTGACTATCAATTTTGATTCCTGAGGTAGTTTGGACAACAAACAGTAATGGGAAATCTGCTCTTCCCAGGTCTCATTGAAGATGATAAAATAAGCTGCTGTGAAGTCCAATCCAGCAATGTATGTGGTACATTAGTTGCTGAAAGGTGACTGGTGCTCCTGAAGTCCAAATGGTTTAACATTAAACTGGAACAACCCAAACAGGGTTGAAAAGACTGTTTTCGAGCGAGAAGACTCGGATACAGGAACTTGCAAATATCTTTTGGCCAGATCCAGCATGGTAATGTAGTTTGCTTTTCCCAAACCATCAATCAGTTCGTCAATGCATGGCACCGGATATGAGAGACCAAGTTGAGATGCATTACAAAGACACTGTGTACTAACTTTATTCCGAACTGGAGTTATTCAAGCACTCCATTCACTTCCATATCTTGTCTAACTTTAGTTCGATAAGCTTGAGGGAGTCGGTATGGTGGCAATCTAACTGGACGAGCACTCTCAGTTTTGATGTTGTGCTCAATCTGCTTGGCCCTTCCAGGTGTTCCTCTCCAGACTTCTGGAAATTCCAAACTCAGCTTCTTTGGATCATCACACTGTTCAGTAGATACTGGTCTCCAATCCTTGGTTCTTTATGGCAATCTCCAGTCTTGTGATCCATACAATGATGCATCCAAATCCTCCTCCTCTTGAATAAACCCCTATGGATTCAGAGGTGTGGAATTTCCTAATCATGAAAGACACGTTGTCGATCTGACATGTTATTAAATCACCTGGCCAATCTTTTCCACAACCTTTAAATATATGGCCTCTGTCACTGAGCGAGCAACTTGTTTGTGTCTGTAGGAAGCATCACAGACACCTCCTCTCCCTTTTTTGCGGGCCTTCTTGTTACAGTACCTCTTTTACCTGTCTTGAACTTTGGTCAAGTATATATATGGACCAACCCTTTCAGCTTTTCTAGCTTATCTTACACTGAACACGTACGAGATAATACTTTGTTCGCCGTGTTCTCCTGCTTTCCAAGTGTCATGCAAAACATGTAAAGGTACCCTCGGTTATTGGCCATTCAAAAGCTTGGGTCACCTTTCGATAAGTAAATAGAGGCAAGGAAGGAATTTGTCCCAAACCTTGGCAGGATGCGGCGTGTTAGTGGAAACGCCGCACCCCATCCAGCCAACCATTAAAAAATTACTTGCTCAGTCCTCTATTTGACGTAGGAGAACTATGTTGGCTTTCATCTCCCTTCTAGAAGTAGCCCTCCTTCTCATCAGCGTTCCCTTGACACAACAAAAATCAGAGAGCTCTCTGGGGCTGATAAAGCATAGAAGAACTTCTGTTGACTTTGGTAAATAGTAGATGTATGCCTACCTAATATTTGTCATTCTTTCGGTTACAATAAGTGTGTATGTCATTTAGCTCTTGCAATACAGCTGGATAGCTGTAGTTGATCTGTGTTGCATGCTGAGAATGTGCAATACAAGTAGCTACAGCCAGTTATAACAACCTTCTCAATAATCAGGTGGAAGTAGACAGAGGAAGAATGGTGTGGGAGCTTCTAGGGGCAAATAATACAGTAGCAGGAGTGGCAATACAGGGAGATATGGGGTAGAGGAAGCTAGAGGAGAGGAGGGAAGAGATGAAGGTGTTTGGTAAGAGATTAGAGGTGTTGGAACAGAGCAAATTGGTAAAAATAGTTGTAAATAAACTTAGAGAGGATGGATGAATCGGATGGTGGGAAGAATATGAGATCTTGAGGAGAAAATACGTACTAAACAACGAGGTTAGGTCAGTACGTAAGTGGAAGGGGAAAATGAAGGTGAGAAATGAGAAGGATTGGGAGGAGGAAGTAAATGGCAAGAGTACGCTGAAGTTTTATAAACTGTCAAAGAATGGTGCAGGGGTGGAGAGGTATACGAGGTCCATGTATGGTCAGGAAGGTGTGCGGTTGCAATTTAGACTGAGGACTGCATCAGCTGGGTTGTTAGAGGATAAGAAGAGATGTTGGATAGTTAGGGATGAGTGGTGTATCATGTGTGATAGTGGAGCATAGGAAGATGTGGAGCATTTCTTGGTGATGTGCGGGGAATTTGAGAGGGATCAGCTAGTACTGATGGATTAGGTGCGGGGAATTTGGGAGGGATCAGCTGGTACTGATGGATGAGGTGCGCAGAATTGTAGGGGTAGAAAGTGGCTGGATGAATTTAGAAGAGTGGGTAAGGATGGAAAGGTGGCATTGCTGTTGGGGAAAGGTGTGGAGGGAGTAAGTGATGCAGTGATGGAGAAGGTGTGCGAGTGTGTTATGTATTGAGTATTGAAGTGGTGGCAGAGGAGAAAGGAACTGTTGTATGGCGAGCTGAGGAATGATCTTTTAGTCCCGTCCTCTCCCCCTTCCTTGAACAGCTGGACACTCTTAGCTATTAGTATTATGGATAAGTAAGTATTGTTGATAGTATAAATTGTTATTAGTATTGGCTAGTGTTACATAGTCTTATACTGTGCTGTAGTATATGTGGTGGCCTTAACAGGCCCAGCAGTACCAATCATCAACTTCAAATTGTATTCTATCGACGTTTCGACTAGATGCTCTAGCCTTTATCAAGACAGCCAGTGTTTAGTCCTTCATCTCAAGGCAATGTTACTGAATTTCCACTAGGAACTGTTTCTGCATTTAATCTCTATCCTGCAAGGTAGAGTAGAATGCCATATTTATTTGATCTTGACTGAGCCCCAGTCCAAACTTCTGAGGGCTAATATAACTCTAGGGCAAGCGCATTTCACTCTGTTAGGGATCACTGTACTGTAACTACCACTAATTCCAACATTTCAACCAATTGAACTCCATTGCATGTGGTTGGCTACACTGTTGTTTAGCATGTCTTATGGTGGCTAAAATTAAGAAAACTCGGTATTGAAATGGTCTTGTGACTTTTATATAATTACACAACTATTTCAAGATGCCTGCAGCCACATGAATGTTAATGCGACTATCATCAACCACTCATCGGCCATGGTGGAAGTGACTTGGAAACCCATTTCCTATCCAAAGAAACTTGACTTGGTAGGGGTGTGGCTACTCCCTAACTCATCTTCATCCATAGATCCCCAAAACCATGCACCCGTCAAATACAAGGTGAGATAGTGTACAGCGGACTCCTTTTTATTTAGTGAGCGTGTGTGTGAGTACAAATTGATTTCCCCTTACCTCCCCCTCTCTCTGTTGTTGTTGTTGTTGTTATTGTTGTTTTTGTCTTGTTATTAAATTTTTAGTGGTGCAACCAAGGATATGATAAACTAACTTTTCAGCTAATCAACATGAGAGGTGTTTATCAGTTTGGACTGGTCAGAGGAGGTGAGATTATATGGCTGATTTACAGCTCAAATTATACTTGAGTGCACCCGATGTTATAGTGCTAAGGCTACGCATTTACTAACTTGACCACACCTCCCTTGTGAGTTATGTGATGATTATATTTGCAAAGGTCTTGATTCGCCGACTTTGGTGGCTGTGTCTGACGTGGTGAGATTTGTCAACCCCAACCAGCCTCTTCAGGGACACCTGGCACTCACCAAGGACTACACACAGATGCTGTGAATGATATTATAAATAATGTGTATGTTTTCTCGTCTTCACGACTGTCTCTACTTCCTCCATCCCTCCACCCAACTCCTCTTCCCTCTGGCCTAGGTTAATGTGGGTGACTCGAGACGTTGGTGTGCCTGAGGTCCAGTGGGGAACAAGGCCGGGACAATATAGTTCTATTAAAAAGGTAAGCAACCTCACCCAGCACACCACACTGTCTGGTGTGGTGTCAAGTGTGGAGGGATATTAACTCTGAGGGGTGTTGTGTTGTGCAGGCTAGCAGTAGCACATATGCAGCTGCTGATATGTGCGACTCTCCGGCCAAGGACTACGGCTGGATAGACCCTGGCATGATTCATAATGTGGTGTTGGACAGGTAAGTAGTCATCTCCCTCATTAGTGCCACATACTTGCATGGTGAAGTTTTCAGCTGACTTCATTAAAAATGGCGTCCACTTTTCTGATGAAGACCGAAACTTTTGTTTGAAACATTTGGCCAAAATAAAAACATAAAATGTAAGGAAAAATCTTCGCTATTTTTAGTCTAACAGTGGAACATCAGCCATCCGCAAGGCCAGGGGATGATAATTAAGTTCATTATTATTCATAAGCTATGCCATGAATGCATTAGCTGAAACCCAAGTAGTTGCCAATATGTAAGTTTTCACCTGTATCATGTTGTGTGTTTGTAAGATTATACCAATAGCAGTTGCTAAGAATTATAGTAGCTACATGTATGGCATCCACATCACAGGTGTGCACAGCATTACTATGTTGGGGGGGAGAAACATAGCTACAATTGCATGGTGCATGCAAAATAGCTAGGGATGGTCTGCATTCTACAATATATCACCTCCAGGAAAATTTTTATTTTTTATGTCACAGAAATTAACATCACGGCCATTGATTTATATTATATCTTATATTTTTTGGAATCATAATTGCATTTGTCGAGGTCCCATGGACGCAAAAGTGTCAGTAATAGAGTCATAATTTGGCTTAGCAGTGATATCATTTGCAACAAAAAGAATCATTAAGTTCTCAACTCTCTCTTGAGATGTCGTGGATCGAAGCTTGTTTTTAACAATGGTGAGTTTACTAAAGCTTCTCTCATAGGATGCTGTGGTCACAGGAAGTGTGACAAACAAACGTTAAAGTTGGTATAGTTCCCCATACACTCTGTGCGGATCAGTCTGATGCAAAACTTGTAATACATCCAGAACTGTTTTGCAATTTAGAAGAAGGTCTCTCCTCAGAGAAAACTCTGTTTTCAGAGCTGATGATTAGAATTAGTGGGAAAGTAGACAGTTCAGCATCTCCAGTTATTGTCTAAATTTGTCCCTTTACACTAAAAATAAAATAATCTCGACTGTAGCTATTATATATTTTAAAAAATTTAAAAATGGGAAAAAATGAAAAAAATGAAAAATTAATTTTTTTAAAAATAACCCAACAAAATAATAATTAAACGCGCACTGATTTACGCCGGTCAGGTGAGAAATGGCTCTCTACTACACTATTCACTAGGTCTCTACGAGTCTACGACACAAGCACATTCACTAGCTGCCAGCTCAAAGATACAATTTGCAATAGCAAGCAGCACTCGACTCAATCTTATTCTCGTGATAATGGTCATGCAATCTCACAAACGGCATCCAAAATTATTGACTCGGCATCAAATTCCATGTGATTTGTGTGTGAATGATAGAGCTTAGCTTAGCTTGCTAGCTGGCTGGTGAAAGCTGTATTGGTTGGGGGGGCGGACGCCCCCCCTTAGTACCGCCGGTGATCCACATGGAACTCTGGTGTGGAATAGTATAATTGTCAGGATTCTCCCCAGAGTCAAGAAGTAGAGTGGTATCTTAGCCAAACCTACAACCACACCCAATTACATTTAAACACACCCACCAACTGGCTAGTATGGTTAAGAAGAGTGCAGTCTTGCTTTTTGTAACTACTTGTCTGGCAGTCTGGAGCATCCCCGAGCAAAGTGGTGCCATATTAATGTGCTACAGGGAGAAGTCCCCAATACGTGCAAGGTCAACCCTTTTTTCCCTGTAGTTTTTTCTCCAACTGATAGTATTATGTTCTGAGCCCCACTGGAGAACAGTGGGTGATAAATGATGCGGTTCATGAACCTGTCGTCCCTCACAACTGACACTTTTTTAAAACTACTTTCGTTGATTTTGTTGTTCGCGTCAAATACGATGCCTTTCCCAGTGGGACTCCGACAAAACCCTCCATGTCCGTCGGCCAGACTGTACTCACTCAAAGTGCATAAATCCTGAAGGTCAGTTGTGCTGTGACTGCTTGTTGAATATTCAGCATGATGTGGATTAGTGAAGTTGTACGGTGACTTTCAGACAACTTTATTGGAATACTGAAGATTCGGGGTTTTCAGCTACAATTTCAACCCAATGCTTCGATCTTCTTCAGGGAGAATGAAAAAATGGACACAGTGCAACAAATTTGTACTTACTGGGGATGCCTTTCGCACAAAATGGACATGATTCATGATCTGTCTGAATGCTAGAGTGTATAAGCAAGGCCACTCATCCAGACAAATAATGATGGGCATGTCTCATATACACAGTCTTAACACCCAGTTATCAGGCAGCTCTAGCCCTACATGTCAATTGATCCATTGGTATGAGATTGCCATACATCGCCTCATTCACAAGACATACTTCAATTATGATGTAGTTCTGGAGCTAGCTGGTTGCTATCAACTGTAAAGCATGTCTGTCATTATCTGTGTGATGCCACTGAGCTAGCTGGTTGCTGAGTCTCAACTGTAAAGCATGTCCACCATTATCTGTGTGATGCCACTGAGCTAGCTGGTTGCTCTCAACTGTAAAGCATGTCCACCATTATCTGTGTGACGTCACTGAGCTAGCTGGTTGCTGAGTCTCAACTGTAAATCATGCCCGCCATTATCTGTGTGATGCCACTGAGCTAGCTGGTTGCTGGGTCTCAACTGTAAAGCATGCCTGCCATTATCTGTGTGATGCCACTGAGCTAGCTGGTTGCTGGGTCTCAACTGTAAAGCATGTCCACCATTATCTGTGTAATGCCACTGAGCTAGCTGGTTGCTGGGTCTCAACTGTAAAGCATGTCTGTCATTATCTGTCTGCTGCCTCTGTGCTAGCTGGTTGCTAGGTCTCAACTGTAAAGCATGCCTGTCATTATCTGTGTGATGTCACTGAGCTAGCTGGTTGCTGGGTCTCAACTGTAAAGCATGTCCACCATTATCTGTGTGATGCCACTGAGCTAGCTGGTTGCTGGGTCTCAACTGTAAAGCATGTCCACCATTATCTGTGTTATGCCACTGAGCTAGCTGGTTGCTAGGTCTCAACTGTAAAGCATGTCCACCATTATCTGTGTGATGCCACTGAGCTAGCTGGTTGCTGGGTCTCAACTGTAAAGCATGTCCACCATTATCTGTGTGATGCCACTGAGCTAGCTGGTTGCTGGGTCTCAACTGTAAAGTATGTCCACCAATATCTGTGTGATGTCACTGAGCTAGCTGGTTGCTGAGTCTCAACTGTAAAGCATGTCCACCATTATCTGTGTGATGCCACTGAGCTAGCTGGTTGCTGGGTCTCGACTGTAAAGCATGCCCGCCATTATCTGTGTGATGCCACTGAGCTAGCTGGTTGCTGGGTCTCAACTGTAAAGCATGCCTGTCATTATCTGTGTGATGCCACTGAGCTAGCTGGTTGCTGGGTCTCAACTGTAAAGCATGTCCACCATTATCTGTGTGATGCCACTGAGCTAGCTGGTTGCTGGGTCTCAACTGTAAAGCATGTCCACCAATATCTGTGTGATGTCACTGAGCTAGCTGGTTGCTGAGTCTCAACTGTAAAGCATGTCCACCCCATTATCTGTGTGATATCACTGAGCTAGCTGGTTGCTGGGTCTCAACTGTAAAGCATGCCTGCCATTATCTGTGTGATGCCACTGAGCTAGCTGGTTGCTGGGTCTCAACTGTAAAGCATGTCCACCATTATCTGTGTGATGCCACTGAGCTAGCTGGTTGCTGGGTCTCAACTGTAAAGCATGTCTGTCATTATCTGTCTGCTGCCTCTGTGCTAGCTGGTTGCTAGGTCTCAACTGTAAAGCATGTCTGTCATTATCTGTCTGCTGCGCCTCTGTGCTAGCTGGTTGCTAGGTCTCAACTGTAAAGCATGCCTGTCATTATCTGTGTGATGCCACTGAGCTAGCTGGTTGCTGGGTCTCAACTGTAAAGCATGTCCACCATTATCTGTGTGATGCCACTGAGCTAGCTGGTTGCTGGGTCTCAACTGTAAAGCATGTCCACCATTATCTGTGTTATGCCACTGAGCTAGCTGGTTGCTAGGTCTCAACTGTAAAGCATGTCCACCATTATCTGTGTGATGCCACTGAGCTAGCTGGTTGCTGGGTCTCAACTGTAAAGCATGTCCACCCCATTATCTGTGTGATGCCACTGAGCTAGGTGGTTGCTGGGTCTCAACTGTAAAGCATGTCCACCATTATCTGTGTGATGTCACTGAGCTAGCTGGTTGCTGAGTCTCAACTGTAAAGCATGCCCGCCATTATCTGTGTGATGCCACTGAGCTAGCTGGTTGCTGGGTCTCAACTGTAAAGCATGTCCACCATTATCTGTCTGCTGCCTCTGTGCTAGCTGGTTGCTAGGTCTCAACTGTAAAGCATGCCTGTCATTATCTGTGTGATGCCACTGAGCTAGCTGGTTGCTCTCAACTGTAAAGCATGCCCGCCATTATCTGTGTGATGCCACTGAGCTAGCTGGTTGCTGGGTCTCAACTGTAAAGCGTGCCCACCATTATCTGTGTGCTGCCTCTGTGCTAGCTGGTTGCTGGGTCTCAACTGTAAAGCATGCCCATCATTATCTGTGTGACATCACTGAGCTAGCTGGTTGCTCTCAACTGTAAAGCATGTCTGTCATTATCTGTGTGATGCCACTGAGCTAGCTGGTTGCTGGGTCTCAACTGTAAAGCATGCCTGTTATTATCTGTGTGATGTCACTGTGCTGATACACTCTAGCATTCAGACAGGTCAATGACATGCATTCCGTGTGAAATGCATTACTAGAGAGTATAATGTGTTGCTTTGTTTTTTGCTTTTCTCTCCCTGATGAGACCGAAGCCTTCAGTTGAAATATTGGCCGAAGACCAAAAATGTCGGAGGTAAAGTTCTTGAAATGTCAGAGTGATAGAGTGGCAAGCCGATTGGTTAGTTGAAGATTTCATCAAAATTGACTAATTTCAGTTCCGTTCAATCCTTCAATTGCAATCCGCATAAGCAGAGCCTCATTTTTCTGGCTAAATATCTCTGGGAGGGTGCAGGGAACAGGGTCGTCTTCTCTCCCACCCTAAATAAAAGCGCTATATATGAAACAGTGAAGAGGGCTTGTGCAATTTTGCCACAACCTTTCCTAGGACATCCAGGGATTCCAAGATGCTTAGGACCAACCCGGGATGTCCCTGGTGAGGGGGACTGACTGTGCAACAAGGATCTCGAAATACTTGATTCTTCAGGATACCTAAAACTAACCCTAATCCTAGCCAGACCCCTAGAATCCTTAGTCCTAAAATATCCTAGACCTATTCGGTTTCTTTTAGCTGACATCAGATGCACTGTAGATTTCTCCTTCAGAATTTTTTCCCACCATTTTGTTTTCATTCAATCAATGATAGAGAAATCTGCAGTACACCCTGGACCTATCTGTAGGCCTAGAATTCCTTATCATAATTCCATCCCTAGTCTATGCACTGGATAGTAGGGATTTGGGACATCCCAGAAGAGTTACCCCACAGGAAAGGCCATGGCAGTATTGCATGGACACATATGTATGCTTCTCACATCTCTCTACACTTACCCTCCATCCCTTGCAGGCTAACTCCTGGGAGCAAGTACTACTATAAGTTTGGCAGTTCCATTGGTGCTGGAGGGTGGAGTGAGGAACACGTGTTTGTTGCTCCTCCCATCCCTGGGCCCCAAGTGACCACCAGGGTGCTGGCATTTGGAGGTACACATGTCTGTGTATTATTATTGTTAGGAGTGCCAAGTACTGTATACTGTGTATTCACTATTAAGAAATGCCTCTCCAGTTATAACAGCATTGCTTGATCATATGAGAACTGTCCCTCAAACAGCAATCACATGTCAAGCTGTGACCATGTCAACCCTAGGGCTAGAGTAGTCTCGTTAGCCAGTCTACATGCACACATGAGAGTCTGGCTAGCGGATGAGAGCACATGAGAATCTGGTTGGCGAGAGTATGCCAGACCTTTTTAATGTTAGAAACAAATAAAAGAAGCTGCAGTTTTGAAGTAAGCAAACGTGAGCAGGTCAGACTGGTCTAAATATAACTTACAGCAAAGAAAGTCCATCCAAGGGTGCCTCCCTTCTCAAAGGCAAAGGGAATCAGAGTGAGTACAGCAAAGGAGCCTGTGCAGCCTTCCTCAGCTGAAGAGTTTCCAGCAACAGAAGGACTGGCCAGAAAGAGTCTCTCAAAGACAACAGTTGCATCAGCGGATCAGCAATTTTAGCTGGGGTATGAGATGTTCTTTGGGGGGTTTAGCCATCCACCATTTATTTTAAAGAGTGCCTTAAGCCAACACATGGACCAGGGTGGGCATCTATAAGGAGGAATCTGTCGGTTGTCTTAATGTCCAGCCAGTATATCTCTGCTTTAGCTATTGCTATCGAGATTCTATAAAACTTCCAAAACATCCACTTCAGTTAAAAATGAGAAGGATATGAAGGTCTACCTACAAATTTGGATGAATGTTTCCATCCATCAGAATGCCTAGCTCACTTTCGTTATTGGAGTCATGGAAGTGAGGAAGACATGTCATTATGAGAGGTTCTCCTTATGGCATCACTAGAAGTTCCAGAGGATTCTCTCCTTGGAGATCTCTGTGAACTAACTCTCTGTCCAACCTGCTCCAAAAACTCCTTCTCTCGGCTTGCCATTTTCTTCAGTGAGTTGTGGAAGGTGGTATGTCCACCCTCTGAAGAGCTAGTGATAGTATAGCAGTTTTACTAACCTTGAGGAGAAGGATCGAGAGACTTCTAGCTCATCTTGAACTCGTAGCTGACTCACCTCTAGCTAGAAAAGGTCGTATATCTAATTGTCCCTCGAACTTTATACAAGATCAAACACGTGCTACAGATGACCTCAAAATAACCACAATATGCACCCACATACATGTAACACCTTGTTGTATGTCAGATGAATTTCCAATGCAGACTTAGGGCATGGTGAAGTTGACAAGAGTAATCAGGAGCTAAAATCACAGCAGGCATCTCTCAACACCACCAGAAACCTAATGGCCGACACTGGAAACTTTGTCATGCATATTGGAGACATCTGCTATGCTAAAGGATTCGGCGCTAAGGTGGGTTACAAGCCAGTTCCACAGTAAAATAGAATTCTGATTTGCTTTGTGTTGACATTATTTTGTTGCGTTAATTAGTGGGACGAGTTCTTTTACCAGCTCCAGCCCGTGATGGCTAGCTTACCTTATATGGTGAATCCCGGCAACCATGAATGCGATTCCATCAACTCTGAGTAAGGTTGAGCACTGTTGGTGGAATGTTTGTCCATGGTTACATTTTTGTGTGGCTTACCAGTTCCTTCTACCAAGAGCATGACTCGGGTGGCGAGTGCAACGTCCCATACGCCAACAGGTTCTCTATGCCCCAACCTGGACCCGACCAACTATGGTGGGTATTGTATGTGCACACATAATGAATGGTACAGCAATAAAATATATGTACATGTACTAGCTGATAAATACCGTGAGTGTGCTAGCTGTATACAGTGAGAGTACTAGCTGTATACAGTATGTGTACTAGCTTTATGTATTGTGTACTAACTATATACAATAAGTATACGAGCTGTATACAATGGGTATCCTTGCTATATAAATAGTGAATTTACTAGCTATTTAGTGGTTGTACTAGCTGGCTGTATAAATACAGTGTGTGTACTAGCTATATACAGTACATGGACTAGCTATATACAGTACACGTACTAGCTATATACAGTACATGTACTAACTATATAGGGTATGTGTATTAGCTACATAGTACATCTACTAGCTGTATAAACGTGAAGTAGGGAGTGTACTAGCTATAAACAATGTGTGCACTACCTGTATGTTGTGTATGTACTAGCTATATACAATATGTGTAGTAGCTATATATATTGAGTGTACTGACAGTATAAATACAGTGCATGTACTAGCTGTATACAGTAAGTGTACCAGCTATATGAATACAGTGAGCGTACTACCTATATACAGTGAGTGTACTACTTATATACAGTGAATGTACTGCCTATATACAGTGAGTGTACTACTTATATACAGTGAATGTACTGCCTATATACAGTGAATGTACTGCCTATATACAGTGAGTGTACTGGCTGTATACAGTGAGTGTATTAGCTATAATTATAACAGTGAGTGTACTACCTATATACAGTGAATGTACTACCTATATACAGTGAGTGTACTACTTATATACAGTGAATGTACTGCCTATATACAGTGAGTGTACTGGCTGTATTAGCGAGTGTACTAGCTATATACAGTGTGTATACCAGCTATATAAATACACACAATTATTTGTGTGTTTCTGCAGGTATGACTTTGTGTATGGTTCAGTTCACGTGATCATGATGAGCACAGAGCATGACTTCCGAACATCCTCCAAGCAGTTTGCTGCTCTTGTTGAGTACTTTGAAGCCGTGAACCGCACGAAGACACCTTGGCTAGTCTTCTCTGGTCACAGGTCAGAGTACATGTGAACATTATAAGGTGCACATATGAATATTTATTTGGCCATTTTCTCTGGTTTCAGGCCCATGTATGTGTCATCCACTCAGTGGAAGGCAAGAGCATCAGACATCGCGGTTGCCCGTCTTCTTCAGAAGAACATAGAGCCAC
This sequence comes from Cladorhizidae sp. MBARI D1340-BT2, assembly GCA_028752905.1. Classification (NCBI taxonomy): domain Eukaryota; kingdom Metazoa; phylum Porifera; class Demospongiae; order Poecilosclerida; family Cladorhizidae; species Cladorhizidae sp. MBARI D1340-BT2. The sequence goes on along the minus strand of JAQNBH010000005.1, from coordinate 26,721,175 downwards.
TTTTATTGGTATAGTAACTCCACGTTGAAGTTGCATGTATACTCTTATTAAAGAGCACTGGCATGCATTGGTTGTCTTTGTATTGACATACCTTACCTGCTATTTGTTGCGTAGTATAATATGTTCTGTTAAGGCTGTCACAATATGACACTAGGCCAATGTATTGTCATATTGTGAACCAACAATAATATGACAATAGGACGATATGATGTGCATTTGGTTCTAATCCAGCGTCGAGCATCTGACTAATCAGAATGCTAGCATTTTTGGCACGTGATGGATAAATTGCAGCATCAGCTGTTTAGTTAGTGAGTATTATGAGGTGAACATGCTCATTGGAGCTATGAACTCTTCCAGCTCATACAAGGCGAAGAACAATGCCTGGAAACTGGTGGTAAGTCAAATTGAAACTGTTACATATCTAGCTGGTAGTCTTCTAGCTGATATGCATGTAACCAGCTGGTGGCTTTGCAACTAGATCTGGCTACAGCACTTAGGTAGCTAGTAGTTATGTTATTAGCTTGTAATGCTTTAGCTAGTGTGTTAGCTAGCTAGTTATTAGTGGAGTAACTTATTTAGTGGCGCTAAGCTTGCTAGCTAGTGCAGCTGAATATTAGCGATGTTACAATAATCAACCTCTGCATTGTACACTCCAGCTGGGTCCGTAGTCTCTGCTTTCCAGTGACGGCGAGTTGAATTTGCTTCCGCATCATTACACTGTGAACCATGCACAATATGGATAGAATGATATGATGCGATGGCCGAGTGTCATATTGGGGACCAGCCTAGGAGCTTCCACAGGCTGCTTGTAGCATCAGTCATCAAGAAAGTGGGAATGGCTGAGGTTTGTGTATCAGACTAGCTAGAAGAGATGGTGAACAGTTGAATTGTTGTCGAGCAAAACCTGGAGAGAGTGTCGCACGAAGATATCCCGTCCACAAATATATCTAATCGACAGCAGTGAAAAGAACGCTAACAATCAACACAGGAGGAGAGATAGTCATGGCCAACGCTTAAAAATCAGTCAAGTCAGCACTTGGCAGAAGGTAGATACTAATATACCTGCTTAACAACCAGGCATTCACGATACACTATTTTACTTTTGCTGTAGGGTAGTGCAGTGGTTGTACTTGCAGCTGATTCTTAATTAACAGAGTGGTCAGTTGATTGACTAAATGAATAGTTTTCAGACAAGAACAATAGGAGACACAAAAGCCAGCAAACCTTCAACAATTTGTGCGTGTGTATTTTAGCAACAAGCATGATGTAGAATAGCATCTGCCATGTTTGCTTAGTTCCGGAGTTCTCCTGCGATGTCCTTGAAGGAGTAGGTACAATACAAGCCTTGGTGTTGCGTTTAAACCCAACATACATGCAACGCATGACCTTTGGTCATTAGAAACATTGAAGAAACATACAGTACAGAGCGTTGTTTATTTCAAATGCTCATTACCATTTGTTTGCACACTAAGTGCGAGGACAGGCGCATGCATGGACCTCCATGTGAACAGAAAAAAGGAAAAAAAGTGTGCAAAGCGTTACTTGTTCTTTTGAAAGCGTCTGCTGGAGCTGTTTGTCTTAGAGTTATTTTAGTATGAGTTTAAGGGAAGCATTGAGAGAAATCAGTCTGTAAGCGGTAAATTTCCTCCTCTTAATTACTATTTGTTATACTATAACTTTGGTGTAACTGGAATCTGCTAGATCCCTACAAGCTTTTTGAGCCAATACTTGAGTTTCAGTTTTAGTTGGGTTTTTGTGTGCTTCTTTTGGTAGCTAGAACAATGGTACTCTAGTACTGATGAAGCTATTTTCCGTTTTTTCTAGCTAGCTAAAAATTAACAGCAGGGCCCAATACTGGCTCGACCAGGCAGTCCAGGACCTAGCTTATTTCCTATCAAGAACAACACAAAATGGCTGCTTTTGTATAATGACCTAACATAGCTATTTCAAAACAATTGTAGGATCGCTCAACGGGACTAGCAGTTTTGGCTCAGATTTGATAGATCAATACTTATAGCACCTCAGAATTGTTTTGTCCAACCAAACTTATCCGACAGAATAAATTTTTTGATTGTCATCAAATACAGGATTGATCCATGTGGTGTTATTGGTTTATTTGGACCATGGAGGAGGACGCTCTGTCTGTTGTCCCACAAGGCAAAGTGCTGTGTGGTGGGGGGTGCCTGCAGAGTGAAGGTGGGGGCTTTCCTTTATGAGGTGATACTTCTGCTATTGGTAAGAAAGTGCTGGAAGCTGGTTCTATTATATTATTTTACATAAGGCACTGAACCTGGAGCTATTGGAGACAAATTTTGCTGAAAAGACAATTACAAGTGACCTATCACCTCGCCCTAGAGCCAAACCTTTTCTTCCATCTACCTGCTCCTACCACTACCACACCCTGGAACATGCCCAAGGCAATTCAAGGCATCAAAGATGACTATAAACCAAGGGTGATTGTTGATGCCTGGACACTAACCCTGGGTGATTATTCATGCCTAGATACTAACCCTGGGTGATTGTTCATGCCTAGACACTCACCTTGGGTGATTGTTTATGCCTAGACACTCATCCAGGGTGATTGTTCATGACTAGACACTCACCCTGGGTGATTGTTGATGCCTAGACACTCACCCTGGGTGATTGTTCATGACTAGACACTCACCCTGGGTGATTGTTGATGCCTAGACACTCACCCTGGGTGATTGTTGATGCCTAGGCTGGGTGATTATTGATGCCTAGACACTCACCCTGGGTGATTGTTGATGCCTAGACACTCACCCTTGGTGATTGTTGATGCCTAGACACTCACCCTGGGTGATTGTTGATGGCGTAGGCTTATTGATATATCAGGTACTTTATGGGCTGTACATTTCTGGAACCCAGGATGAAGAGGAAGGATTCATTGGAACTTGCAAACTTGCCACGTCTATAGTGACTACTCCAACTCGATTCTGAGTAACCTCCAAATATATGTCAACCTTGGACCTAGGAAAGGGGAGAGAGGATGAGAAGAGGGAGGAGACAAGTGAGGGGGAGAAATGAAAGGAAAGGGAGGAACTGCTCTAGCCTTAGCCCTAGCCCTTCTCACGACAACAGTGTCTGGCTGGTGTTCACCTTGACAATATAATAATTGTTTTTATTAATTTAGTCTTTCATTAACTTGTCTTTTGTTTAAAAATAATTTAGACTTCTGCAACCACGTCCAGGGTCACTATGTAAATTAAAATTTACAGCAACAGCCTTTCCCCCAATTTGTAGTTTTGAGATGATTTGCTCACATGACATTAAAATACAAGGGGACAAAAAACCCTGAGTATATTGTTCTTTGCAGGTTGACTATCTTCCTACAACAAGCATCAGTGGGTTTCAAGCTGGGACTGCATTTGTCTGTCCATAGGACATTCTCGAACCCATCAGATGCCTCTACAAATTGTCTTGCCCACTCCAACCTATTGATCTAAAGATGCAATGGGGATTATAATTTTATTCGTTGCAAGTAAATATGAAATAAATCTGTAAATGTTATTTCCTTGCAGGGGGAATGATCATTAACAGCCACTACTTCAACACTATGGGCCAGACTTGAGCATAAACTTTTAGCATTGTTCAACAGCCTAACCAAGCTTAGTAGATCCCCCCTACCCCATATAGCAAGCAAGTAGCAGCCCCATGAAGCTGCCTCAGTTATTATTATTAAGCCGGTCTCCCTCTGAGCTAAATGAAGTCAGTATAAAGCCTTTAATCATCTGAAGCTAACACAACTAACACGAACCCTGTTTACGTCTCGTATCAACTGGAAGTAGGAGCTGTCCTAAAAAGTCCTTCCTACAGAATGGTCCTCAGTGACAATGGCTGTTGAGGAGCTCGTGCAGCTGATAGGCAGTTGTCTCATCATGAGTTATATATTCAACAATCTCTCTGACAGCTGCCATTATCTTGAGTTTCCTACTACCAGACCCCCCAGCTATTGTGTGCATTTCACGATAGTGCTAAGCCCAGCCATGTAGCCGTCATACTCCTCCTCCAAGATCCTAACAGTGGTGACTTCAATCCTTTAAAATGAAGATATAAAATTCTGTGCTTCTTGGAAGTTGAATAAACAATCTTCTCGCTAAAAGTCATGAACTTGCACGATCACATGCAACTCGTTAACAATCCAGTCCACCAAATAATTAATAAATGTTTTGTGTTTCGTGCGTTTTTATGTTTGGGAAATGCACATGGGACATTGTATGTTGGGTTTAAGCACAACGCCAAGTTTTTTTATACTTGTACTGTAGCTGGTCCCTCGCCAACTCCAATAGCAAAACACACCGAGTATGGTATGTGCTGAATGTGCGATATACAACAATTAAAAAATTAATTAGATAAAGTATTAGTAGGAGTGCTTCCTCCTCTCTGCTGGTTGATTTGTTGAAGTTCGGCTTGCCACTTTTTCGGCTTGTCACAATGGTGACAGATTCTGTAAAACTGCATAAAAAACAACAAGAAAACAAAAATTGTAAATGAGGTTTAAAAACTGAAACTATATATATATTGGTTAGTTTGGTGACCCTTTACCATTTATAAATCAAGAACAAATATGGTGGGACCCTACTTATCTGGTAGTGTGCAATTAAGAGGTTCCCGTAACTTTGAAATTCTGGATTTGCAACTTGATTCAATCATGAAGTACATGTGGGTGTGGCTAAACACTACAGGTCCTGTACACATCACCATAAACAGCTGCTCTCCTGTCCACCATTACCTACTGTGGACCACTCTTGTAATGTGCAATAATTGCAATAAGCATATATGCCGCTTGGTAAGCAAGGTTCCACTGTGCTAGTAATGAATGAGGCATTGTGTAGCGAGCGAAAGTGCGATGAAGAGAGAGGGGGGAAAATCAATTACTTTTAGCATAATTCCCAATGGGGGAAAACTTGAAATCCTCATTGTTGCCCTAGGCCCAAGCCTAGTAGTGCAATGCAGTGGCTATAGGTGCAGATGAGGTTTGTCTATAGCTTTTTCATATATAGCACTCAAGCGCTCTATTGTATATAGTGTTCATGCTTTAGTGTCCATTTGAATTTCAAGCTTCTAGATCACACAAAGGCAATCTTCAAGGTTTAGTTAATGGCATACTTTTGTTATGCTCCTTCCCTTATAGGACAAATAGAGTGTAGATACTTTACCAGAGCCTAAGGATCGTGGATGACGCCAAGTGCTGGAAACGAATGCAATAAAAAGTCGACTACAGTTATGATTGCTAGATAGAGATAGTTAAGGGAATCCATATACACTCTCAGAGATTGTCTGCTGATTTGAGTTATTGCTGGTTCAAATTTCTATGTTGTCTGTGGACTTGGTGGAGTTGATAGTTCTATAGATAAAAATGGTGGGTTGTGATCAAAAATTGAAGCTATGAAGCCATTCCATCAGCATTATCATCATACCTATATCATACCTATATGTATATAGCTACAAGTATTTCTGTCAAATTTCATATAACCAGATATCTGTACAAGTGCATATTCATACCTATGGCTTCCAGAGTAAACCCACAGGTGTTGAACCATGTGAGCTCTTTTCTGCATATGCAGTTTCATTCTCACTTCCTCAGTTTCTACTGGGTGAACATAATATGTGACTAGATTTGAGGAAGCCTACTTAGCTTATAAAATTACTAGTGAGATTTTGGTACGAGAGTGAAGTGCAATGGTTGAACTCTATATACCTTCTGCAAGTTTAACTGACATAGACATACCCACAGTTCCGTTATTTTTCTCCCAAGCTGCGCTAATGCAATTATAAACAGTGTTATATGTTCAATAAACAGTATAAACTAGTTATCTGCTCAGTTTTGTATGCATCACGTAATAAGAGTTACGTTCACATGGTTGATATCATCAAGTTCACTCAAAGAAGAAGGGAGGAAAGGCAGTTTATTGGAAATGCTGGCTTGCAGAACTATTTTTAATGTAGGAGAAGTTTAGAGGTACCATCACTTCCATTTAGGTGCCCTTTGTCTTAGTAACAGCATAGTGACCTCTGTACCTTCTCTTATGTGCTAGTCTATGGATAAAGCCTGTGCTGTTGATAGTAGAAGTTCTTTACTGAGGTCAAACTATTGTTTACGATTGAGTACCTAACTGAACTAGCAGAAGTACAACAGTCCTCCCAGTTTGGTATTTTGCTTTACCAAGTGATTTCTAACTATGGTTAGGGAGCTCTAATGTTATACTCATGAAATCAAATCTTTGAGGTATTCTTTAGTTCCACTCTTTAGTTCCAGTCCTCCTAACTAGCACATTTCAAGTACATGCCATTCATAGGCCTCTGATGCTTCCCTAGCTCCATTAAAGTGTGGTCTGGAGTTGTGAAGCTATAGCTAGCTAGATGTGGTCTAGTTGATTACAATGTTCATGATACAACTATTGCCTAGGTCTTTTTAGGTGACCGAGTTGCTGCATTGCATGGTGATGCTGGACTTGATGTGACGGTTATGTTGATAGTGTTTGGTTCAAGGCAAATGACATTACGACAGTCTGGTGGGAACATTTCTCTAATTTGATACTGTTGTCTTTCTGGTGGCATTGGTAGGATGCTTGTGGATGGTACCCATGTATTGTCTTTTCTTCAGCATTTTGTGCTTGTCTTCAAGAATGCCAAACCAGGTTGGGAAATATTGAAGCGGATGTGATGCAGGCAGGGCTTTTAGTTATTGGTTTGAAGTAAGGCACAAAGTAGCTCTCACAGGGTCTATCTCAACCGAACCACTGACTCAGCAAAACTGTGCTTGCCGTGAGCACTCTGAATTGTGGTTGTTATGCGGCATGCTGCCACCAGCCTGGGTCACGAAGTGTTGGTTCACTCCTAGACACTGAACTGAGTTATATAAATTTGATTGTCATAACAGCACACCTCTTCTGATGTGTGTTCCATCCCACTCTGCCTGTAGTCCATGACCTATGGTTGGTGTTCTCAAGAGCACCAAGTCTCCCACTCTTAATAACCTCTCTCACTTTCTCTCGACCCTTCCTATCAACCTGCGACTTGTATTTACCGTCTCATTTTGATGAGCTACTTCCTGCAGAGCTTCCAGTCGGTCCTACACTCGCATCACATATGCAATCACATTTTCTGGCAATGCTGTTCACCTGTCCCTCTGAGTCTGTAGAGGTCCTCTTGATCTGTTGACCATACGGAAGCTCTGATAGGATGAATCTAGTGGTTTCATTCGGGGATCTCCTATACTCTCCAGTATTTGTGGCAGGACAAGGTCCCATTGACCTTCACATTCAGCAACACCTTCCAAAGCATTCCTTTGAGCGAAGCATTAAAACGCTCCATCATGCCATCACATTTGGGGTGGTACAGAGTCATCTTGATGGCCTTGACTCCCAGCAGCTGATAAGAGTTCTTGTACCAGTCTACTGACAAAGTTCAAGCCACACTTTATTAGAATTTCTGATGGTACTCCAACTCGTACAAGGAGAGCTACAATCTCGTCGGCGATCGTCCGGCTATCTGTGTTTGATCTTGGCAGAGATCCACAAGGGTCATATCTCTGACATTGTCTTGCTGTTTTTTTACATCTTGGGAACAATCTGCACATCTACTCACACGTTCATATGGAGGCGGCCAGAAGAATTCATCCTTGATCCGTTGTACCATCCGATTCCGTCCAAGCTTATGAGCTAGCGACAGTACCACGCGGTGTTGTTTTGGAAGAAGCAACTGCAGGTACTCCTCCCCCAGTCTGTTTGCCGCTCTCCTCCACAGCAGTCTATATTGGAGAAGACACTGAACTTGATCCTCTGCTGCCTTCCATCTGCCATCTCCAAAGTAGGGTCATTCTCCTGTTGATGTCTGAATTCATCTTTATCCTGGTCCAATGGGTAGCTAGGCTATCGTTGAACTGCATAAGCCTTCCTTTCTTCCTGTCATTCTGATCTAGTCTGTCTCAATCTCACGAGTACTCTGTCAGAATCCTCATTCTCAAGTTCCTCCTCTGTGCATGTCAGGCCTTCATCTTCCACGTCTAGGCCAGATCCATTCTCATGAAGGTAGCACCACTCTCAGCATCTATCTGTAAGTTACTGTTGTCTCTGTTTTTCCGCTTGTGCTTGGGTATGCACTATGTTGGACATCTTTGCATATATTATTCTCACCCAACATCCCAGATGTTCGGAAAATCCATCCCCAGTAGCATGTCATAACTGAGCTCCTTCTGTAGTGCTAGTCAACATCTCTAGCCTGTTCGCCACTTTCACTGTAGCTAGTGGTAGCTTCTCAGTTGTGCCTTTGTAGGCTTCCATCCAGATGCTATTCTCTCTGGTTGTTGCTTCTTCTGGCACAGGTCAGCCCTTACAATCGTTCTCTGTGCCCTGGTATCCAGGAGTACTCTCTCCACATCTTTGTTCCCAATTCAGCCTGGTGTGATAATTCTCATTGCCACCTCTTTCTCCACAAGCTCTGCTTCTTGCAGTAATGAAAGAGGAGATGCCATGTTGATGTCTTCCATCTTCAGGTTCTTGCTGTTGTCTTTTTTCTCAATTTCTGCTGATGCAAAGTGCCTGTTGCACTCGAAACACCTCGGTCCCTTGACAGGTGTTTGGTTTCTGTCTCCAGTACCTCACTCTAGGTTGACTTGTTTCTGTTCCTGCTCTGTGAAGCACCAGTCCCGACTCCATCCCACTTCCCAGCCGAGGTTAGTGGTGTAGCCACCCCCTCCACATCATGTCTTCTCTTTGGTGTGGCTTACTTTGCCACTGTTGCGGCTCTTTGCCAGCCTTCTGTCCTTCCAAGCTATCATGGTAGTTCCATCGTCTGATGCTCATAAAGTCATCAGTTATCTTCATGGGGCTTGATTCAAGGTATTGGGTACCTGGTCCTACACATGGTTAGCCAGTGGTTTGGGCATCAGCTGAATAACTGCTTCCATGGCAAGCATCCGGCCACATTGGTCATTGTCTTGCAGTCGGCCATCTATTTCAGTGCCCAGGTTGAGATATCTCTTCCCACACTCCACCCAAGTTTCTCCAGACTTCCTCCTGAGTTTGTCCATCCTCTCTTTGTATGTGGCATATATCACCCGGTAGTGCTCATAGAGGGCTTATTTCATAGTGTCATAATCACTTCCACTGTCACCATCCAGAGTACCACATACTTTGTTTGCATCTGCTTAAGAATGGGCACACCAGATTCCTGCACGACTGTTGTTTAGGTACTTCGTATCTGCCCAAGAGAACTTCAAACGATAGAGAACTTCAAACGATGCTTCTACATCTTCGCCCATCTGAATTTGGGGATATTGCTTTGAGTGTTGCTGCTGATTCCATTGGGGAGCTCAGCTCTGTCATTCGTCTTCCTGTTGCTCCTCACTCTTACGTCAGTCAGCTTGCATCTCTTGTGGGATGATGTATGTGAACATACTAACAGAGAAGGGGAAACTGCCAGGAGCATAGTTGACCCAGAAATTAGATCTAGCTTATAAGGCAGGCCTCTGTGCTTACAATACAGTGGGTTGTGGTCTACATGGGGACAGTCTTGCTTCCTTTTTTAGTTTATTTTTGTTCCTATAATAGCATGATTATCCATGTGTGTATAAATATGTGTCTGATTGTTCACACACACCCCATTGAATAACTTAAAGTTATTAGAATGATGATTTTCTAGCTGACACATCATAAATTAAACAGATTTCTCATTCTAGCTCAAATTAAACAGATTTCTGTTTCTAACAGTTTGAATTCTTTCTATCAACTTCAATTAAACAGATTTCTCTTTGTATCAGCTAAAAAACATTTTTGTCATCATTTCAAATAATGTGCATTGGTCTTCTTCAAAGTACATTCCTGAAAAGTTTATAAAAATAACAACTTTATGTTTGCTATGGTAGAGAGTTAATGAGGAGGTTATGGTAGTGTTAAAAAAGTCAAGTGAAAGATACATCCTCCTTAGCGTATATTCAGTGTTACCAAGTTGAGTTGTGTAACAGTTAGTTACATGACCGACCACATCTAATTACTCATCTCATTCCTCATCAGCACAAACTGTATTTCCTTAAATGGGTACTGCAGGTTCAAATAATTTCAGGTGTCCTAACAGTGCGATAAGTGAAGGTGGACACAATTTGAGTGTGTACACAATTAGGTTCACGCAAGCTCCTTTAGCTGCTGCCACATGTTCGTTACACTGATTCCTCCTAGACATTATTGAGTTTGAGCCAATAAATCCTAACACAAAGAGAATGAGAGAAAATAGGGTCCGAACAAAGTTAGAAGCAAAGTTCAATTGTATATACAATGTGGCTTTCTTTACTCTGATGCTTATATTCCGTGTGGGAAGCATTAGCCCCACCCACCTTCTGAATGAAAGCATGAGTAATCATCCAGTGGCAATATCAACAGTTTTATTTTGTCTTCTTCCTGCAGAAGTACAAGGTTGATCTAGCTCTGTGGGGACACCATCACTCCTACCAGCGCACATGTCCTGTCAGTGATGGGACGTGTGTGGATGGTGCTCCTGTGCATGTGGTGATAGGCATGGCTGGACAAGGACTGTCACAAAACATCTTGTACGTAACTAATGGTTGCATCATTTCAACTACATACACTTCACGGTGCATCATCATGCATGCAGTTTGAGCCATACCCATGTAGATAATAGACTGCTGCCTCTCGTAGATACTCTTTGGTTTGACCTGACTGGGTGATTCTAACTGGTTCATTATCAATCCCTCCTAACCGTCCAACTCCCATATTTTCTCTAATGCTTACCTTAGGCACTAAGACCCTCTGGTGTCCAGATACAGCTTGAATGTATACTTTGATTCAGGCCAGATTGCCTGGCTGCTGTAATATTTCCTATTGTAACATTGGAATGGAAATAGCATAAGTTTAGTATAAGACTTAGCTCCATTGAGGAAAGCAAACAAAACTATACATTGCTACATATACAACACTACATGCACAAAGAAATTCATCCTGGAGTGAGTTCTTTCGAGAGAGAGAGAGAAGGAATTTCAGGTAAGTACAGGATCTGTGTAGCCTTGTTTAGCAGAATGGCTTTCAGAAACAGCAGTTAAGGATGGGGTTGGACCTGAAATCTTTCCCCCCCTTTTTTCCTTTGGATAATTTTGGTCCCAGAAGATAATTTGTTTCAAGAGCTTTCCAATGATGTATATACTTTATAAGGCTTGTAAGTCTGTATGGTGATGACAAGTATACTTCCTTATAAACTGTACCCTGATTACCTGAAAATCCTCTACATCTAAAATTCTTGAACATGCGTATGGAATTTGAGCTTTGACCATTAATTGTTGGTCAGCCTTTTGGTAAATATAGCTCTTCACAATTGTAGCTAGCCAAGGTTTTACAATATATGAGACCATAATTCCCATAGTGTTATACATATTACTGGTCAGGCTAGTTAGGTGTTTAATTTAATCAGGGCCGGAAAAACTGTCCGACCACTTTTTGATAAGTGACCTGATTGATCTAATCCAGTTGGCTTCCCATTGGAGGGGCCATTACTCTTACCTACACCCTCCCCCTTCTCCTCTTGTGGCCTCAGGTCATGCATCAGCCACTAAAACATCGAGGCCTTAACTGACACCTTAACTTAGCTGACTTTGGCCTTGCTAAATTGTTTCAGCTAGAACAAGTTCAATGGCATTACTGTAAATGAGTGCTTTACAATGACAACATTTGTCCCAGCTAGAGAGTGTCCAAACAGAGCAGGTGGTCACAGGTTGATGAAGAGTGGCTGAATAACCTGTGATGCTTAACTTTTAACATTGCTTGTGCAGGCATTCTGCAGCCTCAATTGGAAGCTTGAGCAGTGTGCTAGTGAAATAATAGCCAGCTTAAACACCTTCACTGTCATACAGCAGTTCAAGAACCACTGAAGTCATTACTTGAAAGACAGATCACAGAAGTTAAAAGAGGTACAATTCCTTTTTCCAGATGCCGCCTTTTGGCACAACCAACACACCTCAAGGTTCAAGTAAGGGTATACAGATCTCCTCAGCCACTTACGGAAAAGCAGCCAAAGTTTGTCCAGGCAAATTTCATGTTAGCAGGAAGTGCAGGCAAGATCACACAGAGACACCATTCCTAAGGTGACACCACACATGGTGGTTGATCAGCCTGATGGGGCAGGCAAAGGGAGAAGATATCTTCCTTCTGTAAATTTTCCTGTTGCCTGTAGACTGTAGAAGAGTTTACACCGGAGGGCTCGGTGGAACAATCACCACGTGTTCAGCATGAGATGCCGTGATGAGGAAATTCTACCAGCAAGTTTAAGGATGAAGCCTCCCATTAAGACCAATAGCGGATAGAGCCAGAAAAGCATTAGTCCTACAGAAGAAGCAGTAACTTAACAGCTGAATATGAAGATGTTGAAGCCAAACTGGAACTAGCACTTGGAAGTGAGGCTTCAGACCCTTTTTAGGGAAGCAGCAGAGAAGACCCATAGCAAACCCAAGCAGAACCAGCTGGAGACAATTTTGGAGAGAAGGAGATTGAAAGAAATTAAGTTTCAACCCCAAGACTTGAACAGATGGGTGGTGAATCTGACGGAGAACAACCTTTCTCCAACTCAGGAAGAAGTGGGTTTTAACTTGATGGATACCATAGCTGCAGTGGAAGAAATAGCCAGTAAGCTGGAGGATAACAAGGCACATGAGCTTCGAGGAAGAAAATGTGGAATTTTGAGAAGAGCAAGGAAACTAAAGGACAGCCTGATGAAATGGCCCTTGGAGAACAAAGGAAGAGGTTGTAATCTTACCAGCAGACAAGGGGACGACAACAGTTCTGATGACAAAGGACAGTTACATTTCAAATCTGACAGGATTGCTGAAAACCAAAACATATGGAATACTGAAGTGGGATCCTACCAAGGCACAGTGAATCATCTATTAAAGAATATGGAGAAGATGGGAGAAATGCATTATACAATAGAATTAGGCCCACTGGAAGTAGACCACCACTGATTTATGGGCTGCCTAAGATACATAAACGGTTAACCTGAGGTTCCCCTTAGGCCAACTGTGTCTTATATATGTGCACCGTCGTATAATCTTTCAAAGTTCATAGCATATTTGATATCACCTCTAGCTGGAAATTCAAGTACATAATTATGTCCAGGATTCTGGGCATATTCCAGGTGAATGTTTGGCACAGGATGTGTGTCTTGCTAGTTTTGATGTTACGTCTCTTTTTACCAATGTTCCCATTGATGAAACCATGGAATTAATTTTTGGAATGTTGACGAAACACGAGAGCTTGCGTGAGAGGACTACACTAGGTGCTGACAGGATTTCTTAACCGTTGGAGCTGTGCTTGAAATCACCTACTTCAGGTATCAAGAAAAATACTACGAGCAGAAAGAGGATGCAGCAATGGCCAGTGGTAGCCAATCTTTATATGGAATTCTTTGAGGAATTGGCACTCACAACTGCCCCACTGAAGCCAAGGTTTTGGGAGAGATATGTGGAGGACACCTTCTGCATTATGAAGAAGGGAAGTGAGCACGAGTTGTTGGACCATCTGAACAACATCAGACCATCCATAAAGTTTACCATGGAACTTGAAATGGACGGATCATTGCCCTTTCTGGTTGCGATCTACACAGGAAGATGGAAAGCTAACTGCAACCATTTACAGAAAACCCACACACACCAACCGGTACCTTGATTAGATCACATCATCCTATCCATGTCAGAATAGTAGTGGTTAAGAGCTTGTATGATAGAGCCAGGAGAGTAGTGACTGAGAAGGAGGACCTTTGGAAGGAACATCATTTGAATAAGGTCTTTATAGAGAATGGTTATCCACTCATCAACCTTTAGTCTGCAGATACATCTAAATGCAGAAAGGAAGATAAGTACACCGATACACAGGCAATGAGGGGTTTAAAAAGAAAGATCCTATGGTAGTAATTCCTTGTGTAGCATGGATAAAAGATATCAGGAGGGTCTGCAGGAAGTTCAATATCAAAGTTGTCTTCAGGTCGGGAAGAACTCTGAGGACACAACTGAGCAGAGTGAAGGATGTTATACCAGCTAATATGCACTCATGTGGACCACATTCCTTGTAGCTGCGGGAAATACTACATAGGGGAGACCATCAGAAGACTGGAGACCAGAATGAAAGAAAGAACATCAAGATGCCTGTAGAAAGTATGCTAAAGAGAAGTCTGCAATTGCTGAACATGCATGGGATAATGGACATCCTATTTTGTGGGAGGAAGCCACCATCTTTAGGCCAGAAGACAGAAGGAACTGCTAGTGAAGGAGGCATTGCACATCACCCTAGAGCAATGTGTGAGTTGTTCAATCGAGACCGTGGAATGGACTTGCCTGGCTGATGGGTATGTAGCCATTCTCAAGAGCCTGAACTTGAAGCCACGACCACCATAATTATCTTACCTTATCTTGTTTATTTTTATTATTTTTGTTTGTTTGTTTGTTTGGTTTGTTTGTTTGTTCATTGGTTTATTATTTTATTTTTTATTTTTTCTTCTTCAATATTGTATATTTTTTTATTTTTTTCCAAACCTCGTTTGATGATGTCGTTCACTGCCGCATGCCGTTGATGTCTTCCCACACTCCGCCTACAGCTGAGGGCATGCCTACCTAGGGCATCAACAGCAGTCCCACAAAGGTGGCAGGAGTGGGGCCCACAGACTGCTGTTCCCAAGCGCAGACCCACAGCAACCCTCACAGTGTTGTCATCCATCCGCAGGCCTAGAGCTGTCATAGGCAATGCCCTCAGCCAGGCACCCGACTCCTTGGTGGACACTGAGAGAAGACGGGTACGCTCCTCATCATTTTCTGCACCCTGTAGCAGCCGTTCAGCAGCAGAAGCAGCCCGCAAACTGTCCCACCACTTCTGCTTGCAAGCAGCAGCACCCTCAGGAGGCTGGTGATCATGTCCCACTGACCAGCATGACTGCGCCTCGACCACGAAAGGAGCAGGGAGTGACCTGAAGGATGGGGGAAGGATGGCGTTGACCAGCTCAGATGAAGAAAAAGTTGAGGCCAGAAAAGCAGAGGGAGCGACTTCAACGGCGCTGCGGATCCCCAGACCCCCAAACTTCACTGGAAGAGTGGCTTGTGACCACGCTGAGCTACCTGGCTCCAGAAAGGTGTTGGTAATATACTGCATAGGATTTCCCGCAGACAGACATCGTAGGTCTCCAGGATGGCTGATTGAAAGCAAGGGGCGGTGCGAATGACATGCAAAAGCTTCGGGAGGGCAAAGCAATTGCGTAACAGTACCAAGGCATCGTGAGCCGACAGGAATTTCAGTCATTCACCCAACCTTCTCAGAGCCTCCACCTTGTCAGCCAAAACTGCTGAGATACACGTATTGTACCCAACAACTGAGCATTAGAAGGGGGCACCAATTGTGCACCAGGGAGTGAACCGAGAGGGGTTCCACATGTAGTCATGTCATGGCTTATAATCTCGCACTTCGCCGTGTTCAGCAATAAGCCCAGCTCAACAGCATCCCCCATCACTTTCAAATCATGGATTAGGTCTTGGCAGTTCCCACCTAAAGTGACATCATCCAAATAGAGCACATTGAAATCTGACCTCAATTGCCGACTGTGTTGATGTAGTGTTAGGCAGAAAAGTAGTGGACCCAAAGGATCTCCCTGCTGTACTCCCTCAACTGATGAAATAGACCGGTCACCCCATTGGAGGATGGAAGGAGCAGCGTACATCGAATAGACAAAATTGTAGATTGTCGGACATAGAGACTGAACAGCCTGTCGGACATAGAGACTGAACAGCCTCGAGCATACGATCCCTCCGGATGGAATTGAAAGCATTGGTAAAATCCAACTTCACCATAGCCTGATCGGGGCTCATGTTGTTGAGAAAGCTGCGGGCAGCATGCACTGCAGCTTCCGAACCACCACGGACACCATAACCCAGTTGGCAAGGGGCCAAAAGCTGGGCCATGTCTGTGACAACCAGATTGCATGCCACCTTAGCTACCAGACGTCTCAAGGTGCATCCCACCGCGATGGGCCGCACTCCACCCCTCTTCTTTTTCAGGGCCACCAAGGAAGCGCCAAAAAAGAGAGGTCTCACCACCTCCGGAGTGTCCCCCCATAGCACCAGATAACAGAAATCCACTAGGGCAGACAGAAACGGGCTCTCCAAATTTTCTCCCAATGATTGAAGCAGGTCTTTCAAATGCTGAGGACGCAATTTATCAGGACCCCCAGCTGAACCACCTGGGAAAGACCTAATAGCCTGTACAATGTTCTTCTCAGATATCTCAAATTCTACTGGAAAGTTTGCATCAGGGGGTGGCGGGTGTTTAGCTTGCAGAGCGGTGAAAGTATCAACACTGAAATCTGCCAGCGTATCATCCGAGCTAGCCAGCCTGATGGCACCCCTGAAATCTCCCTCCTCAATCTTAGTGGCAACCCTGCGGGCCAAATCAAACATAGGGTCAGGGCACTTTTTAGCCCATCTACTATGCCTTGTGCCTAGCTGTGGGGTGACAGTGGTGGAAGTTTCTTCCTGGAGCTGGTATTTCACGATGGTGGACAATGACTCAGTGTGCTTGCCTCTCCGTGGCTGTCTCAGGCACCTGGGAGCAAAGAGGAAGAGTCTGTTCCACGATGCTACAGAATTAAACCTCACTATATCCTCCAGAATAGAAGTCAGCTTGGAGCTACATAGTTGTCTTGCCGACCTCGGGATACGGCGTAGCACTCTGATATTGGGAATTGTCGCAAGAACTGGCGATGGCGACGAGGTCGAGGAGCGTGAGGAAGAAGAACCACGTGGTGATTGCGATGGAACCTTATTCAAAGATGTTCCTACTGGTTTTCGAGGAGGTTTACCAGAGCCAGGGCATCGAGCAGTTAAAGGACCATGGGTCCTCATCAAACCAGTTGAGATGATAGTTGAGATGATAGACATGGACCGCAAGCAGACAGCACAAACAGCTGACTCCATTTTATTATTATTATTATTATTATTATTATTATTATTATTATTATTATTATTATTATTATTATTATTATTATTATTATTATTATTATTATTATTATTATTATTATTATTATTATTATTATTGTTATTATTATTTTTAAATATTTATATTGTTATTTTATTTATTGGTTTTGTTATTGTTATTTTATTTATTTATTTTGATTGGTTTTGATTGTTGTATTTATTATTTTATTATTTTGTTTATTTATTATTTAATTTTTGTCAATTTATGTATTAGTTATTTATTTATTATTTATTATTATTATCATCATAATGATTATATTTGATTATTTGTTATTATTATTATTATTATTATTATTATTATTATTATTATTATTATTATTATTATTATTATTATTATTATTATTATTATTATTATTATTATTATTATTATTATTATTATTATTATTATTATTATTATTATTATTATTATTATCATTATTATTATTAATATTATTATTATTATTTTTACATGGGTTCACATTTTGTACACATGTGCCAATTCATGTACTGGACATGTGTGCCATTACATGTGGTAGATAGCTAGCTATGGGTATATAGCAGGCTCATGCAAGTCTTGTCTTTGATGAAGGCTAGGGCATCTACTTGAAAAGTCGGGAGAATGCAATTTCAATTTGATTATTGAGAAGGTTATTTTAATATCAACTAAGAGTTCATTAAGAGTGTTTTAGTTTGGCATCAGCCAACTCTATGGCATATTTTGTAGTATGTATGCAGTGAAATATTTTTTGCAAGTCAACTCCATCGTATTGTGTGGACATGCCTTATATATATCTAACACCAAACAGATCGTCTACTTTTGCCCAGCATACATATATACATCTTACTTAAAGTCCCTGGTGATGTTGGGTATATGCCTCTGATAGTAGTATGTATACACTTTAATATTGTTCTTGCAGACGTGTCAAGCCATCCTACTTTGAAATAGTTGATGACCAGCATTATGGCTACACCA
This sequence comes from Cladorhizidae sp. MBARI D1340-BT2, assembly GCA_028752905.1. Classification (NCBI taxonomy): domain Eukaryota; kingdom Metazoa; phylum Porifera; class Demospongiae; order Poecilosclerida; family Cladorhizidae; species Cladorhizidae sp. MBARI D1340-BT2. The sequence continues at coordinate 26,703,191 of JAQNBH010000005.1, read as the reverse complement.
GGTTTACTACTAACTCCACTACGCTCCTGTTTGAGTTTATCAGAAATGATGTGAGCAGTGGAGTTGGGGACTCCTTTACTATTTCCAAATAGCAATAGTTTCTTATGACTGACTCAATGTGTTGACTTTTAAGTTGGAATATTGTTTATTATTGCACTTTTCCTCACTGCACAATGATATTAGTCTGGTGTGACAGTCTTTAAAACTGCTCATTCGCTACTTGATGTGTATGTAGTTATTTATGTATAATAATTCTATTTGTAAAAAAGGGAAAAGGGGTAGGAAAAATAAAGGTGGTGGGTGTGGTGATTGAGTCGGGGCTACAGGGAAACTCAGTTTACATCGTGGAAAGGAAAGCCTCCACCCCACCTAAAGTTTGACAGTGCTACCATTGTTGAAAATGAAATCGATAATATTGATATATAATATGTTGTGTACTCACGGCATGTTTTCCTGTAATAATATATTGGAGAGTAATTACACATATTCCACTGATATTTAACGCTCTGCTGAGGGTTAGTGTAGTTTTGAACAAGAAATATGGCAACTCTTCCAAGACAGTTGAGGCAGTTCTTTTGGATGATGTCTATCACTATAGTTATAAGAGTTATAAGTATAAAATAAACACGCTTATCGAAGCTGTATTAATGCTCGTGAACATACGTGCCCATCCACTTTATATGGGGCACCTGTTTACAATTAGGGAAGGAAAAATATCTGACAATGACGACAGAGGCTATGGTCGAAGCTACACAGTCACGTATAAATAAGGAAATTTGTTAAGATGGGTGAGCAACTAAATGACCACTTTGAGCGATCCTTTTGTTGGCCTTGCTGAAGTTTGGAAGTTGGTCTCATTCCCAAAATGCTAGGCAGCAAGTTGGATTCTCACTCAACTGATAAATTTAATTTAAAGGACTCAATGGTGTATTGTTTGCATGATTGTGTGTACAAAGATAAATATAACACATCAAGGAAAGCTTCCGCAAAACTTCTTTCGTTAATAAATTCATTAGCGACTGAAACCAAGTCAAGTGAGTCAGTTAAATCTTTGTGGACATGGAGAAGCAAGCAATTATTAAGCCTTACTTCAGTCATCGTAGACCTTGTGTACGTTAAGACACGCTTCAGTGCAGAAAAGGTTCTTTCAGCCATACAGATGTAACAGGGATTGTTAGATAGAGCAGAAGGAGCTGACACAGTTGGTAGTATTGTTTTGAAAATGCTTTTCTTGTTCATTACATCACAGATCATCTGTACAGAAGTGACTTTCTTCACTTCAGAGCTACCTTGTTTGACAACATCTTGTAAGAGTTGGTGTCTGGCTAAGTCTGACATATTGACATCTTTGTAGCAAGATTTCTTCAGCTCTTCGATACTGTCCTCATAATCATTACCATTTGCAGCACTCGCAAGAGTTTTTTCAATTGCCAGGATTGATGGAATATGTTGTTTACTAAACCTGTCTTCCAACTCACCATAGAGCAGGTCACACGCTTCAAAGAACATTTGCCGAAAGTATGCCTTTGCAGACATAAAAAGGTGTGGTTTACTCCCACTTTCAAAACGTGGAGAATGCCTTCTGTAACGAGGTAATTCTGGTTGGCCAATATGAACTTTTCCGCAAAGTTGACACACTTGTCACAAAACCTGTCGAAATTTTCATCTGTCCTGTTTCGTTTGAAGAATATCTTGGCAGCATCAACAGCAGTGAGTGCTTCATGCAAAGCTATGTCTTCTTTTTGCAAAGTGAAAGAAACTTGCTCTGTTGCACTAAATAAAAAGTGACTGAGTTGGAGACCAAATAAAGTGCTGAATTTTTCCAAAAAGTGCATCAAGCCAGCAGCCTTTAAACCATATTCATTGAATTAATTTCCTCCAATGCCTCTAACAATAGAGTGTAGTCTTTGAGAATGGCTTCTATTGCAACAGTTCTTGCTGTCCATCTGGTAGGACATAATGGCTTCAGACTAATACCTCCACTTGTCTCCTGTAACTTCAATGAAAAGAGATGTCGTTTCGGAGATAGACGAATGAGCTTGCTTATTTCCTTCACAGTTTCGAGACCATCTATGTTATATGCAAGCTTCCTTCCAACATCCTGTAAGCAAAGATTCAGTGAATGTGCACAACAATGCGCCGAAGGGTATTCATTTCTAAACCTTGTTGCCACACCAGATTTTCTTCCCTGCATGTTGGCAGCTCCATCATAAGCCTGTCCTTGACATAATGATAATGGGAGGCTACATTGAATCAGTAGATCTTTGATTACTGTGAAAAGAGTCTCTGCTCTAGTGTCAAGAAGCCAATTGAATCTTCTCGTACTTCATAGTCAGTATTCACCCAGTGGATGGGAACAAATCGAGCTGTTGACTGTTGATAACATCGGTTACCTAATCAGCTATTACTGAGAACCATACTGGTTCAGTCTTTTTCATTTTCTTTAAAAGGGTTCGAAGTAGTGTCTGCCCTAGAATAGAAATTTGCTCATTAACTGACTGATGACTAGTGAATCAGTTTTCTTTGATCCCGTTTTTATAGCTTCATTATTCTCACTCCAAACCAGCAGAAGCTGTTGTAAGTTACATTCTGAATCAGTATGGCCTCTTATAGCTATTGCTTGACGAGTAAGATATTGTATGCCTTTTAACTCCATTAGCAGTCCTTCTCTTCGGGTTTGCTGAAGTTGTTGCATGTGGCAGCTCAGCTGGCTCGCAATTGTTGGCATCCCACGAGCTATCCATTTTAATTTTGCTTCTCTATGGGTATGCGAAACTTCATGTCCTCTGAACTTTTCCAAGGCTTTTTTCCAATTCTGGAATCCTGATTTAGTAAAAGCCCTGTCTCCCATTTTACTGAATGAAAGTAAACCATGCTTGTTGCCAATAAAGACAAAATGCTTTCTTTTGTGTAATGCAAGTACTAAGCCAAGGAAACTCTTTATACCACTTTGGTTGAAAATTTCTCTGTTTAGATACCAGTAGTGCTAGTGTTGTCTTATCAACTGGTTGAAAAGCTTCTACATCGCTACTATATACAACATTGTGACATTCACTGATTTGGAAGTTTCAGCATAATTAGGGGTTGGTAAGATAGGAGTGTTTGAGTTTATCTCACTTGAATGCTGCTCTACATTTTCTGGACTTCCATGTTGAGCATCTCCATTTTCATCACTGCCAAGGACAACCATTGCTTCAGATTCATCACAATCACTTTTCTTTTCTTTTTTAGCTTTACTGGACCAACTTTTCAGTGAGGCTTGTCACTTAGACACAATGTAGCAACTATCAGTATGGGCCTGCAAATCAACTTGGTATCTAGATAATAATATAGCTGGTTATAATGCTATGTGTCCATGTGGTCTAGATGCTGAGCTTGCAAGTTGGTTAATTGGCATTATAATAATTATGCACAAGTCAAGTGTCAGTGTAGGCACCTCAGTGCACTAATCGATTATGGTTAAATTATAATAACATGCACAAGTCAGTATAATTGTGTAGGCACCTAAGTGTAATAATTAAACCATGACCATCTAGTATATCTAGTGTATGTTCTTTGCAGTCTGCCTACATAACTTGCAAAGTTCTATCTGTAATTACACAAGGCAGTTCGTGAATCAAACTAAACATGTTGACATTGACAAAAATGAGAGGGGGGGGGGGGGGCCCCAGTATAAAAATGGGGAGGGCCAGAGCCCCCCCCTGCCCCCCTGTTTTCTCCGCCACTGCTTTACCTAGAGTGGAGGAGTTGTTTGCTGCTCTGAATGGTGGAAGGTATTTCACTAAACTTGACATGTCTCAGGCTTACCTACAGTTGGAGTTAGAGAATGACTCTCAACAGTATGTCACTGTGAATACACACAAGGGGTTATTTCAGTAACAGGAGTATCAGATGCTCCATCTATTTTTCAAAGGTACATGGAAAATCTAGGTATTTCTGTGTATCTCGATGATATTTTAGTGACTGGGAGCACAGAAGAGCATATGGAGAATCTTAATTGTGTCTTGGGCAAGCTAGAATTAAGCTCAATAACAAGTTGACTTTACATTGCGTGCAGTACTAGTAGTAACATAGACTAGTACAGTACCAGCTAAGATGGTACATCTAGGCATGTAATGCCTATCACCAGACCAAAAATAAACAAATGTTTCAGCAAACTTAACCTTGGCTGAAATACTGCAGTCAAGGATAGGTTAGCTACCATCTAGCATGAATTTATATGTCGTTTATCACATCCCTTGCAGCTGTGAGAAGGTGTATACATGTAGGAGGAACAACAAGGAAGTTGGAGACTAGGATAAAAAATTAAGGATACCTGAGATGTGAGGAAGTCTAACAAATACGAAACCAACCACTTGATCTTGAAGACTTCAGCAATGGATAGCCAGCATATGGAGTGATGGAGGTTGCACAACCATCTCATGCACAGGGATCAGTGCCTCAGAGTAGGAAATGAAATTTGAAATGCGTGTCTAGCCAAATGTGTTCGGTTCTTGTCTACTTAGCATTTTCAAGCCTGCTTATCTGCGCATATCTCGTTTGAAAATCTTGCCAACTATAATATATACAAATGTTTAGCTTCACATTTCTATTTCGTGATGAAATATGAAGACCAAAATAAAATGCTCTGTGGTATTTGACCAGATCCTCTCCCACTGTATGTGCATACATTTGGGAGTCTGATACATGACAGAATCAGAGAAACTGAACATAATAATCATGAGATAGAGTGAAAGTTGCATCAGCTCCAAGATCAATTCCAAGAAAACTATAATAAATGCTAATAAATGCTATGCCTAGAAAGTTTATATTGTGCCTTATAATATTTATGTCATGTGATAATCCAATAACAACGTGATGTAAGATGCAAAAATGAACTAGCTAACATGTCAAAGTCACATGGGTGCATATCATCCTTTATGTTTGATTGCTTGAAGAAACACTACCAAATTATGTTGGGTGTAGTTTCACAAGCACAGTCTTGATAGTTGAGATCTAGAAACTACATAACTCTGCCACTCCATTTTCAAATACAGCAAAACCATTGTGATCAGGGGTGTGGCTATAGAAAATTGTCATAATGTTTTTAAGAAGTTGTCAACACTATATGAGTCAGTGTTTGATAGGAAGAGTACTTCGGGGAGAAAATCCGATGAAGAATGCTAATCAATTGGCATAGGAGCAGATGGAGCCCCATGCAGCACTCTTGCATCGATAAATAAAGAAAATAGGAAGACAGAATAAATCCTTCAACACAAGAGGACAAGCTGATCATAAATCTACGTATATAGACAATTTGGCTTTCATCAACCAAGAAATATTTCTTTTCATTAGTGACTGTTTGGTAGCAAGGGAGGCTTGAGGAATGTGGTTACCAAGAAACCCAAGTTTTCTTTGTTGATAATCAGCAGCTGATATTATTTGGCATGTTGGAGCAGATACCATAAAAGAGCCTAACCTCTTGTATCAAGGACCATGGTTGTTGTTGTTTTTTGTTGTTGTTCAACATATTATATTGTTGATTTCAAGGTGTGTCCACTGCTTGCTCCCTCCGCCCCCTCCCCCGCCCGAATAAAAATGAGGATGAGTGCTTGAACAAGTGCGTAGCGCAGGTCGGCACGCGAATAATTATTGCACCCCCCTAGTTTGACATACGAGAGCCACTTCTAAGCCCAGAAACTACCTTCAGCTCCAAGCAGTTTTGCCATAGCTACAATTTAGCTATAAACAGAAAAGAAATTGCTAGCTAGTGAACAAGATCAATACGTCTAAGCCTTATCTAAGCGTCGAAGTGGTAGTTGGCAGAATAACAGCTTCGTCAGTGCTAATTCCAAATTTTCCCCCCGTAGTATCGCAGGCGACGTTTACTTTTCTTGGTGACTAACAAGGGAGTGGTGACGAAGTTCGGGCGAAGTTCGGTTGCGTCTTACTCTACGAAGCGGAGCCACTGTGGAAGGTAGGACTATCTAGCTGTTTATTGTCTAGGTAGCTAACTTATCTGACTATAAACTGGGCACTAAACTATCATTTCTAAAAGAACCAGAATGGGGGTCCCACTTTCGTAATAAATGATAATCACAAGCTAGCTATATACCTAGCTCTAGCAGACCTATTAGCGGATATAGCTAACAGCTCTTTGTATTCCACATTGTCATACGGTTATGTAAAGTTATATTATGCCATACAGAGATTAAGCTACAGCATATTCCAGAAGATATCCAACAGCCTAACGTTGCTATAGACATGTCTATAGCGGAGCCTTTAGCACTAGGTAAGTTTGGCATAGAAATGTTATAGCTGTACAGCAAAGAAATTGCTAGCTAGGTAGTGAATGACAGAGTAACTTATCGATGGTACTTCTAGGCTTTAGCTACTTGCCCTAGCATTGATGTGGTAGTTTTTTTATTATCAGCGAACAAAAATCTAGGCTGTGCTAGTACCAAATACTGGCTTGTATTAGACAACTAGTGCCAAACTCATCTTCTGTCAGCAAAATTTATAGTTAGTACCCAGAAGAGAGTGGTAACCAGCACAATTTATAGTTGCATCCTGCTTTCTAAGAAGCAGAGCATCACAGAAGGTAAGATGATCTATATAGCTGTTCAGCATTAGGTAACCAACTAAAAGCTTGGCTATCAACTGCCCGACAATTCCTTCTAGAAGTTCAGATTGCAACACTGGTTACTTTGCTCTTCATGACAATTATGACCATGAGCTAGGTAGCTTGCTTCAATAAAATTCTAGCTGAGTTTTGCTAGAACTAAAGTAGCTAAAGTCAATTGTATGAACTGAGAGTTTGTTGAGAGTATTCGTAGATAGATGAATTGCTTTTATGATAATTTTCATCTTGTCTCCAAATGCAGGTGAATATGTTCTGAACAAGGAAACTGCAAAAGCCAGTTCTTCAATGAGTAATTGTTTACAATTGTTCATTTTAAATGAATAATCTCTGAGATCAAGAACAAATCTAGAGGATTGAATTAGAGTAGGAGGAGCTGGAAGTGAGTGAGGGGAGTGGCTTGACAACTGCGAATGGAGGGTAGCTGTAAACTATGTTGAGGAGAGTTAGTTCTTAGGAAGATGCAAGAAGTTCCACTGCCACTGGGATACTGGTAGTTACAAATATCAAGTGTAGTATTGGCTGGTCATGTGTTCCTCCATGAAAATGCCCTCATTCAATAGAAGTTGGTTGCCACAATCGGCACTTGGTGGCCTGTCCAAATACTCAAGAAAAATATCTGGGTCAGATGGACACTACTACATGTGATTCCATGCCTATTTCTATATGGTTGCTCATAAAGTTACCGCCAAATATCGCGAGTTTAGCGCGCACGCTCGAATGTGTTACTGACCGTCAAACATGTTCTGGACAGCATCCTTCGGTCGAACAGACTATCTATTGTGCACCTGACTCATCATGCTCAGTCTTTCACTACCATACGATCCCCGACTATCCTTGAATATGATTAAGTCGAGTGGCTGAGACACCACTTTCAAAGTGGGGGGCTGACAATTTAGGGGGGTATGAACCTGATGCAGCTGCAGGGAGTTGATTTAGGAGGTAACAAACTAGTGGAGCTGTATTTTTGTTGAAATGAATTGTTGAAATGAACAGTGAAAAATAGTTTTAATCTTAATTACCAAAATACTTTTTACACTCGTCATAATATACTGACACAAATATCTTGGCTACAGAAATCAAATCTAATGAGTGTAAATTCTTTGTGCACATGAAGAATCAAACAGTTATTCAACTGTTTTTCAGTCATGGTTGAACGTAAGTAGGTGAAGAGACGCTTGAGGGTGGAAAATGTTCTTTTAGCTGTAGCAGATGTGATGGGTATGGTCAGATAGAGTCGAAGCAATTTGTGTACAGCAGGTAACTATTCTCATTGCTGTTCATGGCTTCACACACAGTGTGTATTGAAGTGACGGTCTTTACTTCTGGTGTAACTTTCTTGATGACGTCAGGAAGAAGTGCTAACTGCACCACCTTTAACTCTTCCAAGGTCTACATCATTTTTGAAGCAAGACTCCCGATTTTTGTTACTTCATTCTTGAAATCTTTCTTGTTTGCTGCCTTCATAAGTGCTTGCTCCATCCACTGATGGAATCTGTTTGGTTTTAAAGCGATTTTGAAGTTCACCAGAGAGTCAGTCGATCATAGGCTTCAAAGTAGAATTTTCTGTAGTAAACCTTCAATGAATTGAACTGATAGGGTTCACTTCCACTGTCATAACTAGTGGACATTGTATAGTATACTTGGACATAGTATACGTACGACCCCTTACCTGATTGACCCTTTACCCAATACTCAGTTGTTGCACACATTGCTTTGGAGACACATGATATTTGTATTCAGTTCAATCCAAGAAGTAAAGGCGTACGGCGCTATCCTCTATGTGTGCAAAAACTCTTGTATAGCTTCTATTAGCCAACTACAACAGCATCCTAGGAAGGAAGGCATCCAGAGAGTGCAATTCACTCGATTCCAATTGAAGAGCACCACCACCTGTCAGATGTCCTTTCCCGGGCTGTTGACCCAGCAGTGGCGGCAGTGGTCTTGTCAACCCATGCCATGACCCACAGCAGGGCTACCAAGGCCAAGCCCGCCTCCATGAAACGCCCTGAAATCTCATCCGGGGGCACGACTGAAGGTTCGTCCTACTTTACGATCAGATGGAAATCATACTCGCAGGCAGTACAGCTATCAGGCCGAGACACCTCAGTCCAGCTCCTTGAATGCTGTGACGCCAAGTTGCGTAGGGATGTCACCAGAAACGCCATCGGACCCACCCCACTGGAAGAGATGACGGAGGCAGACCTACTCAAGGCCATCAGAGCATTGGCAGTCCGGGAGGAGAACCCCAAGGTGGCCAGGGTGGCCCTGAGTAGCATGTCCCAGGATCGGGGAGAACCAGTCAGGGCGTTTGCGGCCAGGCTCCGTGGCCAAGCTGAAGTGTGCCGGTTCATGAAGAAGTGCGCTGGCTGTGACCGCATCTGGAACCAAGGGGAGGAGCGTGTGGCGGATCAGCTTTGCGTCTGTCTGGCTGACGCAGAGATACAGGAAGATCTTCTGAAGCACCCAGATCAGGACATGGGTGTGGAGGACACGATTCGCTTCATGGAGGTGCGGGCATCTGGCAAACGATCAGCGGTGTCGATGACCATGCCCACATCCACGAGCGCCATCGACGATGATGGAGGGGGAGAGGCAATCAGAAGTACCTACAGGCGTCAGCAGAAACGCCAGACCCCATGCCCTGGACCAGGTCCAGGCAAAGCGACACCCACCCGAAACCAATCCACACACCCAGGCCACACCCCAACCAGAGAATACAGCCACCCCAACCCGAGGAACACCTCAACCAAGGGCCAGAGCCAACCCCTCAACAGGTCCCCCAGAGCCACGCCCAACAACTGTGGCATCTGCAACTTCTGTGGCCGCCAAGGCCACGGAGAACAGGAACGCACGGCCCACAGGCGCATCCACTGCCCTGCATTTGGCACCACGTGTTCATCCTGCGGTCGACTGAACCATACTGCCCAGATGTGCTGGCAATCCGTGGAACACGAGAGCGCCATATTCGAACAAGTCCACACGATGGTTGAAGGAACCCTCCACCATCAGACCTGGGACCCAATATCCCAGCTCTGGACCCAGAGGAAGTCACCACCCCAACCGCACGTAGATGTCTCACTATCAGCGCTGGCCGAAGACTTCAGACACCACGGCCACACCCTCCGCACGGAGACCCACAACCTCGCCACCACTGTCATGGCAGACACAGGCTGCCAAAGATGCCTAGCTGGCCCAGGCCTCCTGTCCAGGCTCCGTCTCACATCTTCAGATCTCATACCTGTAAACATGATTATGCACTCGGCCAGCGGCACCAACCTGCCGATCCTAGGAGCAGCTATAATCAGGATCAGGGCCAACCCCACAGGGCCCGAAACGAGACAGATGATCTACTTTTCTGTGATCGCCAACAAGCTGTACCTCAGCCTGGCCACCTGCGCAGACCTGGGACTGATCCCCAAGGATTTCCCCCTCAGCACGCCCATGTCACCGTCACCCTCGGGAAAAGGCAAGGCAAGGGGACAGACGCTGGAACAACGCCCACACAAAATCGACATCATCTCAGCGGACCCGCAGGCCAGACCTCCAGATCAACACCATCGGACAATCCCGTAGACCAGATCTCCGCCACCTATCGTGCTCCCAACTCAGACCCCAAGGGTGAGCCAGTCAGGGCGGGATACAATTAAATCCCCCAAAACCTGCTCATGCCCAACCAGGGCACAACCGCCCCCCAGACACACCAGCCTCCCATTCCCAGCCACAGAGGCCAATCGGGGTCGGCTCGAGCAGCACCTGCGGGACCTGTACGCGGGCAGTGCTTTCAACGTCTGCGAGCACCAACCCCTCCCCATGATGTCCTGCCCTCCACTGAGCCTCAACTTCGACCCCACAGCCACCCCCAAACCCTACCACACTCCCATTGCCATCCCCATTCACTGGCAGGACGAAGTAAAGGCTGGCCTCGACCGGGATGTCCTTCTCGGAGTCCTGGAGCAGGTCCCCCTGGGGACCCCTGACACTTGGTGCCATCGAATGGTCATATGCACCAAGAAGAACGGGTCCCTCAGGCGGACCATTGATTTTCAACAATTAAACCAGCACGCAACCCGGGAGACGCACCACACACAGTCCCCGTTCCACCAGGCCAGAGCCGTTCCAGTGCACACCAAGAAGACCATCTTTGATGCCTGGAACGGTTATCACTCCGTCGCCCTCGCGGAAGCCGACCGCCACTTCACGACCTTCATCACCCCATGGGGACGGTATCGGTATCGCTCCGCACCACAGGGCTACATAGCCTCTGGAGATGCCTACACAGCCCGCTATGACAGCCTCATAGCCGGAGTCGACAAGAAAACCAAATGCATCGATGATGCCCTCTTCTGGTCAGGCTCCATTCAGGATGCATTCCACCAGGCAACGGAATGGTTAGACATCTGTGCGAGAAACGGCATCACCCTCAACCCGAGCAAGTTCTGCTTCGCCCAAGATGAAGTAGAATTTGCCGGATTCGAGATAACCCAGACAGAGGTCAAGCCCTGTCGAAAGTACCTCCGTGCCATCTCCGAATTCCCGACACCAACAAGCATCACAGACATACGGGCCTGGTTCGGCCTCGTCAACCAGGTCGCGTATGCCTTCTCCATGGCGTCCATGATGTCCCCCTTCCGCTCCCTACTCAAGCCATCCTCCCCGTTCACATGGAGCCCAGATCTCCAGCAAGCATTCGACGCTTCCAAGACAGAGATCTGCACAAGGATCCAGGAAGGGGTCAAGATTTTCAATAAGAACCTCCCCACCTGCCTGGCGACTGACTGGAGCAAGGACGGGATTGGGTACTGGCTATTCCAGAAACACTGCCAGTGCCCATCTCGCGAGATCTTCTGCTGCCAGGAGGGGTGGAAGGTAACCCTAGTCGGATCCCGGTTCACCCACCCAGCAGAGTCGAGATACGCGCCCGTCGAAGGAGAAGCACTGGCCGTGGTGGACGCGCTTGACAAAGCTCGCCATTTCGTGCTAGGCTGCAGTGACCTTGTCATTGCAGTCGACCACAAGCCCCTCTTGAAGCTCTTCGGCGATCGATCCTTGGAGGACATCCCAAACACAAGGTTACGCAATCTGAAGGAGAAAACACTCAGGTACAGATTCCGGATGGTGCACATTCCCGGCGTGAGAAATAAGACAAGCGACGCCCTCTCACGCCACCCATCCGGGATCCCCAGCCCAACCAGGATGAACCTCCCCGACGACAACACGGCACCCGACTCGGCTTGCCCCAACCACAGCCCCAGCATACCAACTACACTCCTGGCGGGCATCTCAATCGCTCACCCAACCGAGGACGACGCCGCCGGCCTTGCAAGTGCCCTCTGCGCCGCCATCACAGGCATACCCCTCGACTGGGAGACACTCCAGGTCGCCACTGCAGCAGACGAGTCCCTACAGAAGCTCTCCCTACTCATCGAACACGGGCCGCCAGAAAGAAGGCACCTCATGCCACCAACGACCCGGGATTACTTCCCCTTCATCCACGCCCTCTCCACAGTCGACGGAGTCATCTTCCGCAGGGACAGGATCATTATCCCAACAGAGCTACGACCTGCCTGCCTCGACGCACTCCATGCAGCTCACCAAGGCGTCAGCAAGATGACCGCACGGGCAGAAGCCTCCATATTCTGGCCAGGGATAACCAAAGATATTGCGGCCACCAGAGACAGATGCGCCGTATGCAACGGCAACGCCCCCTCTCAACCCGCCATGCCGTCCATCACACCAGTGGAACCCATCTACCCATTCCAGCACATATGCGCAGATTTTTTTCACCGCCAAGGGGTCACCTACCTTGTCCTGGTGGACCGCTTCTACAACTGGCCAGTCGTCACCACGTCTAGAGACGGAGCAACAGGCCTCACCCAGATGCTCAGAGACACGTTCTCAACCTTCGGGATACCCGACACACTTACGTCGGACGGCGACCCAGAATTCGCCTCCCACACAACCAGGTCCTTCCTGGCCAACTAGGGAGTGCACCATAGAATATCGTCGGCGTACAACCCTCATGCAAACTGCCGGGCCGAAGTTGCAGTGAAAACCATGAAGCGACTGATCGCCGGAAACACCGGCCCAGACGGCGCCCTCTCCGACAAGTTCCACAAGGCCCTATTGCAGTACAGGAATGGACCGGATCCTGAGACCTAGATGTCTCCCGCCACTTGCCTCTTTGGCAGACCCACCCGTGACCTCCTCCCCGGCATCCCAGACCGCTATCGGCCTAACACAGACTGGTCCGACCGTCTCGATCTCCGCGAGAGGGCACTCTCCAAACGAGCCATCACGGGCCGAACACGATGGGACGAACACACCCAGGGCCTCCCCCCCCTGAAGTGCGGCGACACTGTACTGGTCCAAAACCAGACTGGCCGCCACCCCAACAAGTGGGACAAGACAGGCACGGTCGTAGAAGTCCTCCAATACCATCAGTACTCTGTTCGCACAGACGGCTCAGACAGACTCACCACCAGAAACCGCAGATTCCTCCGACCGCACCAGACGAAACCCACGTCCCAGCCGCCATACTCCCCTCTTCCGGATGCCCCGATCCCACAAGAGTGACCGCTTACCCCCACCTACCACGACATGAGGCAACCCCAACCCGATCCACCACCCGCAACCACAGGCCTCACGCCCCCGCAAAAGCCTCCGGCAACCGCCCCTCCACCACCGGCAATGCCGGCTCAGACCACCCCCATCGCTCAACCCGGAAGCATCCCCAGATCATACGCCTCGGTCGCCCAGACACCGGCCAAACCACCAGTCCGCCCCACTGGGACCTCGCCAGCAAACCGGCCCCCAGCCGCCCCGCGGCGCCCAGAACCATCATTTCTCCAGGAACACCCCCTCGCCAACCCTCGCCCTCCCCCCAATCGGAATCCAGCAAACTACTACCCAACATGCGGCCGCCACCCCTGCGACGAAGCAGGCGAGGACCAAAACCAATCGACCGATATGGACATAAGTAAACAATCTCTCAGTATGCCATACTGCCTACTTGGGGGAGGTAGTGGACATTGTATAGTATACTTGGACATTGTATACGTACGACCCCTTACCTGATTTACCCTTTACCCAATACTCAATTGTTGCACACATTGCTTTGGAGACACATGATATTTGCATTCAGTTCAATCCAAGAAGTAAAGGCGTACGGCGCTATCATCTAATAACGTGCAGGTTGTTTCCTATCCTAGGTAGCACTAGTTGTCCAATTCCCTCCTCAGAAAATTGCTTTGTAGAATCGATTGAACTCTTCCTCAGATCGGATATGTTTGAAAAAATTCTTTGCTGTTTCAACAGCAGCTAGAGCATCTTGAATTGCTATGTTTTTCTTTTGTAGAACAAGTGATACTTGTTCGGCTGCACTGAACAATTGGTGGCTGAGCATGAGGCCAAATAGTGTATTGAACTTTTCCAGTGACTGCAGCAAACCATTTGCTTTCATACCATACTCATCATGGGCGGTTGCATGAATTTCTTCTAATGTCTGTAGAAGCACACCATAATCTTTGAGAATAGCATTAATTGCTGAAGTTCGAGCAGTCCACCTTGTCGGGCAAAACAACTTTAGGCTCGCTGTGTCATCACATGCTTGCTAGAGCTTTGAAGAGAATAGATGAGATATTTTGGGAGAAAGTTTGCCAATTGCTTTCACTGTGTCCAAAGCATCTCTTATGTACTATCTGCCTTCCAGTTCCCTAAAGACACAAATTCAAAGAATGGGCGAAACAGTGCACAGGTATGGCTGTCGGATTTTCCCTTAAAAATCGTGCCACTACTCCTGTTCGTTTCCCTTGCATATTGGCTGCACCATCATAATTATGCTTGTCCCCGACATAAATCTAATGAAAGGCTACACCTTATAAGGAGATCTTTGATCACCGTAAAATAAGGTCTCGGCTTTTGTATCAGGTACTCGGAATAAGCCTATGGGGTCTTCAAGAACTTCATACTGATCATTCACCCAGCATATTGATAAGTTCAGTTGTTCAGTATGGCAAACATCAGTTACTTCATCTGCAATACCTGAAAACCATGCAGGGCTTCCTTCCTTCATTTTTTTCAATATGCTGCGTAGCAAATTTTGACCCATAATTGAAAGAAGCCATTTACGGTTTGATAACGATTTTCCTTGACCCAGGTTTTAACCACTTCATCTTCATGGCTCCACATTAGCATTAGTTGCTTCAGATTTCCTTCAGACTCAGTATGGCCTAGAAGGGCTATTCCTTGCCGAGTACGAAATTGTTTTCCCTTCATTTGCTTTAAAAGACCTGTTCTTCGCATTTGTTGCTAATCTTTCAATTGTGCACTTAACTGGCTCCCAATTGTAGGTCTTCCTTGAGCTATCTATTTCATTTTGGCCTCTGTATGGGAGAGGGATCCTTGGTGAGATTTGAACTTCTCTATGGCTTTTTTCCAATTTCGGAAACCATTTTCAATGAACAGATTATCTGCAGACTTACTGAATGTAAGCAATTTGTGCCTGGCAGCATATCGACAGTAAAAGCAAAATACCTTCTTATGAGATGTACACACACTAAGCCATGGAAATTGTTTATACCAACTCGATCGAAAGTTTCTTTGTTTCATGCTCAATGTTTTCAGTATAATCTTACCATCAAGCTGAAAGGCTTTCTCTTCACTGGTACAACACTGTGATGAACAGCCTACATCTTCTGGTGTGGAATTCTGTCCTTCTGATAAACTTATGGCATCGGATTCGAATGGCGTGTCATCTTGCTCAGATGCAATCACTGGAACAGGGTCTAACTCATCTTCCTAGTCCAACTCTCCTTGGTGATTTGATTCAATTCTTCTTGCTTTCTTGGGTGCTGACAAAAAGCTCAATAGGGATACCTGAGACTGTGACTGTCTTTTTGCCATCTTTAAAATGGAGAGCAATGATTAAATGTAGGTGTCAATTGTCATGTCAAACCACAATACAGGTTTGGTAATCAGCTGGTCAATCACAGCATTCTCAAATTCATTGCTCTCCAAATTTTAGAAAGTGGGGGGGTCTCTGCCCCTCTACTTCGAAATGTTGGAGTCCCCCCCTGCCCCCCTGTATCTCAGCCACAGAAGTCGAAATTCACTGTTCCTCCCATAGGCTAGGAGGCCATTCCACTAGCGCACAAACTTGCACACTTATGCGCATGCTCGTTGTTACAGTATTAAGCGCCCATTTTCCTTACACGTAAACATTTGGTCAAACAATTATAATTAGCTAGACAAGGTCTGAGAGAGGTGTAGAGGTGTTTGGAGGAGATGGGATGTTGGTGAATTTGTAACAGGGACAAGCGAAGTGGAATGAGCAAGGATTGTCGGGCTCAAAGTGACTGTCCACAAGAATTTCTTGAGCTGATGGACGATGGTTTGTGTAGATAGATCCAAGTTGATGGGAGGGAGTGCATTCCACAAACGAGGAAATCTTCTGAAATAGAATAGTTTTGTTCTAGAAATACAGTGTTTCAATTTTTTAAGAGCTGGCTGCTTTGGTAGAGCCTGTGATAAGAGATATATAGTCACAAATGTTGAAGGCACTAGAATTACAATGAAAGGATTTGATAAAAAATGTCAGTTCAAATTGCATCATTAGAGGCAGGAGATGGAGATTGTTAACCTAGATTTATAATCTGAGGTATAATCTGAAAGGATGAACTTTGTTGCTTGTCTCTGTATTTTCTCAAGATGGAGAATGTCCTTTATGAGATGGGGGTGCCAAACAGGAGAACAATAAGTTAGTTGAGACCATACTAGAGATATGTACAAAAGCTTTCTCGCCTTGACTGAACCACAGCTGATGGTCCGACGTAGTAGACCAAGAGTTCTTTACGATTTTTTGGCTCAAGTTGTTATAATGTTCTTTCCAGGACAGATGAGAGGATATGATAACTCCTAGGTCACGGTGAAACTCCTTTGCACTTGTTATTTATAATATGGTTTGATTGTAGAGCATTATCTTGTCTGTTGAAACTAAGAAGTACATTCTTCGGCTCATTAAACAAAAGTTTCCATTCTTTGCTCCAGGCATGGATAGCATCAAGGTCATTTTGAAGACATATATTATCTAGGGAGAACTGATCTGTTTTAGACACTTGGTGTCATCCACAAAGAACAAAATAGAGGAGTGAGGTGAAATATGTGGAAGGTCATTAATATAAATAAGAAACAGCATTGGCCCCAATATGCTTTCCTGAGGCACACCTGATAATACTGGAAGTAATTCAGAAACTGATGCAGAGATGGAAACACATTGTACTCTCTATGATAGGTACGTGCGAAACCACCTCCAAAGATTATCTCTAATGCCAATATTCCATATTTTCCCATTGTGAGGAACACTGTCAAATGCCTTCTGAAAATCCAAGTACAGGCAGTCTACTTGATCATTACAATCAACTGCTTTTATGATGAAATTCAACATAATGAGAAGATGTTGCAGAGCTGAGCGATTTGGAAGAAATCCAAACTGATGTTTGGAGATGGACTTCTCTACAAAGCCGATGGATTTGCGGTATATAAGACGCTCTAGAACCTTAGAGACAGAGCACAAAAGTGAAATTGGTCTATAGTTATTAACCATGGATTTTTCAACAGATTTGAGGATGGGAATAATGAGGTGAGTGTGCCACTCTTTGGGAAGTACCTCATTGGATAGAGAGAGAGAGAATAAGTGACAGAGAGGTTGATAAAGTGCTGATGCACAGAATCTTTGAGCCTATACCGTCAATACCCATGGCTTTGGTGATGTCCAGAGAAACAAGTTCTTCGTAAACATCAGAGTCATAAATGCTTAATTGACTGAGTGAAGTAGCATCTTGTTTATCTTCAAGAAGTGGCAGGTGGAAAGAGCTCGTGATAAAGAGAGAGTGAAAATATGAGTTGAATAAGGTTGCTTTTTCCTCATCGGAAGTAGCCAAGGTGGAATTTAGACCAACAAGTGGGGGGATGTACCACTTTTAGTACAGCTACGTAGGTATTTGTATATCTTTGGGCGAATAGGCAAAGTCATTAATCAGGTTTTTCTCATACTCTGATTTAATTCTGATGGCATATTTGTTGAGTTTGGTGTGATTCAGACGTTCTCCAAACATCACCGCTAATACATTTGGGAATTTTATTAAAGGTACAAAGCTCCAAATTAAGGCATGTCAGAGACAGCAAGATGTACAGACTATCTAGCTGCTTGTGCCACAAGCAGCCAATGCTGATTTTTTTTCTGCCATGAGGCAAATCAAAACTTATACGTGAGGTCCACAATTGCTGCCAGGGAAAATGTCCAAAAAAATTGTAGCTAGCTAATGTATAGATTATGTCATAGATTGTAACAGCAATATCAGAATTCATGCCAGTTCTCTTTCTCTCGTGCCCATAGGCATACGCCATCTCTCCTCAAGTGTTATACATTATGACTATAAAATATACAAAGATTGTAATTCGAGGTAATATGTTTGTTCAGCATGCATGCGCGCACACACACACACATTCACACAATATACACACATCTCCTTTCTGCCAGTGCAGTATGCAATCATCATTGCTTACAGTATGATAAAGCCAAACTAAGCATTCATGGCAAACTACTGTGTTTGCATAGTGTGCATGTAGGACTGCTTGTTATACTTTGGGGTAGGATTACCTGTGAAAATGAAAATGTACCAGTTGCTAAATATCTTCACTGCTGTGTGTGTGTGTGTGTGTGTGTGTACAAATGCATATATATACCTGTGTATTAAACCATGTTAGCTATCTTCAAAACAGAAAGATTATAAAGGCAGTATCAATGGAGGATGATATTCCACATAGAAAATTTGGTATTGCTGCAAGGTGTATCTATGTATATCTATCTATGGTAGCACACTGAATCTGAATGAACAGACTTACAGTCAACTCTCACACAGGTGCTGCCAGTCCTGCTAAAAAAACTAGCCAAAATATTAATATAAACTATATATTAACTTTACACACTTGATGAATGATGTGGCAACATAAATTTGATGGGTGACTGACAAGCTTAAGGACAACTACCATGAGTTGGTGAACCCTTGTATAACTAAGTGCATGATGAATGGTTTGAATTGGAGAGAATGCAAGGAAGACAAAAGGTTACTGGGGTCAAAATGGATGTTAAGGGGACTGTAACCATAAACTAGTAAGTGAGTCTCTCCATCAAATCACGATATAGTATTTGTGGAATCTATTTTTTATTTATTCACAAATCAAGTTATATTTGATGGAGATACTCAGCTATGGCTATTGGGTGAACAAATTCCATAGGTGGATTATGCATTTTAAATAAAAATGATTGCAACACAAGTAATGATGATGTGCTTGTTTATAGATGATGACCTAGTGCACCCTGAGTGGAAGGATGAGTAATGGTGATGTGCTTGTTTATAGATGATGACCTAGTGTATCCCGAGTGGAAGGATGAGTAATGGTGATGTGCTTGTTTATAGATGATGACCTAGTGTATACCGAGTGGAAGGATGAGTAATGGTGATGTGCTTGTTTATAGATGATGACTTAGTGTATCCCGAGTGGAAGGATGAGTAATGGTGATGTGCTTGTTTATAGATGATGACCTAGTGTATCCCGAGTGGAAGGATGAGTAATGGTGATGTGCTTGTTTATAGGTGATGACCTAGTGCACCCTGAGTGGAAGGATGAGTAATGGTGATGTACTTGTTTATAGATGATGACCCAGTGCATCCTGAGTGGAAGGATGAGTAATGGTGATGTACTTGTTTATAGATGATGACCCAGTGCATCCTGAGTGGAAAGACACACAATTCTACATTCCAGAATAGTTATTTTACTAGATCGTATAGCTGGTCAATCAATACTTGCACAGTTAAAATAACTGTTATTCAGAAAATAGCTTTACCTTGGATTCTTTTGAGAGGTGTAATTTCTCAGAGAAGTCATGGTCACCACCAGAGTCGACAGCAGTAAACAAGTTATGATCTGACAAAGGTAGCCAACTATAGTAGAAACGTTTCTGATTCTGGAAAATTCATTTTTAGACTTGGCTACTTGACCTGCTAATGATTGATATCAATCAAACATCAACCAATCCAGCATCTCTTTAGCTAGAGCTAATTTTTTCTCAGCCTGCTAGTGATTTTAATGGAGACCCACCTTTTAGTAGGTGGGACAGGACATCCTGCCCATCCCGGATTTTAGTAACAACCACTTTCTACAGACCCTGATTCCTGTTGACACGATCCTTTATCATGCACATCATTACTGGCATATGCGCATTATCAGCTGCCTAGCACACAACTAGGACTTGCACTATAAGCTCCATCATGATGAGTGTACTACTAAATCTGGTTCAGGAAACATCGAAACTGCATCAATCTTCGAGGGCTCTGGTTATCAACACAATTTCTTACCACGTGTCCCAAGTTGCTCGCTCCTGTCAAAGGCAATGCAAGGTTGTGGAAAGATTGGCCAGGTCAATTACAAGATTGATATGTCAGATCACCGGAAAGACGTGTCTTTCATGTGAACATGATTAGGAAATTCCACACCTCTGAATCCATACGGTATATTCTAGAGGAGGAGGATTTGGATGAGGCACACATGCCTAACCGATGTTTCTTCAGTTTGACTATCAATTTTGATTCCTGAGGCAGTTTGGACAACAAACAGTAATGGGAAATGTGCTCTTCCCAGGTCTCACTGAAGGTGATAAAATAACCTGCTGTGAAGTCAGATCCAGCAATGATGTGGTCCATGTCGCTGAAAGGTGACTGATGCTCCTGAAGTCCAAATGGCTTAACAGTGGAGTAGGAAGGGGGGAAATATTGGGGGGGGGGGAGGGGGGCAGAGCAAGATAGAGATACCATATATGTAGCAGTTTTCACTATTAGAATAGGAGTAGTAGAGCTTGTTACACACTATATGCACAATCATGATATTTTATATATAGCTACTATGTCAATCATAAGTTTAGTCATCAATCATCAGCAAATACTTTATCCCCAAATTGTCCTAGATAAATAAGTTATGGAATGTAAGCTAAAAATACAGTCACAGTGTCTAATACAATAATACAGTAGCTATATGTGTAGTGTAAATTTCCTGTTCAACTAATATTAAATAAACTTGAGAATACTGATGGTGTGGGAGGGACGACTCTCCCTACCTCCCTTCATTCCAACTTGTGTATTTCTAGACATAAAGGTAGTTGTTGTTTTGAAACTGGACATAATAATAAACATCAACATAAATAGAGTAACCCGTCTATTTTGTCACACTGTTTATCAACACGATGTGTGTGTGGGTGTTGTCAATTTTGGCATTAGTGGGTGGGTGCTTATGTCCTGGATTGGTGTTAGTAAACATTTAGAGGAGTAGCAAAAAAAGAAAAGAAATCATAATCTTTAGCAATAGTACTCAATTAGAAATGACATGTCCAATCTGCTTTTCATTTCTTTCAATAAATTCCTTCATGATGCCATGCATGTTGAGGCTATATATCTATATATCAGTTCTTTCCCGATGTATGTGGAGCAGCATACAATGATTTACATGTTGCTGTGGCATTGAATTTCTCAAGTAATTTTTAATTCGCTTAAGAGATAAAACTTCGCTCAGCTGAAGCAGTGGTGACAGGTATAGTGTAATAGAGCTTAAGAAGCTTATGAACTTCTGTAATAAATGTTTTTAAGCTAGGCTGCATGTTGAATACATCACAAATTGTTTGGATTTGTGTGACTTCCTTAAACTGGAATTCCATCCATAGTGATAGACTTTCTGGAAGGAGCTGAAGGTGAAGCTTTAACTTTTGCATGTTAATATCTCTTTGGTAAATATCAACAATTTCTTCAGACAGTGTGACTTGTTTGCCATTTGCGCTATCAATCAACAGTCTCTTGACACTTCTCACAAAGACAAAAATCTGTTGCTTTAAACCATTTTTCAAGATAGCCATCAATAACTTCAAAATACTTTTTTCTGTAATAGTTATATACATATAGATCCAAAAGTATGCTCATCTGACCCATCATTTAATCTCCTTGGAACTTGATGTTGCCTTGGTAATACTGGTTTCTCACGCTTCTCTCTAGCTTCTTCTTTGATGGCCTCAAAAAAACTTCTTGAACATTTCATCATCTCTGTACTTGGTTTGAGTGAATTGTTACATTAACTGCAGCAAAGCAATCTTCAACACTAGTATTCACTCCTTGCAGGGTAACTGACAACTGTTCTGTGATACTAAAGATTAGTACAGAAAGCTTTAAGCCAAAGTAGGTTCGATATTTGTCCATGAGTGCTACTATGCCACTAGCTCACCTAGAGCAGTCATCTGAACCATGCAAGGATGCTTCCAGTGTTATTTTAAGTCCCTCATAATTATCAAGAATTCGTTGCATTGCTACAGTGCAGACTGTCCATCTCGTTGGGCAAAGAGTACAAATTCCAGATTTTGATGAGCCATCTTGCTAACTTTGAACTTTTTCGAATAATATTTGCCTCTTTGGTGAATATTTTATCAATTGGATCACTTCCATAGCAAAATTTAAGGCTTCCTTTATACACGCTATTTCTGGCAATATTTTGCAGGCACAAGTTCACACAATGAGCAAGACAGTGCACAGAAATAGCAGATCTATTTTCATCTTCAAATTGTTTCGAAACACCACTAACATGACTTGTTTCATCAGCTAAGAGTGAAAACCAACGCTGAGAAAATAAATTCCCAAACATTGAACGTAATACTTTATGAGCCATTAGCTGAATCATTTCGTTTATTATTTCTCGAGACTGATATTTTGGTGGTTCTATATACCCAAGATTTTGCACCTGCTTGAGCATAACAATCAAATTAGAGCCACCAGCATGGTCATTTCTGACAGAAATACCTTGTCGCAATAAATATCGCAAAGCAGAAAACTGCTTTATCAGACTCTGTTTCCTACTAATTTGGATAGTGTCAGCTTGACTCTGAAGCATTCCAGATACAGGTGTAGACTTCACTGAAATATGAGTTGCTACAGCATCCCTGTGAGCCTGAGAACATTCATGCTCTTTAAATTTGGTAGTAGCTTTTTTCCAATTAGAAAAACCATCCCCGATTGAGCTTTTGTGCTCATAACTGATTTGTCGGCTGCTTGACAGTAATAGCAAAATACTTTTAACGAGATATAGCAAAAGTGAATCCACATGAGATTATACTTTGTTCACCATGTTCTCCTGCTTTCCAAGTGTCACACAGAACATGTAAAGGTACCCCAGTTATTGGCCATTCAAAATATTGAATGGGGAGAATCCTGGCATAGCTTGGGTCACCTCTCAATAAGTAAATAGAGGTAGGGAAGGAATTTGTCCCAATCCTTTCCTTTACTGAAGGCTGCCTTTCTTAGCGCTTAACATCGACTTGAAAGTCTTGTTAAAGCACTTTACAAGCCCATCCATTTGGGGGTGATAGGGTGTTGTCCAGATGGCCTAAATGTAAGATCCTGTACAGCTCTGCGAGTAGCTTGGGAGTGAAGTTTGTTCCCTGGTTTGTCCAGTATCTCTTTATGTGCTCCAACTCATGAGAACAGTATCAGAAGCTCTTCAGCTAAGTGCACTGCTTCAACCACAGACTTCATTGGAATAGCCTCTGGGAATAGAGTTGCATAATCACATACCACCAGATCAAACTGCTTGCCCAATCAACTCCTTGGCAAGGGCCAAAGGATGCCCATGGCAAACCACTAGAAGGGTTCACCCATAATGGTAAGCATATGACATTGTCCCAAAGGTGCCGTTTTCTGATTCTGCGCCCTTTCACAACTTTTGCCACATCCTTGTAGAGCACTGGCCAATAGCAGAATCCTAGGCAGTTTTGTCTAATCGTAAATGCCCAGCGAACGGAGCACTCTATGCTAAGTGAAGTTCTGTACCACACTACTCCACTACCATACCTTCTGGGTCACGTCCAGGAGGAGTAGCTACAGCACCAGTAAAGAGTGCCTTCTTCTCTACACTATCTGTTGAAGGTAGATGATATATGGCTTTTCACATCTCTGTTGCAAGCTCCCCCCCCCTCCCTCCAACCCCAGTGAAGAAATTCTCTTCCAAGTCGGGTAAGGAAGCTGGAAGTTCTTCCTTCATAATGTATCCTGCATGTCCAGCACCTCCAAATCACATTTGATAACACTGGGCAGTGTTCATCTCTTACACACAAAGGAATTCTTCCTCCTCCCCCAACTACCTCTGTGCTCTGGTATCCACAGATAGGGGCACAATTCGGTTTACTTTGTGACTCGCCTAACTTGGCTGCTAGAAAGTCAACGAGGTTTGGGATGTTTTGGTTATATGTACTTACAGAAATCAACCAGCTGATGAAGGTGTTAGGATTCTGAAATCGCCATGCACCCACTCGATATCCAACTGTATTTTTATCTGGTAAAGTCCATATACTATCCTGCATTCCTCTGTGCATTATGTGACATTATTGCAGGCTGGTAGGAAGCAAATCTAAACTTGAATGGCCAACAAAACCATGCCCATTTATACTATCCCAACACCTCATGTAATATGTCGATCTGGCCAGAACAAAACACAAGTTCAAGTAAGTTTCCAGGAAGTCGATAAAAATAAAAGAGGACATAAAATCACGTGCACACAACAGTTAACTACTCCATAATATAATTAGTACAATCTACCACATCATGTAATCAGACTCGCCAACCTAGCTTGTGCAAAATGCTGGACTAAGCATGTCATTTTGCTGGATCTTTGCTTAAATAATGCTTGACACACTCAACGTATACTAAGGGGAGGGAAAATTAGTCAATTTACAGCAGAGCAAATAACAACATGAAGTTAGCAGACTCCTCTCAAGACATCATTGTTGCAAAAATGTTTTGTCATTCGGCCATTGCTTCCTTCACATACGACATGTTCTTTCTACAAAAGAATGTGCTGTATAAAGCTGTAGTCTTGGTCTGTCCACAAGCAAACAATTGAGCAATCTTGCTGTCGGGCAGTTTACATAACCTAGCGAAGAGATCTGTACCAAAAAAGTACATGCTATGCTCTAGCAAAAAAGACTTCAGCCATGATAACCTAGTCATCTATGGTATTCTTCAACAATACCTCTTTAATGTTGCTTCGACTATCTAAGATACCTTTTTCCCCTTCCACCAGCACCAAAAGGAAAGTCACTTTTGCAAATCTTGCAAAGACAACTGGAAGAATCCCGATTACTCTGAATAGCCCTTTCCAATGCATATTCTTTTGGGCCTATACATATAATATGTGGGTATGGAGTAGAGGAGAAACTTTTAAAAGTATATGTGAAGGATTGTATAGTGGGGTGGAGACGACGGTGCAGTATTGAACGGAAGGAGTTCAAGATGGTTCGCTGTGGAGAATGGACTTGGGCAGCGATGTCCTTTGTCTCCACTTCTTTTCAAACAAGAGAGTGGGTAGGAGATTGTTGAGGGCAAGTAATACAGTAGCAGGAGTGGCAATGCAGGGAGATATGGGGTGGAGGAAGCTGGAGGAGAGGAGGGAAGAGATGAAGGTTTTGTTTGATAAGAGGTGTTGGAACAGAGCAGATTGGTGAATATAGTTGTAAATAACTAAGAGAGGATGGAGGAATTGGATGGTGGAAAGAATATATCTTCATGAGAGAATATGAGCTTAATAATAATGAGGTTGGATCAGTACGTAAGTGGAAGGAAAAAAAGGTGATAAATGAGGATTGGAAGGAGGAAGTAAACGGCAAGAATAGCCTGAAGTTGTATAAATTGTCAAAGAATGGTGCAGGATTGGAGAGGTGTGAGGTCCATGCAGGGTCAGGCAGATGTGAGGTTGCAATTTAGACTGAAGACTGCGTTAGCTGGGTTGTTAGATAAGAAGGGATTTGGAATAATTAGGGATGAGAGATGTTTCATGTGTGATAGTAGAGCAGGGAAAGATGTGGGATATTTCTTGATGTGCATAGAATTTGAGAGGGATTGGCTGGTACTGGTTGATTAGGTGTGCAAAATTGTAGGGGCTTGGCAGTGGCTGGATCAATATGGATGAGTGGGCAAGGATGGATATATGGCATTGTTGTTGGGGGAAGGAGTGAAAGGAGTAAGTGATGCAGTGATGGAGGAGGTTAGGTGAGCGTGTTATGTATTGGGTAGGGAAGCGGTGGCAGAGGAGAAATGGTTGTATGACAAGCTGGTGAATGATCTTTGATTCCTCCCCTCCCCCCTTCCTCGAAGTGCCAGACACTCTTAGCTATGATTGGTTACTATTGATAATAATTATACTGTTATTAGTGTTAGTTTAGTGTTAGTTGGTTTATATAGTGTAACACTCTGCTGTATTAACTTATTAAGATTAAATTATAAATAGTGACAAGGTATTACTGTTATGCAGCTATTTACCTTTTGGCTTTGGGTTCAAGTTGAGGTAGAGACTCAGTCATCATACTAGAAGAACTTGCATAAAATGAAGTCAGACAACACTTCAACTCAACACTAGCTACTTGCTGGAAAGTTGCTGGAAAGTTGTCGACCACAGATTTTTTTTTTTACAATTTTCACTTTTACTCCAATTTTAGGGATCAAGTCGCTTTTACGACTCCATCCATCAAGAAACTCCATCCATCAAGAAATTGGTGCGTGTTTTTTAATTTCACGCACGCGCGTTTTGGGAGTTCACGCGGGGAAACAAAAGTACGGAAATCTCATCCAAATCAGAATACAAATATCATGAACCAAATCCAAATTTCAGAATAATTCACAATCCATATTTCATGAAATATCATCCAAATAAAATAATAACAATGAAAGTAACTAACTATATAACTAACAATTAAAAATTAAACTATTAATGAAAGTCTAATCCAAATTTCAGAATAATTTACAATCAAACAGGGTATTGGGTTTTAATTTCTGCTAATATGTTATTATAAGTGAAAGCCACAGTTGTTCCATTTCGCTCACACCACATAAATTCATCTAGGTAGGATGGGAGCTGGTGGCGATGAACTACTTTCATCCGCTTGAGCTTCACCTGCACAATATAATAACTGTTGTTGTTATAAAAAAAAGTTCAACAAACCATACCCTTTTCCAATAGGACTCAATATGTTGGGTGTGCACCCCCGTACTCTGATTTACAAATTTAATCGAGTGATTCACTGTCTCATGTGCCACAATCCCAGCCACCTGCCTATAAGCTGCCCACTGGTCCAAATGGCTTATTGATCCAGGTGCAACATGCGCATGAATGATGGGTAGCAAGTTGGCTGCATCTCTCTGGTCCACAACTTGTATGTAACCTAAATACATTTTCATATCTTTGAAATAGGCACAATACGTTTTATCAAGTGTACCAAGAGCAGGCGTATGGTCTGTGTCAACCAATCCAAATATCCAAATATCCTTAATAGGTGGGCGGCCTCTATGATGCTAAACAGTCAATAACGAAAGTGATCATCCATTAAAGTTATCAATGTTACAGTGATACCTTGGGTTTGTGTGTGAACTGTGACTCGTCTATTTGAATAACAGATCCAACACCACCAAGTACAATCTGGTTCCGACATAGTGCTGCAGAGCACACTTCCCTAAGCCACTGGTACACATTAATTGCCGTTTTCTTGTTGCAGCCACACTCATCTGCTGCATTTAATACAGGGTACTGCTTCACCCACCAATATATTAATAGCAGCCATGTCTGTAGTACCAGGTGAGATTTTGAGAATAAACTCCCATGCCTACATACTTGCCAACTTTCCATAAGTTAATTCCGGGACATTATATACGGCGCGAATTTTCGACCACGCCCCCTAATTAGCGTGCGCCTTTCGCCATTAATTTTATACGCGGCAGCTGTGAGTGTAGATTTCCGGTTGAATTGATCCATTGAGGGCAAGATAAAAAACAACAGAGGTTTCATCAGAGGATTCTCATGCCTTGAAAGAATGCTACAGACCTTGTTCAGCTTCCTCACAAGACAAGAAGAATGACTTCAAACCATCATACTGCCTGAGGTAACGATTCACACACTTCAGCCATCTGTGTGGCAATGCTTCAAAACCACCCCTGGCTCAGTGGTGAAAAGTGAACACCATAGGATGATAAATTGCTGCTCTCTTGCTGCTATGGAAGTAGTAGAATATGTCGATGAACAGCTGGTCAATGTTCACTGGGAGTACCTTCAAACCAGCTTTGACTGTTAAATCAGCCAGATGGCAGATGCAACCAACATCATACAAAGTTGGGATCTCATCCTTAATCAGCTTCTGCACACCTGACCTCGCTCCTTTCATAACATTGGTGGTATCAGACATGAAAGACACTGCATTGTCAAAGGCCCATTCTTAGTCAGTGACTCCTTCAAGGCTTGAAACAAGTTGGTAGCTATATCAATGTTAACAACAGGCATATCCAAGAATCTCATCCGTACTTCACCTACCTGTGGATCAAGAAACCTCAAAAGAATTATGCAAGACTTATCCTTCTTGTCATGGGATTCATCAATCATCAAAGAGAATGGACCACTTGACACTGACTCCATAACTCTCTGTGTGAAGTAAGGAGCAAGAGCTTTCGTCACTATGGCGGTGGTTTTGGTGTGGGAACAGGATAATTTCTTTGCAATTTCAGAGTCTGGGAACATCTTGCTGAAAAGCTTGGTGGCATGGTCACTAGACAGAAAGGATATGTTGTGCTTAGCAACAAATGTAGCCCACCTGACCTCTGCTTCGATTACTTGATCACTTCTCTGATGTTGGAAGAGAGAGGTGATTGGAATAGTTGATAGCACAGCCTTTGACATATCCTTATGTTTCTTGCTCTTGAGGTGAGATGTGACATCATTACGGCCACCATGGGTAACACCAAAGTCGATTGCACACAGAGTACATCGGGCATACAAGTGAACTAAAATGAAGGCAAGACTACTGACATTACTATTGCATTGAACACAAGCAGCACACTGTACCCATGATGTTATTATTTACCCTGTATTGTTATTATTTACCTTGTATTTTGCTGTATTCCATGCTTACTTACTTTGTCAATCAATTTCATTATATATATTTTATTTATACCTTTGAAACTCTTGCCTATCCCCTGAAATTCTTTGATCCATTTATTGTCAAAATGGCATTCTCTCCTCTGCTATTAGATTGCAATTATCATATAACGTGCTGAGAATTTTCACGTGAGTGCCGCACCTCCAATCGAAACAAGGTCAAAGGTTGTTTCGCACACCCGTAATTGTTTATCTGAAGTTTTTCTCTGCTAAAAAGTGTCCTGTTTTTGTTGCTTTACGAGTGTTAAAGGACTAAACTGAACAAGCTTGAGACAGCAGTGGCCATCTAAGCGAGTGGAAGCGCAAGGTGCGCGTAGCTGTAAATTCCGGGACATTTCCGGGACAAGGACACCACCGGGACAATGCTCAAAATTCCGGGACTGTCCCGGCCATTCCGGGACGGTTGGCAACTCTGTGCCTATATAATTGATTTCAGGGATTTACAACTTGGGCATGCCCAAGTTTTGCCATCCTTGGTCTCCTTTTTTTCTTATCACCATTGAATAACTACACCTATACATGAGTATAACATAGTAAAATAATTATGTGATGGCTAGGTACCCCTTCTTACCTGGAACATGAAAAAGAGCTAGTAGACCCTTGCTGTTGAGGTATATACCCCTTCTTACCTGGACATGAAAAAGAAAGAGCTAGTAGACCCTTGCTGTTGAGGTAGCCTATAACCTCTTCTGTTGTTCCAAATGCAACATGAGCCCTTCTCCCTCCTTTTTTGTATTTCCCGCCCCCAAAACGCGCGTACGTGAAATTAAAAAACGCGCACGAATTTCTTGATGGCTGGAGCACCGTAGACATCAGAAATATATACTGCACAACCCAACTGCACAACCAATCTATACTGTATATAATTTAAATACTGGTTTTGTCTTGGAGTTTATAGCAAATTGCTGGATGCTGGACAGGAACTCTCAAATGAAAATCTGCACGGTTGGAAAACTTACAATCTTCTGTCACACTCCACTTGAATCAAGGGGGAACGAGGGTCAATTTAATTTTTTTAAACCTGTGGTTACAACTTTAGAGCTCCGTAGCTCTTTTTTAGCCACAGGAACCACTGAAGTGCAAAAAAAAATGAAAATGGTAGTGGGGCGTTAAAAATTTATTACCTGGTCAGACACGTGGGTGCAAAATTGAAGGTAATTTTCCAACCGCGCGCTTGACCAGGTAATACATTTTTAACGCCTATTCAAAACGGTCATTGTACGGCTTCCTCGTACCATTTTCATGCACTTCGCAACCCAGAGGTTTTTGCCGCCAGTTGGAGCGATTCTGGTTTTTGAGGTCCCTCCGCTTTAGGGTCTAGTAACTTGCCTATAGTTATAACTATGAAAATATTTTAGTATCAAAAGAGAGCACACAGAGAGACCTATCTTTTGAGCTATATATCAAGTCCATACCATGAAGTTTGCAGAATTTACGGAGCTCTAAAGTTGTAACCACAAGTTTAAAAAAAATACCCCCGTGGAAGCCGCGTGGTGCCTTTTGCGGCTTAGCTGTCACGTGTACTATTTGGAAAGTGAGCATCTTTAGGAAATCAATGCGCTGACATACTTACCAATCCTAGTGCACGTCTTAAGATTAATTTTAGGAAATCAATAGACAGACATGGTGATATAATGGGTTACAATAATTCACACAATCCCAACCTCACAGTTCTGATAGACATGCGGCAAAGTTAAGTGGAAATGCCTCGCTGCGTCCAGCCGATCATTAAAAAAATTACTTGCGCGGTACCAGACCTCCTAGGAAGAAATATGTTGGCTTTCTTGGCTCTTCTAGAAGTGGCCCTCCTTCTCATCAGCGTTCCCTTGACACAACAAAAATCAGAGAACCCTCTGGGGCTGATAAAGCATAGAAGAGCTTCTGTTGACTTTGGTAAATAGTGTATTGATATGTATGCGTACCTAATGTTATTTGTCATTCTTTCATTCCACTGCGGTTACAATAAGTGTATGTCATTTTTAGCCCTTGCAATGCAGCTGGATAGCTATCTACTTTGCTTAAATTAGTGGCTATGTTGCATGCTGAGAATGTGCAATACAAGTATATAGCTACAGCCAGTTTTCAGTCCTTCATCTTTACTGGATTTGCATTATGAATTTAATCTGCATCCTGCAAGCTAGAGGAGCATGCATATTTACTTGATCTTGACTTAGCCACAGGCACTAAAAAAATTTAATTTATTAACTGAGGACTAATATAACTCTAGGGCGAGCACATCTCACTCTGTTCAACAGAGTGAGATGTGCTCGCCCTAGAGTTGGATCACTGTACTGAACTACCACTAGTTCCAATGTTCCTCAACCAATTGACCTCAGTTGTATGTCTCTAGCTACACTGTTGTTTAGCATGTGTGATAGATATGGTGGCTAAAAATTATGGCATTGAAATGGTCTGACTTTAAAGTTAGATCAAATGATAATTAATTGCACAACCATTTCAAGATGCCTACATCCACATCACTGTTAATGTGACTGTCATCAACCACTCGTCGGCCATGGTGGAAGTGACTTGGAAACCCGTTTCCTCTCCAAAGAAACTTGAGTTTGTAGGGGTGTG
Source organism: Cladorhizidae sp. MBARI D1340-BT2 (assembly GCA_028752905.1). Taxonomy (NCBI): domain Eukaryota; kingdom Metazoa; phylum Porifera; class Demospongiae; order Poecilosclerida; family Cladorhizidae; species Cladorhizidae sp. MBARI D1340-BT2. The sequence goes on along the minus strand of JAQNBH010000005.1, from coordinate 26,671,933 downwards.
GCTACTCCCTAACTCATCTTCATCCATAGATCCCAAAAAGCATGCACCTGTCAAGTACAAGGTGAGATAGTGTACAGTGGACTCAGTGAGTGTGTGTGTGAGTACAAATTGATTTCCCCCTTTCCCTCCTTTCTCTCTGTTGTTGTTGTTGTTGTTGTTGTGTGTGTGTCTTTTTTTATTAAATTTTTAGTGGTGCAACCAAGGATATGATAAACTAACTTTTCAGCTAATCAACATGAGAGGTGTTTATCAGTTTGGACTGGTCAGAGGAGGTGAGAATCTTTCTAGCCCAAATTGTACTCAAGTGCACCCTAGGGCTACACATTCACTAACTTAACCACACCTACCTTATGAGCTGTGTGATGATTATATTTGCAAAGGTCTTGATTCACCGATTTTGGTGGCTGTGTCTGATGTGGTGAGATTTGTCAACCCCAACCAGCCTCTTCAGGGACACCTGGCACTCACCAAGGACTACACACAGATGCTGTGAATGATATTATAAATAATGTGTTTGTTTTCTCGTCTTCACGACTGTCTCTACTTCCTCCATCCCTCCACCCAACTCCTCTTCCCTCTGGCCTAGGTTAATGTGGGTGACTCGAGACGTTGGTGTGCCTGAGGTCCAGTGGGGAACAAGGCCGGGACAATATAGTTCTATTAAAAAGGTAAGCAACCTCACCCAGCGCACCACACTGTCAGGTGTGGTGTCAAGTGTGGAGGGATATTAACTCTGAGGGGTGTTGTGTTGTGCAGGCTAGCAGTAGCACATATGCAGCTGCTGATATGTGCGACTCTCCGGCCAAGGACTACGGCTGGATAGACCCTGGCATGATTCATAGTGTGGTGTTGGACAGGTAAGCAGTCATCTCCCTCGTTAGTGCCACATACTTGCATGGTGAAGTTTTCAGCTGACTTCATTAAAAATGGTGTCTGCTTTTTCTGATGAAGACCAAAACATTTGGCAAAAACAAAAATTTAAGAGAATAATCTTTGCTATTTTTAAAATTACAGTAGAACTTCAGTATTCGCAAGGCTATGGACTAGGATAGCTTAATAACTGATGTTCATTATATTCATAAGCTATGCCATGAATGCATTAGTTGAAATCTCTCTCTCGGGGGCTATATAAGTTTTCATCTAAGACTATACCAGTTAGCAGTAGATAAGACTAAGAGCTAATTATAGTAGATACAAGTATAGCTCATGGAACTCAGTGTGTAATTGTTGGGTACCGTAGTCCTTCTCCTGCTGGATACAGTTAGCCTTGCAAGTGGAAGGGTATAATTGGCAAGGTTCTCCCCAGGGAATAAAGAAGTAGAGTGGTAGCGTTAGCTACACCCACAACCACACCTAATTACATTTAAACACAAGTGGTGGGCCTCCCGTCATACCAGAATCCAAGCTGTTATTGGCTCATTTGTCTTCCAAGTCCGAACTTTACAACACACTTCTTACTTCAGCTATTCCATCTCCTTCCTCTCCTGTCTCAGCTTCGTCTCTTTCCTTTCCCTTCAAAAACTTTCTAGTTCCATTTCTGGATGGACTAAAAGAAAGGAGGACGATGGCAGCCCGAGCAAACTGTTGCCATGTTAGTGTGCTACAGGAAGAAGTTCCCAATTCCTAGTAGCGCAAGGTCAACCCTTTTCCCCTGCAGTTTTTATGGAAAGGCTCTCCAACTGATAGCATTATGTTCTGAACCCCACTGGAGAATAGGTGGGTGATAAATGACGCAGAGTCGTGAACCAGGTTGTCCCTCACTAACTGACTTCTTTTTTATATAACTATTTTCGTTGATTTTGTTGTTCGCTCAAATACGATGCCTTTTCCAGTGGGACTGTAACAAAATCTTCCATGTCCGTCGGCCAGACTGTACTCACTCAAAGTGCATAAATCCTGAGGGTCAGTTGTGCTGGGACTGCCTGTTGAATATTCAGCATGATGTGGATTAGCGACATTAGGTGAAGTTGTATGGTGACTTTCAGACAAATTTATTGGAATACTGAAGACCATAAGCTTTGGAGGTTTTCAGCTACAATTTCAACCCAATGCTTTGGTCTTCTTCAGGGAGAATGAAAAAATGGACACAATGCAACACATTTGTACTTACTAGGGATGCCTTTCACACAAAATGGACATGATTCATGATCTATCTGAATAATAGAGTGTAATATAAGCAAGGCCACTCATCCAGACAGATAATGATGGGCATGTCTCACATACACAGTCTTAACACCCAGTTACCAGGCTGCTCTAGCCCTACATGTCAATTGATCCGTGGGTATGAGATTGCAATGCATTGCCTCATTCACAATACATACTTCAATTACGATGTAGTTCTTGAGCTAGCTGGTTGCTGGGTCTCAACTGTAAAGCATGTCCACCATTATCTGTGAGATGCCACTGAGCTAGCTGGTTGCATCACAATGATATCTGTGCGATATCATTGTGCTGATACACTCTAGCATTCAGATAGGTCATGACATGCATTTCATGTGTGAAATGCATTGCCAGCGAGTATAATGTGTTGCGTTGTGACTATCTGTGCAATAATGATCCTGAAAAACATGATTCCCCAGGATACCTAAAACTAACCATAACCCTAGCCAAAGCCATAGAATCCTTAGCCTAAAATATCCTCGACCTATTTGATTTCTTTTAGCTGGCGCTGGAAATTTCTCCTTCAGAAATATTCAATAAAAACAAGCAAAGCTGATTGAAAGAGAAATCTGCAGTGCACCCTGCACCCAAGACCTATCTCTAGCCCTAGAATTCCCATAGTTCCATCCCTAGTCCAGCACTGGATCCTGGATTCGCAGGGATTTGGGACATCCCAGAAGAGTTCCCCTCCCAAGTATTCCAGGAAAGGCCATGGCAGTATTGCATGGACGCATATGTATACTTCTCACATCTCTCTACACTTACCCTCCATCCCTTGCAGGCTAACTCCTGGGAGCAAGTACTACTATAAGTTTGGCAGTTCCATTGGTGCTGGAGGGTGGAGTGAGGAATGCGTGTTTGTTGCTCCTCCCATACCCGGACCCAATGTCACCACCAGGGTGCTGGCATTTGGAGGTACTCATGTCTGTGTATTATTATTGTTCGGAGTGCCAAGTACTGTATACTGTGTATTCACTAGTTACGAAGCACCTCTCCAGTTATAACAGCATTGCTCAGTCTCATGGATTATGAGAACTGTCCTGAGAGTTGATGGGCTGTGGTGCCTTAATTATCCTTACAGTGTGCTGCCACCAATTCTAGACAGAAGCAAGCTCTGCTTCAAGAGATAAGTCAGTGTTGAGTTATCTTTCTTAAAGTTAGAGTAAATGAAGACTGGCCACACACTACTGTAGTGTTCCCTTAAAGTAGGCTGCACTCGTTGTTTGTGGCCAACACATGTTTACACATAGGACCATTCTATCTTTAACTAATGAAATAAGCTCTAGCTACACAGATACATACAATTCAATAAACACTTGGATACTAATGAAGTAAAGTGTCAATTAAGGTTTCTAAGGAGTGACCATTTCCAAATAAGAGGGAGAGTGTAATTAGGTAGTGATTGTTGTGCAGGCTTCTGCCTCTGTCTTTAGATGATGTCATCCTTGACATCACTCCTGTCTGGCTCGGTCCTGACATCTTCCCCTCCTGAGCATGATGACAGTTCTCTGACATCATCCGACCACGCTTGTCTTGACATGGCATCTGCATTGACCTTTCCAGGCCGGTAGCGGAAGTTAAACGAGAAGTGCTGCCACTTCAAACACCACCAGGTAAGCATTGGGTTGAGATGTTTTGCTATGTCGAGGAAGGCTAGAACTCGATGATCTGTCTGTACTGTAAAAGGCTGTCCCATCAGGTAGATTTCGAAGTAGAGAATGGAGTCCACCACGGCCAGCCCTTCCAGCTTAGTAGCCACATAATTTCTCTCCGTCTTGGTGAGTTTTCTGGAAAAGAATCCAGTTGGAAGCTCCTTTCCCTCTCTGAGGACGCTCAGGATCCTGAGATCCCCTTTCCAGAAGCATCAGTCTGAAGTATGGAGGCAGAGGCATCAGCTAAAACATTACACAAGTAGTGGAATTCATCCAACATAGTATCAGACCAAATAATATTGACAGGCGTCGCCTTCCGCGCTGCTTCCGTGAGGAAATGAGAATGTTGTGTGTAGTTGGGTATAAATCTTCGGTAGTACCCTGTGCCACCTAAGAAAGCTCTCAGATCTGTTTGAGATTTGGGTAGTTTGAAGTCCCTGAGGTTCTGGACTCGGCATTCAGGTACAGAGATATGCCCTTCACCTGCTATATGACCTAAAAACGTGATCTTGAAAGCTCCCCAGGTGCACTTACTAGGTTTTATGGTAAGACCATGCTGTCTAAATCTAGCTAGAACCTCAGCAATATGAACTAGGTGCTCCTCCCAAGTGTCGCTACAAACGATGATATACGCGTTTGCGAATACAGGGATGTCAGCAAGTACTACTATATGCATCAGACTCTGAAAGATAGCGGGAGCATTCCTCAGTCCGAAAGCATAACAGTATATATTCCCACTTCCCCCATGGCGTACAATAGGCAGTCTTTGGCTGATCGACTGGGTTGAGAGGGATTTGGTGAAACCTTTAGTCAGGTCCATTTTCGTAAGGAATTTGTCGTTGCCAATTTGTACAAGGATGTCATCAATCTGTATCTGGTAAGAGTACAGCATTGTAATAGCAATCAGCTTCTTAAAATTGAGACATAGTCTCACGGAGGCTTTCTGATGAGCACCATAGGTGAGTACCATGGGCTAAATGATGGCTTCAGGATGCCAGCCTCTGCCAGTGAGCTGATCTCTGTCTATAGCTGCTCCCTCCAAGCGGGTGGGACTCGGTATGGATAGCCATGTTTTGGTGCCTCTGAGCCATGTCAATTTTCAGGCACACCGTCTGTCTCTGTTCTCCCAAGAGTCTCGGTGATGACATCGGAATTTTTGTCCAGCAGCTCCTGGATCTGTGTGGATTGCTGTAGGTTGAAGTTGAGGTTGGTCTGGGTATTGGTACAGTCTTTTTCCTTATCCTGGGTGACCGCCACCCGTAGCAAAGTCGCCTCAGAAGTAATCCAGGGTTTGACCCGGTTAACATGCGCACCACTTGCTTGAGTCGGCATTTTTCCAGAACTGTGATTTAAAGTGTAACTGTGATTTCCAGTGTAACTGCGGAAATGACTCTGATAATCTCGTAAGGTTCTTTCCAAGTGTCTTCTAGCTTTCCCTTTAGTTCCGGTATCTTGATCAACACCATCTCACCTTCCTTGGAAGGTTCTGGCTCATGATTTTCCATCATACTGGGTCTTCATCGCACACTTGGCCTGCTCTTCTCGTTGGCAGACTAACTCCCTGGAAGTGGTAGGGTGTCAGCAAGGTCGTTCACCCACTCGGCTGCATGTTTCTGAGGAAGTTGACCATCCAACCAGAACCTTCATGTACGATCTTTACGGAACCCCTCAGTGATCTGCCATATAGGATCTCAAATGGTGAGAACCGGTGTTGGTATGTGGAGAATTCCTGTAAGCGAATTGAGGGTAAGATGTCTCCTTTCCTGACACTTCTTAAACATATGCTTCAAGGATCTATGCCACTGCTCTAAGGCACCACCTGTTTGATGATAGTAGGGTGAGGTTCGTAGTTGAGAGATTGAGCAAAGTTTACAGACCCGCTTCATTAGCTTGCTCATACATGAGGGGATCAGCGGGTAGACCAGTGCGAGAAAATATGCCCATCTTACCCTCAGCGACAGTAGCTGCATCGACATTCTTGAGAGGGATCGCGTCTGTGTACTTCGAACTAAGGCAGAGACAAGTTAGTCAATATCTGTTACATCTAGCCATCCTAGGTAATGGCCGAACAAGGTCAAATGCCATCCTAGTGAGTGGTTGCAACAGAGCTCTTATAGGGTCAGCCTTGGTTCTTTGGCAATCTGGGCAGGACATGCACCAATGCTGAATATCTTTAGTCATACCTGGCTAGGTGAATAACTTTGGTATGGCTTTAATGGTACGCTTTACAGAGAAATGTCCACTAAGGCGATTACTATGTGCCATCTTGAGGATTTCCTTTCTCCTAGGTGTGGCTACAACAATTCTCTCTGATAATAATCCAGACTCCTCTGTCTTAGCTTGACGTAGAACACCATTTCCCCAATAATACCCCTTGTGGTTGTGATTTGTCTATTTGGTACACTAAAGTGGGATCATCTTCCTGCTGTTGCTGCAGTAAAGTGCAGTCAGCCTTATCAGCTTCTAGGCTGGGTATGGGCAGGGTTTGGCCTGTGCCATCAGGTGTGGTCTGAACTGGGCTAACACAACCTGAATCAGTGGCAAACAAATCTTCGTCAAAGTCCAAGACTTCTGTGGGAGGAGTGGGTGAGGCCTCAGACTTCTTGTCTGCTAAGGTATCATCTAAATCAAGCTGTTGCTCATGCTTCTGCTGAGCCCTGGCTAATAATATGCTGCAGCCTTTCTTCTGCTCCTTAGCTAGTTGAACCCAGAAGAATTCTATCCAGAAAATCTGACACAACTAAGACTAGCTTCTCCACACTACCCTCACCCATCATCTCCAACCAAACCTTTGCTAGGGGATACTTCCGTAACTTCCCATCAAGCACCTACGTACATCTTCTGCCCTGTCAATTGGTGAGGTTGCACAAACGTATTGCCTACCACTGTAATACTGGCACCTGCATCCACTATCATATCACCCTTGAGCTCACCAACCCTTCCATTGACGCTGATGTCTGGAACAGCACTGATGATATTGACTAAGGCCATGGTGGCTCTGCATTCCGGACTCTCGCACTTGTGGCAGGTTGGAACCCATGGTGCTTTACTTGGTGAGTGTTGAGCTGGAGTTGGGCTCTTGTCCCTATCTTCTTGTTTTCTCAGGGCGTCCCCTATCTTGCTGACAGGTGTGTCCAGACTTGTGCTGGTATCATTCCTTTCTGGCAGCTTGCCAGTCCTCTGTGAGGTTAGCTGCATCCAATAAGGATGTTGGTTTCTTCAATCTGATGAATTCAGCGTCATCTGGAGAAACAATAGAGAAAAGTAAGTAAAGACGCTACCTCGTGGATGGTGGTACACCCTTCTACCATACAAATCATGTACTCCAAGGATTTGGCAGTTTTCGGCCAGGTGTCTGAGAACTTCTTCCGAAAATTCTTTCTGGTATTTTTCCATGGACATTCCTAATGCCTTCAAGAGCCCCTCCCTGAGTTAGGAGTATTCCCTTTCTACCTCCCTGGGCACCAACGTGGTGTAGCAAGCGCCTTTCCTGATAGCTTGGTAACTAGTCTGGCCACTGCTACTTGCGATGTTTTGAAGAAGTTATGGAGGATGCAGGAATAGACAGGGAGGAGTGGCCGGCCAGACTAAGTTGGGTGTTCGGAATCCATCCAGGTAGGGAGTTTCTCTGCCAGTTTCTGCCGCTGGCTTCTCTCTGACTTCATTTTGTTGGCTGGCTAGGAGTTTCTCCCAATGGTCCTCCTCAACCTTTCTCTGTCGGTAGTCCTCTTCACGGCATCTCTCTTCCTCTGCCTGACATGTATCTTCCCGCTCTTGACATCATTCAGCTTCTCTCTCTTCCAGCAACAACCGCCTGTCTTCTAATTCAAGGCGCTGTCCCTATGCTTTCTCTTCTCTGGCCATTATTTCAAGCTTGGCATTGTTTAGTTGAAGAGCCAGCCTTTCCTGTATCTCTTTCATGGAGATACTAAGTAGGGCTATCGAATCTTCGAGTGTGGTACGAGATCTTGTAGCAGGATGCTCTCCACCAACTTCACGTCTGTTCATCTTGCTGATGATAATTTAGTGGGGTATTAGCTTCTATGAGTGTAGATCCACAGACCACTGCCACCATATGTGAAGGTTGGATGGGCTGTGGTGCTTTAATCACCCCTACAGTGTGCTTCCACCAAAGTCTCCCCTTATTCTAGACAGAGGCAAGCTCTGCTTCAAGAGATAAGTCGGTGTTGAGTTATCTTTCTTGAGTCTGAAGTGTTCCCTCAAGTAGACTGCACTCGTTGTTTGTGGCTAACACATGTTTACACATAGGACCATTCTATCTTTAACCAATGAAATAAGCTCTAGCTACACATATACATACAATTCAATAAGCACTCAGACACTAATGAAGTAAAGTGTTAATTAAGGTTTCTAAGAAATGACCATTTACAAATTAGAGGGAGAGTGTAATTAGGTAGTGATTGTTGTGCATGCTTCTGCCTGCATAGTTCTGTCTTTAGATGATGTCATCCTGTGACATCACTCCTGTCTGCCCCGGTACTGACACACTCCACAGTAAGCACATGTCAAGCTGTGTCCATGTCAAACCTACGGCTAGAGTAGTCTCGTTAGCCAGTCTACATGCACACATGAGAGTCTGGCTAGCGCATGAGAGCACATGAGAATCTGGTTGGCGAGACTAGGCCAGACCTTTTTAATGTTTTAGAAACAAATACAAGAAGCTGCAGTTTTGAAGTAAGTAAACGTGAGCAGGTCAGACTGGTCTAAATATAACTTACAGCAAAGAAAGTCCATCCAAGGGTGCCTCCCTTCTCAAAGGCACAAAGGGATTCAGAGTGAGTACAGCATCGGAGCCTGTGTCAGCTGAAGAGTTTCCAGCAACAAAAGAACTGGATAGAAAAAGTCCCTCTAAGACAACAGTTGCTATCAGTGGATGAGCAAGTTTTAGCTGGGGTATGAGCTGTTCTTTGGGTTTTTTTTGGCCATCCACCATTTTAAAGAGTGCCTCAAGCCAACACACGGAGTACCAGTGTAACACCTGATTGGCAGGGTGGGCGTCTATTAGGAGGAATCTGTCGGTTGTTTTAATGTCCAGCCAGTGGCTCTATTGCTGTCATGATCCTCGAGGTAAAACTTCCAAAACATCCACTTCAATTTTATCCAAATTTGCAGGTAGACCTTCATATCCTTCTCATTTTTAATGTTTCCATCCATCAGAATGCTTAGCTCACTCTCATTGGAGTCTTGGAAGTGAGGAAGACTTGTCATTATGAGAGGCTCTCCTTATGACATTACTAGACCAAAGGATTCTCTCGTGGGAGATCTCTGTGTACTAACTCTCTGTCCAACCTGCTCCAAGAACTCTTGCCATTTTCTTCAGTTAGGTATGGAAGGTGTGCCCACCCTCTGAAGAGCTGGTGATAGTGCTGCAGTTTTACCTGGACCCTCTAACCTTGAGGAGAAGGATCGAGAGACTTCTAGCTCGTCTTGAACTCTTAGCTGTCACCTCTAATTTGAAAAGGTCGTGGTGTGGAGGATAGCAAAGATAGAAGAAACTTTATTACACAACTTGAACAACCACCAAAACAACGATCTCGTGATATATATCTCATCACGCAATCATGATGACGTAACAATGTAAATTAAACAAACACAGTTCGCGACACTACCGCCACATAACCCCCCCCAGAACTGTGGATGTAGTTAGTCACAAATTAGCCTTTGGGGAGTCTTGATGAGATGACCTTTGGTTGAAATCCTTCTTGGCTCATTAGCAGTAGGGTTGTGGATTGGAGAGAAATCCCTTTTCTTCTTTGGTCCTCCTCCTGGCCTTGGCACCTTTAGCTCCAACGGCTGCTCATAGTCCACATGTGCCTGCTTCAGCCGGTCTATAGACACATGCTCCTCTTTGCCATTTTTGTCCAACACAAATGTCTTGGGGCCGGCTTCAAGCACCTTGTAGGGACCTTCATAAGGGTGAATCAAAGGTGGACAATGTGCATCCCTGCGGACAAAAACGAACTTGGCTGACTGCAGACTGTCTGGTGAGTGATGTGTTATCTTGGCATGGCAAGATGTGGTATGAGGAACCAGCTTCTGTACAATGTCTCTGATGTGCTGTGGCATAGGGAAAGCCCTTGTCTGAGATGGAATAATGAACTCTCCAGGCAATGTGAGAGGAGTACCATAAACTAACTCAGCGGTGGAGCAATTCAGGTCCTCCTTGGGAGCCGTTCTGATACCCAGCAGTACCCATGGTAGTTCATCTACCCAGTTTGGTCCCTGAAGTCTAGCCTTACTAGACACATACCCTAACCTTGATTCCAAGTTGGCCTGCGGGTGATATGCAGTTGTGCGATGAATTTGGGTGCCAAGTAGTTGTGCGATGGCTGACCACAGCTCTGAAGTAAACTGAGGGCCCCTATCCGATGTAATGTCAGTTGGTAATCCAAATCTTGCGATCCAATTAGAGATGAGAGCTCTAGCACAGGTTATAGCAGTGGAATTAGCCATTGGAATCGCCTCTGGCCACCTTGTTGTCCTGTCTACCATGGTGAACAGGTATGTGTATCCTTGCGATAAGGGTAGGGGTCCGACAATGTCGACATTGATGTGGTCAAATCTCTTGTCTGGAACTTTGAAATCTGCTAGAGGTGATCGGATATGCTGTTGGATCTTGGAGGCCTGACAAGCAATGCAAGACCTTGCCCAGGATGTGATCTGTTTACTGATGCCATGCCACACAAAGCGGTCCCTGATGATGCAACGTGTGGTACGTATAGAAGGTGTGAGAGGCCATGGATCAGCTCAAAAATCTTTCTGCGCCAGGGTTGGGGAATAATAGGCCGTGCCTTGCCAGTGGACGTATCGCACAACAGAGTGATTTTTTATGGTCCCAGAGCTATGTCTTCTAGTTTAAGGCCCGTAATAGCTGTCCTGTATGCTTTGGTTTCAATGTCCTGAGCTTGTGCCTTAGCAATTTCGAAGTAGTCTATGAGAGGTAGTTACTGCATCGACGGAGGTCACAGTTGTCCTCGAAAGTGCATCTGCAACCTTGTTCTGTTTCCCTTCTATGTGTCTGACATCTGTCGTAAACTCTGAAATATATGCCAGATGGCGTTGCTGCCTGGAAGACCAAGGATCTGTGGCCTTGGCAAAAGTGAATGTTAATGGCTTGTGGTCAGTAAAGGCAACAAATGGTCTTCCCTCAAGAAAGTAACGGAAATGTCGAATGGCCAAATAGAGTGCTAGCAGCTCTCTGTCAAAAGCACTGCATTTGAGTTCAGGAGCCCTCAACTGTTTACTGAAAAATGCTATTGGCTTCCAGGTACCTTCTGACCACTGTTCCAACACTGCTCCCACAGCGATGGCTGATGCATCAACAGTGAGTGCCACTGGTGCCCTCTCTGTGGGATGATGGAGGAGGACTGCCCTTGCCAGTGCCTGTTTTGCCACCTGAAAAGCCTGGATCATGCCTGCCGTCCAAGTTAGGGTTCTTGGTTTACCTGCCAAGGCTTGATAAAGGGGTCGCATGATCTGTGCAGCTGCCGGGATGAAACGATTGTAAAAATTTATCATTCCCACGAATTCTTGCAGCCCTTTGACTGTTGTTGGTTGAGCAAAGTTGCTAATGGCGTCCACTTTGACGGGGAGTGGTACGGAACCAGTTGATGAGATCCTGTGGCCAAGGAAGTCCAATTGCCTTTGGCCGAACAAACATTTCGAGGCATTGATGACAAGGCCATGTTCCGAGAGACAGTCAAACAACTGGGTGAGGTGTTGTGCATGTTCTCTTTCCGTCATGCTTGCCACCATGACATCATCCAAATACACAAAGAGAAAATTGAGGCCTCTGCATGCCATGTCCATAAGGCGCTGAAATGCTTGTGCAGCATTTTTTAACCCAAAAGGCATACGGAGGAATTCATAAAGGCCGAATGGTGTGATGACCGCAGTTTGGGGGATGTCCTCTTTCGAAACAGGTATTTGGTTGTATCCCCGGACTAGGTCTATTTTCAAAAAAATCTTGCAACCTGAGAGGTGAGCCGAAAAATCCTGAATATGCGGAACCGGATATCTGTCAGGTGTTGTGGCATCATTGAGGCAACGGTAGTCACCACAAGGACTCCAGCCAGCTGGAGCTTTGGGAACCATGTGTAATGGGGCTGGATGACTTTCTGACGATTCCCATATCCTCCATCTTTCTGAACTCATCTTTTGCAATTCTGAGCTTGTCTGGTGCCAGACGACGTGCCCTTGCGTGAGTGGGTGGTCCCTTAGTAGGATGTAATGCTCTACACCATGTTTTACCGTGGGGGTTGAAAATTCTGGTCTGGAAATCTGAGGGTACTGCGCCAGAAGTTTATGGTATACTTGTTGGTGCTTGTTGCAATTGATCCCAGTTCAGGTGCAGTGACTGTCGAGATGGTCAGTGGAATGCTTGAAAACGTCTCAGCATCCACCAATCTCTTACCCTTGAGATCCACCAGTAGGCTGTGAGCCTGGAGAAAATCTGCACCCAGCAGTGGGTGAGCGACATCCGCAATTGTGAAACTCCATTGAAAGTTTCTTTGGTTGAAGCTGAGAGGAACCATGCAGGTTCCATAAGTTTTGATGTTGGTGCCATTGGCAGCCACAAGCAAGTGAGTTAGCGTGTGATTGAGGCGATCAAAATGCGATGCCGGGGTTACGCTTATTTGAGCTCCTGTGTCCACCAGATACTGCTCTCCTGATTTTTGTTTAGTGAGAAAAAATAGGTTGCTTTTATCGCCGGCTGAAGCAGTGTTTACTGTCGGCCGGCTTGTCCATTTCCCTGATATGCACATGGGGGGGTGCACTTGTTTGCCTTATTTCCAAATTTCTTGTGGTAGAAACAGAGGGGAGGTTTGCTTGCTTTCTGGACAACTTTATGGATTGTAGGCATAGTTGTAACAGATGTATGTGCCTGCTGCTTGGCCACCCAAAGGGCATCAGCTTTCCTTGCCAGAGCCCTTGGATCCTCGAACCTGTCGTTGGCTAACTGTATGCGAAGGTCTTCCGGTAGCTGTTCTAGAAACGCAAACTCAAAAAGGAAACAGGAATGGTGGCCATCAGCAAGTGCCATCATTTCATCCATTAGCTGTGATGGCTTCCTGTCACCTAATCCACCCATGTTCCAAATTCTTGCTGCTCTCTCATGGCGGGACAGGCCAAATGTGCCAGTAAGTCTTTCCTTGATGTCTTGATACTTGTTTTCAACAGGTGGGCTCTGAAGTAGGTCCAAAATTCTTTGGGCAGTATCCTGATCCAACGCTGCCACCACATAGTAAAACTTTGTGTCATCTGCTACGATGTTTCTAATCGCAAACTGGGCTTCTGCTTGGGCAAACCAGACCGCTGGTTGGGAGGTCCAGAAAGTCGGCAATTTCACTGCAACTGCATTCTCTGCCATAGTTTAGCTTTGTTTGTAGTCAAATGTGCGATTTGACCGTCGGGGTCACCAATGTGGAGGATAGCAAAGATAGAAGAAACTTTATTACACAACTTGAACAATCACCAAAACAACGATCTCGTGATATATATCTCATCACGCAATCATGATGACGTAACAATGTAAATCAAACAAACCCAGTTCGCGACACTACCGCCACAGTGGTATGACCAATTGATCCCTCGAACTTATACAGTACACACCCACATACATGTGACACCTTCTTGTTGTATGTCAGATGAATTTCCAATGCAGACTTAGGTCATGGTGAAGTTGACAAGAGTAATCAGAAGCTAAGACCAGAGCAGGCATCTCTCAACACCACCAGAAACCTAATGGCCGACACTGGAAACTTTGTCATGCACATTGGAGACATCTGCTATGCTGAAGGATTCGGCGCTACAGTGAGTGGGTTACAAGCCAGTTCTGCAGTAAAATAGAATTCTGATTTGTTTTGTGTTGCCATTGTTATGTTAATTAGTGGGACGAGTTTTTTTACCAGCTCCAGCCAGTGATGGCTAGCTTGCCTTATATGGTGAATCCCGGCAACCATGAATGCGATTCCATCAACTCTGAGTAAGGTTGAGCACTGTTGGTCGAATGTTTGTGCATGTGTACATTTTTGTGTGGCCTACCAGTTCCTTCTACCAAGATCATGACTCGGGTGGCGAGTGCAATGTCCCATACGCCAACAGGTTCTCTATGCCCCGACCTGGACCTGACCAACTATGGTGGGTATTGTATGTGCACACACAATGAATGGTACAGCAATAAAATACATGTACTAGCTGATAAATACAGTGAGTGTACTACTCATATACAGTCAGTGTACTAGCTATATACAGTGAGTGTACTAGCTATATACAGTGAGTGTATAGCTATATACAGTGAGTGTACTAGCTATATATATACACACACAATTATTTGTTACTTGTGTGTTTCTGCAGGTATGACTTTGTGTATGGTTCCGTTCACGTGATCATGATGAGCACAGAGCATGACTTCCGAACGTCCTCCAAGCAGTTTGCTGCTCTTGTGGACTACTTTGAAGCCGTGAACCGCACGAAGACACCTTGGCTGGTCTTCTCTGGTCACAGGTCAGAGTACAAGTGAACATTAAATGTGCACATATGAAGATTTATTTTGCCATTTTTCTCTGGTTTCAGGCCCATGTATGTGTCGTCCACTCAGTGGAAGACAAGAGCATCAGACATTGCGGTTGCCCATCTTCTTCGGAAGAACATAGAGCCACTTTTATTGGTATAGTAACTCCACATTGAAGTTGCATGTATACTCTTATTAAAGAGCACTGGCATGCATTGGTTGTGTTTGTATTGATATCCCTTACCTGCTATTTGTTGCGTAGTATAATATGTTCTGTTAAGGCTGTCACAATATGACACTAGGCCAACGTATTGAACGTATTGTCATATTGTGAACCAACAACAAATTGACAATAGGACGATGATGTGGATTTGGTTCTAATCCAGCGTCGAGCATCTGACTAATCGGAATGCTAGAATTTTTGGCATGTGATGGAAATTGCAGCATCGGCTGTTTAGTTAGTAAATATTATGAGGTGAACATGCTCATTGGAGCCATGGAGAACTCTTCCAGCGCGTACAAGGCAGACAATGCCTGAAAACTGGTGACATGTCAAGTAGTCTTGTAGCTGATGTGCATGTAACCAGCTGGTGGTGGTGGCTTTGCAACTAGATCTGGCTGTTGTGTAGCTAGTACATAGTAGTGTTACTAGCTTGTAGCTAGCCAGCCAGCTAGTTATTAGTGGAGTAACTTATTTAGTGGCGCTAAGCTTGCTAGCTGGTGCAGCTGAATATTAGCGATGTTACAATAACTAATCATTCTCAACCTCCGTATTGTAGACTCCAGCTGGGTCCGTAGTCTCTGCTGTCCAGGACAGCAAGTTGAGTTTGCTTCCGCATCATTACACTGTGAACCATGCACAATATGGATGATATGATGCAATGGTGGAGTGTCATATTTGGGACCAGCCTAGGAACATGTTGTTCCACAGGCTGCTTGTAGCATCAGTCATCAAGAAAGTGGGAATGGCTGAAGTTTGTGTATCAGACTAGCTAGAAGGGATGGTGAACAGTTGAATTGATGTTGAGCACAACCTGGAGAGAGTGTCGCACGAAGACATCCTGTCTGCAAATCTATCTAATCGACAGCAGTGAAAGGAACATTAACTACCAACGCAGGAGGAGAGATAGTCATGGCTGACGCTTAAAAATCAGTCAAGTTGGCAATTGGCAGAAGGTAGGTATTAAGCAGGCAACCAGTCATTCACGGTACGCTTTTTTACTTTTGCTGTTTGGATTGTACTTGCAGCTGATTCTTAATAACTGAGTGGTCACTTGATTGACTAATGAATAGTTTTCAGAAAGGACACACAAAAGCAAGCAAACCTTTAATGCTGGTTCAAGTTTCTATGGTTGTCTGTGGGCTTGGTGGAGTTGATAGTTCTATAGATAAGCCAAACTAATCTGGAAAAGTATGGTGGGTTGTAATATGTAATAAGGACTTAGCATGTAGCCATTGCATCAGCATTATCAGCATAATTATCTATATTTCTGTTCAGATTTCAGATAACCAGATATCTCTATCTGTACAAGTCCATACACCAGTGTCTTCCAGAGTAAACCCGCTAGTGTTGAACCATGTTAGTGTTGAACCATGTTAGTGTTGAACCATGTTAGTGTTGAACCATGTTAGTGCTGAGCCATGTGAGCTCTTTTCTGCCTAGGCAGTTTCATTCTCACTTCACCAGTTTGTACTGGGTGAGCATAATATGACCAGATTTGGGGAAACCTACTTAGCTTAAAACAATTACTAATGTGATTTTGGTATGAGGTGAAGCACAATGTCCACCTTCTGCAAGTTTAAGGCTAGACTGACATAGACATACCCAGAGTCTGTTCTTTTTCTCCCAAGTTGTGCTAATGTGGGTTTAATAAACAGTGTAATCAACA
This sequence comes from Cladorhizidae sp. MBARI D1340-BT2, assembly GCA_028752905.1. Classification (NCBI taxonomy): domain Eukaryota; kingdom Metazoa; phylum Porifera; class Demospongiae; order Poecilosclerida; family Cladorhizidae; species Cladorhizidae sp. MBARI D1340-BT2. The sequence continues at coordinate 26,655,698 of JAQNBH010000005.1, read as the reverse complement.
TTTTAATAGGTTTAATAAGCAGTGTAATTAGCAGTTTAATAGGTCAATAAACAATGTAATTAACAGTATAATAGACAGTGTAATTAACAGTGCCATAGACAGTGTAATTACCAGTGTAATAGATAGTGTAATTAACAGTGTAATAGACTCTAATTAACAGTGTAATATAGTGTGTAATAGACAGTGTATTTACAGTGTAATAGTAGTGTATTAACAGAGTGTAATAGACAGTGTATTTACATTCAATAAACCATAAACTAGTAATTGGCTCAGTTTTGTACTGCATTACATAATGAGAGTTCACACATATGATGTCATCAAGTTTGCTCAGTGAAGAAGGGAGGAAAGGAAGCAGTTGGTTGGAAATGCTTTACAGACTTAAGTGACCAGAGGGGTAGGAAGCATTTTGGGATTGGTCAGGCGAAAGTGTGTGTGGGGGAGGGGGATGGGGGGAGGGGGATACACGCACCTTATTGAAAAGAAATATCATGGTAATTGAAAATAATATATATACCTGGAATAAACCTAGTCTGAAATAAGTTCACAAGTTGCCGAACACTCGGGAGTCTGTGCTCATTGTTTCTCACAAATTCATTTGCAATTGTGACTAGATCAAGGTGATCCAAAGCTTCTTTGTAAATGTTTAGTATCATTAGATGATTAAGTCTATCCTGTTTCATAGTACTTCGTAAGTATGTTTTTATTCTTTTCATGCAGAAAAAAGATCTTTCAGCAGCATTCGTAGCAGGCATCACAAGGATTAGATGGGCAATCCAGCACACCTGCTTAAAAAAGGCACGTTGACCATCAGAAAGATTGCGAAGAAAAGTCAAGATATCTTTCAGTGTTACAGTTCCATCTGACTCACGTGAGCTAAAACTTGAACTAAAAACTTGAAGTTAAGTTGAACGCTCACTCTTATTGAAGTCATCTCCATAAAAGGTCACTTAACTCAGCCTTTTTAGTGGCAGCTTTTACAAGCAATTTTAGTAAACAACATATCCTGGCTGATCAAAGCGATCTTGAATTGCTGACATGGCCAAGTCTATTGCTTCAAAGTAAAAGCAACGATAATAATCTTCAACTGCAGTGTACTGATGATATTCTCCTGTTCCACTCTCAAAACGCTTTGGAGTTTTTCGATCCCGAGGTAGTAGTGGCTCATTTGTATCAGTCTGTTCACGTAGACACTCTATATGCTTAGAAGAAAGGGAAAAAATCTCATCACTCCTCATGTTCTGTAATGTCTGGACCGTCTGTTTAGCCAGAACTTGAGCTCTGCTGCAGATAAGGACTCATTGCAGTTTAGGGGCCACAATTAACGCCGCGTGAATTTCCGTGCACAACATTTTTAGCGGGAGAATGCCACTGACTTATTGGTCTTACAAGCGCTTGTTGAGAGAGGTACTGACACCATCATCAATTGTTGCAAGCAGCATGGGCTTCTGGCTCGCTCTATGCCTTGTCATGGGTGTGGAGGAGCTATGCGATGGGAGAATGCAACAGAAACAGATGGGTACAGGTACAGTGCAGCTATAAACATGAGACAGAGAATAATACAACCCAACCCTCTTTCTGCAGGTGGAAGTGCCCAGACAGAAACTGCCAGAAGAAGAGGTCCATTCGTCATGCTTCATGGTTTGAAGGCAGTCACCTATCGCTGGAGAAGATCCTAGAGATCACCTATCTGTGGGCAGAGGAAATCCAGCAGATTAAGATTAGGAAGTGGGTTGTGATTGCTGAACACACAGGTGTTGACTGGTGCCACTTCCTACGAGAGGTAGGGCTAGGCTAGCTATAATAATAATATTTCAATCCATTATACCTCGCTCTTTACAGGTATGTGCCCAATATCTTGACAGTCATCCCGACATGCTTGGAGGTCCAGGCACTGTTGTTGAAATTGAGCTAAATTTGGCAAAAGGAAATATAATAGGGGCCGAATCACGAATGGGAAGTGCAGGAGGAGTAGAACGTGGCACCGATAAAGTGTTCCTTGCTGTTGTGCCTTGCCGTGATGACAACACGCTCATCCCTGTAATCCTGCTTCCTGGCACAGAGATTCATACAGATGAGTGGAGAGCCTATATGAGCTTCTCAATCAAGTTGGGTATACACACCTTACGGTAAACCAATTTTGTTGACCCTGTCACAGGTGCATACACCCAATCCATCGAGGGTACATGGACAAATGCCAAGAGGAAAATGAAGCTTCATGGCACCAGCAAGCCCCTCTTGGAAGGGTACCTCATAGAATATGTGTGGAGGAGAAAGTATGGCAAAGAGACTCCATTTGCACAAATTATTAATCATATTTCAGATGTTTTTATTTATCATAATTATTGTATCATTATTGTGTAAAAATGTTGTGCACGGCAATTTTCGCGGAAAGGGACTCCATTTGCACAAATTAAATTATTAATCATATTTCAGATGTTTACAACGTTGTTAATCATAATTATTGTATCATATTGTGTAAAAATGTGCGCGGCAATTTTCGCGGTGCCAATTGTGGATTCACGTCGCGCCAATTGTGGCCCCTAAACTGCAATTGTACCGAGTTTTGCTCAAGTTGTTCAGTAATCTTCAGTATTCTCTCGCAGAGCTGTAGTCCAAAAAGTAAACCTGTACCGAGACATTTGTGCAGCCATGATCCGCTCACTATAATACTAAAATAGCACGCGCACAAAAAATGTAGGGGCGTAGTTTGGTGGGCTTCATTTGAATTTTTTAAGCAAGACAACTGAATAGAGCTGGATGGAGAAGAGTCTGAGAGTGCTCTCAGTAAAGATTAGAAAGTTGCTTGATAACTGGAGGTTAGTAGTGAAACTTTGGTCGGAAACTTTGGTCCGGCAGCTGCGGGGTCTGCCGGACCAGTTCCTACCCTCCTGAAGTCTGTGCTAGTGTTTCTACTAATGTTGAAAGTATCTATTTGTAATGTAGGAAAGTTTATTTTGGTGCCCATTGTCTTGGTAACAGCATAGTTCTCTGCTAGTCTGTGGATAAATCCTGCGTTGTTGATAGTAGAAGTTACTTTACTGTAGGTCAAAGTTTAGGGCTATTGAAGTCCATAACTGAACTTAGCAGAGATACAACAGTCCTCCCAGTTTGGTAATTAGCTTCACCAAGTTATTTCTAACTATGGTTAGGGAGCTCTACCGGTTAGGGAGCTCTAATGTTATTCTCTTGAAATCAACTCTTTAGTTCCAGTCCTCCTAACTAGCACATTTCAAGTACATGCCATTCATAGGCCTAGTATTGCTCTGTAAAGTGTGGCCTAGAGGTGTGAAGCTATAGCTAGCTAGATGTGGTCTAGTTGATTACAATATTCATGAATACAACTATTGCCTAGGTCTTTTTAAGTGACCGAGTTGCTGAATTGCAGGTGATGCTGGACTTCATGTGACGGTTATGTTGATGGTGTTTGGTCACGGCAAATGGCAGTTTTGTTGATGGTGTTTGGTTCAGGGCAAATGGCAATTATGTTGATGGTGTTTGGTTTAGGGCAAATGACAGTTATGTTGATGGTGTTTGGTTCAGGGCAAATGGCAGTTATGTTGATGGTGTTTGGTTCAGGGCAAATGGCAGTTATGTTGATGGTGTTTGGTTCAGGGCAAATGGCAGGGCAAATGGCAGTTTTGTTGATGGTGTTTGGTTTAGGGCAAATGTCAGTTATGTTGATGGTGTTTGGTTCAGGGCAAATGGCAGTTATGTTGATGGTGTTTGGTTCAGGGCAAATGGCAGTTATGTTGATGGTGTTTGGTTCAGGGCAGATGGCAGTTATGTTGATGGTGTTTGGTTCAGGGCAAATGTCAGTTATGTTGATGGTGTTTGGTTCAGGCAGTTATGTTGATGGTGTTTGATCAGGGAAAACGACATCATGACAGTCTGGTAGGGAAAATCTCTAATTTGATACTTTTGTCTTTCTGGAGGCAATCCAATTTCTTTTGGTAGGATGCTTGTATGGTACCCATGTATTGTCTTTTATTGTCTTCTCTTCGGCATTTGTGCTTGTCTTCACGAATGCCAAGCGAGGGTGGGAAATATTGAAGCGGATGTGGTGCGGGCAGGACTTATATTCCTGTGAAAGCCATTGGTTGGAAGTAAGGCACAAAGTAGCTGCTCCAGTGGTCTCATTTTTTGTTAGAGTTCCGTTAATGTCTTGTTGATGATTGGCCATCCATGATGCAAAAACATCTTGGCCCTGTGCCGATGAGCAGGACTCATGGTTGAGCTAGGCATTGTTGTCTTGTCTTGAGGAAGGAGGGTCATTATATGTCCCAATAAAACAAGGCCAAGCTCATCTCATGTCAGCATGGCAGAACAGGCACTCTCCTGGAACTGTTTATAATTAACTCCCTTCTCCAGAATCTCATCATGCCAGGATCGGCATCTTAATGATGCGCAGGCAAGTGTCACTCGTATTGTACCAACTTCTAACTTGTTGTTATAATGCAATTACCAAGTCAGGAGGTGTTTCTGGCATGGCTCACTGAACATTGTGACTCGGACTGCTGCTGAGATGTCGATGAGAGATCTGTTTTGGGTGTTGGGGAGGCAAGAATGTCAGATAGAATAGTGCTTCAACATCCCAGAAGAGAGTTTTCTCAAATCGGGTCACATATGTTGAATACATGGATACAAACATAGATACATATACCTTCTGCAGCTGCAATACCAACTTTCCCATCCACTCCCCTGTGAGGACTCACTTCTCTTGCCAATTATATTTCTTTTAAAATCTTTATAATGGTTTTAAATGGTAAAGGGTCTTCTAACTTACATGGGGACAGCCTTCCTTTTTCAGTCAATCTATTTTTGTTCCTATAATAATATGATTATTCATGTATGTATAAATGTATGTATAAATGTATCTCGTTATTCAACCCTCCAAATATGTACCTAATTATTCAACCCCCCAAATATGTACCTAATTATTCAACCCCCCAAATATGTACCTAATTATTCAACCCCCCAAATTGATATTCACCTCCATTGAATAACTTCAAGTTATTAGAATGATGATTTTCTAGCTAACAAACATAAATGCAAACAGATTTACTCCTTAAATTACACAGTTTTCTCTCTATCTAATCAGATTTCTTCCTCTATCAGCTTAAATTAAACAAAATTTCTCAACAAGTTTCTCTTTCTATCAAATTTAAAAAAAATTGTCATCAATTCAACTAATGTGCATCGAAGTATGTTAGTAGAAAAGTTGACAGAAATAACAACTTGATGTTTACTACAGTACGGAGTTAAAGAAAGCTATGATACGGAGTTAAAGCGGGATTATGGGGAGGTTATGGTAGTGTTAAACGACATGTGAAAGTTACACCTTCCTTAGCGCATATTCAATGTTACCAAGTTGAGTGGTGTAAGTTAGTGTACATGGCCACCATGCACCATCAGCATAAACTGTATTTCCTCAAATGGGTACTGCAGGTTCAAATAATTTCAGGTGTTCTAACAGTGCGATAAGTGAGGGTGAACACAATTTGAGGGTGTACACAATTAGGTTCACGCAAGCTCCTTTAGCTGCTGCCACATGTTCGTTGCAATGATTCCTCCTAGACATTATTGATTTTGAGCCAACAAATGCTTAACACAAAGAGAATGAGAGAAAATAGGGTCCGAACAAAGTTAGAAGCAAAGTTTAATTGGCTATATAATGTGGCTCTGATGCTTATGTTTCATGTGGGTATATAGCATTAGCTCCACCCACCTTCTGAATGAAAGCATGAGTAATCATCCGGTGGCAATATTAACAGTTTTATTTTGTCTTCTTCCTGCAGAAGTACAAGGTTGATCTAGCTCTGTGGGGACACCATCACTCCTACCAGCGCACCTGTCCTGTCAGTGATGGGATGTGTGTGGACGGTGCTCCTGTGCATGTGGTGATAGGCATGGCTGGACAAGGACTGTCCCACGACATCTTGTACGTAACTAATGGTTGCATTATTTCAACTGTCATACAATTCACAGTGCAGTTGTTACGCATGCAGTCTGAGCCCCGCCCATGCAGATAATAGGCCGCTGCCTTCTCATAGTTGGTTTGGCTTCACTGAGATTCCTTATGGTTCCAACTGGTTCATTATCAAGCAGTCCCAACGGAACTCAGTTATTTATCCAACTCCTCGAATGCTTACCTCAGGCACTAAGACCTTCTGGTGTCCAAATACAGCTTGAAGGTATACTTTGATTCAGGCCAGATTGCCTGGCTGCTGTAATATTTCCTATTGTAACATTGGAATGCAAATAGCATAAGTTTAGTATAAGACTTAGCTCCACTGAGAAAAGCAGACAAAACTATGCATTGCTACATAGCGCTATGTCTACAACACTACATGCACAAAGAAATTCATCCTGGAGTGAGTTGTTTCTCAAGAGTGAAGGACAATTCTAGGTAAACATAGGGTCGGTAAACATAGGGTCTGTGCAGCCTTGTTCATCAGAATGGCTTTCCTAACCTAAAATGTTTCCCCCTCTTTTTTTCTTTGCATAATTTTGGTCCTAGAAGAAGCTTTGTTTGTTACAATAGCCTTCCACAATGATGTACTGTACAGTGATGACAAGTATACTTCCTTATAAACTGTACCCTGATCACCTTGAAAATCCTCACCTCTAAAATCCTCTACAATCACTGAGCACCTGTAACCACCCCCTACTCACATGTTGTAACATGACCACGTTATGAGCGGAAATTCCGTGTGGGCTGTTGCAATTGTCTGAAATTCTGGTAACTTTGTATACTAGTTATAAATAGGTATGTCGTCCCAAAAAAAGTTTGGCCATACACCTTAAACTAGATTCACTGCCTCCATTGAGCAACCGAAGGCTTGACGCAAGCAGTAACAATTGAACCCACCAAAAGGAGTGTCACCTTTAAGGAGAGAAAACTTTCAGTGCCAAATGAAAAAGGCGGGACCCAGAACTACTGGTCAGGTTTTTATCCGAACACTTTTTGATAACAATATTATATTAGAGACCTGATTTATTCTAATCCAAGTTGAGTCCATTAGAGGGCCACAACCTGACACCTTCACCTCAGCTGTCTTTGGCTTGCTAAAATGAAGTGTTTCAGCTAAAACAATCTCAAAGACTTGACTGTAAATGATTGCTTGACGATGACAACATTTGGCCCAGCTAGAGGGCGTCCAAACAGAGCAGGTGGCCACAGGTTGATGTGAACAACCTGTGATGCTAAACTTAAGCATTGCTAGTGCAGCCATTCTGCAGCCTCAATCAGAAGCTTGAGCAGTGTGCCAGTGCCAGCTTAAACACCTTCACTGTCATACGGGAATGACAAGGTTCACCTTCCCTACCTCATGAAGCTTCAAGAACCACTGAAGTCATTACTTGAAATACAAGTTAAAGGAGGTACAATTCCTGCTTCCAGATGCCGCCTTTTGGCACAACCCACATACCTCAAGATTAAAGTATGGGTATACAGATCTCCTCAGCCACTTAAGGAAAAACAGCTAAAATTTGTCAAGGCAAATTTCATGTTAGCAGGAAGTGCAGGCAAGATCACACAGAGAGCATTCCTAAGGTTACACCACACATTGTGGTAACCAGCCTGATGGGGCAGGCAAAGGGAGAAGATATCTTCCTGCTGTGAATTTTTCTGTTGCCTAGCAACTGTAGTTTCTTGGTAGCCTCTCCCTCACAGTCTACATCTACATAAGGCCAAGGACTGATGACAGTGTGCAGATTCTGCCTGACATCACTGTACTTTGTCCACTTGGAGTTGGACCCATGCAGCATAAACCTCTACCTACGTTATTATATCACCACATGTTCAGCAAGAAATGCCGTGATAAGGAAATTCTACCAACAAGTTAAAGGATGAAGCCTCCCATTAAGACCGGGGAAGGGCCAGAAAAGCATTCCTATCAGACAGTCCTACAGAAGAAGCGTGACTTAACAGCTGATTGTGAAGATCTGGGAGCCAAACTGGAACCAGCACTGGGAAGTGAGGCTTCAGACCCTTTTTAGGGGAGCAGCAAAGACGACCCACAGCAAATCCAAGCAAAGCAATCAAAAGAAGCTGGAGATACTTTTGGAGAGAAGGAGATCGAAAGAAGTTATGTTTCAACCCCAAGACTTGAACAGATGGGTGGTGATGGGTGGTGAATCTGACAGAGAAGAACCTTTCTCCAACTCAGGAAGAAGTGCTTGCGTTGGTTAACTTTGCTCCTGCTACAAAGAATCTACTTTTGATGGATACCATAGCTGCAGTGGAAGAGATAGCCAGTAAGCTGGAGGATAACCAGGCACATGAGCTTCGAGGAAGAATATGTGGAATTTTGAGAAGTGCAAGGAAACCAAAGGACAGCCTGACGAAGGAACATAGAAAAGCCCTTGGAGAACAGAGGAAAAGCTCGTAATCTTACCAGCAGACAACGGGAAGACAACGGTTCTTATGACAAAGGACAGTTACATTTCAAATCTGGCATGAATGCTAGAAACCAAAACATATGGAATAATGAAGTAGGATCCTACCAAGGCACGGTGAATCATGTGTTAAAGAATATGGAGAAGACAAGAGGACAGGAGAAATAACAATTGCATTATACAATAGGATTAGGCCCACTGGAAGTAGACCACCACTGATTTATGGGCTGCCTGAGATACATAAATCTGAGTTCCCCTTAGGCCAACTGTGTCTTGTATATGTGCACCATCATATAACTTTTCCAAGTTCATAGCACATTTGATATCACCTCTAGCTGGAAATTCAAGTACATATGTCAAGGATTCTGGACAATTTATCAAGCGTATTCAAGGTGAATGTTTGGCACAGGATGGGTGTCTTTCCAGTTTTGATGTTAACTCTCTTTTTACCAATGTTCCCATTGATGAAGCCTGACAGGTTTTCTGAACTGTTGGAGTTCTGCCTGAAAAGCACCTGCTTCAGGTAGAAAATACTACGAGCAGAAAGAGGATGCAGCAACGGCCAGTATCTGCAGTGGTAGCCAACCTCTATATGGAATTATTTGAGGAATTGGCACTCACAACTGCCCCGCTGAAGCCAAGGCTTTGGGAGAGATATGTGGATGATACCTTCTGTATTATGAAGAAGGGAAGTGAGCAAGACCATCTGAACAACATCAGGCCATCCATAAAGTTTACCATGGAGCTTGAAATGGATGGATCGTTGCCCTTTCTGGATTGCCATCTACACAGGAAGATGGAAAGCAGACTGCAACCATTTACAGAAAACTCATGCACACCAACCGGTACCTTGATTATAGATCACATCATCCTATCAATGTCAGAAGAGGAGTGGTGAAGAGCTTGTATGATAGAGACAGGAGAGTAGTGACTGAGAAGGAGGACCTTTGGAAGGAAGAACATCATTTGAATAAGGTCTTTATAGAGAACGGTTATCCGCAAGCCTTCATCGATCTTTCGTCTGCAGATACATCTAAATGCAGAAAGGAAGATAAGTACACCGATACTCGGGCAATTAGGAGTTTAAAAAGAAGGATGTGATTACCTATGCAGCAGGGATGAGTGAAGACATCAGTAGGGTCTGCAGGAAGTTCAATAATCAAAGTTGTCTTCAGATCAGGAAGAACTCTGAGGACACAACTGAGCAGAGTGAAGGATGTTGTTCCAGCTAATACGCACTCATGCATTGTGTACCGCATCCTTTGTAGCTGTGGGAAATACTACATAGGGGAGGCCATCAGAAGACTGGAGACCAGAATGAAAGAAAGAACATCAAGATGCCTGTAGAAAGTATGCTAAAGAGCAGTCTGCAATTGCTGAACATGCATGGGATAATGGACATCCTATTTTGTGAGTGGTTCAATCGAGACCGTGGAATGGACTTGCCTGGCTGATGGGTAGCCACTCTCAAGAGCCTGAACTTGAAGCCACGACCACCATAATTATCTTACCTTATCTTATTTATTTATTTTTTATTATTTTTGTTTGTTTTGTCAATTTATGTATTAGTTATTTATTTATTATTTATTATTATCATCATCATAATGATTATATTTGATTGTTTGTTATTATTATTATTATTATTATTATTATTATTATTATTATTATTATTATTATTATTATTATTATTATTATTTTACATCGGTTCACATTTTGTACACATGTGCCAATTCACGTACTGGACATGTGTGCCATTACATGTGGTGGATAGCTAGCTACGGGTATATAGCAGGCTCATGCAAGTCTTGTCTCTGATGAAGGCTAGGGCATCTAGTTGAAAAGTCGGGAGAATGCAATTTCAATTTGATTATTGAGAAGGCTATTTTAATGTCAACTAAGAGTTCATTAATAGTGTTTTAGTTTGGCATCAAGTTCAAGCCAACTCTATGGCATATTTTGTAGTATGTATGCAGTGAAATATTTTTTGCAAGAGTCAACTCCATGTGCAGTGTGGACATGCCTTATATCTAACACCAAACAGATTGTCTACTTTTGCCCAGCATACATATATACATCTTACTTAAAGTCCCTGGTGATGTTAGCATACATATAATTATACATCTTACTTAAAGTCTCTGGTGATGTTGGGTATATGCCTCTGATAGTATGTATACACTTTAATATTGTTCTTGCAGACGTGTCAAGCCATCCTACTTTGAAATAGTTGATGACCAGCATTATGGCTACACCAGGTTTACTACTAACTCCACTACACTCCTGTTTGAGTTTATCAGAAATGATGTGAGCAGTGGAGTTGGGGACTCCTTTACTATTTCCAAATAGCAATAGATAGTTGACTCAATGTGTTGACTTTTAAGTTGGAATATTGTTTATTGTTGCACTTTTCCTCACTGCACAATGATGTTCGTCTGGTGTGACACACTCTTTAAAACTGCTCATTCTCTACTTGATGTGTATGTAATTATTTATGTATAATAATTCTATTTGTAAAAAAAGTAGGAAAAATAAAGGTGGTGGGTGTGGTGATTGAGTCAGGGCTACAGGGAAACTCCCACTACAGAATTTACATCCTGGAAGGGAAAGTCTCCACCCCACCTAAAGTTTGACAGTGCTATATACCTGTTAGGATCCCCTAACAAGCCAATTAGGAACATCACAGAACACATTCATAACGATAAACTGTGAAATCATTAGATAGCATATATAATATATTGTGTCATTATGTTGGTTAGCCAATGAGACTGCAGGAAGACCATGTGCTGGTTAGCCAATGAGACTGCAGGAAGACCATGTGCTGGTTAGCCTATTTAAAGGAGGCCAGCACATGACTTCCTCAGTTGGCAAGATTTTCTCTGTTTCTCAGAATTGACTTATGTGTATATATTATTTAATGAAATTCTTATTTACTGACAAGTGGATAGAATTGAACCGCTCAGACTTTGAACAGACCTAGTTAGGAGTAACAACCTAACACCTGGTGGCAGTGAAACCTCGTCCCCCACATTGACTTGACTGATTGGCCAGTCAACTTCAGACTGCTCAAATCCCTCTACAAATCCTCCGACCAACTCTACTACCAAATAGACCACAGACCTTCCGTTCACTACCAGATCCTCCAAATGGATACTCGGCATAAAAAATGGATAAATCTAACCCTACCTTTCTCACAACCTCATGTTCTGAAACCCAAGACGCCAGACAGTCACAAAACAAAGAGCTGTCTAACGAGGAGTCCATCCAATCTGCCTCGACCTTCACCAACAGAGAGGCAGACATGCTGGTGATGATACGGATGTTTGAACGACAATGGGCATAATCCAACAGGAAAGCAGAAGCAGAGAAGGCAGAGGCAGAGAAACTGAGACAGGAAGAATGCAGGAAAGCTGAAGCAGACAAAGCTGAAGCTGATGGAAGATGGGCACAGCTCATCGTATCTATGACCAACTCTGCTGCAGTCAAGCAGCAGAATGCTAGAGAAGAAAACCAAACAGGAGATGAAGCCGCTCGAATATACGTGGAGGAGAATAGACGTGAAGATCAGAAAAGACTGATCGAACAGCACAGAGAGAGCCGCGAGAGAGCGCTCAAAGAGGAATACAGACTACGAGAAAACTGAAAAAAGAGTTAGAGGAACTTGTGCTCCCAAACTCAACAAATACGTTCACGGTGACGAAATGGAAGTATTTTTCCAAGGTTTTGAAAACCATATGACCACTCATGAAGTCGTTCCAAAGTACTGGATCTCTCATCTAACACCACTCCTACCCACTCGCAGTACCAAGACAGGCATCAACCTTATGATAAGGATAAGAAGGACTACGAGAAGGCCAAGAAAGCATTATACACACTCCATCACGTCGACAATCATGACCTCCAACTAAAGTGGCAAGGAATCACAATGAAGCCCGGAAAAACTTGCAGAGAAGCCATCGATCGTACTCGTGTTCTTCGATGGCTTGGTCAAAGAAACAGAGACCAAACAGATAGTCAGAGAAGTAATCACACTGGAACGTTTTATACAGATCATCCCCCCTTACATCCAAACATAGATTAGGGATCAGAAGCCAGCTACTGTCCAAGAGATGGCTGACTTAGCAGACGAAATATCCAGGTCTACCACAATTATAAGCCAGGATATTGCAGAATACAAACCCTGGATGAGACGAGACTACCCGCCTCGACAGAGACAGCAGCGGCAATACCGCCCTCAGACCCCAAACCTTCAATCTCCTCTAACTTCTCAAACACCCTCTCCAGCTGTGGCAGTGACCCAGTTCTCGAACCAGGCCAACCCCAGACCATCTACCCCATGAAGCGGCTCAGCCATCACAACATACATGACCTCACAGACTGAGTAAGTGTTTAGATGATGTTAAAAAGGTCCCTTGTGTTGTCAGTGCAGGCAGTGGGGTCACCTCAGCACTGCCTGCCCTGAGAAGGAACTCAGAAAAATTGACTCACTGAAGAACCAGTGCACCCTGCCGTCCCTCGTCACTATGGGATCGGTCCAGAATGCCCAAGTCGTTTTTTTTTTATAGACAGTGGTGCTGACCATACGGTAATCACTGGACTACTCCAAGACCTCCAGAACCAAGGCTCCGACCCTTTATCACAAACATCCTCAGTCACCATCAAGGGAGTACTGTAACTACCCTCTCTGTTGTGCAGGTTCCCTGCCAAATCTTGCAGTCAAGTTTTGAGATGCCCATGGCAGTATCCGACGACATATCTTGTGACATTCTCCTTGGACGAGATTGTCCACTACTGTTTCAATTGCTCAAAGATGCTATCTAAGATGTTCCCAAAGAAGTGTATGAAGCGACTGCTTGCTCCAACCTGTCCGACAAGATTGTTTCACCAGCTGATGTTGCTGCTAGCTCAGAGAGGTCCGATACTGAACCTGATTGTTATAATGATATTCTCTCATCCTCTTATAACTTTCCTCAAACCAATTTCTCTCTCTCTCACTCTGTTCCCCTATCCAGTTATTTGCCAGCCTCTCCATCCCAGTATGATGTTGAGTCCACTCCATCCTGACGTAAACTCTGTGCCAGGACCAGTTGGAAGACCCTTCCCAGAATAACCTCTCGGCCAAAGCTGATCTACCTGAGTCTGAATATGTCCACGCTCAACCATGTCCTCCACAGAGAGACTACTGACCAGACAGGATATCTTCGTTTCCAGATTGTCCTACCCCTCTCTCGCCATGTAGCTGTGATCAAGCTGGCTCACTCCACACTGATAGCGGGCCATGTTGGCTTCACTCACACCAAGTACAAGATTATGTGGCATTTCTTCTGGCCAGGTACAGCAAGGATGTTTGTGCAGCCGGCCAGGCTTGTGACAGATGCCAATGCACAGCAAAGAGAACTCACTCTCGAGCTCCGATGATCAACCCTATGCTCCCTATTACATGTCCTTTTGTCAAAGTAGCCATTGATATAAATCATGGGACCCTTGCCTCTCACTACCAAGAACATATACATGTTGATGTATGTAGACTTGGGCTCCCACTACCCTGATGCCGTCCCCTTGACGACTACAGATGCTAAGGTAGTAGCACAATCATTACTTACAATTTTCTCTCGTCTCTCAGTCCCCACAGAAATCCTTACGGACAGAGACTCTAACTTCATGTCAGCTCTCATGAGGGAGATGTACTCTTTACTTGGTGTAAAGCACTCCCAAGACTGCGCCATACAGACCCCAGTCCAATGGAGCAATAGAAAGGTTTCATTGTATCTGATTACAAATGATTCGGAAGGCTGATATCGACCACAAAGACTGGGACGACTATCTCCCCTATATTTTATTCGCCTGTCATGATGCCCCTTGCTCCTCCACTGGCTATTCCCCCTTTGAACTAATATTCGGGAAACAAGTGCATGGACCTCACTCAATCCTCAAACAACAGTGGTTACTGCTGCCTGAATGCAGTCACCGTCCCAGAACCCTACTATCTTCCACATGTGGAAGACATCCTTGAGAAGATGGCTGGGGCTGCATACTTCACCACCCTAGACTTGACCCGTGGGTTTTACCAAGTCCCTCTTGCTGAAGCTGACTAGGAGAAAACAACCATTTGTAATGCCCTTTATGAAGTTCATGTTTACTGTCATGCCCTTTTGTCTTCGCAATGCCCCCGCCTCATTCCAAAGAATCATGGATGGCATACTTGGAGATTTATCAGACTATGTTAACATCATTGACCATTTTTAGTAAAAATTGGCCAAACCACCTTCAACATCTCCACACTGTTTTAACTTGCCTCAGCTCTGCTGGTCTCACCATACAGCCAACTAAGTCCCAACTTGGCATGACTTCTTGTCTCTTCCTTGGACATGACATTGGAAAGGGACTCATCACTCTGCAGAAAGTGAAAACCAAACTGTTGCTGCTTTCTGCCAGCCCCAGTACAAAGTCTGATGTCTGTACGTTTTGGGAGTTGGTAGGATACTACAGACATTTCATTCCCTCCTTCAGTTCTATAGCAGCCCCGATCTCAGACCTCACCCATCAAGGTGCAGTGTTGACTCAAGATCACGACCATGGTGTAGAGCATCCCATTGCCTACTACTCAAAGATGTTTCCTCGAGAGTAAAGATACTCAGCTACCTAGCAGGGACGCCCATTTACCATTGTTGCAGACCATTGTTGCAGACCACAGAGCCTAGCATTCTTGGGTGACGAGGACTCTACAAATGGACGTTTAGCCTGTTGGATGGATGTCCTTTGGCAATTCGATTTTTCGATTATATATCATCCTGGGACCGCCAATAACAATGCTGATGGTCTCTCAAGGCAAGCTTGGCCAGAATCCCAACCCATCGCCGTCCCTTTGATGGCTCAGCTTCCGAGCTCTCTGGAGGGGAGGGAGATATTAGGACCCCTAACAAGCCAATTAGGAACATCACAGAACACATTCATAACGATAAAGTGTGAAATCAGGATATATAATATATCGTGTCATTATATTGGTTAGCTGCAGGAAGACCATGTGCTGGTTAGCCTATTTAAAGGAGACCAGCACATGATTTCCTCAGTCGGCAAGATTTTCTCTGTTTCTCAAAATTGACTTGTGTGTAAGAGCTCTATGTATTATTTATTACAAGTGGATTGAATTGATCCGCTCAGACTTTGAACAGGAGTACTAACACTATCGTTATAATTATTGAAAATGATATCGATATATAATATGTTGTGTAGTGTTTTCCTGTAACAATATATTGGCTGCTGAGGGTTAGTGTAGTTTTGAACAAGAAATATGGCAACTCTTCCAAGACAGCTGAGGCAGTTCTTTTGGATGATGTCCATCACAAGTATAAAATAAACACACTTATCGAAGCTGTATTAATGCTCGTGAACATACGTGCCCATCCACTTTATATGGGGCGCATTTGATAACCACACCTCTTTACAATTAGGGAAGGATGCAATGGCGACATAGGCTGTGGTCGAAGCTACACTTCTAAGGAAATTTGTGAAGCCCTAAATGACAGCTTGTGACTGACAATCAGCGATCCTTTTGCTATGGCCTTGGTGAAGTTTGGAAGTTGGTCTCATTACCGAAATGCTAGACAGCAAGTTGTCTTTCTCAGCCTTATTAAACGGGCCATTGGGGAGAGTATTCACTTGCTAGCTAACCCGTTGGAATTATCGAAGTTCAAGTTATTGACCAAAATTCAAATGACCCATGTGGATTTAGATAACGCTTTACCAACACCGGTGCTTTTTGAGAATTGTGATAAATTGTGAGCTAACTGTTTGTAGTCTAAATGGCTGCAGTCTTGCATGGTTTGGCCCCTATTTTAAAGTGTAGGACAACAAAATATACAAAGTTTACATCATAGTTAAACCTCACTTGTTGAATTTGGTCTCTAGTTGCTCTACCTTATCCTGTGACGATTAGAACATCTATTCGATACATCAAAAGACTGTTAACAAAGTTATATTATGTCAACTGAGAGTCTGTTGAAAGATCTATACCTCAGTTTTATCTATTTCCTTGACATATGTTGCATACAATAGGTCCATTCATCATAATTTTTCCACCAGAGGATTCCCCAGTGCATTGCAACAACTAATATGGTTCTGGACTCAGTAAAACACCAGAAAATAGGTCAAAGGCTTAATAGACATGCAAAATGAGCTGAATCAGCAAGCAGCTACAAGAAGTGATTAGCTAGTTGGTTTCCTCAAAATCTTACTCTTGTACTTAACAACACAGACATTGAGCATCACCAGGAGATTACTCACACATCGTGTAAATACATAGGCATTTGCTTAGCATAGAAGTTTTGTATCTACAATGAGTAATTGGCACATACTCAACCTAGCCAGGGGACACAACATATCTATATTCAGAGTTTTTTTATAGAGTTTTGGGATTATATTTATATTTTGTGATTAAAAATATATTTTTAAGAAATATGATCTCTATCTCTTATGGATATGTATATTAGAAGTAGGATTATATCATACAATGGCACCCACATGAATTAAAAAGATTAGTATGACTACAAAACGATCTCAACTTAATTTACAATGAAGACTTTCTTGTAAGAAGATTAGGTGCTATGTCAGAATAAAGGAATTTTACCCTAAAAATTGGCAATGGAATTTTCTTTTTACCACTGTAATTTAATGTTTCCTGAACCCACTTGTACTATTGTAATGTATGGAGGGAGAGCATGGGCTTAGTTGTGCTGGTCATGCAAGGACATAGACCAGGGAGGTAGTAATAAAATATAGGGAGCCTCTTTCTACTATCATTATGATTGTGAAACATAATCGTCCACCAGATAGATAATAAGGGGATCACCCTCTTTGGTCGCGATGCCACTGAATCAGAATTGGTAGTTCACGAATAGCAATGTGTATACAGACTGGCTAGTAACGTGATGCGCATGCATACATGTAGGACAATGATAATAGGTACGGATCGATTGTGTGTGAGGGTATATTGTCTATCTCCCCCCAAGTCTTTGGCCAGTATGGTTGGAGACTGAGTAGTTAGTATGTTCCAGAGTAGTAGTAGTCTGGTTTCCGATGGGTTCTCTTTGATCTTCTAAGTCCAGGGTCTGGGGTGGCTGTCTGGGTGTAGTGGAGTCTCCTAGGGTGGCTTTTTGGGGGGTTGTATCCTGGTTCAGGGTCCGGTTTGTTCCAGGGGTGGCGATGGCGGGCGTGGTGTCCATGAGTGTGATAGGTGTTGGGAGGTTTCCTGTTGGGATGTGGTCCGAGTGGGTTTGGTCTTTGGTTTTAGTGGGTGTTGGCATCATTCCCAAACAAACTCCTTGTAATTCATAATACTCTTTGTGATTCACTATACACTTTGTAATCATGTTTTTTTCTTTTTTTCTTTTCTAGTATATAGTCATTATGTTTGTTAGTGGTGGCCTATCTCAAGGCTCAACAGAACAATTATGTGAGGTTTTGATTTGGTTTCATTGTTACATTAGTTTCATTGTTACATTATAAAGTTATAAGTGACCTTGAACTCTTCGAGCTCGACTCAAACCCAGCAGCGACAGCTAAGGCACACTCATTCTTCTTCTAGGAATTTCTACTTCAACCGGCTACCTCGTCTATAGAACTCACTACCTGTAATTGACAGATCCAAATCTCTCCAATGGATCAAAACAAAACTGCATCAATTCCATTTCACACAGCGGTTCGAACCTACTGATCCCCGTACCTTCCTTATTATTGCCCATGCAACAATATAGTCCATCACTATTCCACATTGTCATATGGTTATGTAAAGTTTATAATAAGGTAATAGTATATTATGCTAGACCACAGAGATTAAGCTACAGAATATTCCAGAGGATATCCAACAGCCTAGCATTTCTACATGTCTATAGCTTTTATATAAGTTTGCCATAGAAACATTGTAGAAATTGCTATATAGCTAGGTAGCGATTGATGGTAGTGATTGACAGAATAACATATCGATGGCACTTTAGACTTGCCCTAGCATTGATGTGGTTTATTTTATTTTATCAGCGAACACAGATCTAGGCTGTGCTAGTGCCAAATACTGGCTTGTAGACAACTAGTATATATTCAGGTCACACTCTTCTTCTGTCAGCAAAATTGATAGTTAGTACCCAGAAGAGAGTGGTAACCAGCACAATATTCTTGTTGCATCCTGCTTTCTAAGAAGCAGAGCATCACAAAAGGAAAGATGGTATAGCTGTTCAGCGTTAGGTAACCAACTAAAAGCTAGGCTATCAACTGCTCGACAATTTCTTCTAGAAGCTCAGATTGCGAGACCTGTTATATACTTTGTTCTTCATGACAATTATGACCATGAGCTAGATAGCTTGCTTTAATAAAATGCTAGCTGTTGGTTTTGCTAAAGCTAATGTGGCTCAAGTAAATTGTATCAATTGTTTTAATTCTCAGTACATTCTTTTATATCTTCAATTGTAATACACAGACAATATCAGGAGTCCATTAACACATAATTAACACCATGCAAATTACAATAAAATAAAAACACACTGCAGAGTTTGTTGAGAGTATTAGTAGATAGATAAACTGCTTTTATGATCATTTTCATCTTGTCTCCAAATGCAATGTTGTGAACAAGGAAACTGTAAAAGCCAGTTCTTCAATGAGGACAATTGTTAAAAAAAATTGATAACCTGTGAAATCAAGAACAAATTTAGAGGATTCAATTAGAGTAGGAGGAGCTATTGGAGGGGAGCTGTAAACAATGATGAGGAGAGGTAGCTTTGGAAGGTCCAACAACCACTGCCACTGGGATACTGGTAGTTACAAATATCAAGTGAAGCATTGGCTGGTCATGTGTTCTTCCTTAAAAATGCCCTCATCCACATAGCCGGTTTTCATAATCGGCTCTTGGAGGCCTGCTTAAGTACTCAAGCAAAATATCTGGGTCAGATGGACACTACTGCATGTGATTCCATGCCTATTTCATAAAATCTACATGAAGAAGGGAAATGCCAGTTGCTTATAAAAAGAAGCTACAACGCATGACTCAAATAAAGTGAGTTTAGTGCTCGCTCGAATACATTATATACTGACCATCAAAAAAAGAACTGGACAGCATCCTCCGAACTGTGTATCTATAGTGTACCTGATTCATCATGCTCAGTCTTTGACCGCCATATGGTCTCCAAATGTCCTTGAATATGATGAAGTCGAAATTGTGTGTGTGTGTGTGTGTGTGTGTGTGTGTGTGACATAAAGAGGTCACAGGGGCGACAGACATTTCTGACATTTATGGATGTAAACAAGGCATATGATACTGTGTGGAGAGAAGGATTGTGGATGAAGATGAGAAGGTATTGACTTCAGGAAGAATTTGTCAATGTGTGCAAATGGGAATTCAGTCAAGTGTGTTGTTAGGTGGAGAGGGGTCCAGGTGGTTTGAAGTGGAGACAGGACTTAGACGGGGTTGTCCTTTGTCACCAGTTCTCTATAGTGTGTATGTCATGGGATTGTTGAAGGATTTGGAGGGGAAAAGGAGGTTAGAGATGAAGTGGAAGGAACATGGTGGGGTGGGTTGTTGTATGCAGATGATATTGTACTGTTAGCGAGAGATCAGGTGGAGTTACAAGAGTGATGTTGGATGTGGTGGGTGAGTATGCAATGAAATGGAGATTTAGATTTAATAGCGAGAAGAGCAAGTCAGTGACAGTTGGCAGAAAGTGTAGTGGAGGAGAGTGGAAGATTAATGAGGAGAGAATGGAGAATGTGGAAGCCTTCAAATATCTTGGTGTGGTTTGACAGGGGATGAGAGGAAATGTTCATTTGGAGAAGATGAAGGAAAAGGCAGAGAAATGGAGAGCAATATGAGCAGGGTGAATGGAGAAATGGAGACGGAGAGAAGTAAACTAATATGGGAGTAACTCCATGTCTAGAGCATGCATCTGAAGTATGGTGGACAGGAGGGAATACAGCCTGCAAGAATTCGGAAAGAATTCAAGAGAGCGTTGGGAGGAAACTGGTTGAAGGGAGTGATACAGTTGCAGGGGTGGCAGTAAGAGGGGACATGGGTTGGAGGAGGCTGGAGCAGAGAAGGGAAGAAAAGAAAGTGTTATTTGGATGGAGGTTGCAAGGAATGAGTGAAGATGGCTAGTGAAAAAAGTTGTGGCACTGTTAAGTGATTGTCCAGGTTGGTGGACAGAGTTTTGTGAGCTGAAAAGGAAGTTTTGGGGAGGGAAGGAGCATTGGAGCTAGTAGACTCAAGTGCAACATGGAGGAATTGTGTAAGGGATGTTCATAAGGAAGAGTGGTGGGAAGAAGTAGGAGGGAAATCAAGCCTCAAGTGGTATAAGTTAGCCAAAGAAGAGTTTGGACAAGAAAGATATGTAAGAGGATTCAGTAACACAGGGAAAGTTAGGCTGAGATTTAGGTTAAGGACAGCATCAGCAGGACTCTTGGGTGACAAGGTGAGGTGTGGTATGTGCTGGGATGGTAGATGTGAGCTATGTGATGAAGGTGTTGTGGAAGATGTTGTGCATTTCTTGTTGTACTGTGGGGAGTTTGTGGTGATCGAAAGATTATTGGATATGATTGAGGGCATTGAAGGGTCTGAAGAGTGGGTGGTAGAATGGAGAAATGAAGATGAAGAAGGGAGAGTAGGCCTAATGTTGGGTAGAGCAGTAGCAGGGAGATGTTGAATAGGATAGACAGAATTGTAATGGGAAATGTGCTCAAATGGTGGGAGAAGAGGAAATACTTAATATTTGGCACCCAGGGTCCTATATATGTTCCCCCCCCTTCCCATTGTCATCCCCAAACAAAAATTCATTATTTTTCTGTAATAATCTTCTAGTAGTCATTGTCATTTATTGTTTGTACGTACTTAGTGCTGGCCTATCTCAAGGCCCAACAGAACAAATAAATTATTATTAAGCACCCATTTTCTTGTGACAGAATTAATTAACAACCAGCATTTACATTGTCAGTTGCCTTCTCTAAACATCACTGCTAATACACTTGGGCATTTTCGCATGTCAGTGGAAAAAAGATGTACAGACTATCAAAGTTGACTAGCTGCTTGTGCCACCAGCAGCCAATGCTGTTAGCATCTTTTTCTGCCATGAGGCAAATCAAAACTTATGCTTGAGATCAACAATGCTGCCCAGGAAAATTCAAAAAATTTGTACAGCTATATAGACTATGGCTAGAATATGCCATAGATTGCAACAGCAATATCAGCATTCATGTCAGATCTCTCTCTCTCTCTCATGCCCATACACACTCTCTCCTCTCAAGTTTATACATTTATGACAAAAAAATACAAAGATTATAATTCGAGACATGTTTGTTCATATTTTTCAGCATGCATGCGCATGCACACACACACAAACACACAACACACACACACACACACACGTCTCTTTTCTGCCAGTGCAGTTTGTAATCATCATTGCTTACAGTATGATAAAGCCAAATTGAGCATTCATGGCAAACTACTGTGTTTGCATAGTGCACACTTAGGACTGCCTGTTATTTTGGGGAAGGATTCCCTGTGAAAATGAAAATGTACCAATTGCTAAATATCTTCACTATATATACAAGTGTATGTACCTGTTCCAGAGTTAACCCAGTGGGTATTGGACTATGTTAGCTCTCATCAAAAGAGAAAGAGGATAGAGCTAAACTAAGGCAGTATCAATGGAGGAGGATATTCCACATAGAAAATTTGGTATTGGCGCACATGGTGTATCTATGTGTTTGTACCTATCTATCTATGTAATGAATGGTAGCACACTGAATCTGAATGAACAGACTTACCGAACTCTCACACAGGTGCTGTCAGTCCTGCTCAAGAAACTAGCCAAATTATTTAACTTTACACACTTGATGAAGGCTGTTTGATGTGGTGACATAAATGTGATGGGTGAGTGACAGTACAAGCTTAATTAAGGACAACCACCATGAGTTGGTGAATCCTTACATGAATGTAAATACAAGTGTAACTAAGTGCACGATGAATGGTTTGAATTGGAGAAAATGCATAAAGAACAAGTACAGACAAAAGGAGGTTACTGGTGTCAAAATGGATACTAAAAAGATTCCACAAATACTATATCAAGTGATATTTGATGGAGAGACTCAAAGCTATGGCTATTAGGGGAACAAATTCCATAGGTGAATGATGCAGTTTATTACAAGATGGAGAACACAAGTAATGGTGATGTGCTTGTTTATAGATGATGACCTAGTGTATCCCGAGTGGAAGGATGAGTAATGGTGATGTGCTTGTTTATAGATGATGACCTAGTGCACCCCGAGTGGAAAGATGCACAATGCAATATGTTGAAATTTCCAGAATAGTTATTTTACCAGGAAGAGTGTAGTTCCAGCCAAGAGCGTCAAGAAAAAAATAACTGTCATTCAGAAAATATTTTGTAGCTCTGCCTCGAATTCTTTCGAGAGGTGTATGGTCACCATCAGAGTCAACAGCAGTAAACAAGACAAAGGTAGCCAACTATAGTCAAGATGTTTCTTAGATCCTGATGATTCTGGAAAATTCCTTTTAGGCTTGGCTACTTGACTTGCTAATGATCGATATCAATCAAACATCAACCAATCCAGCTATCTCTTTAGCTAGAGCTAACCTCTCTCAGCTTGCTAGCGGACTTTAACGGAGGCTCATCTTAGGAGGTCCTGGGCCATCCTGGATTTTAGTTACAACCACTTTCTACAGCCCCTAATTCCTTTTGTCATGATCCTTTATCATGCACACCATTACTGGCATATGCACATTATTATAAGTTGCCTAGCGAACACAACTAGGACTTGCACTATAAGCTCCATCTGGTGAGTGTAAGGCTAAACCTGGTTTGGGAAACATTGAAACTGCATCAATCTTCGAGGGCTCTGGTTATCAACACAATTTCCTACCACGTGTCCCAAGTTGTCCCAAGTTGCTCCTCCTGTCAGAGGCAATACAAGGTTGTGGAAAGATTGGCCAGGTCAATTACAAGATTGATATGTCAGATCACCAGAAAAGATGTGTCTTTCATGTGAGCATGATTAATTCCACACCTCTGAATCCATACGGTTTATTCTAGAGGAGGAGGATTTGGATGAGGCACACATGCCTAACTGATGTTTCTTCAGTTTGACTATCAATTTTGATTCCTGAGGTAGTTTGGACAACAAACAGTAATGGGAAATCTGCTCTTCCCAGGTCTCATTGAAGATGATAAAATAAGCTGCTGTGAAGTCCAATCCAGCAATGTATGTGGTACATTAGTTGCTGAAAGGTGACTGGTGCTCCTGAAGTCCAAATGGTTTAACATTAAACTGGAACAACCCAAACAGGGTTGAAAAGACTGTTTTCGAGCGAGAAGACTCGGATACAGGAACTTGCAAATATCTTTTGGCCAGATCCAGCATGGTAATGTAGTTTGCTTTTCCCAAACCATCAATCAGTTCATCAATGCATGGCACCGGATATGAGAGACCAAGTTGAGATGCATTACAAAGACACTGTGTACTAACTTTATTCCGAACTGGAGTTATTCAAGCACTCCATTCACTTCCATATCTTGTCTAACTTTAGTTCGATAAGCTTGAGGGAGTCGGTATGGTGGCAATCTAACTGGACGAGCACTCTCAGTTTTGATGTTGTGCTCAATCTGCTTGGCCCTTCCAGGTGTTCCTCTCCAGACTTCTGGAAATTCCAAACTCAGCTTCTTTGGATCATCACACTGTTCAGTAGATACTGGTCTCCAATCCTTGGTTCTTTATGGCAATCTCCAGTCTTGTGATCCATACAATGATGCATCCAAATCCTCCTCCTCTTGAATAAACCCCTATGGATTCAGAGGTGTGGAATTTCCTAATCATGAAAGACACGTTGTCGATCTGACATGTTATTAAATCACCTGGCCAATCTTTTCCACAACCTTTAAATATATGGCCTCTGTCACTGAGCGAGCAACTTGTTTGTGTCTGTAGGAAGCATCACAGACACCTTCTCTCCCTTTTTTGCGGGCCTTCTTGTTACAGTACCTCTTTTACCTGTCTTGAACTTTGGTCAAGTATATGGACCAACCCTTTCAGCTTTTCTAGCTTATCTTACACTGAACACGTACGAGATAATACTTTGTTCGCCGTGTTCTCCTGCTTTCCAAGTGTCATGCAAAACATGTAAAGGTACCCTCGGTTATTGGCCATTCAAAAGCTTGGGTCACCTTTCGATAAGTAAATAGAGGCAAGGAAGGAATTTGTCCCAAACCTTGGCAGGATGCGGCGTGTTAGTGGAAACGCCGCACCCCATCCAGCCAACCATTAAAAAATTACTTGCTCAGTCCTCTATTTGACGTAGGAGAACTATGTTGGCTTTCATCTCCCTTCTAGAAGTAGCCCTCCTTCTCATCAGCGTTCCCTTGACACAACAAAAATCAGAGAGCTCTCTGGGGCTGATAAAGCATAGAAGAACTTCTGTTGACTTTGGTAAATAGTAGATGTATATATGCCTACCTAATATTTGTCATTCTTTCGGTTACAATAAGTGTGTATGTCATTTAGCTCTTGCAATACAGCTGGATAGCTGTAGTTGATCTGTGTTGCATGCTGAGAATGTGCAATACAAGTAGCTACAGCCAGTTATAACAACCTTCTCAATAATCAGGTGGAAGTAGACAGAGGAAGAATGGTGTGGGAGCTTCTAGGGGCAAATAATACAGTAGCAGGAGTGGCAATACAGGGAGATATGGGGTAGAGGAAGCTAGAGGAGAGGAGGGAAGAGATGAAGGTGTTTGGTAAGAGATTAGAGGTGTTGGAACAGAGCAAATTGGTAAAAATAGTTGTAAATAAACTTAGAGAGGATGGATGAATCGGATGGTGGGAAGAATATGAGATCTTGAGGAGAAAATACGTACTAAACAACGAGGTTAGGTCAGTACGTAAGTGGAAGGGGAAAATGAAGGTGAGAAATGAGAAGGATTGGGAGGAGGAAGTAAATGGCAAGAGTACGCTGAAGTTTTATAAACTGTCAAAGAATGGTGCAGGGGTGGAGAGGTATACGAGGTCCATGTATGGTCAGGAAGGTGTGCGGTTGCAATTTAGACTGAGGACTGCATCAGCTGGGTTGTTAGAGGATAAGAAGAGATGTTGGATAGTTAGGGATGAGTGGTGTATCATGTGTGATAGTGGAGCATAGGAAGATGTGGAACATTTCTTGGTGATGTGCGGGGAATTTGAGAGGGATCAGCTAGTACTGATGGATTAGGTGCGGGGAATTTGGGAGGGATCAGCTGGTACTGATGGATGAGGTGCGCAGAATTGTAGGGGTAGAAAGTGGCTGGATGAATTTAGAAGAGTGGGTAAGGATGGAAAGGTGGCATTGCTGTTGGGGAAAGGTGTGGAGGGAGTAAGTGATGCAGTGATGGAGAAGGTGTGCGAGTGTGTTATGTATTGAGTATTGAAGTGGTGGCAGAGGAGAAAGGAACTGTTGTATGGCGAGCTGAGGAATGATCTTTTAGTCCCGTCCTCTCCCCCTTCCTTGAACAGCTGGACACTCTTAGCTATTAGTATTATGGATAAGTAAGTATTGTTGATAGTATAAATTGTTATTAGTATTGGCTAGTGTTACATAGTCTTATACTGTGCTGTAGTATATGTGGTGGCCTTAACAGGCCCAGCAGTACCAATCATCAACTTCAAATTGTATTCTATCGATGTTTCGACTAGATGCTCTAGCCTTTATCAAGACAGCCAGTGTTTAGTCCTTCATCTCAAGGCAATGTTACTGAATTTCCACTAGGAACTGTTTCTGCATTTAATCTCTATCCTGCAAGGTAGAGTAGAATGCCATATTTATTTGATCTTGACTGAGCCCCAGTCCAAACTTCTGAGGGCTAATATAACTCTAGGGCAAGCGCATTTCACTCTGTTGGGGATCACTGTACTGTAACTACCACTAATTCCAACATTTCAACCAATTGAACTCCATTGTATGTGGTTGGCTACACTGTTGTTTAGCATGTCTTATGGTGGCTAAAATTAAGAAAACTCGGTATTGAAATGGTCTTGTGACTTTTATATAATTACACAACTATTTCAAGATGCCTGCAGCCACATGAATGTTAATGCGACTATCATCAACCACTCATCGGCCATGGTGGAAGTGACTTGGAAACCCATTTCCTATCCAAAGAAACTTGACTTGGTAGGGGTGTGGCTACTCCCTAACTCATCTTCATCCATAGATCCCCAAAACCATGCACCCGTCAAATACAAGGTGAGATAGTGTACAGCGGACTCCTTTTTATTTAGTGAGCGTGTGTGTGAGTACAAATTGATTTCCCCTTACCTCCCCCTCTCTCTGTTGTTGTTGTTGTTGTTATTGTTGTTTTTGTCTTGTTATTAAATTTTTAGTGGTGCAACCAAGGATATGATAAACTAACTTTTCAGCTAATCAACATGAGAGGTGTTTATCAGTTTGGACTGGTCAGAGGAGGTGAGATTATATGGCTGATTTACAGCTCAAATTATACTTGAGTGCACCCGATGTTACAGTGCTAAGGCTACGCATTTACTAACTTGACCACACCTCCCTTGTGAGTTATGTGATGATTATATTTGCAAAGGTCTTGATTCGCCGACTTTGGTGGCTGTGTCTGACGTGGTGAGATTTGTCAACCCCAACCAGCCTCTTCAGGGACACCTGGCACTCACCAAGGACTACACACAGATGCTGTGAATGATATTATAAATAATGTGTATGTTTTCTCGTCTTCACGACTGTCTCTACTTCCTCCATCCCTCCACCCAACTCCTCTTCCCTCTGGCCTAGGTTAATGTGGGTGACTCGAGACGTTAGTGTGCCTGAGGTCCAGTGGGGAACAAGGACAGGACAATATAGTTCTATTAAAAAGGTAAGCAACCTCACCCAGCACACCACACTGTCTGGTGTGGTGTCAAGTGTGGAGGGATATTAACTCTGAGGGGTGTTGTGTTGTGCAGGCTAGCAGTAGCACATATGCAGCTGCTGATATGTGCGACTCCCCGGCCAAGGACTACGGCTGGATAGACCCTGGCATGATTCATAATGTGGTGTTGGACAGGTAAGTAGTCATCTCCCTCGTTAGTGCCACATACTTGCATGGTGAAGTTTTCAGCTGACTTCATTAAAAATGGCGTCCACTTTTCTGATGAAGACCGAAACTTTTGTTTGAAACATTTGGCCAAAATAAAAACATAAAATGTAAGGACAAATCTTCGCTATTTTTAGTCTAACAGCGGAACATCAGCCATCCGCAAGGCCAGGGGATGATAATTAAGTTCATTATTATTCATAAGCTATGCCATGAATGCATTAGCTGAAACCCAAGTAGTTGCCAATATGTAAGTTTTCACCTGTATCATGTTGTGTGTTTGTAAGATTATACCAATAGCAGTTGCTAAGAATTATAGTAGCTACATGTATGGCATCCACATCACAGGTGTGCACAGCATTACTATGTTGGGGGGGAGAAACATAGCTACAATTGCATGGTGCATGCAAAATAGCTAGGGATGGTCTGCATTCTACAATATATCACCTCCAGGAAAATTTTTATTTTTTATGTCACAGAAATTAACATCACGGCCATTGATTTATATTATATCTTATATTTTTTGGAATCATAATTGCATTTGTCGAGGTCCCATGGACGCAAAAGTGTCAGTAATAGAGTCATAATTTGGCTTAGCAGTGATATCATTTGCAACAAAAAGAATCATTAAGTTCTCAACTCTCTCTTGAGATGTCGTGGATCGAAGCTTGTTTTTAACAATGGTGAGTTTACTAAAGCTTCTCTCATAGGATGCTGTGGTCACAGGAAGTGTGACAAACAAACGTTAAAGTTGGTATAGTTCCCCATACACTCTGTGCAGATCAGTCTGATGCAAAACTTGTAATACATCCAGAACTGTTTTGCAATTTAGAAGAAGGTCTCTCCTCAGAGAAAACTCTGTTTTCAGAGCTGATGATTAGAATTAGTGGGAAAGTAGACAGTTCAGCATCTCCAGTTATTGTCTAAATTTGTCCCTTTACACTAAAAATAAAATAATCTCGACTGTAGCTATTATATATTTAAAAAAATTTAAAAATGGGAAAAAATGAAAAAAATGAAAAATTAATTTTTTTAAAAATAACCCAACAAAATAATAATTAAACGCGCACTGATTTACGCCGGTCAGGTGAGAAATGGCTCTCTACTACACTATTCACTAGGTCTCTACGAGTCTACGACACAAGCACATTCACTAGCTGCCAGCTCAAAGATACAATTTGCAATAGCAAGCAGCACTCGACTCAATCTTATTCTCGTGATAATGGTCATGCAATCTCACAAACGGCATCCAAAATTATTGACTCGGCATCAAATTCCATGTGATTTGTGTGTGAATGATAGAGCTTAGCTTAGCTTGCTAGCTGGCTGGTGAAAGCTGTATTGGTTGGGGGGGCGGACGCCCCCCCTTAGTACCGCCGGTGATCCACATGGAACTCTGGTGTGGAATAGTATAATTGTCAGGATTCTCCCCAGAGTCAAGAAGTAGAGTGGTATCTTAGCCAAACCTACAACCACACCCAATTACATTTAAACACACCCACCAACTGGCTAGTATGGTTAAGAAGAGTGCAGTCTTGCTTTTTGTAACTACTTGTCTGGCAGTCTGGAGCATCCCCGAGCAAAGTGGTGCCATATTAATGTGCTACAGGGAGAAGTCCCCAATACGTGCAAGGTCAACCCTTTTTTCCCTGTAGTTTTTTCTCCAACTGATAGTATTATGTTCTGAGCCCCACTGGAGAACAGTGGGTGATAAATGATGCGGTTCATGAACCTGTCGTCCCTCACAACTGACACTTTTTTAAAACTACTTTCGTTGATTTTGTTGTTCGCGTCAAATACGATGCCTTTCCCAGTGGGACTCCGACAAAACCCTCCATGTCCGTCGGCCAGACTGTACTCACTCAAAGTGCATAAATCCTGAAGGTCAGTTGTGCTGGGACTGCTTGTTGAATATTCAGCATGATGTGGATTAGTGAAGTTGTACGGTGACTTTCAGACAACTTTATTGGAATACTGAAGATTCGGGGTTTTCAGCTACAATTTCAACCCAATGCTTCGATCTTCTTCAGGGAGAATGAAAAAATGGACACAGTGCAACAAATTTGTACTTACTGGGGATGCCTTTCGCACAAAATGGACATGATTCATGATCTGTCTGAATGCTAGAGTGTATAAGCAAGGCCACTCATCCAGACAAATAATGATGGGCATGTCTCATATACACAGTCTTAACACCCAGTTATCAGGCAGCTCTAGCCCTACATGTCAATTGATCCATTGGTATGAGATTGCCATACATCGCCTCATTCACAAGACATACTTCAATTATGATGTAGTTCTGGAGCTAGCTGGTTGCTATCAACTGTAAAGCATGTCTGTCATTATCTGTGTGATGCCACTGAGCTAGCTGGTTGCTGAGTCTCGACTGTAAAGCATGCCCGCCATTATCTGTGTGATGCCACTGAGCTAGCTGGTTGCTGGGTCTCAACTGTAAAGCATGCCTGCCATTATCTGTGTGATGCCACTGAGCTAGCTGGTTGCTGGGTCTCAACTGTAAAGCATGTCCACCATTATCTGTGTGATGCCACTGAGCTAGCTGGTTGCTGGGTCTCAACTGTAAAGCATGTCTGTCATTATCTGTCTGCTGCCTCTGTGCTAGCTGGTTGCTAGGTCTCAACTGTAAAGCATGCCTGTCATTATCTGTGTGATGTCACTGAGCTAGCTGGTTGCTGGGTCTCAACTATAAAGCATGTCCACCATTATCTGTGTGATGCCACTGAGCTAGCTGGTTGCTGGGTCTCAACTGTAAAGCATGCCCGCCATTATCTGTGTGATGCCACTGAGCTAGCTGGTTGCTGGGTCTCAACTGTAAAGCATGCCTGTCATTATCTGTGTGATATCACTGAGCTAGCTGGTTGCTGGGTCTCAACTGTAAAGCATGCCTGCCATTATCTGTGTGATGCCACTGAGCTAGCTGGTTGCTGGGTCTCAACTGTAAAGCATGTCCACCATTATCTGTGTGATGCCACTGAGCTAGCTGGTTGCTGGGTCTCAACTGTAAAGCATGTCTGTCATTATCTGTCTGCTGCCTCTGTGCTAGCTGGTTGCTCTCAACTGTAAAGCATGCCCGCCATTATCTGTGTGATGCCACTGAGCTAGCTGGTTGCTGGGTCTCAACTGTAAAGCGTGCCCACCATTATCTGTGTGCTGCCTCTGTGCTAGCTGGTTGCTGGGTCTCAACTGTAAAGCATGCCCATCATTATCTGTGTGACATCACTGAGCTAGCTGGTTGCTCTCAACTGTAAAGCATGTCTGTCATTATCTGTGTGATGCCACTGAGCTAGCTGGTTGCTGGGTCTCAACTGTAAAGCATGCCTGTTATTATCTGTGTGATGTCACTGTGCTGATACACTCTAGCATTCAGACAGGTCAATGACATGCATTCCGTGTGAAATGCATTACTAGAGAGTATAATGTGTTGCTTTGTTTTTTGCTTTTCTCTCCCTGATGAGACCGAAGCCTTCAGTTGAAATATTGGCCGAAGACCAAAAATGTCGGAGGTAAAGTTCTTGAAATGTCAGAGTGATAGAGTGGCAAGCCGATTGGTTAGTTGAAGATTTCATCAAAATTGACTAATTTCAGTTCCGTTCAATCCTTCAATTGCAATCCGCATAAGCAGAGCCTCATTTTTCTGGCTAAATATCTCTGGGAGGGTGCAGGGAACAGGGTCGTCTTCTCTCCCACCCTAAATAAAAGCGCTATATATGAAACAGTGAAGAGGGCTTGTGCAATTTTGCCACAACCTTTCCTAGGACATCCAGGGATTCCAAGATGCTTAGGACCAACCCGGGATGTCCCTGGTGAGGGGGACTGACTGTGCAACAAGGATCTCGAAATACTTGATTCTTCAGGATACCTAAAACTAACCCTAATCCTAGCCAGACCCCTAGAATCCTTAGTCCTAAAATATCCTAGACCTATTCGGTTTCTTTTAGCTGACATCAGATGCACTGTAGATTTCTCCTTCAGAATTTTTTCCCACCATTTTGTTTTCATTCAATCAATGATAGAGAAATCTGCAGTACACCCTGGACCTATCTGTAGGCCTAGAATTCCTTATCATAATTCCATCCCTAGTCTATGCACTGGATAGTAGGGATTTGGGACATCCCAGAAGAGTTACCCCACAGGAAAGGCCATGGCAGTATTGCATGGACACATATGTATGCTTCTCACATCTCTCTACACTTACCCTCCATCCCTTGCAGGCTAACTCCTGGGAGCAAGTACTACTATAAGTTTGGCAGTTCCATTGGTGCTGGAGGGTGGAGTGAGGAACACGTGTTTGTTGCTCCTCCCATCCCTGGGCCCCAAGTGACCACCAGGGTGCTGGCATTTGGAGGTACACATGTCTGTGTATTATTATTGTTAGGAGTGCCAAGTACTGTATACTGTGTATTCACTATTAAGAAATGCCTCTCCAGTTATAACAGCATTGCTTGATCATATGAGAACTGTCCCTCAAACAGCAATCACATGTCAAGCTGTGACCATGTCAACCCTAGGGCTAGAGTAGTCTCGTTAGCCAGTCTACATGCACACATGAGAGTCTGGCTAGCGGATGAGAGCACATGAGAATCTGGTTGGCGAGAGTATGCCAGACCTTTTTAATGTTAGAAACAAATAAAAGAAGCTGCAGTTTTGAAGTAAGCAAACGTGAGCAGGTCAGACTGGTCTAAATATAACTTACAGCAAAGAAAGTCCATCCAAGGGTGCCTCCCTTCTCAAAGGCAAAGGGAATCAGAGTGAGTACAGCAAAGGAGCCTGTGCAGCCTTCCTCAGCTGAAGAGTTTCCAGCAACAGAAGGACTGGCCAGAAAGAGTCTCTCAAAGACAACAGTTGCATCAGCGGATCAGCAATTTTAGCTGGGGTATGAGATGTTCTTTGGGGGGTTTAGCCATCCACCATTTATTTTAAAGAGTGCCTTAAGCCAACACATGGACCAGGGTGGGCATCTATAAGGAGGAATCTGTCGGTTGTCTTAATGTCCAGCCAGTATATCTCTGCTTTAGCTATTGCTATCGAGATTCTATAAAACTTCCAAAACATCCACTTCAGTTAAAAATGAGAAGGATATGAAGGTCTACCTACAAATTTGGATGAATGTTTCCATCCATCAGAATGCCTAGCTCACTTTCGTTATTGGAGTCATGGAAGTGAGGAAGACATGTCATTATGAGAGGTTCTCCTTATGGCATCACTAGAAGTTCCAGAGGATTCTCTCCTTGGAGATCTCTGTGAACTAACTCTCTGTCCAACCTGCTCCAAAAACTCCTTCTCTCGGCTTGCCATTTTCTTCAGTGAGTTGTGGAAGGTGGTATGTCCACCCTCTGAAGAGCTAGTGATAGTATAGCAGTTTTACTAACCTTGAGGAGAAGGATCGAGAGACTTCTAGCTCATCTTGAACTCGTAGCTGACTCACCTCTAGCTAGAAAAGGTCGTATATCTAATTGTCCCTCGAACTTTATACAAGATCAAACACGTGCTACAGATGACCTCAAAATAACCACAATATGCACCCACATACATGTAACACCTTGTTGTATGTCAGATGAATTTCCAATGCAGACTTAGGGCATGGTGAAGTTGACAAGAGTAATCAGGAGCTAAAATCACAGCAGGCATCTCTCAACACCACCAGAAACCTAATGGCCGACACTGGAAACTTTGTCATGCATATTGGAGACATCTGCTATGCTAAAGGATTCGGCGCTAAGGTGGGTTACAAGCCAGTTCCACAGTAAAATAGAATTCTGATTTGCTTTGTGTTGACATTATTTTGTTGCGTTAATTAGTGGGACGAGTTCTTTTACCAGCTCCAGCCCGTGATGGCTAGCTTACCTTATATGGTGAATCCCGGCAACCATGAATGCGATTCCATCAACTCTGAGTAAGGTTGAGCACTGTTGGTGGAATGTTTGTCCATGGTTACATTTTTGTGTGGCTTACCAGTTCCTTCTACCAAGAGCATGACTCGGGTGGCGAGTGCAACGTCCCATACGCCAACAGGTTCTCTATGCCCCAACCTGGACCCGACCAACTATGGTGGGTATTGTATGTGCACACATAATGAATGGTACAGCAATAAAATATATGTACATGTACTAGCTGATAAATACCGTGAGTGTGCTAGCTGTATAGAGTACTAGCTGTATACAGTATGTGTACTAGCTTTATGTATTGTGTACTAACTATATACAATAAGTATACGAGCTGTATACAATGGGTATCCTTGCTATATAAATAGTGAATTTACTAGCTATTTAGTGGTTGTACTAGCTGGCTGTATAAATACAGTGTGTGTACTAGCTATATACAGTACATGGACTAGCTATATACAGTACATGTACTAGCTATATACA
This sequence comes from Cladorhizidae sp. MBARI D1340-BT2, assembly GCA_028752905.1. NCBI lineage: Eukaryota > Metazoa > Porifera > Demospongiae > Poecilosclerida > Cladorhizidae > Cladorhizidae sp. MBARI D1340-BT2. Next base: position 26,621,806 of record JAQNBH010000005.1, on the reverse strand, counting down.
GTACATGTACTAACTATATAGGGTATGTGTATTAGCTACATAGTACATCTACTAGCTGTATAAACGTGAAGTAGGGAGTGTACTAGCTATAAACAATGTGTGCACTACCTGTATGTTGTGTATGTACTAGCTATATACAATATGTGTAGTAGCTATATATATTGAGTGTACTGACAGTATAAATAAAGTGAGTGTACTAGCTGTATACAGTGAGTGTACTAGCTATATACAGTGAATGTACTACCTATATACAGTGAATGTACTACTGATATACAGTGAGTATACTGACTGTATATACAGTGAGTATATTAGCGAGTGTACTAGCTATATACAGTGTGTATACCAGCTATATAAATACACACAATTATTTGTGTGTTTCTGCAGGTATGACTTTGTGTATGGTTCAGTTCACGTGATCATGATGAGCACAGAGCATGACTTCCGAACATCCTCCAAGCAGTTTGCTGCTCTTGTTGAGTACTTTGAAGCCGTGAACCGCACGAAGACACCTTGGCTAGTCTTCTCTGGTCACAGGTCAGAGTACATGTGAACATTATAAGGTGCACATATGAATATTTATTTGGCCATTTTCTCTGGTTTCAGGCCCATGTATGTGTCATCCACTCAGTGGAAGGCAAGAGCATCAGACATCGCGGTTGCCCGTCTTCTTCAGAAGAACATAGAGCCACTTTTATTGGTATAGTAACTCCACGTTGAAGTTGCATGTATACTCTTATTAAAGAGCACTGGCATGCATTGGTTGTCTTTGTATTGACATACCTTACCTGCTATTTGTTGCGTAGTATAATATGTTCTGTTAAGGCTGTCACAATATGACACTAGGCCAATGTATTGTCATATTGTGAACCAACAATAATATGACAATAGGACGATATGATGTGCATTTGGTTCTAATCCAGCGTCGAGCATCTGACTAATCAGAATGCTAGCATTTTTGGCACGTGATGGATAAATTGCAGCATCAGCTGTTTAGTTAGTGAGTATTATGAGGTGAACATGCTCATTGGAGCTATGAACTCTTCCAGCTCATACAAGGCGAAGAACAATGCCTGGAAACTGGTGGTAAGTCAAATTGAAACTGTTACATATCTAGCTGGTAGTCTTCTAGCTGATATGCATGTAACCAGCTGGTGGCTTTGCAACTAGATCTGGCTACAGCACTTAGGTAGCTAGTAGTTATGTTATTAGCTTGTAATGCTTTAGCTAGTGTGTTAGCTAGCTAGTTATTAGTGGAGTAACTTATTTAGTGGCGCTAAGCTTGCTAGCTAGTGCAGCTGAATATTAGCGATGTTACAATAATCAACCTCTGCATTGTACACTCCAGCTGGGTCCGTAGTCTCTGCTTTCCAGTGACGGCGAGTTGAATTTGCTTCCGCATCATTACACTGTGAACCATGCACAATATGGATAGAATGATATGATGCGATGGCCGAGTGTCATATTGGGGACCAGCCTAGGAGCTTCCACAGGCTGCTTGTAGCATCAGTCATCAAGAAAGTGGGAATGGCTGAGGTTTGTGTATCAGACTAGCTAGAAGAGATGGTGAACAGTTGAATTGTTGTCGAGCAAAACCTGGAGAGAGTGTCGCACGAAGATATCCCGTCCACAAATATATCTAATCGACAGCAGTGAAAAGAACGCTAACAATCAACACAGGAGGAGAGATAGTCATGGCCAACGCTTAAAAATCAGTCAAGTCAGCACTTGGCAGAAGGTAGATACTAATATACCTGCTTAACAACCAGGCATTCACGATACACTATTTTACTTTTGCTGTAGGGTAGTGCAGTGGTTGTACTTGCAGCTGATTCTTAATTAACAGAGTGGTCAGTTGATTGACTAAATGAATAGTTTTCAGACAAGAACAATAGGAGACACAAAAGCCAGCAAACCTTCAACAATTTGTGCGTGTGTATTTTAGCAACAAGCATGATGTAGAATAGCATCTGCCATGTTTGCTTAGTTCCGGAGTTCTCCTGCGATGTCCTTGAAGGAGTAGGTACAATACAAGCCTTGGTGTTGCGTTTAAACCCAACATACATGCAACGCATGACCTTTGGTCATTAGAAACATTGAAGAAACATACAGTACAGAGCGTTGTTTATTTCAAATGCTCATTACCATTTGTTTGCACACTAAGTGCGAGGACAGGCGCATGCATGGACCTCCATGTGAACAGAAAAAAGGAAAAAAAGTGTGCAAAGCGTTACTTGTTCTTTTGAAAGCGTCTGCTGGAGCTGTTTGTCTTAGAGTTATTTTAGTATGAGTTTAAGGGAAGCATTGAGAGAAATCAGTCTGTAAGCGGTAAATTTCCTCCTCTTAATTACTATTTGTTATACTATAACTTTGGTGTAACTGGAATCTGCTAGATCCCTACAAGCTTTTTGAGCCAATACTTGAGTTTCAGTTTTAGTTGGGTTTTTGTGTGCTTCTTTTGGTAGCTAGAACAATGGTACTCTAGTACTGATGAAGCTATTTTCCGTTTTTTCTAGCTAGCTAAAAATTAACAGCAGGGCCCAATACTGGCTCGACCAGGCAGTCCAGGACCTAGCTTATTTCCTATCAAGAACAACACAAAATGGCTGCTTTTGTATAATGACCTAACATAGCTATTTCAAAACAATTGTAGGATCGCTCAACGGGACTAGCAGTTTTGGCTCAGATTTGATAGATCAATACTTATAGCACCTCAGAATTGTTTTGTCCAACCAAACTTATCCGACAGAATAAATTTTTTGATTGTCATCAAATACAGGATTGATCCATGTGGTGTTATTGGTTTATTTGGACCATGGAGGAGGACGCTCTGTCTGTTGTCCCACAAGGCAAAGTGCTGTGTGGTGGGGGGTGCCTGCAGAGTGAAGGTGGGGGCTTTCCTTTATGAGGTGATACTTCTGCTATTGGTAAGAAAGTGCTGGAAGCTGGTTCTATTATATTATTTTACATAAGGCACTGAACCTGGAGCTATTGGAGACAAATTTTGCTGAAAAGACAATTACAAGTGACCTATCACCTCGCCCTAGAGCCAAACCTTTTCTTCCATCTACCTGCTCCTACCACTACCACACCCTGGAACATGCCCAAGGCAATTCAAGGCATCAAAGATGACTATAAACCAAGGGTGATTGTTGATGCCTGGACACTAACCCTGGGTGATTATTCATGCCTAGATACTAACCCTGGGTGATTGTTCATGCCTAGACACTCACCTTGGGTGATTGTTTATGCCTAGACACTCATCCAGGGTGATTGTTCATGACTAGACACTCACCCTGGGTGATTGTTGATGCCTAGACACTCACCCTGGGTGATTGTTCATGACTAGACACTCACCCTGGGTGATTGTTGATGCCTAGACACTCACCCTGGGTGATTGTTGATGCCTAGGCTGGGTGATTATTGATGCCTAGACACTCACCCTGGGTGATTGTTGATGCCTAGACACTCACCCTTGGTGATTGTTGATGCCTAGACACTCACCCTGGGTGATTGTTGATGGCGTAGGCTTATTGATATATCAGGTACTTTATGGGCTGTACATTTCTGGAACCCAGGATGAAGAGGAAGGATTCATTGGAACTTGCAAACTTGCCACGTCTATAGTGACTACTCCAACTCGATTCTGAGTAACCTCCAAATATATGTCAACCTTGGACCTAGGAAAGGGGAGAGAGGATGAGAAGAGGGAGGAGACAAGTGAGGGGGAGAAATGAAAGGAAAGGGAGGAACTGCTCTAGCCTTAGCCCTAGCCCTTCTCACGACAACAGTGTCTGGCTGGTGTTCACCTTGACAATATAATAATTGTTTTTATTAATTTAGTCTTTCATTAACTTGTCTTTTGTTTAAAAATAATTTAGACTTCTGCAACCACGTCCAGGGTCACTATGTAAATTAAAATTTACAGCAACAGCCTTTCCCCCAATTTGTAGTTTTGAGATGATTTGCTCACATGACATTAAAATACAAGGGGACAAAAAACCCTGAGTATATTGTTCTTTGCAGGTTGACTATCTTCCTACAACAAGCATCAGTGGGTTTCAAGCTGGGACTGCATTTGTCTGTCCATAGGACATTCTCGAACCCATCAGATGCCTCTACAAATTGTCTTGCCCACTCCAACCTATTGATCTAAAGATGCAATGGGGATTATAATTTTATTCGTTGCAAGTAAATATGAAATAAATCTGTAAATGTTATTTCCTTGCAGGGGGAATGATCATTAACAGCCACTACTTCAACACTATGGGCCAGACTTGAGCATAAACTTTTAGCATTGTTCAACAGCCTAACCAAGCTTAGTAGATCCCCCCTACCCCATATAGCAAGCAAGTAGCAGCCCCATGAAGCTGCCTCAGTTATTATTATTAAGCCGGTCTCCCTCTGAGCTAAATGAAGTCAGTATAAAGCCTTTAATCATCTGAAGCTAACACAACTAACACGAACCCTGTTTACGTCTCGTATCAACTGGAAGTAGGAGCTGTCCTAAAAAGTCCTTCCTACAGAATGGTCCTCAGTGACAATGGCTGTTGAGGAGCTCGTGCAGCTGATAGGCAGTTGTCTCATCATGAGTTATATATTCAACAATCTCTCTGACAGCTGCCATTATCTTGAGTTTCCTACTACCAGACCCCCCGGCTATTGTGTGCATTTCACGATAGTGCTAAGCCCAGCCATGTAGCCGTCATATATACTCCTCCTCCAAGATCCTAACAGTGGTGACTTCAATCCTTTAAAATGAAGATATAAAATTCTGTGCTTCTTGGAAGTTGAATAAACAATCTTCTCGCTAAAAGTCATGAACTTGCACGATCACATGCAACTCGTTAACAATCCATTCCACCAAATAATTAATAAATGTTTTGTGTTTCGTGCGTTTTTATGTTTGGGAAATGCACATGGGACATTGTATGTTGGGTTTAAGCACAACGCCAAGTTTTTTTATACTTGTACTGTAGCTGGTCCCTCGCCAACTCCAATAGCAAAACACACCGAGTATGGTATGTGCGATATACAACAATTAAAAAATTAATTAGATAAAGTATTAGTAGGAGTGCTTCCTCCTCTCTGCTGGTTGATTTGTTGAAGTTCGGCTTGCCACTTTTTCGGCTTGTCACAATGGTGACAGATTCTGTAAAACTGCATAAAAAAAACAAGAAAACAAAAATTGTAAATGAGGTTTAAAAACTGAAACTATATATATATTGGTTAGTTTGGTGACCCTTTACCATTTATAAATCAAGAACAAATATGGTGGGACCCTACTTATCTGGTAGTGTGCAATTAAGAGGTTCCCGTAACTTTGAAATTCTGGATTTGCAACTTGATTCAATCATGAAGTACATGTGGGTGTGGCTAAACACTACAGGTCCTGTACACATCACCATAAACAGCTGCTCTCCTGTCCACCATTACCTACTGTGGACCACTCTTGTAATGTGCAATAATTGCAATAAGCATATATGCCGCTTGGTAAGCAAGGTTCCACTGTGCTAGTAATGAATGAGGCATTGTGAATGAGGCATTGTGTAGCGAGCGAAAGTGCGATGAAGAGAGAGGGGGGAAAATCAATTACTTTTAGCATAATTCCCAATGGGGGAAAACTTGAAATCCTCATTGTTGCCCTAGGCCCAAGCCTAGTAGTGCAATGCAGTGGCTATAGGTGCAGATGAGGTTTGTCTATAGCTTTTTCATATATAGCACTCAAGCGCTCTATTGTATATAGTGTTCATGCTTTAGTGTCCATTTGAATTTCAAGCTTCTAGATCACACAAAGGCAATCTTCAAGGTTTAGTTAATGGCATACTTTTGTTATGCTCCTTCCCTTATAGGACAAATAGAGTGTAGATACTTTACCAGAGCCTAAGGATCGTGGATGACGCCAAGTGCTGGAAACGAATGCAATAAAAAGTCGACTACAGTTATGATTGCTAGATAGAGATAGTTAAGGGAATCCATATACACTCTCAGAGATTGTCTGCTGATTTGAGTTATTGCTGGTTCAAATTTCTATGTTGTCTGTGGACTTGGTGGAGTTGATAGTTCTATAGATAAAAATGGTGGGTTGTGATCAAAAATTGAAGCTATGAAGCCATTCCATCAGCATTATCATCATACCTAGATCATACCTATATGTATATAGCTACAAGTATTTCTGTCAAATTTCATATAACCAGATATCTGTACAAGTGCATATTCATACCTATGGCTTCCAGAGTAAACCCACAGGTGTTGAACCATGTGAGCTCTTTTCTGCATATGCAGTTTCATTCTCACTTCCTCAGTTTCTACTGGGTGAACATAATATGTGACTAGATTTGAGGAAGCCTACTTAGCTTATAAAATTACTAGTGAGATTTTGGTACGAGAGTGAAGTGCAATGGTTGAACTCTATATACCTTCTGCAAGTTTAACTGACATAGACATACCCACAGTTCCGTTATTTTTCTCCCAAGCTGCGCTAATGCAATTATAAACAGTGTTATATGTTCAATAAACAGTATAAACTAGTTATCTGCTCCGTTTTGTATGCATCACGTAATAAGAGTTACGTTCACATGGTTGATATCATCAAGTTCACTCAAAGAAGAAGGGAGGAAAGGCAGTTTATTGGAAATGCTGGCTTGCAGAACTATTTTTAATGTAGGAGAAGTTTAGAGGTACCATCACTTCCATTTAGGTGTCCTTTGTCTTAGTAACAGCATAGTGACCTCTGTACCTTCTCTTATGTGCTAGTCTATGGATAAAGCCTGCGCTGTTGATAGTAGAAGTTCTTTACTGAGGTCAAACTATTGTTTACGATTGAGTACCTAACTGAACTAGCAGAAGTACAACAGTCCTCCCAGTTTGGTATTTTGCTTTACCAAGTGATTTCTAACTATGGTTAGGGAGCTCTAATGTTATACTCATGAAATCAAATCTTTGAGGTATTCTTTAGTTCCACTCTTTAGTTCCAGTCCTCCTAACTAGCACATTTCAAGTACATGCCATTCATAGGCCTCTGATGCTTCCCTAGCTCCATTAAAGTGTGGCCTGGAGTTGTGAAGCTATAGCTAGCTAGATGTGGTCTAGTTGATTACAATGTTCATGATACAACTATTGCCTAGGTCTTTTTAGGTGACCGAGTTGCTGCATTGCATGGTGATGCTGGACTTGATGTGACGGTTATGTTGATAGTGTTTGGTTCAAGGCAAATGACATTACGACAGTCTGGTGGGAACATTTCTCTAATTTGATACTGTTGTCTTTCTGGTGGCATTGGTAGGATGCTTGTGGATGGTACCCATGTATTGTCTTTTCTTCAGCATTTTGTGCTTGTCTTCAAGAATGCCAAACCAGGTTGGGAAATATTGAAGCGGATGTGATGCAGGCAGGGCTTTTAGTTATTGGTTTGAAGTAAGGCACAAAGTAGCTCTCACAGGGTCTATCTCAACCGAACCACTGACTCAGCAAAACTGTGCTTGCCGTGAGCACTCTGAATTGTGGTTGTTATGCGGCATGCTGCCACCAGCCTGGGTCACGAAGTGTTGGTTCACTCCTAGACACTGAACTGAGTTATATAAATTTGATTGTCATAACAGCACACCTCTTCTGATGTGTGTTCCATCCCACTCTGCCTGTAGTCCATGACCTATGGTTGGTGTTCTCAAGAGCACCAAGTCTCCCACTCTGAATAACCTCTCTCACTTTCTCTCGACCCTTCCTATCAACCTGCGACTTGTATTTACCGTCTCATTTTGATGAGCTACTTCCTGCAGAGCTTCCAGTCGGTCCTACACTCGCATCACATATGCAATCACATTTTCTGGCAATGCTGTTCACCTGTCCCTCTGAGTCTGTAGAGGTCCTCTTGATCTGTTGACCATACGGAAGCTCTGATAGGATGAATCTAGTGGTTTCATTCGGGGATCTCCTATACTCTCCAGTATTTGTGGCAGGACAAGGTCCCATTGACCTTCACATTCAGCAACACCTTCCAAAGCATTCCTTTGAGCGAAGCATTAAAACGCTCCATCATGCCATCACATTTGGGGTGGTACAGAGTCATCTTGATGGCCTTGACTCCCAGCAGCTGATAAGAGTTCTTGTACCAGTCTACTGACAAAGTTCAAGCCACACTTTATTAGAATTTCTGATGGTACTCCAACTCGTACAAGGAGAGCTACAATCTCGTCGGCGATCGTCCGGCTATCTGTGTTTGATCTTGGCAGAGATCCACAAGGGTCATATCTCTGACATTGTCTTGCTGTTTTTTTACATCTTGGGAACAATCTGCACATCTACTCACACGTTCATATGGAGGCGGCCAGAAGAATTCATCCTTGATCCGTTGTACCATCCGATTCCGTCCAAGCTTATGAGCTAGCGACAGTACCACGCGGTGTTGTTTTGGAAGAAGCAACTGCAGGTACTCCTCCCCCAGTCTGTTTGCCGCTCTCCTCCACAGCAGTCTATATTGGAGAAGACACTGAACTTGATCCTCTGCTGCCTTCCATCTGCCATCTCCAAAGTAGGGTCATTCTCCTGTTGATGTCTGAATTCATCTTTATCCTGGTCCAATGGGTAGCTAGGCTATCGTTGAACTGCATAAGCCTTCCTTTCTTCCTGTCATTCTGATCTAGTCTGTCTCAATCTCACGAGTACTCTGTCAGAATCCTCATTCTCAAGTTCCTCCTCTGTGCATGTCAGGCCTTCATCTTCCACGTCTAGGCCAGATCCATTCTCATGAAGGTAGCACCACTCTCAGTATCTATCTGTAAGTTACTGTTGTCTCTGTTTTTCCGCTTGTGCTTGGGTATGCACTATGTTGGACATCTTTGCATATATTATTCTCACCCAACATCCCAGATGTTCGGAAAATCCATCCCCAGTAGCATGTCATAACTGAGCTCCTTCTGTAGTGCTAGTCAACATCTCTAGCCTGTTCGCCACTTTCACTGTAGCTAGTGGTAGCTTCTCAGTTGTGCCTTTGTAGGCTTCCATCCAGATGCTCTTCTCTCTGGTTGTTGCTTCTTCTGGCACAGGTCAGCCCTTACAATCGTTCTCTGTGCCCTGGTATCCAGGAGTACTCTCTCCACATCTTTGTTCCCAATTCAGCCTGGTGTGATAATTCTCATTGCCACCTCTTTCTCCACAAGCTCTGCTTCTTGCAGTAATGAAAGAGGAGATGCCATGTTGATGTCTTCCATCTTCAGGTTCTTGCTGTTGTCTTTTTTCTCAATTTCTGCTGATGCAAAGTGCCTGTTGCACTCGAAACACCTCGGTCCCTTGACAGGTGTTTGGTTTCTGTCTCCAGTACCTCACTCTAGGTTGACTTGTTTCTGTTCCTGCTCTGTGAAGCACCAGTCCCGACTCCATCCCACTTCCCAGCCGAGGTTAGTGGTGTAGCCACCCCCTCCACATCATGTCTTCTCTTTGGTGTGGCTTACTTTGCCACTGTTGCGGCTCTTTGCCAGCCTTCTGTCCTTCCAAGCTATCATGGTAGTTCCATCGTCTGATGCTCATAAAGTCATCAGTTATCTTCATGGGGCTTGATTCAAGGTATTGGGTACCTGGTCCTACACATGGTTAGCCAGTGGTTTGGGCATCAGCTGAATAACTGCTTCCATGGCAAGCATCCGGCCACATTGGTCATTGTCTTGCAGTCGGCCATCTATTTCAGTGCCCAGGTTGAGATATCTCTTCCCACACTCCACCCAAGTTTCTCCAGACTTCCTCCTGAGTTTGTCCATCCTCTCTTTGTATGTGGCATATATCACCCGGTAGTGCTCATAGAGGGCTTATTTCATAGTGTCATAATCACTTCCGCTGTCACCATCCAGAGTACCACATACTTTGTTTGCATCTGCTTAAGAATGGGCACACCAGATTCCTGCACGACTGTTGTTTAGGTACTTCGTATCTGCCCAAGAGAACTTCAAACGATAGAGAACTTCAAACGATGCTTCTACATCTTCGCCCATCTGAATTTGGGGATATTGCTTTGAGTGTTGCTGCTGATTCCATTGGGGAGCTCAGCTCTGTCATTCGTCTTCCTGTTGCTCCTCACTCTTACGTCAGTCAGCTTGCATCTCTTGTGGGATGATGTATGTGAACATACTAACAGAGAAGGGGAAACTGCCAGGAGCATAGTTGACCCAGAAATTAGATCTAGCTTATAAGGCAGGCCTCTGTGCTTACAATACAGTGGGTTTCTAATGAATATCATTTACATAATCGCACTCTTACAGCTCTAGCTATAGTTATGAGTTTTGTCACCCAGTGACAGTAGCTGTTCCGGTGATCTCATTTTGAATTTTGTTATTGTCTTCTTGTAGATTGACCACCCACGATGCAAAAACATCTTAGTCTTGTACCGAGGAGCAGGATTAATCGTTGAGCTAGGTATTATTACCTTGTCTTGAGGAAGGAGGGTTATTATCTGTCCCGAGTTCAAGCTCGTCTCGAGTTAGAGCTGCATTGGGACTGAGCATCATCATAGTGATCCCTACTGAGCATGGCAGAACAGTTACTCCCCTGGAACTGCTTACGATTACCCACCTTCTCCAGGAATCTTGTCATGCCAGGATCGACATCCTAATAATGTGCAAGCATCAAGTGTTACTCATATTGTTAAACCAACTTCAAACTCTTGTTATTATAAAGCAGTTACGAAGTCTGGAGGTGATTCTGGCAAGGCTCACTGTTGTGACTTCGACTGCTGCTGAGATTTTGATGAGAGAACTGTTTTGGGTGTTGGGGAGACAAGAATGTCAGATAGAATAGTCCAACAAGTGCTCCAACATCCCAGAAGAGAGACATGTACACACCTCTGGAAATTTCCTCTAATGGCTCCTGTTGTAGTGTATTAGAGAACAGTTTTTGTTGAGTATTTTATACTGTCCTTACAATTTTCATTGCTGTCACCTGTTACATCGAGTGGTTCTTTAAAAATAACTTGTGATGAATGTGTAAACCCACTTCTATACAAGTATTGGTGAAGTGAGTCAACCTACTATCAAGGGGTTCCAACTCGCCAAAAGTAGTCATGGTGGAGAATTATCTGCAGGGCTGGACCTTCCAATAATCGGAGAAAGTGGAAGTTGCCACTACCCAATTGTTTGAGAGCTGACGCAGATTTCTGTATGTTCATTCTACTATGACTAGCTTCAAATAAGGCACCAACTCTGCACAGGCACGATCTAAAGAAGTGGTCGGCTGTAAGATAGATTTCCCTGTCTCCTCCCCCCTTCCCTTGACAATGCTTCGATGGTAATATATATTTTCACCAGCCTATTTCCTTGAACTTATTTCTCCCTTAATTAAGCTTTTCGTGTACTTAAAACTGCACAGCTGTAGAAGGAAGAGATCTTCTGAAAGTTCCTCAGGAACCAAAGGAAAAAATTATCATTTTGAGGGGTTCAGCACATAAACGAAAATTGATATAATCAGTACTTTGTCGAGTTTTGTCAAATCGGGTCACATATGTTGAATACATGGATACAAACATAGATACATATACCATGTGCAGCTGCAATACCAACTTTTCCATCCACTCTCCTGTGAGGGCTCGCTTCTCTCATCGACTATTTCTTTTAAAATCTGTATACTGACTTGGTGTATATGGTAAAAGGTCGTCTAACTGGTTGTGGTCTACATGGGGACAGTCTTGCTTCCTTTTTTAGTTTATTTTTGTTCCTATAATAGCATGATTATCCATGCGTGTATAAATATGTGTCTGATTGTTCACACACACCCCATTGAATAACTTAAAGTTATTAGAATGATGATTTTCTAGCTGACACATCATAAATTAAACAGATTTCTCATTCTAGCTCAAATTAAACAGATTTCTGTTTCTAACAGTTTGAATTCTTTCTATCAACTTCAATTAAACAGATTTCTCTTTGTATCAGCTAAAAAACATTTTTGTCATCATTTCAAATAATGTGCATTGGTCTTCTTCAAAGTACATTCCTGAAAAGTTTATAAAAATAACAACTTTATGTTTGCTATGGTAGAGAGTTAATGAGGAGGTTATGGTAGTGTTAAAAAAGTCAAGTGAAAGATACATCCTCCTTAGCGTATATTCAGTGTTACCAAGTTGAGTTGTGTAACAGTTAGTTACATGACCGACCACATCTAATTACTCATCTCATTCCTCATCAGCACAAACTGTATTTCCTTAAATAGGTATATACTGCAGGTTCAAATAATTTCACGTGTCCTAACAGTGCGATAAGTGAGGGTGAACACAATTTGAGTGTGTACACAATTAGGTTCACGCAAGCTCCTTTAGCTGCTGCCACATGTTCGTTGCACTGATTCCTCCTAGACATTATTGAGTTTGAGCCAATAAATCCTAACACAAAGAGAATGAGAGAAAATAGGGTCCGAACAAAGTTAGAAGCAAAGTTCAATTGTATATACAATGTGGCTTTCTTTACTCTGATGCTTATGTTCCGTGTGGGAAGCATTAGCCCCACCCACCTTCTGAATGAAAGCATGAGTAATCATCCAGTGGCAATATCAACAGTTTTATTTTGTCTTCTTCCTGCAGAAGTACAAGGTTGATCTAGCTCTGTGGGGACACCATCACTCCTACCAGCGCACGTGTCCTGTCAGTGATGGGACGTGTGTGGATGGTGCTCCTGTGCATGTGGTGATAGGCATGGCTGGACAAGGACTGTCACAAAACATCTTGTACGTAACTAATGGTTGCATCATTTCAACTACATACACTTCACGGTGCATCATCATGCATGCAGTTTGAGCCATACCCATGTAGATAATAGACTGCTGCCTCTCGTAGATACTCTTTGGTTTGACCTGACTGGGTGATTCTAACTGGTTCATTATCAATCCCTCCTAACCGTCCAACTCCCATATTTTCTCTAATGCTTACCTTAGGCACTAAGACCCTCTGGTGTCCAGATACAGCTTGAATGTATACTTTGATTCAGGCCAGATTGCCTGGCTGCTGTAATATTTCCTATTGTAACATTGGAATGGAAATAGCATAAGTTTAGTATAAGACTTAGCTCCATTGAGGAAAGCAAACAAAACTATACATTGCTACATATACAACACTACATGCACAAAGAAATCCATCCTGGAGTGAGTTCTTTCGAGAGAGAGAGAGAAGGAATTTCAGGTAAGTACAGGATCTGTGTAGCCTTGTTTAGCAGAATGGCTTTCAGAAACAGCAGTTAAGGATGAGGTTGGACCTGAAATCTTTCCCCCCCTTTTTTCCTTTGGATAATTTTGGTCCCAGAAGATAATTTGTTTCAAGAGCTTTCCAATGATGTATATACTTTATAAGGCTTGTAAGTCTGTATGGTGATGACAAGTATACTTCCTTATAAACTGTACCCTGATTACCTGAAAATCCTCTACATCTAAAATTCTTGAACATGCGTATGGAATTTGAGCTTTGACCATTAATTGTTGGTCAGCCTTTTGGTAAATATAGCTCTTCACAATTGTAGCTAGCCAAGGTTTTACAATATATGAGACCATAATTCCCATAGTGTTATACATATTACTGGTCAGGCTAGTTAGGTGTTTAATTTAATCAGGGCCGGAAAAACTGTCCGACCACTTTTTGATAAGTGACCTGATTGATCTAATCCAGTTGGCTTCCCATTGGAGGGGCCATTACTCTTACCTACACCCTTCCCCTTCTCCTCTTGTGGCCTCAGGTCATGCATCAGCCACTAAAACATCGAGGCCTTAACTGACACCTTAACTTAGCTGACTTTGGCCTTGCTAAATTGTTTCAGCTAGAACAAGTTCAATGGCATTACTGTAAATGAGTGCTTTACAATGACAACATTTGTCCCAGCTAGAGAGTGTCCAAACAGAGCAGGTGGTCACAGGTTGATGAAGAGTGGCTGAATAACCTGTGATGCTTAACTTTTAACATTGCTTGTGCAGGCATTCTGCAGCCTCAATTGGAAGCTTGAGCAGTGTGCTAGTGAAATAATAGCCAGCTTAAACACCTTCACTGTCATACAGCAGTTCAAGAACCACTGAAGTCATTACTTGAAAGACAGATCACAGAAGTTAAAAGAGGTACAATTCCTTTTTCCAGATGCCGCCTTTTGGCACAACCAACACACCTCAAGGTTCAAGTAAGGGTATACAGATCTCCTCAGCCACTTACGGAAAAGCAGCCAAAGTTTGTCCAGGCAAATTTCATGTCAGCAGGAAGTGCAGGCAAGATCACACAGAGACACCATTCCTAAGGTGACACCACACATGGTGGTTGATCAGCCTGATGGGGCAGGCAAAGGGAGAAGATATCTTCCTTCTGTAAATTTTCTTGTTGCCTGTAGACTGTAGAAGAGTTTACACCGGAGGGCTCGGTGGAACAATCACCACGTGTTCAGCATGAGATGCCGTGATGAGGAAATTCTACCAGCAAGTTTAAGGATGAAGCCTCCCATTAAGACCAATAGCGGATAGAGCCAGAAAAACATTAGTCCTACAGAAGAAGCAGTAACTTAACAGCTGAATATGAAGATGTTGAAGCCAAACTGGAACTAGCACTTGGAAGTGAGGCTTCAGACCCTTTTTAGTGAAGCAGCAGAGAAGACCCATAGCAAACCCAAGCAGAACCAGCTGGAGACAATTTTGGAGAGAAGGAGATTGAAAGCAATTAAGTTTCAACCCCAAGACTTGAACAGATGGGTGGTGAATCTGACAGAGAACAACCTTTCTCCAACTCAGGAAGAAGTGGGTTTTAACTTGATGGATACCATAGCTGCAGTGGAAGAAATAGCCAGTAAGCTGGAGGATAACAAGGCACATGAGCTTCGAGGAAGAAAATGTGGAATTTTGAGAAGAGCAAGGAAACTAAAGGACAGCCTGATGAAATGGCCCTTGGAGAACAAAGGAAGAGGTTGTAATCTTACCAGCAGACAAGGGGACGACAACAGTTCTGATGACAAAGGACAGTTACATTTCAAATCTGACAGGATTGCTGAAAACCAAAACATATGGAATACTGAAGTGGGATCCTACCAAGGCACAGTGTATCATCTATTAAAGAATATGGAGAAGATGGGAGAAATGCATTATACAATAGAATTAGGCCCACTGGAAGTAGACCACCACTGATTTATGGGCTGCCTAAGATACATAAACGGTTAACCTGAGGTTCCCCTTAGGCCAACTGTGTCTTATATATGTGCACCGTCGTATAATCTTTCAAAGTTCATAGCATATTTGATATCACCTCAAGCTGGAAATTCAAGTACATAATTATGTCCAGGATTCTGGGCATATTCCAGGTGAATGTTTGGCACAGGATGTGTGTCTTGCTAGTTTTGATGTTACGTCTCTTTTTACCAATGTTCCCATTGATGAAACCATGGAATTAATTTTTGGAATGTTGACGAAACACGAGAGCTTGCGTGAGAGGACTACACTAGGTGCTGACAGGATTTCTTAACCGTTGGAGCTGTGCTTGAAATCACCTACTTCAGGTATCAAGAAAAATACTACGAGCAGAAAGAGGATGCAGCAATGGCCAGTGGTAGCCAATCTTTATATGGAATTCTTTGAGGAATTGGCACTCACAACTGCCCCACTGAAGCCAAGGTTTTGGGAGAGATATGTGGAGGACACCTTCTGCATTATGAAGAAGGGAAGTGAGCACGAGTTGTTGGACCATCTGAACAACATCAGACCATCCATAAAGTTTACCATGGAACTTGAAATGGACGGATCATTGCCCTTTCTGGTTGCGATCTACACAGGAAGATGGAAAGCTAACTGCAACCATTTACAGAAAACCCACGCACACCAACCGGTACCTTGATTAGATCACATCATCCTATCCATGTCAGAATAGTAGTGGTTAAGAGCTTGTATGATAGAGCCAGGAGAGTAGTGACTGAGAAGGAGGACCTTTGGAAGGAACATCATTTGAATAAGGTCTTTATAGATAATGGTTATCCACTCATCAACCTTTAGTCTGCAGATACATCTAAATGCAGAAAGGAAGATAAGTACACCGATACACAGGCAATGAGGGGTTTAAAAAGAAAGATCCTATGGTAGTAATTCCTTGTGTAGCATGGATAAAAGATATCAGGAGGGTCTGCAGGAAGTTCAATATCAAAGTTGTCTTCAGGTCAGGAAGAACTCTGAGGACACAACTGAGCAGAGTGAAGGATGTTATACCAGCTAATATGCACTCATGTGGACCACATTCCTTGTAGCTGCGGGAAATACTACATAGGGGAGACCATCAGAAGACTGGAGACCAGAATGAAAGAAAGAACATCAAGATGCCTGTAGAAAGTATGCTAAAGAGAAGTCTGCAATTGCTGAACATGCATGGGATAATGGACATCCTATTTTGTGGGAGGAAGCCACCATCTTTAGGCCAGAAGACAGAAGGAACTGCTAGTGAAGGAGGCATTGCACATCACCCTAGAGCAATGTGTGAGTGGTTCAATCGAGACCGTGGAATGGACTTGCCTGGCTGATGGGTAGCCATTCTCAAGAGCCTGAACTTGAAGCCACGACCACCATAATTATCTTACCTTATCTTGTTTATTTTTATTATTTTTGTTTGTTTGTTTGTTTGGTTTGTTTGTTTGTTCATTGGTTTATTATTATTATTTTTTTTTTTCTTCTTCAATATTGTATATTTTTTTTCTTTTTTCCAAACCTCGTTTGATGATGTCGTTCACTGCCGCATGCCGTTGATGTCTTCCCACACTCCGCCTACAGCTGAGGGCATGCCTACCTAGGGCATCAACAGCAGTCCCACAAAGGTGGCAGGAGTGGGGCCCACAGACTGCTGTTCCCAAGCGCAGACCCACAGCAACCCTCACAGTGTTGTCATCCATCCGCAGGCCTAGAGCTGTCATAGGCAATGCCCTCAGCCAGGCACCCGACTCCTTGGTGGACACTGAGAGAAGACGGGCACGCTCCTCATCATTTTCTGCACCCTGTAGCAGCCGTTCAGCAGCAGAAGCAGCCCGCAAACTGTCCCACCACTTCTGCTTGCAAGCAGCAGCACCCTCAGGAGGCTGGTGATCATGTCCCACTGACCAGCATGACTGCGCCTCGACCACGAAAGGAGCAGGGAGTGACCTGAAGGATGGGGGAAGGATGGCGTTGACCAGCTCAGATGAAGAAAAAGTTGAGGCCAGAAAAGCAGAGGGAGCGACTTCAACGGCGCTGCGGATCCCCAGACCCCCAAACTTCACTGGAAGAGTGGCTTGTGACCACGCTGAGCTACCTGGCTCCAGAAAGGTGTTGGTAATATACTGCATAGGATTTCCCGCAGACAGACATCGTAGGTCTCCAGGATGGCTGATTGAAAGCAAGGGGCGGTGCGAATGACATGCAAAAGCTTCGGGAGGGCAAAGCAATTGCGTAACAGTACCAAGGCATCGTGAGCCGACAGGAATTTCAGTCGTTCACCCAACCTTCTCAGAGCCTCCACCTTGTCAGCCAAAACTGCTGAGATACACGTATTGTACCCAACAACTGAGCATTAGAAGGGGGCACCAATTGTGCACCAGGGAGTGAACCGAGAGGGGTTCCACATGTAGTCATGTCATGGCTTATAATCTCGCACTTCGCCGTGTTCAGCAATAAGCCCAGCTCAACAGCATCCCCCATCACTTTCAAATCATGGATTAGGTCTTGGCAGTTCCCACCTAAAGTGACATCATCCAAATAGAGCACATTGAAATCTGACCTCAATTGCCGACTGTGTTGATGTAGTGTTAGCAGAAAAGTAGTGGACCCAAAGGATCTCCCTGCTGTACTCCCTCAACTGATGAAATAGACCGGTCACCCCATTGGAGGATGGAAGGAGCAGCGTACATCGAATAGACAAAATTGTAGATTGTCGGACATAGAGACTGAACAGCCTCGAGCATACGATCCCTCCGGATGGAATTGAAAGCATTGGTAAAATCCAACTTCACCATAGCCTGATCGGGGCTCATGTTGTTGAGAAAGCTGCGGGCAGCATGCACTGCAGCTTCCGAACCACCACGGACACCATAACCCAGTTGGCAAGGGGCCAAAAGCTGGGCCATGTCTGTGACAACCAGATTGCATGCCACCTTAGCTACCAGACGTCTCAAGGTGCATCCCACCGCGATGGGCCGCACTCCACCCCTCTTCTTTTTCAGGGCCACCAAGGAAGCGCCAAAAAAGAGAGGTCTCACCACCTCCGGAGTGTCCCCCCATAGCACCAGATAACAGAAATCCACTAGGGCAGACAGAAACGGGCTCTCCAAATTTTCTCCCAATGATTGAAGCAGGTCTTTCAAATGCTGAGGACGCAATTTATCAGGACCCCCAGCTGAACCACCTGGGAAAGACCTAATAGCCTGTACAATGTTCTTCTCAGATATCTCAAATTCTACTGGAAAGTTTGCATCAGGGGGTGGCGGGTGTTTAGCTTGCAGAGCGGTGAAAGTATCAACACTGAAATCTGCCAGCGTATCATCCGAGCTAGCCAGCCTGATGGCACCCCTGAAATCTCCCTCCTCAATCTTAGTGGCAACCCTGCGGGCCAAATCAAACATAGGGTCAGGGCACTTTTTAGCCCATCTACTATGCCTTGTGCCTAGCTGTGGGGTGACAGTGGTGGAAGTTTCTTCCTGGAGCTGGTATTTCACGATGGTGGACAATGACTCAGTGTGCTTGCCTCTCCATGGCTGTCTCAGGCACCTGGGAGCAAAGAGGAAGAGTCTGTTCCACGATGCTACAGAATTAAACCTCACTATATCCTCCAGAATAGAGGTCAGCTTGGAGCTACATAGTTGTCTTGCCGACCTCGGGATACGGCGTAGCACTCTGATATTGGGAATTGTCGCAAGAACTGGCGATGGCGACGAGGTCGAGGAGCGTGAGGAAGAAGAACCACGTGGTGATTGCGATGGAACCTTATTCAAAGATGTTCCTACTGGTTTTCGAGGAGGTTTACCAGAGCCAGGGCATCGAGCAGTTAAAGGACCATGGGTCCTCATCAAACCAGTTGAGATGATAGTTGAGATGATAGACATGGACCGCAAGCAGACAGCACAAACTGCTGACTCCATTTTATTATTATTATTATTATTATTATTATTATTATTATTATTATTATTATTATTATTATTATTATTATTATTATTATTATTATTATTATTATTATTATTATTATTATTATTATTATTATTATTATTATTATTATTATTATTATTATTATTATTATTATTATTATTATTATTATTATTATTATTATTATTATTATTATTATTATTATTATTATTATTATTATTATTATTATTTTTAAATATTTATATTGTTATTTTATTTATTGGTTTTGTTATTGTTATTTTATTTATTTATTTTGATTGGTTTTGATTGTTGTATTTATTATTTTATTATTTTGTTTATTTATTATTTAATTTTTGTCAATTTATGTATTAGTTATTTATTTATTATTTATTATTATTATCATCATAATGATTATATTTGATTATTTGTTATTATTATTATTATTATTATTATTATTATTATTATTATTATTATTATTATTATTATTATTATTATTATTATTATTATTATTATTATTATTATTATTATTATTATTATTATTATTATTATTATTATCATTATTATTATTAATATTATTATTATTATTTTTACATCGGTTCACATTTTGTACACATGTGCCAATTCATGTACTGGACATGTGTGCCATTACATGTGGTAGATAGCTAGCTATGGGTATATAGCAGGCTCATGCAAGTCTTGTCTTTGATGAAGGCTAGGGCATCTACTTGAAAAGTCGGGAGAATGCAATTTCAATTTGATTATTGAGAAGGTTATTTTAATATCAACTAAGAGTTCATTAAGAGTGTTTTAGTTTGGCATCAGCCAACTCTATGGCATATTTTGTAGTATGTATGCAGTGAAATATTTTTTGCAAGTCAACTCCATCGTATTGTGTGGACATGCCTTATATATATCTAACACCAAACAGATCGTCTACTTTTGCCCAGCATACATATATACATCTTACTTAAAGTCCCTGGTGATGTTGGGTATATGCCTCTGATAGTAGTATGTATACACTTTAATATTGTTCTTGCAGACGTGTCAAGCCATCCTACTTTGAAATAGTTGATGACCAGCATTATGGCTACACCAGGTTTACTACTAACTCCACTACGCTCCTGTTTGAGTTTATCAGAAATGATGTGAGCAGTGGAGTTGGGGACTCCTTTACTATTTCCAAATAGCAATAGTTTCTTATGACTGACTCAATGTGTTGACTTTTAAGTTGGAATATTGTTTATTATTGCACTTTTCCTCACTGCACAATGATATTAGTCTGGTGTGACAGTCTTTAAAACTGCTCATTCGCTACTTGATGTGTATGTAGTTATTTATGTATAATAATTCTATTTGTAAAAAAGGGAAAAGGGGTAGGAAAAATAAAGGTGGTGGGTGTGGTGATTGAGTCGGGGCTACAGGGAAACTCAGTTTACATCGTGGAAAGGAAAGCCTCCACCCCACCTAAAGTTTGACAGTGCTACCATTGTTGAAAATGAAATCGATAATATTGATATATAATATGTTGTGTACTCACGGCATGTTTTCCTGTAATAATATATTGGAGAGTAATTACACATATTCCACTGATATTTAACGCTCTGCTGAGGGTTAGTGTAGTTTTGAACAAGAAATATGGCAACTCTTCCAAGACAGTTGAGGCAGTTCTTTTGGATGATGTCTATCACTATAGTTATAAGAGACTATAGTTATAAGAGTTATAAATATAAAATAAACACGCTTATCGAAGCTGTATTAATGCTCATGAACATACGTGCCCATCCACTTTATATGGGGCACCTGTTTACAATTAGGGAAGGAAAAATATCTGACAATGACGACAGAGGCTATGGTCGAAGCTACACAGTCACGTATAAATAAGGAAATTTGTTAAGATGGGTGAGCAACTAAATGACCGCTTTGAGCGATCCTTTTGTTGGCCTTGCTGAAGTTTGGAAGTTGGTCTCATTCCCAAAATGCTAGGCAGCAAGTTGGATTCTCACTCAACTGATAAATTTAATTTAAAGGACTCAATGGTGTATTGTTTGCATGATTGTGTGTACAAAGATAAATATAACACATCAAGGAAAGCTTCCGCAAAACTTCTTTCGTTAATAAATTCATTAGCGACTGAAACCAAGTCAAGTGAGTCAGTTAAATCTTTGTGGACATGGAGAAGCAAGCAATTATTAAGCCTTACTTCAGTCATCGTAGACCTTGTGTACGTTAAGACACGCTTCAGTGCAGAAAAGGTTCTTTCAGCCATACAGATGTAACAGGGATTGTTAGATAGAGCAGAAGGAGCTGACACAGTTGGTAGTATTGTTTTGAAAATGCTTTTCTTGTTCATTACATCACAGATCATCTGTACAGAAGTGACTTTCTTCACTTCAGAGCTACCTTGTTTGACAACATCTTGTAAGAGTTGGTGTCTGGCTAAGTCTGACATATTGACATCTTTGTATATAGCAAGATTTCTTCAGCTCTTCGATGCTGTCCTCATAATCATTACCATTTGCTGCACTCGCAAGAGTTTTTTCAATTGCCAGGATTGATGGAATATGTTGTTTACTAAACCTGTCTTCCAACTCACCATAGAGCAGGTCACACGCTTCAAAGAACATTTGCCGAAAGTATGCCTTTGCAGACATAAAAAGGTGTGGTTTACTCCCACTTTCAAAACGTGGAGAATGCCTTCTGCGAGGTAATTCTGGTTGGCCAATATGAACTTTTCCGCAAAGTTGACACACTTGTCATAAAACCTGTCGAAATTTTCATCTGTCCTGTTTCGTTTGAAGAATATCTTGGCAGCATCAACAGCAGTGAGTGCTTCATGCAAAGCTATGTCTTCTTTTTGCAAAGTGAAAGAAACTTGCTCTGTTGCACTAAATAAAAAGTGACTGAGTTGGAGACCAAATAAAGTGCTGAATTTTTCCAAAAAGTGCATCAAGCCAGCAGCCTTTAAACCATATTCATTGAATTAATTTCCTCCAATGCCTCTAACAATAGAGTGTAGTCTTTGAGAATGGCTTCTATTGCAACAGTTCTTGCTGTCCATCTGGTAGGACATAATGGCTTCAGACTAATACCTCCACTTGTCTCCTGTAACTTCAATGAAAAGAGATGTCGTTTCGGAGATAGACGAATGAGCTTGCTTATTTCCTTCACAGTTTCGAGACCATCTCTGTTATATGCAAGCTTCCTTCCAACATCCTGTAAGCAAAGATTCAGTGAATGTGCACAACAATGCGCCGAAGGGTATTCATTTCTAAACCTTGTTGCCACACCAGATTTTCTTCCCTGCATGTTGGCAGCTCCATCATAAGCCTGTCCTTGACATAATGATAATGGGAGGCTACATTGAATCAGTAGATCTTTGATTACTGTGAAAAGAGTCTCTGCTCTAGTGTCAAGAAGCCAATTGAATCTTCTCGTACTTCATAGTCAGTATATTCACCCAGTGGATGGGAACAAATCGAGCTGTTGACTGTTGATAACATCGGTTACCTAATCAGCTATTACTGAGAACCATACTGGTTCAGTCTTTTTCATTTTCTTTAAAAGGGTTCGAAGTAGTGTCTGCCCTAGAATAAAAATTTGCTCATTAACTGACTGATGACTAGTGAATCAGTTTTCTTTGATCCCGTTTTTTATAGCTTCATTATTCTCACTCCAAACCAGCAGAAGCTGTTGTAAGTTACATTCTGAATCAGTATGGCCTCTTATAGCTATTGCTTGACGAGTAAGATATTGTATGCCTTTTAACTCCATTAGCAGTCCTTCTCTTCGGGTTTGCTGAAGTTGTTGCATGTGGCAGCTCAGCTGGCTCGCAATTGTTGGCATCCCACGAGCTATCCATTTTAATTTTGCTTCTCTATGGGTATGCGAAACTTCATGTCCTCTGAACTTTTCCAAGGCTTTTTTCCAATTCTGGAATCCTGATTTAGTAAAAGCCCTGTCTCCCATTTTACTGAATGAAAGTAAACCATGCTTGTTGCCAATAAAGACAAAATGCTTTCTTTTGTGTAATGCAAGTACTAAGCCAAGGAAACTCTTTATACCACTTTGGTTGAAAATTTCTCTGTTTAGATACCAGTAGTGCTAGTGTTGTCTTATCAACTGGTTGAAAAGCTTCTACATCGCTACTATATACAACATTGTGACATTCACTGATTTGGAAGTTTCAGCATAATTAGGGGTTGGTAAGATAGGAGTGTTTGAGTTTATCTCACTTGAATGCTGCTCTACATTTTCTGGACTTCCATGTTGAGCATCTCCATTTTCATCACTGCCAAGGACACTATGTAGCAACTATCAGTATGGGCCTGCAAATCAACTTGGTATCTAGATAATAATGTAGCTGGTTATAATGCTATGTGTCCATGTGGTCTAGATGCTGAGCTTGCAAGTTGGTTAATTGGCATTATAATAATTATGCACAAGTCAAGTGTCAGTGTAGGCACCTCAGTGCACTAATCGATTATGGTTAAATTATAATAGCATGCACAAGTCAGTATAATTATATAGGCACCTAAGTGCACTAATTAAACCATGACCATCTAGTATATCTAGTGTATGTTCTTTGCAGTCTGCCTACATAACTTGCAAAAGTTCTATCTGTAATTACACAAGGCAGTTCGTGAATCAAACTAAACATGTTGACATTGACAAAAAATGAGGGGGGGGGGGGGGGCCCAGTATAAAAATGGGGAGGGCCAGAGCCCCCCCCTGCCCCCCTGTTTTCTCCGCCACTGCTTTACCTAGAGTGGAGGAGTTGTTTGCTGCTCTGAATGGTGGAAGGTATTTCACTAAACTTGACATGTCTCAGGCTTACCTACAGTTGGAGTTAGAGAATGACTCTCAACAGTATGTCACTGTGAATACACACAAGGGGTTATTTCAGTACAACAGGAGTATCAGATGCTCCATCTATTTTTCAAAGGTAGATGGAAAATCTAGGTATTTCTGTGTATCTCGATGATATTTTAGTGACTGGGAGCACAGAAGAGCATATGGAGAATCTTAATTGTGTCTTGGGCAAGCTAGAATTAAGCTCAATAACAAGTTGACTTTACATTGCGTGCAGTACTAGTAGTAACATAGACTAGTACAGTATCAGCTAAGATGGTACATCTAGGCATGTAATGCCTATCACCAGACCAAAAATAAACAAATGTTTCAGCAAACTTAACCTTGGCTGAAATACTGCAGTCAAGGATAGGTTAGCTACCATCTAGCATGAATTTATATGTCGTTTATCACATCCCTTGCAGCTGTGAGAAGGTGTATACATGTAGGAGGAACAACAAGGAAGTTGGAGACTAGGATAAAAAATTAAGGATACCTGAGATGTGAGGAAGTCTAACAAATACAAAACCAACCACTTGATCTTGAAGACTTCAGCAATGGATAGCCAGCATATGGAGTGATGGAGGTTGCACAACCATCTCACACACAGGGATCAGTGCCTCAGAGTAGGAAATGAAATTTGAAATGCGTGTCTAGCCAAATGTGTTCGGTTCTTGTCTACTTAGCATTTTCAAGCCTGCTTATCTGCGCATATCTCGTTTGAAAATCTTGCCAACTATATATACAAATGTTTAGCTTCACATTTCTATTTCGTGATGAAATATGAAGACCAAAATAAAATGCTCTGTGGTATTTGACCAGATCCTCTCCCACTGTATGTGCATACATTTGGGAGTCTGATACATGACAGAATCAGAGAAACTGAACATAATAATCATGAGATAGAGCGAAAGTTGCATCAGCTCCAAGATCAATTCCAAGCAAACTATAATAAATGCTAATAAATGCTATGCCTAGAAAGTTTATATTGTGCCTTATAATATTTATGTCATGTGATAATCCAATAACAACGTGATGTAAGATGCAAAAATGAACTAGCTAACATGTTAAAGTCACATGGGTGCATATCATCCTTTATGTTTGATTGCTTGAAGAAACACTACCAAATTATGTTGGGTGTAGTTTCACAAGCACAGTCTTGATAGTTGAGATCTAGAAACTACATAACTCTGCCACTCCATTCCTGCTTTAGCACTGTATATTCCTAGGGAGTTATTCAAATATAATACAGCAAAACAATTGTGATCAGGGGTGTGACTATAGAAAATTGTCATAATGTTTTTAAGAAGTTGTCAACACTATATAAGTCAGGGTTTGATAGGAAGAGCATTTTAGGGAGTAAATCTGATGAAGAATGCTAATCAATTGGCATAGGAGCAGGTGGAGCCATGTAGCACTCTGTGCATCGATAAAATGAGGAAAACAGGAAGAGCGCATAAATCATTCAACACAAGAGAACAAGCTGATCATAAATCTACTGTCTATTATTACCATGGCTAGTATAGCTTTCATCAACCAAAAAATATTTCTTTTCATTAGTGACCGTTTGGTAGCAAGGGAGGCTTGAGGAATGTGGCTACCAAGAAACTCAAGTTTTCTTTGTTGATAATCAGCACCTGATATTATTTGGCATGTTGGAGCAGATACCATAAAAGCTGGTTGTTAGCCTAACCACTTATATCAAGGACCACGGTTGTTGTTGTTTTTTGTTGTTGTTCAACATCTATTGTTGATTTCAAGGTGTGTCTACTGCTTGCTCCCACCGCCCCTTACACCGCCCAAATAAAAATGAGGATGGGTGCTTGACAAGTGCGTAGCGCACGGTCGGCAGGCGAATAATTATTGCATCCCTATGAATGGCCCTAGTTATGACATACGAGAGCCAGTCTAAGCGCTTCTAAGGCCCAGAAGCAACTATATAGCCTTCAGCTCCAAGCAGTTTTGCCATAGCTACTGTTTAGTTATAAACAGAAAAGAAATTGCTATATAGCTAGTGAACAAGATCAATACGCTTCTAAGCTTTAGCTTAGCTAAGTGTCGAAGTGGTAGTTTGATGGTCCGGCAGATTACAGCTTTGCCAGTGCTAATTCCAAATTCCCCCCCCCCCCCCCCCCCCCCCCGTAGTATCGCAGGCGACGTTTACTTATTAATTCTTTGTCAACAACATTAGCTGCGTGTGCCGACTAACAAAGGGAGTGGTGACGAAGTTCGGGTGGCAAAGTTCGGGTGGCGAAGTTCGGGTGGCGAAGTTCGGGTGGCGAAGTTCGGGTGGCGACGTTGGGGTGGTGAAGTTGGGGTGGCGAAGTTGGGGTGGCGAAGTTGGGGTGGCGAAGTTGGGGTGGCGAAGTTGGGGTGGCGAAGTTGGGGTGGCGAAGTTGGGGTGGCGAAGTTGGGGTGGCGAAGTTCGGGTGGCGAAGTTCGGGTGGCGAAGTTCGGGTGGCGAAGTTCGGGTGGCGAAGTTCGGGTGGCGAAGTTCCGGTGGCGATGTTCGGGTGACGAAGTTCGGTTGCTTCTTACTCTACGAAGCAGAGCCACTGTGGAAGGTAGGACTATCTAGCTGTTTATTGTCCAGGTAGCTAACTTATCTGACTATAAACTGGGCTAACACAAAACTATCATTTCTAAAAGAACCAGAATGGGAGTCCCAAGTTGTCTTTTGTGACAAATGATAGTCACAAGCTAGCTACCTAGCTCTAGCAAACCTATTAGTTAACCACTCTTTGTATTCCACATTGTCATATGGTTATGTAAAGTTTATAAGGTAATAGTATATTATGCCATACCACAGAGATTAAGCTACAGCATATTCCAGAGGATATCCAACAGCCTAGCATTTCTACATGTCTAAAGCAGAGCCTTTAGCACTAGGTAAGTTTGACATAGAAATGTTATACAGCAAAGAAATTGCTAGCTAGGTAGTGAATGACAGAGTAACTTATCGATGGTACTTCTAGGCTTTAGCTACTTGCCCTAGCATTGATGTGGTGGTTTTTTAAAATTAGCAAACAGCAAATCTAGGCTGTGCTAGTGCCAAATACTGGCTCGTAGACAACTAGTGCATATTCAGGTCACACTCATCTTCTGTAAGCAAAATTTATAGTTAGTACCCAGAAGAGAGTGGTAACCAGCACAATTTATTGTTGCATCCTGCTTTCTATAAGTTATCACAGAAGGTAAGATGATCTATATAGCTGTTCAGCATTAGGTAACCAACTAAAAGCTTGGCTATCAACTGCCCGACAATTCCTTCTAGAAGCTCAGATTGCAACACCGGTTACTTTGCTCTTCATGACAATTATGACCATGAGTTAGGAAGCTTGCTTTAATAAAATGCTACCTGTTAGTTTTGCTAAAGTTAATGTAGCTAAAGTAATTGTATCTAAATTGTATCAATTGAGAGAGTATTAGTAGATAGATAAACTGCTTTTATGGATCATTTTCATCTTGTCTCCAAATGCAGGTGAATATGTTCTGAACGAGGAAACTGCAAAACCAGTTCTTCAATGAGTAATTGTTTACAATTGAAATGAATAACCTGTGAAATCATGAACAAGGATTGAATTAGAGTAGGAGGGGCTGGAAGTGAGTGGGGGAGTTACTTGACAACTGCGATTGGAGGGTAGCTGTAAACTATGTTGAGGTGAGTTAGTTCTTTGGAAGTTGGAAGATGCAAGAAGTTCCACTGCCACTGGAATACTGGTAGTTACAAATATCAAGTGAAGCATTGGCTGGTCATGTGTTCCTCCATAAAAATGCCCTCATCCATATAGCCCTAGAAGTTGGTTGTCGCAATAGGCACTTGGGGGCCTGTCCAAATACTCAAGAAAAATATCTGGGTCAGATGGACACTACTACATGCGATTCCATGCCTATTTCAAGACGGTTGCTTATAAAGTTACCGCCAAATATCGCGAGTTTAGCGCGCGCGCTCGCTCGAATGTGTTACTCACCGCGTCAAGCGTGTTCTGGACAGGTCGAACAGACTAACACTATCTATTGTGCACCTGACTCATCATACTCAGTCTTTCACTACCATACGATCCCCGACTATCCTTGAATATGATTAAGTCCAGGGGCTGAGACACCACTTTCAAAGTGGGGGGGCTGACAATATAGGGGGGTATGAACATGATGCAGCTGCAGGGAGTGGATTTGGGAGGTAACGACCTAGTGGAGCTGTATTTTTGTTGAAGTGAAAAATAGTTTTAATCGTAATTACCAAAATACTTTTTACACTCGTCATAATATGCTGACACAAGTATCTTGGCTACAGAAATCAAATCTAATGAGTCTGTAAGTTCTTTGTGCACATGAAGCATCAAACAGTTATTCAACCGTTTTTCAGTCATGGCTGAACGTAAGTAGGTGAAGAGACACTTGAGGGCGGAAAATGTTCTTTCAGCTGTAGCAGATGTGATGGGTATGGTCAGATAGAGTCGAAGCAATTTGTGTACAGCAGGTAACATTTCTATGAATAGTTCATTGCTGTTCATGGCTTCACACACAGTGTGTATTGAAGTGACGGTCTTTACTTCTGGTGTACCTTTCTTGATGACATCAGGAAGAAGTGCTAACTGCACCTTTAACTCTTCCAAGGTCTGCATCATTTTTGAAGCAAGACTCCCCGATTTTTGTTACTTCATTCTTGAAATCTTTCTTGTTTGCTGCCTTCATAAGTGCTTGCTCCATTGATACCACTGATGGAATCTGTTTGGTTTCAAAGCGATTTTGAAGTTCACCAGAGAGTCAGTCGATCACAGGCTTCAAAGTAGAATTTTCTGTAGTAGACCTTCAATGAATTGAACTGATAGGGTTCACTTCCACTGTCATAACGTGCAGGTTGTTTCCTA
This sequence comes from Cladorhizidae sp. MBARI D1340-BT2, assembly GCA_028752905.1. Classification (NCBI taxonomy): domain Eukaryota; kingdom Metazoa; phylum Porifera; class Demospongiae; order Poecilosclerida; family Cladorhizidae; species Cladorhizidae sp. MBARI D1340-BT2. The sequence goes on along the minus strand of JAQNBH010000005.1, from coordinate 26,593,010 downwards.
CTCCTAGGTAGCACTGGTTGTCCAATTCCCACCTTCTCAGAAAATTGCTTCGTAGAATCGATTGAACTCTTCCTCAGAACGGATACGCTTGAAAAAATTCTTTGCTGTTTCAACAGCAGCTAGAGCATCTTGAATTGCTATCTATTCTTTTGTAGAACAAGTGATACTTGTTCGGCTGCACTGAACAATCGGTGGCTGAGCATGAGGCGAAATAGTGTATTGAACTTTTCCAGTGACTGCAGCAAACCATTTGCTTTCATACCATACTCATCATGGGTGGTTGCATGAATTTCTTCTAATGTCTGTAGAAGCACACCATAATCTTTGAGAATAGCATTAATTGCTGAAGTTCGAGCAGTCCACTTTGTCGGGCAAAACAACTTTAGGCTCACTGTGTCATCACATGCTTGCTGGAGCTTTGAAGAGAATAGATGAGATATTTTGGGAGAAAGTTTGCCAATTGCTTTCACTGTGTCCAAAGCATCTCTTATGTACTATCTGCCTTCCAGTTCCCTAAAGACACAAATTCAAAGAATGGGCGAAACAGTGCACAGGTATGGCTGTCGGATTTTCCCTTAAAAATCGTGCCACTACTCCTGTTCGTTTCCCTTGCATATTGGCTGCACCATCATATGCTTGTCCCCGACATAAATCTAATGAAAGGCTACACCTTATAAGGAGATCTTTGATCACCGTAAAATAAGGTCTCGGCTTTTGTATCAGGTACTCGGAATAAGCCTATGGGATCTTCAAGAACTTCATACTGATCATTCACCCAGCATATTGATAAGTTCAGTTGTTCAGTATGGCAAACATCAGTTACTTCATCTGCAATACCTGAAAACCATGCAGGGCTTCCTTCCTTAATTTTTTTCAATATGCTGCGTAGCAAATTTTGACCCATAATTGAAAGAAGCCATTTACGGTTTGATAACGATTTTCCTTGACCCAGGTTTTAACCACTTCATCTTCATGGCTCCACATTAGCATTAGTTGCTTCAGATTTCCTTCAGACTCAGTATGGCCTAGAAGGGCTATTCCTTGCCGAGTAAGAAATTGTTTTCCCTTCATTTGCTTTAAAAGACCTGTTCTTCGCATTTGTTGCTAATCTTTCAATTGTGCACTTAACTGGCTCCCAATTGTAGGTCTTCCTTGAGCTATCTATTTCATTTTGGCCTCTGTATGGGAGAGGGATCCTTCGTGAGATTTGAACTTCTCTATGGCTTTTTTCCAATTTTGGAAACCATTTTCAATGAACAGATTATCTGCAGACTTACTGAATGTAAGCAATTTGTGCCTGGCAGCATATCGACAGTAAAAGCAAAATACCTTCTTATGAGATGTACACACACTAAGCCATGGAAATTGTTTATACCAACTCGATCGAAAGTTTCTTTGTTTCATGCTCAATGTTTTCAGTATAATCTTACCATCAAGCTGAAAGGCTTTCTCTTCACTGGTACAACACTGTGATGAACAGCCTACATCTTCTGGTGTGGAATTCTGTCCTTCTGATAAACTTATGGCATCGGATTCGAATGGCGTGTCATCTTGCTCAGATGCAATCACTGGAACAGGGTCTAACTCATCTTCCTAGTCCAACTCTCCTTGGTGATTTGATTCAATTCTTCTTGCTTTCTTGGGTGCTGACAAAAAGCTCAATAGGGATACCTGAGACTGTGACTGTCTTTTTGCCATCTTTAAAATGGAGAGCAATGATTAAATGTAGGTGTCAATTGTCATGTCAAACCACAATACAGGTTTGGTAATCAGCTGGTCAATCACAGCATTCTCAAATTCATTGCTCTCCAAATTTTAGAAAGTGGGGGGGTCTCTGCCCCTCTACTTCGAAATGTTGGAGTCCCCCCCTGCCCCCCTGTATCTCAGCCACAGAAGTCGAAATTCACTGTTCCTCCCATAGGCTAGGAGGCCATTCCACTAGCGCACAAACTTGCACACTTATGCGCATGCTCGTTGTTACAGTATTAAGCGCCCATTTTCCTTACACGTAAACATTTGGTCAAACAATTATAATTAGCTAGACAAGGTCTGAGAGAGGTGTAGAGGTGTTTGGAGGAGATGGGATGTTGGTGAATTTGTAACAGGGACAAGCGAAGTGGAATGAGCAAGGATTGTCGGGCTCAAAGTGACTGTCAAAATGAGACCACAAGAATTTCTTGAGCTGATGGACGATGGTTTGTGTAGATAGATCCAAGTTGATGGGAGGGAGTGCATTCCACAAACGAGGAAATCTTCTGAAATAGAATAGTTTTGTTCTAGAAATACAGTGTTTCAATTTTTTAAGAGCTGGCTGCTTTGGTAGAGCCTGTGATAAGAGATATATAGTCACAAATGTTGAAGGCACTAGAATTACAATGAAAGGATTTGATAAAAAATGTCAGTTCAAATTGCATCATTAGAGGCAGGAGATGGAGATTGTTAACCTAGATTTATAATCTGAGGTATAATCTGAAAAGATGAACTTTGTTGCTTGTCTCTCTGTATTTTCTCAAGATGGAGAATGTCCTTTATGAGATGGGGGTGCCAAACAGGAGAACAATAAGTTAGTTGAGACCATACTAGAGATATGTACAAAAGCTTTCTCGCCTTGACTGAACCACAGCTGATGGTCCGACGTAGTAGACCAAGAGTTCTTTACGATTTTTTGGCTCAAGTTGTTATAATGTTCTTTCCAGGACAGATGAGAGGATATGATAACTCCTAGGTCACGGTGAAACTCCTTTGCACTTGTTATTTATAATATGGTTTGATTGTAGAGCATTATCTTGTCTGTTGAAACTAAGAAGTACATTCTTCGGCTCATTAAACAAAAGTTTCCATTCTTTGCTCCAGGCATGGATAGCATCAAGGTCATTTTGAAGACATATATTATCTAGGGAGAACTGATCTGTTTTAGACACTTGGTGTCATCCACAAAGAACAAAATAGAGGAGTGAGGTGAAATATGTGGAAGGTCATTAATATAAATAAGAAACAGCATTGGCCCCAATATGCTTTCCTGAGGCACACCTGATAATACTGGAAGTAATTCAGAAACTGATGCAGAGATGGAAACACATTGTACTCTCTATGATAGGTACGTGCGAAACCACCTCCAAAGATTATCTCTAATGCCAATATTCCATATTTTCCCATTGTGAGGAACACTGTCAAATGCCTTCTTGAAAATCCAAGTACAGGCAGTCTACTTGATCATTACAATCAACTTCTTTTATGATGAAATTCAACATAATGAGAAGATGTTGCAGAGCTGAGCGATTTGGAAGAAATCCAAACTGATGTTTGGAGATGGACTTCTCTACAAAGCCGATGGATTTGCGGTATATAAGACGCTCTAGAACCTTAGAGACAGAGCACAAAAGTGAAATTGGTCTATAGTTATTAACCATGGATTTTTCACCAGATTTGAGGATGGGAATAATGAGGTGAGTGCGCCACTCTTTGGGAAGTACCTCATTGGATAGAGAGAGAGAGAATAAGTGACAGAGAGGTTGATAAAGTGCTGATGCACAGAATCTTTGAGCCTATACCGTCAATACCCATGGCTTTGGTGATGTCCAGAGAAACAAGTTCTTCGTAAACATCAGAGTCATAAATGCTTAATTGACTGAGTGAAGTAGCATCTTGTTTATCTTCAAGAAGTGGCAGGTGGAAAGAGCTCGTGATAAAGAGAGAGTGAAAATATGAGTTGAATAAGGTTGCATCGGAAGTAGCCAAGGTGGAATTTAGACCAACAAGTGGGGGGATGTACCACTTTTAGTACAGCTACGTAGGTATTTGTATATCTTTGGGCGAATAGGCAAAGTCATTAATCAGGTTTTTCTCATACTCTGATTTAATTCTGATGGCATATTTGTTGAGTTTGGTGTGATTCAGACGTTCTCCAAACATCACCGCTAATACATTTGGGAATTTTATTAAAGGTACAAAGCTCCAAATTAAGGCATGTCAGAGACAGCAAGATGTACAGACTATCTAGCTGCCTGTGCCACAAGCAGCCAATGCTGATTTTTTTTCTGCCATGAGGCAAATCAAAACTTATACGTGAGGTCCACAATTGCTGCAGGGAAAATGTCCAAAAAAATTGTAGCTAGCTAATGTATAGATTATGTCATAGATTGTAACAGCAATATCAGAATTCATGCCAGTTCTCTTTCTCTCGTGCCCATAGGCATACGCCATCTCTCCTCAAGTGTTATACATTATGACTATAAAATATACAAAGATTGTAATTCGAGGTAATATGTTTGTTCAGCATGCATGCGCGCACACACACATACATGCACACAATATACACACATCTCCTTTCTGCCAGTGCAGTATGCAATCATCATTGCTTACAGTATGATAAAGCCAAACTAAGCATTCATGGCAAACTACTGTGTTTGCATAGTGTGCATGTAGGACTGCTTGTTATACTTTGGGGTAGGATTACCTGTGAAAATGAAAATGTACCAGTTGCTAAATATCTTCACTGCTGTGTGTGTGTATGTGTGTGTGTGTGTGTGTGTGTGTACAAATGCATATATATACCTGTGTATTAAACCATGTTAGCTATCTTCAAAACAGAAAGATGATAAAGGCAGTATCAATGGAGGATGATATTCCACATAGAAAATTTGGTATTGCTGCAAGGTGTATCTATGTATATCTATCTATGGTAGCACACTGAATCTGAATGAACAGACTTACAGTCAACTCTCACACAGGTGCTGCCAGTCCTGCTCAAAAAACTAGCCAAAATATTAATATAAACTATATATTAACTTTACACACTTGATGAATGATGTGGCAACATAAATTTGATGGGTGACTGACAAGCTTAAGGACAACTACCATGAGTTGGTGAACCCTTGTATAACTAAGTGCATGATGAATGGTTTGAATTGGAGAGAATGCAAGGAAGACAAAAGGTTACTGGGGTCAAAATGGATGTTAAGGGGGACTGTAACCATAAACTAGTAAGTGAGTCTCTCCATCAAATCACGATATAGTATTTGTGGAATCTATTTTTTTTCTTTTCACAAATCAAGTTATATTTGATTGAGATACTCAGCTATGGCTATTGGGTGAACAAATTCCATAGGTGGATTATGCATTTTAAATAAAAATGATTGCAACACAAGTAATGATGATGTGCTTGTTTATAGATGATGACCTAGTGTATCCCGAGTGGAAGGATGAGTAATGGTGATGTGCTTGTTTATAGATGATGACCTAGTGTATCCCGAGTGGAAGGATGAGTAATGGTGATGTGCTTGTTTATAGATGATGACTTAGTGTATCCCGAGTGGAAGGATGAGTAATGGTGATGTGCTTGTTTATAGATGATGACCTAGTGTATCCCGAGTGGAAGGATGAGTAATGGTGATGTGCTTGTTTATAGGTGATGACCTAGTGCACCCTGAGTGGAAGGATGAGTAATGGTGATGTACTTGTTTATAGATGATGACCCAGTGCATCCTGAGTGGAAGGATGAGTAATGGTGATGTACTTGTTTATAGATGATGACCCAGTGCATCCTGAGTGGAAAGACACACAATTCTACATTCCAGAATAGTTATTTTACTAGATCGTATAGCTGGTCAATCAATACTTGCACAGTTAAAATAACTGTTATTCAGAAAATAGCTTTACCTTGGATTCTTTTGAGAGGTGTAATTTCTCAGAGAAGTCATGGTCACCACCAGAGTCGACAGCAGTAAACAAGTTATGATCTGACAAAGGTAGCCAACTATAGTAGAAACGTTTCTGATTCTGGAAAATTCATTTTTAGACTTGGCTACTTGACCTGCTAATGATTGATATCAATCAAACATCAACCAATCCAGCATCTCTTTAGCTAGAGCTAATTTTTTCTCAGCCTGCTAGTGATTTTAATGGAGACCCACCTTTTAGTAGGTGGGACAGGACATCCTGCCCATCCCGGATTTTAGTAACAACCACTTTCTACAGACCCTGATTCCTGTTGACACGATCCTTTATCATGCACATCATTACTGGCATATGCGCATTATCAGCTGCCTAGCACACAACTAGGACTTGCACTATAAGCTCCATCATGATGAGTGTACTACTAAATCTGGTTCAGGAAACATCGAAACTGCATCAATCTTCGAGGGCTCTGGTTATCAACACAATTTCTTACCACGTGTCCCAAGTTGCTCGCTCCTGTCAAAGGCAATGCAAGGTTGTGGAAAGATTGGCCAGGTCAATTACAAGATTGATATGTCAGATCACCGGAAAGACGTGTCTTTCATGTGAACATGATTAGGAAATTCCACACCTCTGAATCCATACGGTATATTCTAGAGGAGGAGGATTTGGATGAGGCACACATGCCTAACCGATGTTTCTTCAGTTTGACTATCAATTTTGATTCCTGAGGCAGTTTGGACAACAAACAGTAATGGGAAATGTGCTCTTCCCAGGTCTCACTGAAGGTGATAAAATAACCTGCTGTGAAGTCAGATCCAGCAATGATGTGGTCCATGTCGCTGAAAGGTGACTGATGCTCCTGAAGTCCAAATGGCTTAACAGTGGAGTAGGAAGGGGGGAAATATTGGGGGGGGGGGAGGGGGGCAGAGCAAGATAGAGATACCATATATGTAGCAGTTTTCACTATTAGAATAGGAGTAGTAGAGCTTGTTACACACTATATGCACAATCATGATATTTTATATATAGCTACTATGTCAATCATAAGTTTAGTCATCAATCATCAGCAAATACTTTATCCCCAAATTGTCCTAGATAAATAAGTTATGGAATGTAAGCTAAAAATACAGTCACAGTGTCTAATACAATAATAATACAGTAGCTATATGTGTAGTGTAAATTTCCTGTTCAACTAATATTAAATAAACTTGAGAATACTGATGGTGTGGGAGGGACGACTCTCCCTACCTCCCTTCATTCCAACTTGTGTATTTCTAGACATAAAGATAGTTGTTGTTTTGAAACTGGACATAATAATAAACATCAACATAAATAGAGTAACCTGTCTATTTTGTCACACTGTTTATCAACACGATGTGTGTGTGGGTGTTGTCAATTTTGGCATGATCAGCATTAGTGGGTGGGTGCTTATGTCCTGGATTAGTGGGCGGGAGCTTATGTCCTGGATTAGTGGGTGGGTGCTTATGTCCTGGATTGGTGTTAGTAAACATTTAGAGGAGTAGCAAAAAAAGAAAAGAAATCATAATCTTTAGCAATAGTACTCAATTAGAAATGACATGTCCAATCTGCTTTTCATTTCTTTCAATAAATTCCTTCATGATGCCATGCATGTTGAGGCTATATATCTATATATCAGTTCTTTCCCGATGTATGTGGAGCAGCATACAATGATTTACATGTTGCTGTGGCATTGAATTTCTCAAGTAATTTTTAATTCGCTTAAGAGATAAAACTTCGCTCAGCTGAAGCAGTGGTGACAGGTATAGTGTAATAGAGCTTAAGAAGCTTATGAACTTCTGTAATAAATGTTTTTAAGCAAGGCTGCATGTTGAATACATCACAAATTGTTTGGATTTGTGTGACTTCCTTAAACTGGAATTCCATCCATAGTGATAGACTTTATGGAAGGAGCTGAAGGTGAAGCTTTAACTTTTGCATGTTAATATCTCTTTGGTAAATATCAACAATTTCTTCGGTAAATATCAACAATTTCTTCAGACAGTGTGACTTGTTTGCCATTTGCGCTATCAATCAACAGTCTCTTGACACTTCTCACAAAGACAAAAATCTGTTGCTTTAAACCATTTTTCAAGATAGCCATCAATAACTTCAAAATACTTTTTTCTGTAATAGTTATATACATATAGATCCAAAAGTATGCTCATCTGACCCATCATTTAATCTCCTTGGAACTTGATGTTGCCTTGGTAATACTGGTTTCTCACACTTCTCTCTAGCTTCTTCTTTGATGGCCTCAAAAAACTTCTTGAACATTTCATCATCTCTGTACTTGGTTAGAGTGAATTGTTACATTAACTGCAGCAAAGCAATCTTCAACACTAGTATTCACTCCTTGCAGGGTAACTGACAACTGTTCTGTGATACTAAAGATTAGTACAGAAAGCTTTAAGCCAAAGTAGGTTCGATATTTGTCCATGAGTGCTACTATGCCACTAGCTCATCTAGAGCAGTCATCTGAACCATGCAAGGATGCTTCCAGTGTTATTTTAAGTCCCTCATAATTATCAAGAATTCGTTGCATTGCTACAGTGCAGACTGTCCATCTCGTTGGGCAAAGAGTACAAATTCCAGATTTTGATGAGCCATCTTGCTAACTTTGAACTTTTTCGAATAATATTTGCCTCTTTGGTGAATATTTTATCAATTGGATCACTTCCATAGCAAAATTTAAGGCTTCCTTTATACACACTATTTCTGGCAATATTTTGCAGGCACAAGTTCACACAATGAGCAAGACAGTGAACAGAAATAGCAGATCTATTTTCATCTTCAAATTGTTTCGCAACACCACTAACATGACTTGTTTCATCAGCTAAGAGTGAAAACCAATGCTGAGAAAATATATTCCCAAACATTGAACGTAATACTTTATGAGCCATTAGCTGAATCATTTCGTTTATTATTTCTCGAGGTGGAGCAGTTGAATTCTTTGCTACTGAGGTTGCATCTGCTTGCCGGCCAGCTGATTGTAGCGCTACAGCTGATCACGATGTTTCTCTCTCCGATGATCAAGAAGGATGTGATGAACAAAGATACTCAGGTTTGTCAGACTGATATTTTGGGGGTTCTATAACCCAAGATTTTGCACCTGCTTGAGCATAACAATCAAATTAAAGCCACCAGCATGGTCATTTCTGACAGAAATACCTTGTCGCAATAAATATCGCAAAGCAGAAAACTGCTTTATCAGACTCTGTCTCCTATATACTAATTTGGATAGTGTCAGCTTGACTCTGAAGCATTCCAGATACAGGTGTAGACTTCGCTGAAATATGAGTTGCTACAGCATCCCTGTGAGCCTGAGAACATTCATGCTCTTTAAATTTGATAGTAGCTTTTTTCCAATTAGAAAAACCATCCCCGATTGAGCTTTTGTGCTCATAACTGATTTGTCGGCTGCTTGACAGTAATAGCAAAATACTTTTAACGAGATATAGCAAAAGTGAATCCACATGAGATTATACTTTGTTCACCATGTTCTCCTGCTTTCCAAGTGTCACACAGAACATGTAAAGGTACCCCAGTTATTGGCATTCAAAACATTGAATGGGGAGAATCCTGGCATAGCTTGGGTCACCTCTGAATAAGTAAATAGAGGTAGGGAAGGAATTTGTCCCAATACTTTCCTTTACTGAAGGCTGCCTTTCTTAGCGCTTAACATCGACTTGAAAGTCTTGTTAAAGCACTTTACAAGCCCATCCATTTGGGGGTGATAGGGTGTTGTCCGGATGGCCTAAATGTAAGATCCTGTACAGCTCTGCGAGTAGCTTGGGAGTGAAGTTTGTTCCCTGGTTTGTCCAGTATCTCTTTATGTGCTCCAACTCATGAGAACAGTATCAGAAGCTCTTCAGCTAAGTGCACTGCTTCAACCACAGACTTCATGGGAATAGCCTCTGGGAATAGAGTTGCATAATCACATACCACCAGATCAAACTGCTTGCCCAATCAACTCCTTGGCAAGGGCCAAAGGATGCCCATGGCAAACCACTAGAAGGGTTTACCCATAATGGTAAGCATGTGACATTGTCCCAAAGGTGCCGTTTTCTGATTCTGCGCCCTTTCACAACTTTTGCCACATCCTTGTAGAGCACTGGCCAATAGCAGAATCCTAGGCAGTTTTGTCTCATCGTAAATGCCCAGCGAACGGAGCACTCTATGCTAAGTGAAGTTCTGTACCACACTACTCCACTACCATACCTTCTGGGTCACGTCCAGGAGGAGTAGCTACAGCACCAGTAAAGAGTGCCTTCTTCTCTACACTATCTGTTGAAGGTAGATGATATATGGCTTTTCACATCTCTGTTGCAAGCTCCCCCCCCCCCTCCCTCCAACCCCAGTGAAGAAATTCTCTTCCAAGTCGGGTAAGGAAGCTGGAAGTTCTTCTTTCATAATGTATCCTGCATGTCCAGCACCTCCAAATCACATTTGATAACACTGGGCAGTGTTCATCTCTTACACACAAAGGAATTCTTCCTCCTCCCCCAACTACCCCTGTGCTCTGGTATCCACAGCTAGGGCACAATTCGGTTTACTTTGTGACTCGCCTAACTTGGCTGCTAGAAAGTCAACGAGGTTTGGGATGTTTTGGTTATATGTACTTACAGAAATCAACCAGCTGATGAAGGTGTTAGGATTCTGAAATCGCCATGCACCCACTCGATATCCAACTGTATTTTTATCTGGTAAAGTCCATATACTATCCTGCATTCCTCTGTGCATTATGTGACATTATTGCAGGCTGGTAGGAAGCAAATCTAAACTTGAATGGCCAACAAAACCATGCCCATTTATACTATCCCAACACCTCATGTAATAAAATTATGTCGATCTGGCCAGAACAAAACACAAGTTCAAGTAAGTTTCCAGGAAGTCGATAAAAATAAAAGACGACATAAAATCACGTGCACACAACAGTTAACTACTCCATAATATAATTAGTACAATCTACCACATCATGTAATCAGACTTGCCAACCTAGCTTGTGCAAAATGCTGGACTAAGCATGTCATTTTGCTGGATCTTTGCTTAAATACTGCTTGACACACTCAACGTATACTAAGGGGAGGGAAAATTAGTCAATTTACAGCAGAGCAAATAACAAACATGAAGTTAGCAGACTCCTCTCAAGCACATCATTGTTGCAATAATGTTTTGTCATTTGGCCATTGCTTCCTTCACATACGACATGTTCTTTCTACAAAAGAATGTGCTGTATAAAGCTGTAGTCTTGGTCTGTCCACAAGCAAACAATTGAGCAATCTTGCTGTCGGGCAGTTTACATAACCTAGCGAAGAGATCTGTACCAAAAAAGTACATGCTATGCTCTAGCAAAAAAGACTTCAGCCATGATAACCTAGTCATCTATGGTATTCTTCAACAATACCTCTTTAATGTTGCTTCGACTATCTAAGATACATTTTTCCCCTTCCACCAGCACCAAAAGAAAAGTCACTTTTGCAAATCTTGCAAAGACAACTGGAAGAATCCCGATTACTCTGAATAGCCCTTTCCAATGCATATTCTTTTGGGCCTATACATATAATATGTGGGTATGGAGTAGAGGAGAAACTTTTAAAAGTATATGTGAAGGATTGTATAGTGGGGTGGAGACGACGGTGCAGTATTGAACGGAAGGAGTTCAAGATGGTTCGCTGTGGAGAATGGACTTGGGCAGCGATGTCTTTTGTCTCCACTTCTTTTCAAACAAGAGAGTGGGTAGGAGATTGTTGAGGGCAAGTAATACAGTAGCAGGAGTGGCAATGCAGGGAGATATGGGGTGGAGGAAGCTGGAGGAGAGGAGGGAAGAGATGAAGGTTTTGTTTAATAAGAGGTGTTGGAACAGAGCAGATTGGTGAATATAGTTGTAAATAACTAAGAGAGGATGGAGGAATTGGATGGTGGAAAGAATATATCTTCATGAGAGAATATGAGCTTAATAATAATGAGGTTGGATCAGTACGTAAGTGGAAGGAAAAAAAGGTGATAAATGAGGATTGGAAGGAGGAAGTAAACGGCAAGAATAGCCTGAAGTTATATAAATTGTCAAAGAATGGTGCAGGATTGGAGAGGTGTGAGGTCCATGCAGGGTCAGGCAGATGTGAGGTTGCAATTTAGACTGAAGACTGCGTTAGCTGGGTTGTTAGATAAGAAGGGATTTGGAATAATTAGGGATGAGAGATGTTTCATGTGTGATAGTAGAGCAGGGAAAGATGTGGGATATTTCTTGATGTGCATAGAATTTGAGAGGGATTGGCTGGTACTGGTTGATTAGGTGTGCAAAATTGTAGGGGCTTGGCAGTGGCTGGATCAATATGGATGAGTGGGCAAGGATGGATATATGGCATTGTTGTTGGGGGAAGGAGTGAAAGGAGTAAGTGATGCAGTGATGGAGGAGGTTAGGTGAGCGTGTTATGTATTGGGTAGGGAAGCGGTGGCAGAGGAGAAATGGTTGTATGACAAGCTGGTGAATGATCTTTGATTCCTCCCCTCCCCCCCTCCTCGAAGTGCCAGACACTCTTAGCTATGATTGGTTACTATTGATAATAATTATACTGTTATTAGTGTTAGTTTAGTGTTAGTTGGTTTATATAGTGTAACACTCTGCTGTATTAACTTATTAAGATTAAATTATAAATAGTGACAAGGTATTACTGTTATGCAGCTATTTACCTTTTGGCTTTGGGTTCAAGTTGAGGTAGAGACTCAGTCATCATACTAGAAGAACTTGCATAAAATGAAGTCAGACAACACTTCAACTCAACACTAGCTACTTGCTGGAAAGTTGTCGACCACAGATTTTTTTTTTACAATTTTCACTTTTACTCCAATTTTAGGGATCAAGTCGCTTTTACGACTCCATCCATCAAGAAATTTGTGCGTGTTTTTTAATTTCACGCACGCGCGTTTTGGGGGTTCACGCGGGGAAACAAAAGTACGGAAATCTCATCCAAATCAGAATACAAATATCATGAACCAAATCCAAATTTCAGTAATTCACAATCCATATTTCATGAAATATCATCCAAATAAAATAATAACAATGAAAGTAACTAACTATATAACTAACAATTAAAAATTAAACTATTAATGAAAGTCTAATCCAAATTTCAGAATAATTTACAATCAAACAGGGTATTGGGTTTTAATTTCTGCTAATATGTTATTATAAGTGAAAGCCACAGTTGTTCCATTTCGCTCACACCACATAAATTCATCTAGGTAGGATGGGAGCTTGTGGCGATGAACTACTTTCATCCGCTTGAGCTTCACCTGCACAATATAATAACTGTTGTTGTTATAAAAAAAAGTTCAACAAACCATACCCTTTTCCAATAGGACTCAATATGTTGGGTGTGCACCCCCGTACTCTGATTTACAAATTTAATCGAGTGATTCACTGTCTCATGTGCCACAATCCCAGCCACCTGCCTATAAGCTGCCCACTGGTCCAAATGGCTTATTGATCCAGGTGCAACATGCGCATGAATGATGGGTAGCAAGTTGGCTGCATCTCTCTGGTCCACAACTTGTATGTAACCTAAATACATTTTCATATCTTTGAAATAGGCACAATACGTTTTATCAAGTGTACCAAGAGCAGGCGTATGGTCTGTGTCGACCAATCCAAATATCCAAATATCCTTAATAGGTGGGCGGCCTCTATGATGCTAAACAGTCAATAACGAAAGTGATCATCCATTAAAGTTATCAATGTTACAGTGATACCTTGGGTTTGTGTGTGAACTGTGACTCGTCTATTTGAATAACAGATCCAACACCACCAAGTACAATCTGGTTCCGACATAGTGCTGCAGAGCACACTTCCCTAAGCCACTGGTACACATTAATTGCCGTTTTCTTGTTGCAGCCACACTCATCTGCTGCATTTAATACAGGGTACTGCTTCACCCACCAATATATTAATAGCAGCCATGTCTGTAGTACCAGGTGAGATTTTGAGAATAAACTCCCATGCCTATATAATTGATTTCAGGGATTTACAACTTGGGCATGCCCAAGTTTTGCCATCCTTGGTCTCCTTTTTTTCTTAGCACCATTGAATAACTACACCTATACATGAGTATAACATAGTAAAATAATTATGTGATGGCTAGGTATATACCCCTTCTTACCTGGAACATGAAAAAGAGCTAGTAGACCCTTGCTGTTGAGGTATATACCCCTTCTTACCTGGACATGAAAAAGAAAGAGCTAGTAGACCCTTGCTGTTGAGGTAGCCTATAACCTCTTCTGTTGTTCCAAATGCAACACGAGCCCTTCTCCTCCTTTTTTGTATTTCCCGCCCCCAAAACGCGCGTACGTGAAATTAAAAAACGCGCACGAATTTCTTGATGGCTGGAGCACCGTAGACATCAGAAATATATACTGCACAACCCAACTGCACAACCAATCTATACTGTATATAATTTAAATACTAGTTTTGTCTTGGAGTTTATAGCAAATTGCTGGATGCTGGACAGGAACTCTCAAATGAAAATCTGCACGGTTGGAAAACTTACAATCTTCTGTCACACTCCACTTGAATCAAGGGGGAACGAGGGTCAATTTAATTTTTTTAAACCTGTGGTTACAACTTTAGAGCTCCGTAGTAGCCACAGGAACCACTGAAGTGCAAAAAAATATGAAAATGGTAGTGGGGCGTTAAAAATTTATTACCTGGTCAGACACGTACCTGGTCAGACACGTGGGTGCAAAATTGAAGGTAATTTTCCAACCGCGCGCTTGACCAGGTAATACATTTTTAACGCCTATTCAAAACGGTCATTGTACGGCTTCCTCGTACCATTTTCATGCACTTCGCAACCCAGAGGTTTTTGCCGCCAGTTGGAGCGATTCTGGTTTTTGAGGTCCCTCCGCTTTAGGGTCTAGTAACTTGCCTATAGTTATAACTATGAAAATATTTTAGTATCAAAAGAGAGCACACAGAGAGACCTATCTTTTGAGCTATATATCAAGTCCATACCATGAAGTTTGCAGAATTTACGGAGCTCTAAAGTTGTAACCACAAGTTTAAAAAAAATACCCCCGTGGAAGCCGCGTGGTGCCTTTTGCGGCTTAGCTGTCACGTGTACTATTTGGAAAGTGAGCATCTTTAGGAAATCAATGCGCTGACATACTTACCAATCCTAGTGCACGTCTTAAGATTAATTTTAGGAAATCAATAGACAGACATGGTGATATAATGGGTTACAATAATTCACACAATCCCAACCTCACAGTTCTGATAGACATGCGGCAAAGTTAAGTGGAAATGCCTCGCTGCGTCCAGCCGATCATTAAAAAAATTACTTGCGCGGTACCAGACCTAGGAAGAAATATGTTGGCTTTCTTGGCCCTTCTAGAAGTGGCCCTCCTTCTCATCAGCGTTCCCTTGACACAACAAAAATCAGAGAACCCTCTGGGGCTGATAAAGCATAGAAGAGCTTCTGTTGACTTTGGTAAATAGTGTATTGATATGTATGCGTACCTAATGTTATTTGTCATTCTTTCATTCCACTGCGGTTACAATAGGTGTATGTCATTTTTAGCCCTTGCAATGCAGCTGGATAGCTATCTACTTTGCTTAAATTAATGGCTATGTTGCATGCTGAGAATGTGCAATACAAGTATATAGCTCAGCCAGTTTTCAGTCCTTCATCTTTACTGGATTTGCATTATGCATTTAATCTGCATCCTGCAAGCTAGAGGAGCATGCATATTTACTTGATCTTGACTTAGCCACAGGCACTAAAAAAATTTAATTTATTAACTGAGGACTAATATAACTCTAGGGCGAGCACATCTCACTCTGTTCAACAGAGTGAGATGTGCTCGCCCTAGAGTTGGATCACTGTACTGAACTACCACTAGTTCCAATGTTCCTCAACCAATTGACCTCAGTTGTATGTCTCTAGCTACACTGTTGTTTAGCATGTGTGATAGATATGGTGGCTAAAAATTATGGCATTGAAATGGTCTGACTTTAAAGTTAGATCAAATGATAATTAATTGCACAACCATTTCAAGATGCCTACATCCACATCACTGTTAATGTGACTGTCATCAACCACTCGTCGGCCATGGTGGAAGTGACTTGGAAACCCGTTTCCTCTCCAAAGAAACTTGAGTTTGTAGGGGTGTGGCTACTCCCTAACTCATCTTCATCCATAGATCCCAAAAAGCATGCACCTGTCAAGTACAAGGTGAGATAGTGTACAGTGGACTCAGTGAGTGAGTGTGTGTGTGAGTACAAATTGATTTCCCCCTTTCCCTCCTTTCTCTCTGTTGTTGTTGTTGTTGTTGTTGTGTGTGTGTCTTTTTTTATTAAATTTTTAGTGGTGCAACCAAGGATATGATAAACTAACTTTTCAGCTAATCAACATGAGAGGTGTTTATCAGTTTGGACTGGTCAGAGGAGGTGAGAATGTTTCTAGCCCAAATTGTACTCAAGTGCACCCTAGGGCTACACATTCACTAACTTAACCACACCTACCTTATGAGCTGTGTGATGATTATATTTGCAAAGGTCTTGATTCACCGATTTTGGTGGCTGTGTCTGATGTGGTGAGATTTGTCAACCCCAACCAGCCTCTTCAGGGACACCTGGCACTCACCAAGGACTACACACAGATGCTGTGAATGATATTATAAATAATGTGTTTGTTTTCTCGTCTTCACGACTGTCTCTACTTCCTCCATCCCTCCACCCAACTCCTCTTCCCTCTGGCCTAGGTTAATGTGGGTGACTCGAGACGTTGGTGTGCCTGAGGTCCAGTGGGGAACAAGGCCGGGACAATATAGTTCTATTAAAAAGGTAAGCAACCTCACCCAGCGCACCACACTGTCAGGTGTGGTGTCAAGTGTGGAGGGATATTAACTCTGAGGGGTGTGGTGTTGTGCAGGCTAGCAGTAGCACATATGCAGCTGCTGATATGTGCGACTCTCCGGCCAAGGACTACGGCTGGATAGACCCTGGCATGATTCATAGTGTGGTGTTGGACAGGTAAGCGGTCAGTGCCACATACTTGCATGGTGAAGTTTTCAGCTGACTTCATTAAAAATGGTGTCTGCTTTTTCTGATGAAGACCAAAACATTTGGCAAAAACAAAAATTTAAGAGAATAATCTTTGCTATTTGTAAAATTACAGTAGAACTTCAGTATTCGCAAGGCTATGGACTAGGATAGCTTAATAACTGATGTTCATTATATTCATAAGCTATGCCATGAATGCATTAGTTGAAATCTCTCTCTCGGGGGCTATATAAGTTTTCATCTAAGACTATACCAGTTAGCAGTAGATAAGACTAAGAGCTAATTATAGTAGATACAAGTATAGCTCATGGAACTCAGTGTGTAATTGTTGGGTACCGTAGTCCTTCTCCTGCTGGATACAGTTAGCCTTGCAAGTGGAAGGGTATAATTGGCAAGGTTCTCCCCAGGGAATAAAGAAGTAGAGTGGTAGCGTTAGCTACACCCACAACCACACCTAATTACATTTAAACACAAGTGGTGGGCCTCCCGTCATACCAGAATCCAAGCTGTTATTGGCTCATTTGTCTTCCAAGTCCGAACTTTACAACACACTTCTTACTTCAGCTATTCCATCTCCTTCCTCTCCTGTCTCAGCTTCGTCTCTTTCCTTTCCCTTCAAAAACTTTCTAGTTCCATTTCTGGATGGACTAAAAGAAAGGAGGACGATGGCAGCCCGAGCAAACTGTTGCCATGTTAGTGTGCTACAGGAAGAAGTTCCCAATTCCTAGTAGCGCAAGGTCAACCCTTTTCCCCTGCAGTTTTTATGGAAAGGCTCTCCAACTGATAGCATTATGTTCTGAACCCCACTGGAGAATAGGTGGGTGATAAATGACGCAGAGTCGTGAACCAGGTTGTCCCTCACTAACTGACTTCTTTTTTATATAACTATTTTCGTTGATTTTGTTGTTCGCTCAAATACGATGCCTTTTCCAGTGGGACTGTAACAAAATCTTCCATGTCCGTCGGCCAGACTGTACTCACTCAAAGTGCATAAATCCTGAGGGTCAGTTGTGCTGGGACTGCCTGTTGAATATTCAGCATGATGTGGATTAGCGACATTAGGTGAAGTTGTATGGTGACTTTCAGACAAATTTATTGGAATACTGAAGACCATAAGCTTTGGAGGTTTTCAGCTACAATTTCAACCCAATGCTTTGGTCTTCTTCAGGGAGAATGAAAAAATGGACACAATGCAACACATTTGTACTTACTAGGGATGCCTTTCACACAAAATGGACATGATTCATGATCTATCTGAATAATAGAGTGTAATATAAGCAAGGCCACTCATCCAGACAGATAATGATGGGCATGTCTCACATACACAGTCTTAACACCCAGTTACCAGGCTGCTCTAGCCCTACATGTCAATTGATCCGTGGGTATGAGATTGCAATGCATTGCCTCATTCACAATACATACTTCAATTACGATGTAGTTCTTGAGCTAGCTGGTTGCTGGGTCTCAACTGTAAAGCATGTCCACCATTATCTGTGAGATGCCACTGAGCTAGCTGGTTGCATCACAATGATATCTGTGCGATATCATTGTGCTGATACACTCTAGCATTCAGATAGGTCATGACATGCATTTCATGTGTGAAATGCATGCCAGCGAGTATAATGTGTTGCGTTGTGACTATCTGTGCAATAATGATCCTGAAAAACATGATTCCCCAGGATACCTAAAACTAACCCTAACCCTAGCCAAAGCCATAGAATCCTTAGCCTAAAATATCCTCGACCTATTTGATTTCTTTTAGCTCGCGCTGGAAATTTCTCCTTCAGAAATATTCAATAAAAACAAGCAAAGCTGATTGAAAGAGAAATCTGCAGTGCACCCTGCACCCAAGACCTATCTCTAGCCCTAGAATTCCCATAGTTCCATCCCTAGTCCAGCACTGGATCCTGGATTCGCAGGGATTTGGGACATCCCAGAAGAGTTCCCCTCCCAAGTATTCCAGGAAAGGCCATGGCAGTATTGCATGGACGCATATGTATACTTCTCACATCTCTCTACACTTACCCTCCATCCCTTGCAGGCTAACTCCTGGGAGCAAGTACTACTATAAGTTTGGCAGTTCCATTGGTGCTGGAGGGTGGAGTGAGGAATGCGTGTTTGTTGCTCCTCCCATACCTGGACCCAATGTCACCACCAGGGTGCTGGCATTTGGAGGTACTCATGTCTGTGTATTATTATTGTTCGGAGTGCCAAGTACTGTATACTGTGTATTCACTAGTTACGAAGCACCTCTCCAGTTATAACAGCATTGCTCAGTCTCATGGATTATGAGAACTGTCCTGAGAGTTGATGGGCTGTGGTGCCTTAATTATCCTTACAGTGTGCTGCCACCAATTCTAGACAGAAGCAAGCTCTGCTTCAAGAGATAAGTCAGTGTTGAGTTATCTTTCTTAACCGTTTCACCGCCGTATCCGCCATATGGCGGAGTTGTAAATGACCGCGACAAAAACAAATATATAAAATCGTTAGTTTTAGCTACGCATGTGCTAAATATACCTGGGGGTGTCCCTTGCTTTGCTAGAGCTGGAATTAAAATAGCTGACGTATGGTGCCTAGGTAACCAAGGTATTCGTGACGTCAAATTCAGCTGATCGATTAAAAAATGGCTTCTAGACTAAATTGGACGATGTTTTGGCAATGCTGGATGACGACGAATTCGGTCTGTCTGAGGTTGAAAGCAGTGATGAGGAAGGAGAAGGGCCTACCACGGAGAACAGACTAGAGATCCTGAAGAGCTAGCAACTCTGAATGACATCGTAGATTCAGAACCTTTTTTTGCCAGTCCAGAGATAGTAGCGCTGATTTGCGTAGGGATCCAGGTCTTGAGACTGACGATGGTGAAGAACAGGAACAAGATGTCCCAGGAAAATAAATAGCCATACACATGTAAGATCCTTTAGGCATTACTGCTTTTTTTCTGACTTGTATAAAAAATAGCATTTACCTGGGTACTTCGCGGGTACTAGCTATCCATCTATATAGCTATAATAATATAAAGCTAGTAGGTAGTTTGTTAGCTATGGTTTCTAATTATCTGCCCTAGTAAAATATGACACTGTCATCTTATTATATTTACATCATGATGTAATCTCTGTCCATATTCTGCCTAAAAATACAATCAAAACAAACAATCAAATGTTATAATGATATTCATCGTATGTGGTCAGTTGCTAGGCAACCTACAGTTGACCACAATGTTTGTCAACACCAATGCTATAACATCAACCATGGTTGCTAGGGACATTTGTGCACTCCTGGTTGAATATAAAATATTATGTAAAATAAAATAACGTCACTATTTAAATAAAGTGCTGTGTAAATCCAGCGGTGGAAGGGTTAAAGTTAGAGTAAATGAAGACTGGCCACACACTACTGTAGTGTTCCCTTAAGTAGGCTGCACTCGTTGTTTGTGGCCAACACATGTTTACACATAGGACCATTCTATCTTTAACTAATGAAACTACACAGATACATACAATTCAATAAGCACTTGGATACTAATGAAGTAAAGTGTCAATTAAGGTTTCTAAGGAGTGACCATTTCCAAATAAGAGGGAGAGTGTAATTAGGTAGTGATTGTTGTGCAGGCTTCTGCCTCTGTCTTTAGATGATGTCATCCTTGACATCACTCCTGTCTGGCTCGGTCCTGACATCTTCCCCTCCTGAGCATGATGACAGTTCTCTGACGTCATCCGACCACGCTTGTCTTGACATGGCATCTGCATTGACCTTTCCAGGCCGGTAGCGGAAGTTAAACGAGAAGTGCTGCCACTTCAAACACCACCAGGTAAGCATTGGGTTGAGATGTTTTGCTATGTCGAGGAAGGCTAGAACTCGATGATCTGTCTGTACTGTAAAAGGCTGTCCCATCAGGTAGATTTCGAAGTGGAGAATGGAGTCCACCACGGCCAGCCCTTCCAGCTTAGTAGCCACATAATTTCTCTCCGTCTTGGTGAGTTTTCTGGAAAAGAATCCAGTTGGAAGCTCCTTTCCCTCTCTGAGGACGCTCAGGATCCTGAGATCCCCTTTCCAGAAGCATCAGTCTGAAGTATGGAGGCAGAGGCATCAGCTAAAACATTACACAAGTAGTGGAATTCATCCAACATAGTATCAGACCAAATAATATTGACAGGCGTCGCCTTCCGCGCTGCTTCCGTGAGGAAATGAGAATATTGTGTATAGTTGGGTATAAATCTTCGGTAGTACCCTGTGCCACCTAAGAAAGCTCTCAGATCTGTTTGAGATTTGGGTAGTTTGAAGTCCCTGAGGTTCTGGACTCGGCATTCAGGTACAGAGATATGCCCTTCACCTGCTATATGACCTAAAAACGTGATCTTGAAAGCTCCCCAGGTGCACTTACTAGGTTTTATGGTAAGACCATGCTGTCTAAATCTAGCTAGAACCTCAGCTAGGTGCTCCTCCCAAGTGTCGCTACAAACGATGATATACGCGTTTGCGAATACAGGGATGTCAGCAAGTACTACTATATGCATCAGACTCTGAAAGATAGCGGGAGCATTCCTCAGTCCGAAAGCATAACAGTATATATTCCCACTTCCCCCATGGCGTACAATAGGCAGTCTTTGGCTGATCGACTGGGTTGAGAGGGATTTGGTGAAACCTTTAGTCAGGTCCATTTTCGTAAGGAATTTGTCGTTGCCAATTTGTACAAGGATGTCATCAATCTGTATCTGGTAAGAGTACAGCATTGTAATAGCAATCACCTTCTTAAAATTGAGACATAGTCTCACGGAGGCTTTCTAATGAGCACCATAGGTGAGTACCATGGGCTAAATGATGGCTTCAGGATGCCAGCCTCTGCCAGTGAGCTGATCTCTGTCTATAGCTGCTCCCTCCAAGCGGGTGGGACTCGGTATGGATAGCCATGTTTTGGTGCCTCTGAGCCATGTCAATTTTCAGGCACACCGTCTGTCTCTGTTCTCCCAAGAGTCTCGGTGATGACATCGGAATTTTTGTCCAGCAGCTCCTGGATCTGTGTGGATTGCTGTAGGTTGAAGTTGAGGTTGGTCTGGGTATTGGTACAGTCTTTTTCCTTATCCTGGGTGACCGCCACCCGTAGCAAAGTCGCCTCAGAAGTAATCCAGGGTTTGACCCGGTTAACATGCGCACCACTTGCTTGAGTCGGCATTTTTCCAGAACTGTGATTTAAAGTGTAACTGTGATTTCCAGTGTAACTGCGGAAATGACTCTGATAATCTCGTAAGGTTCTTTCCAAGTGTCTTCTAGCTTTCCCTTTAGTTCCGGTATCTTGATCAACACCATCTCACCTTCCTTGGAAGGTTCTGGCTCGTGATTTTCCATCATACTGGGTCTTCATCGCACACTTGGCCTGCTCTTCTCGTTGGCAGACTAACTCCCTGGAAGTGGTAGGGTGTCAGCAAGGTCGTTCACCCACTCGGCTGCATGTTTCTGAGGAAGTTGACCATCCAACCAGAACCTTCATGTACGATCTTTACGGAACCCCTCAGTGATCTGCAATATAGGATCTCAAATGGTGAGAACCGGTGTTGGTATGTGGAGAATTCCTGTAAGCGAATTGAGGGTAAGATGTCTCCTTTCCTGACACTTCTTAAACATATGCTTCAAGGATCTATGCCACCGCTCTAAGGCACCACCTGTTTGATGATAGTAGGGTGAGGTTCGTAGTTGAGAGATTGAGCAAAGTTTACAGACCCGCTTCATTAGCTTGCTCATACATGAGGGGATCAGCGGGTAGACCAGTGCGAGAAAATATGCCCATCTTACCCTCAGCGACAGTAGCTGCATCGACATTCTTGAGAGGGATCGCGTCTGTGTACTTCGAACTAAGGCAGAGACAAGTTAGTCAATATCTGTTACATCTAGCCATCCTAGGTAATGGCCGAACAAGGTCAAATGCCATCCTAGTGAGTGGTTGCAACAGAGCTCTTATAGGGTCAGCCTTGGTTCTTTGGCAATCTGGGCAGGACATGCACCAATGCTGAATATCTTTAGTCATACCTGGCTAGGTGAATAACTTTGGTATGGCTTTAATGGTACGCTTTACAGAGAAATGTCCACTAAGGCGATTACTATGTGCCATCTTGAGGATTTCCTTCCTCCTAGGTGTGGCTACAACAATTCTCTCTGATAATAATCCAGACTCCTCTGTCTTAGCTTGACGTAGAACACCATTTCCCCAATAATACCCCTTGTGGTTGTGATTGTCTATTTGGTACACTAAAGTGGGATCATCTTCCTGCTGTTGCTGCAGTAAAGTGCAGTCAGCCTTATCAGCTTCTAGGCTGGGTATGGGCAGGGTTTGGCCTGTGCCATCAGGTGTGGTCTGAACTGGGCTAACACAACCTGAATCAGTGGCAAACAAATCTTCGTCAAAGTCCAAGACTTCTGTGGGAGGAGTGGGTGAGGCCTCAGACTTCTTGTCTGCTAAGGTATCATCTAAATCAAGCTGTTGCTCATGCTTCTGCTGAGCCCTGGCTAATAATATGCTGCAGCCTTTCTTCTGCTCCTTAGCTAGTTGAACCCAGAAGAATTCTATCCAGAAAATCTGACACAACTAAGACTAGCTTCTCCACACTATCCTCACCCATCATCTCCAACCAAACCTTTGCTAGGGGATACTTCCGTAACTTCCCATCAAGCACCTACGTACATCTTCTGCCCTGTCAATTGGTGAGGTTGCACAAACGTATTGCCTACCACTGTAATACTGGCACCTGCATCCACTATCATATCACCCTTGAGCTCACCAACCCTTCCATTGACGCTGATGTCTGGAACAGCACTGATGATATTGACTAAGGCCATGGTGGCTCTGCATTCCGGACTCTTGTGACCTTTTTTCCTGCACTTGTGGCAGGTTGGAACCCATGGTGCTTTACTTGGTGAGTGTTGAGCTGGAGTTGGGCTCTTGTCCCTATCTTCTTGTTTTCTCAGGGCGTCCCCTATCTTGCTGCCAGGTGTGTCCAGACTTGTGCTGGTATCATTCCTTTCTGGCAGCTTGCCAGTCCTCTGTGAGGTTAGCTGCATCCAATAAGGATGTTGGTTTCTTCAATCTGATGAATTCAGCGTCATCTGGAGAAACAATAGAGAAAAGTAAGTAAAGACGCTACCTCGTGGATGGTGGTACACCCTTCTACCATACAAATCATGTACTCCAAGGATTTGGCAGTTTTCGGCCAGGTGTCTGAGAACTTCTTCCGAAAATTCTTTCTGGTATTTTTCCATGGACATTCCCAATGCCTTCAAGAGCCCCTCCCTGAGTTAGGAGTATTCCCTTTCTACCTCCCTGGGCACCAACGTGGTGTAGCAAGCTAGCGCCTTTCCTGATAGCTTGGTAACTAGTCTTGCCACTGCTACTTGCGATGTTTTGAAGAAGTTATGGAGGATGCAGGAATAGACAGGGAGGAGTGGCCGGCCAGACTAAGTTGGGTGTTCGGAATCCATCCAGGTAGGGAGTTTCTCTGCCAGTTTCTGCCGCTGGCTTCTCTCTGACTTCATTTTGTTGGCTGGCTAGGAGTTTCTCCCAATGGTCCTCCTCAACCTTTCTCTGTCGGTAGTCCTCTTCACGGCATCTCTCTTCCTCTGCCTGACATGTATCTTCCCGCTCTTGACATCATTCAGCTTCTCTCTCTTCCAGCAACAACCGCCTGTCTTCTAATTCAAGGCGCTGTCCCTATGCTTTCTCTTCTCTGGCCATTATTTCAAGCTTGGCATTGTTTAGTTGAAGAGCCAGCCTTTCCTGTATCTCTTTCATGGAGATACTAAGTAGGGCTATCGAATCTTCGAGTGTGGTGCGAGATCTTGTAGCAGGATGCTCTCCACCAACTTCACGTCTGTTCATCTTGCTGATGATAATTTAGTGGGGTATTAGCTTCTATGAGTGTAGATCCACAGACCACTGCCACCATATGTGAAGGTTGGATGGGCTGTGGTGCTTTAATCACCCCTACAGTGTGCTTCCACCAAAGTCTCCCCTTATTCTAGACAGAGGCAAGCTCTGCTTCAAGAGATAAGTCGGTGTTGAGTTATCTTTCTTGAGTCTGAAGTGTTCCCTCAAGTAGACTGCACTCGTTGTTTGTGGCTAACACATGTTTACACATAGGACCATTCTATCTTTAACCAATGAAATAAGCTCTAGCTACACATATACATACAATTCAATAAGCACTCAGACACTAATGAAGTAAAGTGTTAATTAAGGTTTCTAAGAAATGACCATTTACAAATTAGAGGGAGAGTGTAATTAGGTAGTGATTGTTGTGCATGCTTCTGCCTGCATAGTTCTGTCTTTAGATGATGTCATCCTGTGACATCACTCCTGTCTGCCCCGGTACTGACACACTCCACAGTAAGCACATGTCAAGCTGTGTCCATGTCAAACCTACGGCTAGAGTAGTCTCGTTAGCCAGTCTACATGCACACATGAGAGTCTGGCTAGCGCATGAGAGCACATGAGAATCTGGTTGGCGAGACTAGGCCAGACCTTTTTAATGTTTTAGAAACAAATACAAGAAGCTGCAGTTTTGAAGTAAGTAAACGTGAGCAGGTCAGACTGGTCTAAATATAACTTACAGCAAAGAAAGTCCATCCAAGGGTGCCTCCCTTCTCAAAGGCACAAAGGGATTCAGAGTGAGTACAGCATCGGAGCCTGTGTCAGCTGAAGAGTTTCCAGCAACAAAAGAACTGGATAGAAAAAGTCCCTCTAAGACAACAGTTGCTATCAGTGGATGAGCAAGTTTTAGCTGGGGTATGAGCTGTTCTTTGGGGTTTTTTTGGCCATCCACCATTTTAAAGAGTGCCTCAAGCCAACACACGGAGTACCAGTGTAACACCTGATTGGCAGGGTGGGCGTCTATTAGGAGGAATCTGTCGGTTGTTTTAATGTCCAGCCAGTGGCTCTATTGCTGTCATGATCCTCGAGGTAAAACTTCCAAAACATCCACTTCAATTTTATCCAAATTTGCAGGTAGACCTTCATATCCTTCTCATTTTTAATGTTTCCATCCATCAGAATGCTTAGCTCACTCTCATTGGAGTCTTGGAAGTGAGGAAGACTTGTCATTATGAGAGGCTCTCCTTATGACATTACTAGACCAAAGGATTCTCTCGTGGGAGATCTCTGTGTACTAACTCTCTGTCCAACCTGCTCCAAGAACTCTTGCCATTTTCTTCAGTTAGGTATGGAAGGTGTGCCCACCCTCTGAAGAGCTGGTGATAGTGCTGCAGTTTTACCTGGACCCTCTAACCTTGAGGAGAAGGATCGAGAGACTTCTAGCTCGTCTTGAACTCTTAGCTGTCACCTCTAATTTGAAAAGGTCGTGGTGTGGAGGATAGCAAAGATAGAAGAAACTTTATTACACAACTTGAACAACCACCAAAACAACGATCTCGTGATATATATCTCATCACGCAATCATGATGACGTAACAATGTAAATTAAACAAACACAGTTCGCGACACTACCGCCACATAACCCCCCCCCAGAACTGTGGATGTAGTTAGTCACAAATTAGCCTTTGGGGAGTCTTGATGAGACGACCTTTGGTTGAAATCCTTCTTGGCTCATTAGCAGTAGGGTTGTGGATTGGAGAGAAATCCCTTTTCTTCTTTGGTCCTCCTCCTGGCCTTGGCACCTTTAGCTCCAACGGCTGCTCATAGTCCACATGTGCCTGCTTCAGCCGGTCTATAGACACATGCTCCTCTTTGCCATTTTTGTCCAACACAAATGTCTTGGGGCCGGCTTCAAGCACCTTGTAGGGACCTTCATAAGGGTGAATCAAAGGTGGACAATGTGCATCCCTGCGGACAAAAACGAACTTGGCTGACTGCAGACTGTCTGGTGAGTGATGTGTTATCTTGGCATGGCAAGATGTGGTATGAGGAACCAGCTTCTGTACAATGTCTCTGATGTGCTGTGGCATAGGGAAAGCCCTTGTCTGAGATGGAATAATGAACTCTCCAGGCAATGTGAGAGGAGTACCATAAACTAACTCAGCGGTGGAGCAATTCAGGTCCTCCTTGGGAGCCGTTCTGATACCCAGCAGTACCCATGGTAGTTCATCTACCCAGTTTGGTCCCTGAAGTCTAGCCTTACTAGACACATACCCTAACCTTGATTCCAAGTTGGCCTGCGGGTGATATGCAGTTGTGCGATGAATTTGGGTGCCAAGTAGTTGTGCGATGGCTGACCACAGCTCTGAAGTAAACTGAGGGCCCCTATCCGATGTAATGTCAGTTGGTAATCCAAATCTTGCGATCCAATTAGAGATGAGAGCTCTAGCACAGGTTATAGCAGTGGAATTAGCCATTGGAATCGCCTCTGGCCACCTTGTTGTCCTGTCTACCATGGTGAACAGGTATGTGTATCCTTGCGATAAGGGTAGGGGTCCGACAATGTCGACATTGATGTGGTCAAATCTCTTGTCTGGAACTTTGAAATCTGCTAGAGGTGATCGGATATGCTGTTGGATCTTGGAGGCCTGACAAGCAATGCAAGACCTTGCCTAGGATGTGATCTGTTTACTGATGCCATGCCACACAAAGCGGTCCCTGATGATGCAACGTGTGGTACGTATAGAAGGTGTGAGAGGCCATGGATCAGCTCAAAAATCTTTCTGCGCCAGGGTTGGGGAATAATAGGCCGTGCCTTGCCAGTGGACGTATCGCACAACAGAGTGATTTTTTATGGTCCCAGAGCTATGTCTTCTAGTTTAAGGCCCGTAATAGCTGTCCTGTATGCTTTGGTTTCAATGTCCTGAGCTTGTGCCTTAGCAATTTCGAAGTAGTCTATGAGAGGTAGTTACTGCATCGACGGAGGTCACAGTTGTCCTCGAAAGTGCATCTGCAACCTTGTTCTGTTTCCCTTCTATGTGTCTGACATCTGTCGTAAACTCTGAAATATATGCCAGATGGCGTTGCTGCCTGGAAGACCAAGGATCTGTGGCCTTGGCAAAAGTGAATGTTAATGGCTTGTGGTCAGTAAAGGCAACAAATGGTCTTCCCTCAAGAAAGTAACGGAAATGTCGAATGGCCAAATAGAGTGCTAGCAGCTCTCTGTCAAAAGCACTGTATTTGAGTTCAGGAGCCCTCAACTGTTTACTGA
Source organism: Cladorhizidae sp. MBARI D1340-BT2 (assembly GCA_028752905.1). Taxonomy (NCBI): domain Eukaryota; kingdom Metazoa; phylum Porifera; class Demospongiae; order Poecilosclerida; family Cladorhizidae; species Cladorhizidae sp. MBARI D1340-BT2. The sequence continues at coordinate 26,565,132 of JAQNBH010000005.1, read as the reverse complement.
AAAATGCTATTGGCTTCCAGGTACCTTCTGACCACTGTTCCAACACTGCTCCCACAGCGATGGCTGATGCATCAACAGTGAGTGCCACTGGTGCCCTCTCTGTGGGATGATGGAGGAGGACTGCCCTTGCCAGTGCCTGTTTTGCCACCTGAAAAGCCTGGATCATGCCTGCCGTCCAAGTTAGGGTTCTTGGTTTACCTGCCAAGGCTTGATAAAGGGGTCGCATGATCTGTGCAGCTGCCGGGATGAAACGATTGTAAAAATTTATCATTCCCACGAATTCTTGCAGCCCTTTGACTGTTGTTGGTTGAGCAAAGTTGCTAATGGCGTCCACTTTGACGGGGAGTGGTACGGAACCAGTTGATGAGATCCTGTGGCCAAGGAAGTCCAATTGCCTTTGGCCGAACAAACATTTCGAGGCATTGATGACAAGGCCATGTTCCGAGAGACAGTCAAACAACTGGGTGAGGTGTTGTGCATGTTCTCTTTCCGTCATGCTTGCCACCATGACATCATCCAAATACACAAAGAGAAAATTGAGGCCTCTGCATGCCATGTCCATAAGGCGCTGAAATGCTTGTGCAGCATTTTTTAACCCAAAAGGCATACGGAGGAATTCATAAAGGCCGAATGGTGTGATGACCGCAGTTTGGGGGATGTCCTCTTTCGAAACAGGTATTTGGTTGTATCCCCGGACTAGGTCTATTTTCAAAAAAATCTTGCAACCTGAGAGGTGAGCCGAAAAATCCTGAATATGCGGAACCGGATATCTGTCAGGTGTTGTGGCATCATTGAGGCAACGGTAGTCACCACAAGGACTCCAGCCAGCTGGAGCTTTGGGAACCATGTGTAATGGGGCTGGATGACTTTCTGACGATTCCCATATCCTCCATCTTTCTGAACTCATCTTTTGCAATTCTGAGCTTGTCTGGTGCCAGACGACGTGCCCTTGCGTGAGTGGGTGGTCCCTTAGTAGGGATGTAATGCTCTACACCATGTTTTACCGTGGGGGTTGAAAATTCTGGTCTGGAAATCTGAGGGTACTGCGCCAGAAGTTTATGGTATACTTGTTGGTGCTTGTTGCAATTGATCCCAGTTCAGGTGCAGTGACTGTCGAGATGGTCAGTGGAATGCTTGAAAACGTCTCAGCATCCACCAATCTCTTACCCTTGAGATCCACCAGTAGGCTGTGAGCCTGGAGAAAATCTGCACCCAGCAGTGGGTGAGCGACATCCGCAATTGTGAAACTCCATTGAAAGTTTCTTTGGTTGAAGCTGAGAGGAACCATGCAGGTTCCATAAGTTTTGATGTTGGTGCCATTGGCAGCCACAAGCAAGTGAGTTAGCGTGTGATTGAGGCGATCAAAATGCGATGCCGGGGTTACGCTTATTTGAGCTCCTGTGTCCACCAGATACTGCTCTCCTGATTTTTGTTTAGTGAGAAAAAATAGGTTGCTTTTATCGCCGGCTGAAGCAGTGTTTACTGTCGGCCGGCTTGTCCATTTCCCTGATATGCACATGGGGGGGTGCACTTGTTTGCCTTATTTCCAAATTTCTTGTGGTAGAAACAGAGGGGAGGTTTGCTTGCTTTCTGGACAACTTTATGGATTGTAGGCATAGTTGTAACAGATGTATGTGCCTGCTGCTTGGCCACCCAAAGGGCATCAGCTTTCCTTGCCAGAGCCCTTGGATCCTCGAACCTGTCGTTGGCTAACTGTATGCGAAGGTCTTCCGGTAGCTGTTCTAGAAACGCAAACTCAAAAAGGAAACAGGAATGGTGGCCATCAGCAAGTGCCATCATTTCATCCATTAGCTGTGATGGCTTCCTGTCACCTAATCCACCCATGTTCCAAATTCTTGCTGCTCTCTCATGGCGGGACAGGCCAAATGTGCCAGTAAGTCTTTCCTTGATGCCTTGATACTTGTTTTCAACAGGTGGGCTCTGAAGTAGGTCCAAAATTCTTTGGGCAGTATCCTGATCCAACGCTGCCACCACATAGTAAAACTTTGTGTCATCTGCTACGATGTTTCTAATCGCAAACTGGGCTTCTGCTTGGGCAAACCAGACCGCTGGTTGGGAGGTCCAGAAAGTCGGCAATTTCACTGCAACTGCATTCTCTGCCATGGTTTAGCTTTGTTTGTAGTCAAATGTGCGATTTGACCGTCGGGGTCACCAATGTGGAGGATAGCAAAGATAGAAGAAACTTTATTACACAACTTGAACAATCACCAAAACAACGATCTCGTGATATATATCTCATCACGCAATCATGATGACGTAACAATGTAAATCAAACAAACCCAGTTCGCGACACTACCGCCACAGTGGTATGACCAATTGATCCCTCGAACTTATACAGTACACACCCACATACATGTGACACCTTCTTGTTGTATGTCAGATGAATTTCCAATGCAGACTTGGGTCATGGTGAAGTTGACAAGAGTAATCAGAAGCTAAGACCAGAGCAGGCATCTCTCAACACCACCAGAAACCTAATGGCCGACACTGGAAACTTTGTCATGCACATTGGAGACATCTGCTATGCTGAAGGATTCGGCGCTACAGTGAGTGGGTTACAAGCCAGTTCCGCAGTAAAATAGAATTCTGATTTGTTTTGTGTTGCCATTGTTGTGTTAATTAGTGGGACGAGTTTTTTTACCAGCTCCAGCCCGTGATGGCTAGCTTGCCTTATATGGTGAATCCCGGCAACCATGAATGCGATTCCATCAACTCTGAGTAAGGTTGAGCACTGTTGGTCGAATGTTTGTGCATGGGTACATTTTTGTGTGGCCTACCAGTTCCTTCTACCAAGATCATGACTCGGGTGGCGAGTGCAATGTCCCATACGCCAACAGGTTCTCTATGCCCCGACCTGGACCTGACCAACTATGGTGGGTATTGTATGTGCACACACAATGAATGGTACAGCAATAAAATACATGTACTAGCTGATAAATACAGTGAGTGTACTGACTATATACAGTGAGTGTATAGCTACATACAGTGAGTGTATAGCTATATATATATATACACCACAATTATTTGTTACTTGTGTGTTTCTGCAGGTATGACTTTGTGTATGGTTCCGTTCACGTGATCATGATGAGCACAGAGCATGACTTCCGAACGTCCTCCAAGCAGTTTGCTGCTCTTGTGGACTACTTTGAAGCCGTGAACCGCACGAAGACACCTTGGCTGGTCTTCTCTGGTCACAGGTCAGAGTACAAGTGAACATTAAATGTGCACATATGAAGATTTATTTGGCCATTTTTCTCTGGTTTCAGGCCCATGTATGTGTCGTCCACTCAGTGGAAGACAAGAGCATCAGACATTGCGGTTGCCCATCTTCTTCGGAAGAACATAGAGCCACTTTTATTGGTATAGTAACTCCACATTGAAGTTGCATGTATACTCTTATTAAAGAGCACTGGCATGCATTGGTTGTGTTTGTCCCTTACCTGCTATTTGTTGCGTAGTATAATATGTTCTGTTAAGGCTGTCACAATATGACACTAGGCCAACGTATTGAACGTATTGTCATATTGTGAACCAACAACAAATTGACAATAGGACGATGATGTGGATTTGGTTCTAATCCAGCGTCGAGCATCTGACTAATCGGAATGCTAGAATTTTTGGCATGTGATGGAAATTGCAGCATCGGCTGTTTAGTTAGTAAATATTATGAGGTGAACATGCTCATTGGAGCCATGGAGAACTCGTCCAGCGCGTACAAGGCAGACAATGCCTGAAAACTGGTGACATGTCAAGTAGTCTTGTAGCTGATGTGCATGTAACCAGCTGGTGGTGGTGGCTTTGCAACTAGATCTGGCTGTTGTGTAGCTAGTACATAGTAGTGTTACTAGCTTGTAGCTAGCCAGCCAGCTAGTTATTAGTGGAGTAACTTATTTAGTGGCGCTAAGCTTGCTAGCTGGTGCAGCTGAATATTAGCGATGTTACAATAACTAATCATTCTCAACCTCCGTATTGTAGACTCCAGCTGGGTCCGTAGTCTCTGCTGTCCAGGACAGCAAGTTGAGTTTGCTTCCGCATCATTACACTGTGAACCATGCACAATATGGATGATATGATGCAATGGTGGAGTGTCATATTTGGGACCAGCCTAGGAACATGTTGTTCCACAGGCTGCTTGTAGCATCAGTCATCAAGAAAGTGGGAATGGCTGAAGTTTGTGTATCAGACTAGCTAGAAGGGATGGTGAACAGTTGAATTGATGTCGAGCACAACCTGGAGAGAGTGTCGCACGAAGACATCCTGTCTGCAAATCTATCTAATCGACAGCAGTGAAAGGAACATTAACTACCAACGCAGGAGGAGAGATAGTCATGGCTGACGCTTAAAAATCAGTCAAGTTGGCAATTGGCAGAAGGTAGGTATTAAGCAGGCAACCAGTCATTCACGGTACGCTTTTTTACTTTTGCTGTTTGGATTGTACTTGCAGCTGATTCTTAATAACTGAGTGGTCACTTGATTGACTAATGAATAGTTTTCAGAAAGGACACACAAAAGCAAGCAAACCTTTAATGCTGGTTCAAGTTTCTATGGTTGTCTGTGGGCTTGGTGGAGTTGATAGTTCTATAGATAAGCCAAACTAATCTGGAAAAGTATGGTGGGTTGTAATATGTAATAAGGACTTAGCATGTAGCCATTGCATCAGCATTATCAGCATAATTATCTATATTTCTGTTCAGATTTCAGATAACCAGATATCTCTATCTGTACAAGTCCATACACCAGTGTCTTCCAGAGTAAACCCGCTAGTGTTGAACCATGTTAGTGTTGAACCATGTTAGTGTTGAACCATGTTAGTGTTGAACCATGTTAGTGCTGAGCCATGTGAGCTCTTTTCTGCCTAGGCAGTTTCATTCTCACTTCACCAGTTTGTACTGGGTGAGCATAATATGACCAGATTTGGGGAAACCTACTTAGCTTAAAACAATTACTAATGTGATTTTGGTATGAGGTGAAGCACAATGTCCACCTTCTGCAAGTTTAAGGCTAGACTGACATAGACATACCCAGAGTCTGTTCTTTTTCTCCCAAGTTGTGCTAATGTGGGTTTAATAAACAGTGTAATCAACATTTTAATAGGTTTAATAAGCAGTGTAATTAGCAGTTTAATAGGTCAATAAACAGTGTAATTAACAGTATAATAGACAGTGTAATTAACAGTGCCATAGACAGTGTAATTACCAGTGTAATAGATAGTGTAATTAACAGTGTAATAGACTCTAATTAACAGTGTATTTACAGTGTAATAGGTGTATTAACAGAGTAATAGCAGTGTAATAGATAGTGTATTTACATTCCATAAACCATAAACTAGTAATTGGCTCAGTTTTGTACTGCATTACATAATGAGAGTTCACACATATGATGTCATCAAGTTCGCTCAGTGAAGAAGGGAGGAAAGGAAGCAGTTGGTTGGAAATGCTTTACAGACTTAAGTCCAGAGGGGCAGGAAGCATTTTGGGATTGGTCAGTGTGAGGGAGATCTGTCTCTAGACAGATCCAGATAAACTAACAATATTATAACTCAACACTATATTCCACATCTTTTACTATCTCCCATGAGGTTCAGGTCAGGTGAGCTTAATTACTCTACCTGACCCTTTACCTCATGACCACAACTCATTTACACTCATTACAAGCAATCAAACATACTCTAATTATATTCTCCTTCAGTTATGTTGTCTATGTGTTTTAGTTATTGTTCTGTTCGCTTGTTGGAGCTCTTCTAGGTTGGAAGATCCCCAACACTCCTCCCTCCTCTCCCAGCAGGAAGTCCGTATTATCTGCTTCTTCTTTGTCGGACTCCCAGGCTTGTCTGGACAACCCATCCGCATTCCCATTGTCCTTCCCTGGCCTGTGGATGACTTTGTAGTCGTACGGCTGCAACCTCAGCGCCCAACGCATAAGTCTTCCTCCAGAGTCCTTCATGCTGTGAAGGTACTTCAAGCATCCGTGATCTGTCACCACTGTGAACGGCACACCTGTTAAATAAACTTCAAAGTGCTTGATACCGTCCACAATGGCTAGGCATTCTCTCTCGACAGTAGCGTAGTTCTTCTCAGCTTTCTTTAATTTTCTCGAGAAGTAAGCCACAGGTCGGTCCTGTTCGTGTTCGTCGAACTGGCTTAAAACTGCTCCAATGCCAATCTCTGAGGCATCTGTCTGGAGCACAAATGTTTTTCTATAGTCTGGGCCAGTCACGACTGTATCTTTCTTTAGTTTCTCCTTGAGTAATGAGAAGGCTGCCTGGTGCTGCTCTTCCCATTGTAACTTGTCTGGGTGCAATTTTCCAGTGAGATCTGTCAAAGGAGCGGCAATGTCTGCATAGTGTGGTACAAAACGCCGGTAGTAACCAGCCAGACCGAGGAAAGCTCTTAAGTCCTTTTTCCTCTTTGGTACTTTAAAATCCTGGATGGCAGACACTTTAGCTTCATTGGGTTGCAGTTTGCCATGTCCAATTCTATGACCCAGATAGTCACAGGACGTCATGCCAAACTGGCATTTCTCCAGCTTGATTTGCAGACCAGCCTCTGCTAGTCTCTTCAGTACCTCTCGTAGTTGTACTATGTGGTCCTCCCATGTTTCAGAGTAGATGGCCAGATCGTCCATGTACACAGCCACCTTTCCATGTAAGTCACCAAATAACTCATTCATGAGTCTTTGAAAGGTGGCTGGGGCTCCGACTAGCCAAAATGGCATCACCATGAACTCATACTTCCCAAAGTCGGTTGAGAAAGCTGTCTTCTCCCGACATTGGGACTTGCCAATACCCTCTGGCCAAGTCTAAGATCGTGATAAATTTTGCTGAGGACATCCCATCCAACAAGTCATCAACTCTTGGGATGGGGAATGGATCAGGTGTAGTTACAGCGTTCAATTTGTGATAATCGACGCACATCCTCAGACTGCCATCCTTTTTTGGCACTAAAACAATTGGTGCAGCCCATGGACTGTGGCTGGGTTGAATGATACCATCCCTGAGCATCTCCTTAATCTCCTTCTGCACAATCGGTTTCCGGGCATGTGCTAGTCGATAAGGTGGTGAACTTGATGGCAGGGCATTGCCAGTCTCTACCCGCATGATGGCATGATCTGTCCTCGCTACAGCAGTGCCTCTTGCTTCCTTGTATGTTTCCAAGGCCTCCTTAATGTCTCTCTTCCTCTCTCGGCTCAGCTTTGTCTCTATGTGTGGCTGGGATGGCATCTGTGTTTTCCATCTTCCACGGTGGAAACTCCACTCCAGTGTTGTCTGTTATCTTTTCCGTTTCTTCTGTACTCAACAGGCAGATAGCTGATGGAGATTCCCACTTTGAGAGCATGTTAACATGGAAAGTTCTTTGATTCTTCCTTGCATAGGGAATAGCGATTTTGTAGGTTGTGTTGGATAACACTTCCCGAGTTTGTTCGTGGAAGATGGCAGCAATACCAACACCAAATCACCAATTGTGAAAGATCTATCTCTTGCTTTTTGGTTATACCAAGTCTCCATCTCTTGCTTGGCTTTTGTTTCCATTGTGATGGCAATGTCTTTTGCCTCCTCCAAACGGTCATATGTCTGTCTGAGGTAGGAAACAACAGATTCTTTGGTCTCTATTGGCTCTTCCCACTCCTCCTTCAAAACATCAAGTGGGCCTCTTGGTTGCCTGCCAAAGATGATTTCAAATGGGCTGAAACATGTCGATTGATGAATGACACTTCGACATGCAAACAGTACATATGGTATCGATTTGTTCCATTCTTGCGGGAATTTGTCAACATACTTACGTAGACCGGACTTGAGTGTGGCATTATATCTTTCTACCATCCCGTCTGTCTGTGGATGGTAGGAAGAAGTACGGATGCCACGTATTCCCAGCATCTGGTAGAGCTTGTCCATTAAATCTGAAGTGAAGTTGGAGCCTCTGTCTGTCAATATTTCTTTGGGCAGGCCAACCCGAGAGAAATACTCCAACAATGCTTCTGCCACGTCTTGGCTGGAGGTAGTCCTGAGAGGAATAGCATCAGGATATCTTGAGCCATAGTCGACTATAGTCAAAATGTAACGGTGGCCTTCTTCTGTCCTGGGCAATGGACCCACCATGTCCATTGCGATTCTTGTGAATGGGACTTCAATCACTGGCAATGGCACCAACTTGGCTTTTCGAACAGATCCTCGTGCTGTCCTTGGCAGCGTTTGCACATTTCTGCTACATCGCGTCTCAAGCCAGGCCACATAAAATGCCTGAGAATGTAGTCAGTCGTCTTGTTCCGACCAAAGTGGGCAGCCAGTGGAGAGATATGTGCTAACCTCAGTATCACTTCTCGATATGGTGCTGGTAAAATAAGTTGGTGGTTTTCTGCTTCTCTATTGGCAATCTGACGATTCGATATATCAGCCCATTCTGCTTGATGTATGGTTCTTCATGGCCATCACATTTTCTCCTGATGTTGCGCAGTGATGGGTCTTCTGTTTGAGCTTTCTTCATCTGCAGCACTCCGCCATCCAACGGTATTGAAGCACCCCACTTTGCTGCATGCAAATGCCTCTCTTGTCGCCTCTGTGTTCTGGTGAGGTTGCTCTTCACTCTTGCTGCTGTGAAGATGTCATCAGACCAGTTGGGTAGGTCAGACACATCTGTTGCTTGGCTGGTAGATAACTCGGTGTCTGCTGGTTGGGATTCAGTGTTGTTTGACTGCTCACCATCTGTCGCACTCTCCTCTTCATTGGAGCTTGTCATTGAGCTAGAATCCCTCTTTGCATTGTCCGTGTCGGATTGAGGGGCTGCTGAAGAGTCTTGCGACTCTGAGGACTCGTTGGGAGGGGTTGTGTAAGATCTTGGTTTTTTCTGCCTTCTGCGTTTTGTTTTGCTCCTGGTTTGGCCCAGATAGCTACACTTGTGTTCTCCGCTTGCCAAGATATCCATGCCAATGAGTCCATCAGATGCCAAATTTGGATTGACAACAACTTGAGTCGTGACGACCTTTCCCAAGACTTCTATGTCTACTGTGGTCGTTTCTTGAGTTTTCACAATTCCATGAACACAAGCAATCATGATAGGTGTCTCCCGTCTGTAATCCGGAGCAAGCCATTTTGGGTGAACTTGTGTCACCTGGCAGCCAGAATCTATAATCAGGTCCTTGACTCTCTGTCCATTAATGGAGCCTTGCGTTCTCTCCAAATCTCTTAGTTGTACTGTAGCCATCAAACAGAGTTTCGTTGGACATAATTTGGCTATGTGGCCGTACTCGTTGCATTGGAAGCAACGTGGCCCTTTGATAGCATCGAAAGCTGGAGGTCTCAGTGGCTTGTCAGTGTGAGTGGCTGTTGGTATTGTAGCTGCTGGCGTACTTGGTCCTGAAGGTTTGGAGTAGTTGGTTCTGCTCAGTTTGGACTTACTCCATTCATGATTTCCTCCAGATCTTGACCATTTTGGTAGCTCCTCTCTCTTTGGCTGAGACATCACATATGTGTCGGCCAATTCTGCTGCAGTACTTAATGTCTTTGGGCGTTGCTGTCTTACCCATGTTCAGACTGATGGTTCCATCACATCCAGCAACTTCTCCCTGTTCATCATATCTATGACGTCTGCTCTTGTTGTGGCTGGCTTCATCCAATTGTAGGAAATAGTCTGCGTCCTTTGCGCACATTGCTGGTGTGATTCACCTACTGCAATTTTGATCTCATTCCACTGTGTCCGATAGAAATCCGGCGTTACTCCATGGAATGTCACTAGTTTGCAGCCAATACATCAAAATCCTGTTTGTCCGCCAAGTCTAACCCACTCTGGAAGTTGAGTGATTTATCATCTAAGACAGCCAGCAGATTAGTGGACCAGTAGGCTTTCTCTACACCATACATGGTCATTTGATCCTGAAAAGTGCGTAGAAAATTTTCGATGTCTCTACCATCCTCTAAACGAGGCAGTTGTGGCACATCTTTTGCTGCCCGCTTTCTGTCCCTCTCCAGGTCGCTTTGCATTTTCATCTGGAAAAACTCCAATTCATATTTCTGCCTCCGAACTTCCTCGTCTTTCCGTCTTTCTTCCTTCTCCTTTCTCCACTCTTCTTTCTCCTTTCGCTTCTCCTCTTGTCTTTCCTCTTTCTCTCTACATCTCTCTTCTTCTCGTATCTCCCTCCTTCTGTTGTCCTCCAAGCGGGCTGTTTCGGCCTGTATGTTAATTTTAGCCATCATCTTGAGCATTTCCATCATTTCACTGTTTACTGTGACTGTGCTTGCTGATGATGTTGAGGACATAACACTCACAGATTCTGACTCATCATCTGATATCTCTAGTTGCATCTGCCTTGTGTGGTCAATGCCTGCTGTGGTCCTCTGTACGGAGGTTGTTTGAATGGTCTTGCCTGTTTCGTTCTCCTCGTTGTCCTGCTCACCACGCTTGGCTGACTTCTGTTTGTCAGCTCCTTTCCTTGACCCTCTGGTTTCTGTCTTAGGAATGGTTGAATTCTTCGTCGCCATTTCCTTTTCACTGTTTCTGTCTCTGGTTTACAATTTTGTAGCACGATTCAATGGAAAGCTGGCTAGTCAGTCACAAGAAGTAGTAACTAGCTAGATACTACAACTAGTACTCAACTCTAACTGCACTCTTCTGTTGTTTTGGTAGCGAACTTTGAACAGCTAAGGTAGGTCTCCTAGCTGCCACCAGTGTGAGGGATCTGTCTCTAGACAGATCCAGATAAACTAACAATATTATAACTCAACACTATATTCCACATCTTTTACTATCTCCCATGAGGTTCAGGTCAGGTGAGCTTAATTACTCTACCTGACCCTTTACCTCATGACCACAACTCATTTACACTCATTACAAGCAATCAAACATACTCTAATTATATTCTCCTTCAGTTATGTTGTCTATGTGTTTTAGTTATTGTTCTGTTCGCTTGTTGGAGCTCTTCTAGGTTGGAAGATCCCCAACAGTCAGGCGAAAGTGTGTGGGGGGGAGGGGGATACACGCACCTTATTGAAAATAAATATCATGGTAATTGAAAATAATATATATACCTGGAATAAACCTAGTCTGAAATAAGTTCACAAGTTCCCGAACACTCGGGAGTCTGTGCTCATTGTTTCTCGCAAATTCATTTGCAACTGTGACTAGATCAAGGTGATCCAAAGCTTCTTTGTAAATGTTTAGTATCATTAGATGATTAAGTCTATCCTGTTTCATAGTACTTCGTAAGTATGTTTTTATTCTTTTCATGCAGGAAAAAGATCTTTCAGCAGCATTCGTAGCAGGCATCACAAGGATTAGATGGGCAACCCAACACACCTGCTTAAAAAAGGCACGTTGACCATCAGAAAGATTGCGAAGAAAAGTCAAGATATCTTTCAGTGTTACAGTTCCATCTGACTCACGTGAGCTAAAACTTGAACTAAAAACTTGAAGTTAAGTTGAACGCTCACTCTTATTGAAGTCATCTCCATAAAAGGTCACTTAACTCAGCCTTTTTATTGGCAGCTTTTACAAGCAATTCTTCAAGATTTTAGTAAATAGCATATCCTGGCTGATCAAAGCGATCTTGAATTGCTGACATGGCCAAGTCTATTGCTTCAAAGTAAAAGCAACGATAATAATCTTCAACTGCAGTGTACTGATGATATTCTCCTGTTCCACTCTCAAAACGCTTTGGAGTTTTTCGATCCCGAGGTAGTAGTGGCTCATTTGTATCAGTCTGTTCACGTAGACACTCTATATGCTTAGAAGAAAGGGAAAAAATCTCATCACTCCTCATGTTCTGTAATGTCTGGACCGTCTGTTTAGCCAGAACTTGAGCTCTGCTGCAGATAAGGACTCATTGCAGTTTAGGGGCCACAATTAACGCCGCGTGAATTTCCGTGCACAACATTTTTAGCGGGAGAATGCCACTGACTTATTGGTCTTACAAGCGCTTGTTGAGAGAGGTACTGACACCATCATCAATTGTTGCAAGCAGCATGGGCTTCTGGCTCGCTCTATGCCTTGTCATGGGTGTGGAGGAGCTATGCGATGGGAGAATGCAACAGAAACAGATGGGTACAGGTACAGTGCAGCTATAAACATGAGACAGAGAATAATACAACCCAACCCTCTTTCTGCAGGTGGAAGTGCCCAGACAGAAACTGCCAGAAGAAGAGGTCCATTCGTCATGCTTCATGGTTTGAAGGCAGTCACCTATCGCTGGAGAAGATCCTAGAGATCACCTATCTGTGGGCAGAGGAAATCCAGCAGATTAAGATTAGGAAGTGGGTTGTGATTGCTGAACACACAGGTGTTGACTGGTGCCACTTCCTACGAGAGGTAGGGCTAGGCTAGCTATAATAATAATATTTCAATCCATTATACCTCGCTCTTTACAGGTATGTGCCCAATATCTTGACAGTCATCCCGACATGCTTGGAGGTCCAGGCACTGTTGTTGAAATTGAGCTAAATTTGGCAAAAGGAAATATAATAGGGGCCGAATCACGAATGGGAAGTGCAGGAGGAGTAGAACGTGGCACCGATAAAGTGTTCCTTGCTGTTGTGCCTTGCCGTGATGACAACACGCTCATCCCTGTAATCCTGCTTCCTGGCACAGAGATTCATACAGATGAGTGGAGCCTATATGAGTCTCAATCAAGTTGGGTATACACACCTTACGGTAAACCAATTTTGTTGACCCTGTCACAGGTGCATACACCCAATCCATCGAGGGTACATGGACAAATGCCAAGAGGAAAATGAAGCTTCATGGCACCAGCAAGCCCCTCTTGGAAGGGTACCTCATAGAATATGTGTGGAGGAGAAAGTATGGCAAAGAGACTCCATTTGCACAAATTATTAATCATATTTCAGATGTTTTTATTTATCATAATTATTGTATCATTATTGTGTAAAAATGTTGTGCGCGGCAATTTTCGCGGAAAGGGACTCCATTTGCACAAATTAAATTATTAATCATATTTCAGATGTTTACAACGTTGTTAATCATAATTATTGTATCATATTGTGTAAAAATGTGCGCGGCAATTTTCGCGGCGCCAATTGTGGATTCACGTGGCGCCAATTGTGGCCCCTAAACTGCAATTGTACTGAGTTTTGCTCAAGTTGTTCAGTAATCTTCAGTATTCTCTCGCAGAGCTGTAGTCCAAAAAGTAAACCTGTACCGAGACATTTGTGCAGCCATGATCCGCTCACTATAATACTAAAATAGCACGCGCAAAAAAAATGTAGGGGCGTAGTTTGGTGGGCTTCATTTGAATTTTTTAAGCAAGACAACTGAATAGAGCTGGATGGAGAAGAGTCTGAGAGTGCTCTCAGTAAAGATTAGAAAGTTGCTTGATAACTGGAGGTTAGTAGTGAAACTTTGGTCGGAAACTTTGGTCCGGCAGCTGCGGGGTCTGCCGGACCAGTTCCTACCCTCCTGAAGTCTGTGCTAGTGTTTCTACTAATGTTGAAAGTATCTATTTGTAATGTAGGACAAGTTTATTTTGGTGCCCATTGTCTTGGTAACAGCATAGTTCTCTGCTAGTTTGTGGATAAATCCTGCGTTGTTGATAGTAGAAGTTACTTTACTGTAGGTCAAAGTTTAGGGCTATTGAAGTCCATAACTGAACTTAGCAGAGATACAACAGTCCTCCCAGTTTGGTAATTAGCTTCACCAAGTTATTTCTAACTATGGTTAGGGAGCTCTACCGGTTAGGGAGCTCTAATGTTATTCTCTTGAAATCAACTCTTTAGTTCCAGTCCTCCTAACTAGCACATTTCAAGTACATGCCATTCATAGGCCTAGTATTGCTCTGATGCTCCCCTAGCTCCACTAAAGTGTGGCCTAGAGGTGTGAAGCTATAGCTAGCTAGATGTGGTCTAGTTGATTACAATATTCATGAATACAACTATTGCCTAGGTCTTTTTAGGTGACCGAGTTGCTGAATTGCATGGTGATGCTGGACTTCATGTGACGGTTATGTTGATGGTGTTTGGTCACGGCAAATGGCAGTTTTGTTGATGGTGTTTGGTTCAGGGCAAATGGCAATTATGTTGATGGTGTTTGGTTTAGGGCAAATGACAGTTATGTTGATGGTGTTAAACTGTTTGGTTCAGGGCAAATGGCAGTTATGTTGATGGTGTTTGGTTCAGGGCAAATGGCAGTTATGTTGATGGTGTTTGGTTCAGGGCAAATGGCAGGGCAAATGGCAGTTTTGTTGATGGTGTTTGGTTTAGGGCAAATGTCAGTTATGTTGATGGTGTTTGGTTCAGGGCAAATGGCAGTTATGTTGATGGTGTTTGGTTCAGGGCAAATGGCAGTTATGTTGATGGTGTTTGGTTCAGGGCAGATGGCAGTTATGTTGATGGTGTTTGGTTCAGGGCAAATGTCAGTTATGTTGATGGTGTTTGGTTCAGGCAGTTATGTTGATGGTGTTTGATTAGGGAAAACGACATCATGACAGTCTGGTAGGGAAAATCTCTAATTTGATACTTTTGTCTTTCTGGAGGCAATCCAATTTCTTTTGGTAGGATGCTTGTATGGTACCCATGTATTGTCTTTTATTGTCTTCTCTTCGGCATTTGTGCTTGTCTTCACGAATGCCAAGCGAGGGTGGGAAATATTGAAGCGGATGTGGTGCGGGCAGGACTTATATTCCTGTGAAAGCCATTGGTTGGAAGTAAGGCACAAAGTAGCTGCTCCAGTGGTCTCATTTTTTGTTAGAGTTCCGTTAATGTCTTGTTGATGATTGGCCATCCATGATGCAAAAACATCTTGGCCCTGTGCCGATGAGCAGGACTCATGGTTGAGCTAGGCATTGTTGTCTTGTCTTGAGGAAGGAGGGTCATTATATGTCCCAATAAAACAAGGCCAAGCTCATCTTATGTCAGCATGGCAGAACAGGCACTCTCCTGGAACTGTTTATAATTAACTCCCTTCTCCAGAATCTCATCATGCCAGGATCGGCATCTTAATGATGCGCAGGCAAGTGTCACTCGTATTGTACCAACTTCTAACTTGTTGTTATAATGCAATTACCAAGTCAGGAGGTGTTTCTGGCATGGCTCACTGAACATTGTGACTCGGACTGCTGCTGAGATGTCGATGAGAGATCTGTTTTGGGTGTTGGGGAGGCAAGAATGTCAGATAGAATAGTGCTTCAACATCCCAGAAGAGAGTTTTCTCAAATCGGGTCACATATGTTGAATACATGGATACAAACATAGATACATATACCTTCTGCAGCTGCAATACCAACTTTCCCATCCACTCCCCTGTGAGGACTCACTTCTCTTGCCAATTATATTTCTTTTAAAATCTGTATAATGGTTTTAAATGGTAAAGGGTCTTCTAACTTACATGGGGACAGCCTTCCTTTTTCAGTCAATCTATTTTTGTTCCTATAATAATATGATTATTCATGTATGTATAAATGTATCTCGTTATTCAACCCCCCAAATATGTACCTAATTATTCAACCCCCCAAATATGTACCTAATTATTCAACCCCCCAAATTGATATTCACCTCCATTGAATAACTTCAAGTTATTAGAATGATGATTTTCTAGCTAACAAACATAAATGCAAACAGATTTACTCCTTAAATTAAACAGTTTTCTCTCTATCTAATCAGATTTCTCCCTCTATCAGCTTAAATTAAATTAAACAAAATTTCTCAACAAGTTTCTCTTTCTATCAAATTAAAAAAAAATTGTCATCAATTCAACTAATGTGCATCGAAGTATGTTAGTAGAAAAGTTGACAGAAATAACAACTTGATGTTTACTACAGTACGGAGTTAAAGAAAGCTATGATACGGAGTTAAAGCGGGATTATGGGGAGGTTATGGTAGTGTTAAACGACATGTGAAAGTTACACCTTCCTTAGCGCATATTCAATGTTACCAAGTTGAGTGGTGTAAGTTAGTGTACATGGCCACCATGCACCATCAGCATAAACTGTATTTCCTCAAATGGGTACTGCAGGTTCAAATAATTTCAGGTGTTCTAACAGTGCGATAAGTGAGGGTGAACACAATTTGAGGGTGTACACAATTAGGTTCACGCAAGCTCCTTTAGCTGCTGCCACATGTTCGTTGCAATGATTCCTCCTAGACATTATTGATTTTGAGCCAAATGCTTAACACAAAGAGAATGAGAGAAAATAGGGTCCGAACAAAGTTAGAAACAAAGTTTAATTGGATATATAATGTGGCTTTCTTTACTCTGATGCTTATGTTCCGTGTGGGTAGCATTAGCCACACCCACCTTCTGAATGAAAGCATGAGTAATCATCCGGTGGCAATATCAACAGTTTTATTTTGTCTTCTTCCTGCAGAAGTACAAGGTTGATCTAGCTCTGTGGGGACACCATCACTCCTACCAGCGCACGTGCCCTGTCAGTGATGGGATGTGTGTGGATGGTGCTCCTGTGCATGTGGTGATAGGCATGGCCGGACATGGACTGTCCCACAACATCTTGTACGTAACTAATGGTTGCATATTTCAACTGTCATACAATTCACAGTGCAGTTGTCATGCATGCTACGCCCATGTAGATAATAGGCCGCTCTCTTCTCGTAGAAACTCTTTGGTTTGGCTTGACGAGTTTCCTTATGGTTCCAACTGGTTCATTATCAAGCACTCCCAAAGGAACTCAGTTAATTATCCAACTCCCATATTTTCTATCAAGCTTACCTCAGGCACTAAAACCTTCTAGTGTCCAGATACAGCTTGAAGGTATACTTTGATTCAGGCCAGATTGCCTGGCTGCTGTAATATTTCCTATTGTAACATTGGAATGCAAATAGCACAAGTTTAGTATAAGACTTGGCTCCACTGAGGAAAGCAGACAAAACTATGCATTGCTACATAGCTCTATGTCTACAACACTACATGCACAAATAAATTCTTCCTGGAGTGAGTTGTTTCTCAACAGCAAAGGACAATTCCAGGTAAGCATAGGGTCTGTGCAGCCTTGTTCATCAGAATGGCTTTCAGAAACAGCAGTTAAATTAAGGGGGACACTAACTTGAAATATTTCCCCCTCTTTTTTTCTTTGCATAATTTTGGTCCTAGAAGAAGCTTTGTTTGTTTCAATAGCCTTCCAATGATGTACTTTATTAGGCTAGTAAGTCTGTACAGTAATGTACAGTAATGACAAGTATACTTCCTTATAAACTGTACCCTGATCACCTTGAAAATCCTCACCTCTAAAATCCTCTACAATCACTGAGCACCTGCAACCACCCCCTACTCACATGTTGTGTAGCATGACCACATGACCACATTATGAGCGGAAATTTGTTTGTGCCAGTCAAACAATGTTTGCCATTTGTTCTTGCTTTTCAGAAGTATGTGGTATTTTGAGGGGTAAAACATCTCGCTCATAAAGTTGCTTATGCTGTTCTGTTACACAACCTGTGAGTAGGAAGTGGCTGCAGGCACTCGGTGATTTTAGAGGATTTTTAATGTGATCAGGTGTTTATCGTCACTGGATGAACTTACTGGCCTTCATGAAATACATCATTGGAAAACTTTTGAAGCAAGCATCTTCTCCTACCAAAAATTACTGCAAGGATTCAAGTTGTGAAGGTTACTCCAGTTGCTTACACACGTAAAGTTTGAGTGGCTTATAAGTCTTCATTGTTTTTGTTTGTGTTTCTAATGTGAGAAATTTAGTGTCTGTTATTATAAACATGTGTAAATGGAATTTGAGCTTTGGCCATTATTGTCAGTCAGCCTTTTGGTAAATGTAGCTCTTCACAATGGAAAAGAAGCTAGCCATGGTTTTACAATATATGAGACCATAATTCCCATAGTGATATATATATATATATATATATATATATATTCATGGATGACCTGATTACTTGAATGAGTACACACAACTTTAGCATCCATTAAATATAATCATCCTGCAATGAGTCATATAACGATCATTAATTTTGTATATATGGTACTGTAGTTGCATTTATAGTACCCGTTCAAATTGGGGAGTACAGTAACTTCCTAAATTGCTTCTGAAAATGGTGGACACTACATCCCCCAGAATTTATAGCTAAACTAAAACTCTCTTTGGCAGGTCCTATTTTAGCTCCAAAAAAATTTACCATGTGCCTTGAGTTATTTGCAAAGATGTACACCGGCACCCACTTAAAAACTATAGAATTTGCCTTCAAGATCTTGCCAATCTATGATGTATCTACTTTGCCACACACACTCATAACTTGCGTACAATAAGTCCATTCTTCATTATTTCACTACCAGCCAATGCATTGCAGCGAATAATCTTGAGGGATTTTTTTTAACACGTTGATAGGTACTACAGTACTTCTGTTAGGCTGGCTGGTCTAACACTCCTTCCCCCCCCACCCAACCACCTCCCAATGGAGTCATAGGGTGAAGATCTTTTGTACCATTAGGTATTGATGTTGAGGGTTCTGTCGTAGCCCAGACCTGTCTGGATAGGCCATTTGCATTGTCGTTCACATTTCCAGGGCGATAAGTGATGGTGATGTCATAATCCTGTAGTGGTAATGACCATCTGGTCAACCAAATGGCAATGGTTAGCACCTTTCTCTTGCTCAAGTATCGTAGTGCACTATGGATTGCTCGTCCTGGAGATGTACTTCGAAGTGTTTCAAAGCTGAGACAATTGCTAGGCATTCTTTCCCAACTATCTAGAAGTTTCTTCGAGAAGTATGCAATGGGCTTGTCAGACCTGTTCATCTTGCTGGCTCTATACAGTGCTAATTCCTCAGTACAAATTCTTGGCTGTAATCTGGTATGGACAATACTAGTGCACTTGTTAAACTGTCCTTTAACAGCTGGAAGGCCTGCTTGCAGTCGATAGTCCATTTCACCTTGGCTGGAGCTGTCTTCTTTGTGAGATCTGTGAGTACTGCTGCTGTAGAGCTGAAAGCCAAATATGAATCTGCAATAGTAGCCGGCTAGACCCAGGAAATCTCTGACATGTTTCTTGGTGACTGGCTGTTGAAAGGTTTGTACTGCTTCCAGTTTTTCCATCTGTAGAGAGATTTGTCCTTTGCCAATGGTGTGTCCAAGATAAGAACAAGTGGTCATGCCAATCTGGTATTACACTTCAAGGTCAGGCCATGATGTTTTAATTGAGTTATGACTTGGAGAAGATGATGCAAATGTTCTTCCCAAGTGTCACTGAAAATGATAATGTCGTCAAAATATGCTCTACAAAATTCCGGCATGTCTGAGAGGATGTCGTCCATTAGCCATTGGAAACAGAATGGCACCCTTGAGTCCAAAGGGCATGCATAGAAATCGAGACTTCCCTTTCCTAGACATAAAGGCTGTCTTGTCTCTGTCATTGGGAGCTACTAAAACTTGATAGTAACCCTTCAACAGGGTGGAGATGAAGTTAGCCTTTCCAAGTGATTCTAGTAGCTCTTCTATCCGGGGCATCAGATAAAGGTGAGGTTGGGTAACCCTATTGACTGTCCCGTCCTTTTTCGCCACCGGGACAATAGCTGATGTCCAAGGGCTATAGCATCATTCTATTATGCCGCCATCTAGCATAGTCTATATCTCCTGGTCGTTTTTCTTGCCAGGCCTTGGGGACAGTCCGCGGGTTAGTGCATGTCGGCAGTACAGTACCAGTGTCAATATGCAATGTGTTGCTTGTGTAAGACCAGATATGTTGATAAACACCTCAGGGTGTTGGCCAAGAGGTCAGATATCTTTCACTTCTGGTCAGTGGTCAGACAGGCCCTAGCATCAACTTGGTGTCTGCCTCCAGGAGGATGATGAAGGAGTGTTGATCCAGGCCAGGGTCGTCTTCCCCTACTGGTTTTTGTGATGGGGAGAATACTGCTGCTGCTGGCAGATGCCACAGCTTCATCATGTTGATGTGTATGGTGCGGGTCTTCTTCCTCTTATCCGGCATCCTGACGGTGTAGTCACAGGAGAGAGTTTGTTCTCAACTAAGTACGGAACAGTCCATTGAGCAGTCAAATTGATGGATTTCACTGGCATAAGTACAAGGACTTGGTCGCCCACGTCAAAGTGTCGTTGCTTAATATGTTGATCATATCTAGTTTTGGTTTCTGCTTGTACCTCCGTCTGAATCTGAATGGCAATGTCTGTCATCTGGTTAAGCCTGGATCGCAATTCTAGCATCCATTCAAGGGTTGTGGTTTGTGGACTATCATTGTCAGTCCAGCTATTCAATACATCTATAGGGCCCCTCACATGCCGCCCAAACATGAGGTCGAACGGCAAAAGGCCAGTGCTTCGATTTGGGACTTCCCTGTAAGTAAATAGTAGGTATCGAAGGAGGGTGTCCCAACCTCTTTGGTCTTGCTCATACTTCTTTAGCATAGCCTTGAGAGTGCCATGGAACCGTGAAACGTTCGAGAGAATATACCCACCAGGGCAGTAGCCACTGTTTGTGAGTCTGTGTTCTTCAGTGGTACCACTTCAGGGTACCGGCTGCTGTAATCCTTCAACAACAGGATATATTTGTTGCCTGCTTTAGTTCTTGTCAATGGCCCAACCATAACAATAAGTACCTTGGAAAAGGGCTCTGCCATGATAGGAAGGGGGATCAGTGAATGCTTTGCTGATGCCTTGCTGCTTGGTCTTCTCGCAGCCATCTGACATTGTGGGCACAATTTGCACGCCTCCCTGACATCTCCAGTGAGTGTGAGTCAGTAGAGGTGTTGGAGTAAGTGGGACTTGGTGCATTTGAAACCCAGGTGCCCTGCAGTGTGAGCCACTTGGATGGCTGTGTTCCTTCTTGCTTGTGGTAGAGATAACTGCAGAGCATCGTTCTGTAATTGGTCGGTACAGTGTCTGTACAAGACTCCATCATGGTAGACATAGCTGGTGTCTCGCCTCCCTGCTTTTTCTCTAGCTGACTGCAGAGTTGGGTCTTGCTTCTGTTCTTGGATGAGTTTATTTACATCTGTGTATGCATGCGATGGACCCTGTTTGATGAGTCGGCATCCTCATCCATGGCTGTGTTCTGTTTAAGGTCGTCACCTGCGTCTGCCTGCTGAGTGTTTGCTTGTCTGTGAGCTTCTTGCCTCTTCTAAGATTGAGA
The DNA here is from genome assembly GCA_028752905.1 of Cladorhizidae sp. MBARI D1340-BT2. NCBI lineage: Eukaryota > Metazoa > Porifera > Demospongiae > Poecilosclerida > Cladorhizidae > Cladorhizidae sp. MBARI D1340-BT2. Next base: position 26,544,072 of record JAQNBH010000005.1, on the reverse strand, counting down.
CATCTTGTGCCTTGGTTGGAACTATCATATCAGTGTCTGGTCCACAAGCCAGGGAATGACAATTGCATCTGACTGAGCAGATGCTTGGTCGTCATCAGCTATCTACTGTTGCTGCTCGACCGTTTCCTTCCTTGTCTGCACTGAGCAGATAAGAACTTCCATCTTGCTCCTTTCATCCACCAAGGGCTTGAGTAGCTGGTTTATGAAGGGAATGTCTTGCCCCAGCAATGCATCCATGCCCAAGTCATCAGTAACAGCAACTGTAATGTCAGCTTGAGTCCCATCATGTCTATGCTGACTTCTGCCAAGTCAAATTCTACTGGTGAGCCATTAACCCACACCAGGGAGATCTTTCCTGTCAATGCTTCCTTGGAGATAGCAGAGCGAGAGATGAGTGAGTGTGATGCAGCTGTGTTGAGCTTTAACTCGGCGTCGCCTCCATTGAGTTTTCCTTGGATGAGGTAGTCGTTACTATGCTTGCATATTGGCTAACAAGCAAAAACAGTTTTCTTGGGACAATGAGCTGCTAGGTGTCCCCAGTCTTTGCATCCGAAACAAAAGTGCCTTATCAAAGTATTTTGCCAGAAGATGCTTGCCTCCACTGTCAGAAAGGTGTTTGCTAGTTGGTTGTGTGGGAGGGGCTGTGCCTTAGCCAGTGTCTGTGCCACTGACTTCTGAGGGTGTGGTCAGTCTCTTGCCATCCGCGTATGATGGCTGTTGGTAAGGCATCCACCTCTTCTGAGGATGCTATAGTCGAGGTTGCAGTCTCGCAGATACTGATCTGTTAGTCTGCCAACTTATTTTAGAGTCCGAGGTTTCTGTGTCCGCACCCACAGCACTACATTGCTGGGTAGCATCCGGAGGGCATGTTCTGTAGCAAACTTCTCACCAGCTTCCATGGGTGTGGTACAGTCTGTGCAGTAACTTGTTAATTCCCATAAGCATGACGTCCACTGGGTAGCTGTCTCGTATATTTGATGGTAGCCTCCCACCAACGCTTTTGCTGGGCCTGTGCTGCTATTCCCATTCTTTCGAGTAGGGCTGCCTGATAGTATCATAGTCTTTGGCTTCCACAGCTGTGAGAGCTAAGAAAGCTGCCAGCGTCTTTGAGTAGGGCCCAGAGTGTGCGGGCCATTCATCCTTCAGGACATTATAAGTGGTCATGTGCTGCTCAAATCTGGTGAAGTAGGAGTCGATTCTGTCTTCTCCTCAGATGGCTTTGAGTTTAGGAGGTTTGAGTTGTGGGCTGGCTACGTTGTTCGGTGATCCTGGTGAAAAACTCCATCATACAACTCACCTCTTCTTGGTGCTGCACAGTAGCCTGCTCCAACTGTTCCCTATGTCTCTGCTCTCTGTCTGCTTCTATTTGTTGTTGTCAGACAAACAGGTGTAGCAGCTCAGTAGTGGGGATGTGGTGGGTGTAGGAACCTGAACTTCAGGGTCAGATGTCTGTAGTTCGTCCCTCTGTCCATGGCTTTGAATCTGCACTGACATCGAATCGTTTACGTCTTAATAATAAATTTGCCCCCAATCACTCGCCACACTATCACCCATCACTAATACGGAGATGTCCAATAGTGTAGGCGAATCTATAGTTATCTCTGGGAGTTGCCGCTGGTAAGTGAGTTCAAACAACAAAATAGCTAGTCTGAGGCTATGAATAGCTAGTGTAAGCCCTTACTATACAAGTCTAATGGCTGCTGGTCTGAGGAGTCTAATCAATGGCTGAGTTTGATCGTAATAGGCTGCCACCATATGTTGGGTTTTGGTCCCCATGTAACCATATCTACTTCAGCCTAAGCTAGAAGTTAGGTTGACTTTTAATCATTAAAGATTATTTAATTGACAGTGACTATAACACAACATAACTGAGTCTGACTAAATCAAAAAGTGAGATCAACTTAATAACCTCCTGCCAGACCTCCTTTAAATAGATTATCCCAGCATGACAAAATAAGGGAGGGATCATGCAACAAACAACCAATGAGATTATAGAAACAACTACGAGTAAAAGATGTAACTAGTGTGGCCTGTCAATTAACATGTGTGCATGATTATCTGTTCAGTCAATCAGCATTGATAGGTGCTAGTTCTGTTAGGCTGGCTGGCCTAACAATTATGTGTTTGTCCAATCATATGCTAGTGTGTGTATGTGTGCGTGTTCAGTAGGTTCTTAATCAGGATCATGCAAGTTCCTGCAAACTTGAGGTGTCTGCTTTAAGAGCTCATTAGCACCTCAGGTATCGGGTCGCACCTTGTCATGTCAGGGTGGTCGCTCTGTTGGTGCCTAACAAGTAGTAATAGGTTCCTATAAATGTTCATGGTTAACATTAGCAAATTCTTGTTTCTTATCAGTCCAATATGTTATTGTTTTTTGTTTTTTTAATAAGCAAGATTTTTTAAGTGCTCGACTGCTTACCTATTGAAATAATATGTTGAACCCAGATATATAGGAGAGAGCTCTACAGACCTAGCTCGGCCCTGGGAGTGTTCTTGAACCAAAGAAATGGCACACAATCTGAGATGTATTAAAAGCAGTTACGATTGTCTGTAATTCTGGTAACTCTGTATGCTAGGTATAGGTATGTAGTCCCTCAAAAAAGTTTGGCCATATATATATACCTTAAACTAGATTCACTGCCTCCATTGAGCAACTGAAGGCTTGACGCAAGCTGTGACAATGGAACCCACTAAAAGGAGTCACCTTTTAGGAGAGAAAACGCTCAGTGCCAAATGAAAGAAGTGGGACCAATCAGGGCCAGAACTACTGGTCAGGTTTTTATCCAAACACTTTTTGATAACAATATTATATTAGAGACCTGATTTATTCTAATCCAAGTTTGATTTGCCCATTAGAGGGCCACAACCTGACACCTTCACTAAGCTGTCTTTGGCTTGCTAAAATGAAGTGTTTCAGCTGGAACAAGCTAAAAGACTTGACTGTAAATGAGTGCTTGACGATGACAATATTTGGCCCAGCTAGAGGGTGTCCAAACAGAGCAGGTGGCCACAGGTTGATCAAGAATGGCTGAACAACCTGTGATGCTAAACTCTAACATTGCTAGTGCAGTCAGTCATTTGCACCCTCAAATGGAAGCTTGAGCCAGTGTGCCAGTGAAAAAATAGCCATCTAAACACCTTCACTGTCATATATACAGCAGTGACAAGGTTCACCTTCCTACCTCATGAGGCAGTACAATTCCTGCTTCCAGATGCCGCCTTTTGGCACAACCAACACACATCAAGGTTCAAGTAAGGGTATATAGATCACTTCACCCACTTTGCCAAAGTTTGTCCTGGCAAATTTCATGTTAGCAGGAAGTACAGGGAGATACCATTCCTAAGGTTACACCACACATTGTGGTTGACCAGCCTAATGGAGCAGGCAAAGGCAGAAAATATCTTCCTTCTGTGAATTTTCCTGTTGCCTAGCGACTGTAGTTTCCTGGTAGCCTCTCCTTCGTGGTTTACATAAACAAATGCCAAGGACTGATGAGTGTCCAGATTCTGCCTGACATCACTGTACTGTGTCAACTTGGAGTTAGACCGACCGATGCAGCATAAACCTCTGGCAGTGACTGTTAGTGTTGTGTGCCCTAAAGTTTGTAATTCCTATCTTAAATTCTGCAGTAACCAACTTTAGTGCCAATAGACATCACAGAACTGTATTAATAATATCATTGCTCCCACACATCAGAAACACATGAGTACTGATGAACATTAAATGACTACATAAAAATTCTTCAAGGCATTTCATGAATTTTTTTTGCATTGTCATTGATATTCTGTCCACACTACAAAACTGGTTGCCACAAGCCTGCTCACTAATTTTAGAATCAATAGCGTGTTCTCGAACTGTTACAAGGTTTCATCATCTAGAGCATAGCCTAACCACTATTTACAAAGGCTCTTGCTCTTCCAGAGGGTGAGGATAGCACCATACAGCTCTTACCTTTGCTTTGAAGGTCTTGAACCACTGCCTTGTACACTCGATTTCACCTCATGAGTCAAAGTTGCCGCTAATGTTTTACATTCGAAGGTCAGGTTATTTACCTTTACTTCTGTACAGTTGCCATGTCTTGCTCAATTCTATTTACTTTTACTTCTGTAACGGCTGCCATGTCTTGCTCAATGATACTGTCATTATTTACCGTTACTTCTGTACAGCTGCCATGTCTTGCTCAATTCTATTGTCATTATTTACCTTTACTTCTGTAACAGCTGCCATGTCTTGCTCAATTCTATTTACCTTTACTTCTGCGGCTGCCATCTTGCTCAATTATACTGTCATTATTTACCTTTACTTCTGTAACAGCTGCCATGTCTTGCTCAATTATATTGTCATTATTTACCTTTACTTCTGTACAGCTGCCATGTCTTGCTCAATTATGGTGTCAACCAATTCATGAACAAATAATTGCTCTTGCTTGTCTGCATCTGAAAAGAATCTTCTTTTCAAAGCACAATAATTAAAGTCATTTTCATCAGCTCCAAGTCACATATTTTGTAGGCTCTGAACAGAGTGTTTTGGTCAAGTTCATGCCAACTTTATATTTGGAGTGTGTAAGCAATAAAATATATTTTTGAAAGAGTCGACTCCATGTGTAGTGTGGACATGCCTTATATCTAACATCAAACAGAATGAACACTTTTGCCCAGCATACATAATATAATTATACATCTTACTTAAAGTCTCTGGTGATGTTGGGTATATGCCTCTGATAGTATGTATACACTTTAATATTGTTCTTGCAGACCTGTCAAGCCATCCTACTTTGAAATAGTTGATGACCAGCATTATGGCTACACCAGGTTTACTACTAACTCCACTACACTCCTGTTTGAGTTTATCAGAAATGATGTGAGCAGTGGAGTTGGGGACTCCTTTACTATTTCCAAATAGCAATAGATAGTTTCTTATGAATGACTCAACAATGTGTTGACTTTTAAGTTGGAATATTGTTTATTATTGCACTTTTCCTCACTGTACAATGATGTTAGTCTGGTGTGACAGTCTTTAAAACTGTTCATTCTCTATTTAATATGTATGTAGTTATTTATGTACAATAATTAAAAAAGGTAGGAAAGAATAATAATAATAGTTGTGGTGATTGAGGCAGGGCTATATACAAGGGAAACTCCCATTACAGAGTTCACATCCTGGAAGGAAAAGCCTCCACCCCACCTAGGCATGTACTATCGTTATTGAAAATGAAATTGATAACATTGATATATTATACTCTCAACGAACTTTCAGTCGACATAGTAACGTTACAATAACCTTCTCAATAATCAACTTGAAATTGTATTCTCTCGACATTTTGACTAGATGCTCTAGCCTTTATCAGAGATGCTAAGACTCACGCGAGCCTGCTATATACCGGTATATAGGACACTATCCACCATGTGCTACAAAACCACACCCCAGCACACACACATCCGGGATGTCAACCAGATGTGGTGGGGAAAAATAAGTAATAATAAATACTCCTTCACTAGCAGTTCCTTCTGGCTCCTCCAGTCCAATAGGATGTCCATTATTCCATTCAGCAATTGCAGACTTCTCTTTAGCATACTTTCTACAGGCATCTTGATGTTCTTTCACTCTGGTCTCCAGTCTTCTTCTGATGGACTCCCCTATGTAGTATTTCCCACAGGATGTGGTACACAGTGTATTAGCTGGTAAAACATCCTTCACTCTGCTCAGTTGTGTCTTCAGAGTTCTTCGCGATCTGAAAACGACTTTGATGTTAAACTTCCTGCAGACCTTCCCGATGTCTTCACTCATCCCTGGCTGCATAAGGAACACTATCATAGATTTTTAGACCGCTGATTGCCTGTATCAGTGTACTTATCTTCCTTTCTGCATTTAGATGTATCTGCAGACAAAAGGTTGATGAAGGCTTGTGGATAACCGCTCTCTATAAAGATCTTATTCAAATGATGTTCTTCCTTCCAAAGGTCCTCCTTCTCAGTCACCACTCTTCTGGCTCTTATCATACAAGCACTTCACCATCCTCTTCTGACATGGATAGGATGATGTGATCTACAATCAAGGTTGGTGTGCGTGGGTTTTATGTAAATGGTTGGAGTTAGCCTTCCATCTTCCTCCCTGTGCAGGTGACAACAATCTGTCCACTTCAAGCTTCATAGTAAACTTTATGGATGGCCTGATGCTGTTCAGATGGTCCAACAACTCCTGCTCACTTCCCTTCTTCAGGTATCATCCACATATCTCTTCCAAAACCTTGGCTTCAGTGGGGCAGTTGTGAGTGCCAATTCTTCCTGGAATTCCACATAAAGGGAAAGGTTGGCTACCACTGCAGATACTGGAGGGCCCATTGCTGCACCTCCTTTCTGCTTGTAGTATTTTTCTTGATACCTGAAGTAGGTGGATTTTAGGCACAACTCCAACGGTTCAGAAATCCTGTCAGCACCTTGTGTAGTCCTCTCACGCATATGTTGTGCGTTTGATATACTCACTGTAATGTTTTCCTATAATAATATATTGGTGAGTATATAGTTAGATATTCTCCCATATAATTTATGAATGGTTACCTAACTGTTTGTGGTCTAAATGGCTGCAGTCTTGCTTTTCTTGTTGGTTTATCCCCTATTTTAAAGTGGAGGGGGGAAAATACAAACTTTACATTATAGTTAAACCTCACTTCTTGAATTTGGTCTCTTGATGTTTTGGCTAGTTGCTCTAGCCTTATCCTGTGAATGTTAAAACATCTATTCGAAACATCAAAAGACTATTGACAAAGTTATATTATGTCAACTGAGAGTCTGTTGAAAGATCTATACTTCAATTTCCTTGACATATTGCATACAATAGGTATCATCATTTTTCCACCAGAGGATTCCCCAGTGCATTGCATCAACTAATATGGTTCTGGACTCAGCAAAACACCAGAAATAGGTCAAAGAGTTTGTGGACTGGCAGAATGAGTCAAGTTGAGCTGATTACAGTAGTTGCAAAAAGCAAGCAGCTGCAAAAAGTGATTAGCTAGTTGGTTTCCTCAAAATCTCACTCTTGTGACAATACATATCAACACAGACACTAAACAAAACCAGGAAACTACTGATAATGATACACCTATGTGAATAAATAGGAGCATAGAAGTTTTGTATCTACAATGAGGTATTGGCACATGGGATACTCAACCTAGCCAGGGGACACAACACATCTATATTCAGGGTTGTGGGGTTTTTATTTATTTAAAAAATATTTTTTTATGAAATATGATCTCTATATTAGTTATGTGAAGATCAAACTTGTGCATAATGATGTGCTACTAGCTAATTAACATGGTATCAGGTGACCCCGAAACCTCGTGGCTGTGAACTCGCTACTCTTTCTGTTAGTTGTTAGTCATTGCTTGTTATCAGTTGTCTTTTGTTGTAGTGTTGTTGTAAGTTGTATAAAGCCAAATATCGTATTGTTGGTCACTTCACATATATAGCAATGATAATTTCTGTAGCATATGTACATTAGAAGTAGGATGAGTTCATACAATGACATCCAAAAAGACATCATCTTACAGCATAACAATTTTCTTGTAAGAGGATTAGGTGCAATGTCAGAATGAAGGAATTTTACCTAAAATTGGCAATGAAATTTTTATTTTACCACTGTAATTTAATGTTTCCTGACCCCACTTGATGTATAGAGGGAGAGCATGGGCTTAGTTGTGCTGGTGGTGCAAAGACATAGACCAGGGAAGTAATAATAAAATATAGGGAGCCTCTTTCTACTATCATTATGCAGAGGCAAAGCATCAGTCATGTTCTTATATGAATTATGAAGTAACATTGACAAAGTGTTCATAACCATTTTTTCAATCATTGAAGCTTTGTTCTGTTGTGGTTATTGTTGTACTGCAGTGTATCTCAGTGCCAGCATTTGAATAAATTTGACTTGCTCCAATATTTTCTCTACTCTAAATCTCTTGCCATTATGCTAACTGGAGAAATCTATGACTAGTAGGTAATCCTAACAGGATTATTGCAAGTATTGGAGGGATAGTCCTGGTTGCAGTAAAAAAAAAAAAATTATCGGCGATCTTAATCTAACTAGTGTGGAAATGATCACTCTAGAAAAATTCACTTGTCTCCTTGTGTTTTGTGTTATATATATGTCCTCCTTGTTTGTCCTATCTCTGTGATGTGCTGAGTTGGTTGCCAGTTCTACCTTTCAAATCATTGTTGATGACTTCAACCCACCACATGCAACCCTCACAGCACATTCTCATACCCTTTTTTATGGATGCACTAGTCTCCCTAAACCTAATCCAGCTATCCAAGAACCAACACATAATAAACTTAGACCTGGTCTTCACTAAATCAACCCCACACAACTCCAGTTAACAAACAAGCTTGTCCGACTATTTCCTTGTAACCTTCCCTGTGGCTGGTGGGACTCACACAAAACCTGTCCAAGGTGTTAGGTATCGACATAATTTCTCAAAAGTTGACCTCAGTGGTCTCTCTGAGTCTATCGAGCAAGAACTTATCATCCACCCTGCTACAATAGACATGCATATCAACACACAATAGCATCTTCTTAAAGACAAGATCTCACTAGCTTGTACCATGCACATCCCGAAATTTAAATTCCCAGAAACCCACCTGTATCACCAGAAGCAAAGCACAAGTAATGAGGAAGAGCTACTCTTTGCACCAACAGTCCAAACTTGTCAAATTGGAACTGGATCTCCAGCATTTGATGACTGCGGCCATACATGATGTGAGAAAACTTACAACTTAAAACTAATCTAATCCATATAAACTTTTTAGCCATCTCAAGAAGCTGATAGGCCATAGAAAAGTCTCTCGGGTTATTTCCCTAAAAATCAGCCATTGTGGAAGATTCTAGAAAGAAGGCAGAGTTACTTTAATAGGTGTTTACAAGAAGTAATATAAATTAACATATTATATATAAACAATTTGTCATCCCAGCAAGAGCAAATAAGCCAGATCCAGATATCTAAAGCTGAATTAATGTCTTTTCACATCTTGATCACTCTAAGGTGTCGGGCTGTGATGGTGTTGGCAAGTTTGTTATTATGTATGGTGTAGAGCTATTAACTGAACTAGTCCTCACAATTTTGAAATCAGGCATAAAACACTATACAAAATAAAAAATCTTGTTTTCCCAGTCTGGTTACAAAAGTGATGCAGCAAACTATAGGGTACCATTTGATTTTATCAGAAGGGGAGTCTGAATTAGTCTCAGGTAACATAGAAACCCCACCACTTTATAGCGGGGCGGGGGTTGGCCAAATGGCAAAGGCATTAATTAAGTTTTGATCTTAATTATTAAGGGTTCGAGTCCCTAGCCTCCGATATGTTAAATACTTATTTTGATCAATTCTGTGTAGTAGAGTTGAGCTGAGCTGTTTGTCATTTAGTACAGTCTTCAGATTCGGACTCACTTGCTGCATCACCAGATTGAAGTTTCTTATAGAAATCATGATATATTATATTGGTGAGTAAAACCATTAGGTCATCCACTTTTTTTTCTTATTCACCATTCTGCCATTAGGATAGAGTTGTGGAAAGGGAGTATTGATAAAGCTAACAGGCCGTCCTTTTGTCTTTTTCTTAAGATCAACAACTTTCCATGGTTCAATGTCATTATGCGAGTATCAAAAACGAAACTGCATGGGCTCATCTTTCTGAACTTGAATCCATTTCATTTTTAGCCATTCAACTTTGTTATCACATGTACTTTTTCCCCGATTCACGATGCTTGAGTCCATCAAGAGAAACGAAGTCCTTCCCTTCCATTATACACAAAGTGAAAGGATTGTTTTGTCATGCCAGTACGAATCAAGCTATACCAGTGATGTGGCACATATAAATGCTGCTGTCTCCTTGCTCTCTCTATACTGCCAAAATCTCTATCGTTAGGCAAAAATGAGTGTCCTGACACACCATAAACTTGTGGTCAATTTTGGTGAAAGGAAAGTCAGGACTCGATGTGATAAACAGTAGTGCACAGAGCATTCCAATATTCCTGCTCTGACCTCCACAAGAGTCGCTATACAGAATAAGATTATGTGCTTCTGTGTTCATGTCATTGAGGTGTTTTAACAGGCATGAAGCAACTTCATTAGATCTATGAGATGCTAGAGCCTCATGCCATACATGCATACATGCTTTTCCATCATGCATGCCCAAATTGTACCATAGCTGGCGTTTGTAAAACACAACATTAGTGGTCAGAACAGGAGTTGGCCACTGTTTCTGAGACACCTCCTCTTGGCAGTGTTGCCATAGTCTTGGATTCTATCCAAACTGTTTGGATTTTTTTCCCTTAAATTTTCTGTTTGGATTTTATCAATAAATGTTTGGATTTTTCATCATTAGAAAATTGTTTGACATTTCATGCATATCAGACCATGTGCAGCCTATTTCAAAACCAATCTCTGTGGTATTAGCCGAGTGTGGTCATTTTGTAGTCACCTTGTCTGTGCGGAATATGCCTGCAGAGCCAGAACCCTTTGATCTATGTGCATGCTCATGCATTATCTGGTTGGATATTTAAAGCCTGATCTGTGCAAGAGTTAGAATCTTTCACAGTGAGTGTCAGAGAGAGTACTCTTCGCATATTTCCTTGGAGAGCACCATCTTGCCTTTCAATTGGGAGATCATTGTACCAAACTATTCAAGTTGATGTTTCCTGATTCTTCTATTGCTAAAGATTTTAAGTGGAGTCGTAGTAAAGCAACAGCTGTGTTGAAAGTTATTGCCCAGGATTGTTGGAAAATCATTTCTGCAGCAGTTAGAGAGACCAGCCTCCAAACTGATGAGAAAACTGATATTACTGTTACACAACAAGCTGCTATTATGCTTTGATTCTTCGATAACACCCAAGGACAGGTGAAATGTGTCTTCTTTGCCCTAGAGAGTGTAGAGAGGGCAACTGCAGAGCTGCTATTTAATGCTATCGATAAGCATTTTCAAGAATGCACTACCTTGTCGGATTAGGTACAGATGGGGCCAATGTAATGTTGGGAGTACGAAATTCAGTGATGTCACGGTTACGATGTAAGCAGCCAGCTTTAGTTGCTCTTCATTGTCATTGTCACATAGCAGCACTAATAGCAAATGAGGCCTGCAAAGATCTGACAACTGATGTATGGTATTATTTCCAGAAGAGCCAAAATAAGCCCAAGAAGGCTGCAACAGTTTGAAGAATTTCAGAGTTTTGTGCAATGCAAGCCACACAAGTTGTTAAAAGCATGCCAAACATGATGGCTCAGCCTTGAAGCTTGTGTAAATCGTCTTATCGAGAAATATGAAGCCTCACTCTCATACTTTCGAAGTACTGAGGATAAGCAGGCAGTAGTGAGAAGAGTAAAAATTGTACTTGAAAAGCCTCTGACCAAAGCTTACTTGCTCTTTCTATGTTCTGCATTACCAATTGTTAATAATTTCAACAGGTACATGAGCAGCAATCTCCAATTCTTCATGTTCTCTACCAAGAGCTTGATGGCTTAATACGGAATTTCTGTTGCGGTTCATGAATTCTGAACATGTGTGTGCTGCTGAACATGTTTCACAAGTGTGTATTGCTAACTCAGAAAAGTATCTCCCTTTACACGAAGTTTTCGTAGGTCACAACACACTATCATACCTTGAAGAAGAGGATGGATTATCATCTGAAGATGTGAGAAAATTTAGGGAGACTATCCAAGCTTGGTGGATTGCTGCAGCCGAGGGAGCTGTCAAACAATTACCTATGAGTCACAAGTTACTCTCCAATCTCAAATGGCTTCAACCATGCTTACAACAATACAGTATGGCTGGTCGGTCAAGTGCTTGCTACAGCAGAGTGTGTTCCTCAGGTAGTTCAAGTTGGTGACAAACCCTGCCTTCAAGAGGAATTTATGGAGTTCTGCATGTCGCCAATACCTCCTAAAGTCACGGCAATCACAGAAGTGGATAAGTATTGGCATGCAATCAGCCAAATCAAAGACTGCTTGGAAACTGAGTATCGCTACTCCACATTGGCAAAAGCCATTCTAGTTATATCCCATGGCAATGCTGATACCGAACGTTTATTCAGCCACATTGGTCTCAACAAAACGAAGCACAGAAACAGACTAGGAATTTCTACATTAAATTCACTTTTAACAGTGCAATTCAATGTTCCTAAAAAATGCTATGAATTTAAACCGAACACTGAACTATTAAAGACATGTGTAAATGCTATGAACACACTTTAGTAAGTTATTTCTAATGAAATTGTTGTTTGGATTTTGTTTGGATTTTTTGTTGCCAAACAATTTGGATAACACGGGCGAGTAATTTGGGAATTACCAAAAAAATTATAGCAACACTGTCTTGGTCTTCCGCTTCATAGATACATTCCTCTTTCTCTTTCTGCTCGGTGTTCCTCTAAGCTCTAAAAGGCTTTCTGTGCCAGTAGCAGATAAAGGACCAGGAGCTAACAAGTTTAAAAAAGTCTGTACCAGTGGTCTAGTATATATTTAATTAGCACTCTACAATAGTATCACGTGACTTGAGGGTTACATCACTTTGGCACAAGAAGTTCAGCCACTTCCTGTGAGGGGTGGGTAATAATACTGCGACAGTTCACACAATCACTACCAAAACAGGGTAGTTATTATTATACTGAGGTGTACAACAGTAATCAGGATATTTTTTGGGGGGTTACATGATTCTGGTTCTGAGCCCTCACATATTGGCTGGCCCATCATAACACTGACCTCTGCAATCACTCATGCTCAGCTCCCTTGAAAACACGCATATCGGATTTAATAGAGTCAACTACTTGAAGGCCAACAAAATCTTCATGTGGTTCGAAATTTTCATCCACATACGTTAGCAAATAACAACTTGCTGCATATTCGAAATATCCGTAACTTTCATCTGCCATTAAAGAAAAGAATTTTGAACAACAATTTCTCTTAAAATTTGGCTGGCCAATACCATTATAAGTTCATTTTGAAGTTGGGGGCAGACATACTTGTCAGTCCTATACATGCTGAAGGTAAGTAGTGCACGCAACTTCATAGCTATGTAAAATTGCCATCATCTCCATTGCCACGTAAAGAACTAGCCTGTCTTGCCAAGAATCGTATGCTCTGTGCAACCTTGAGTAAACACTGACGGTTAGCTTGCTTCTCTGCTGAAATGATTGATGAAAGCATTTCACCAACATTGCCTGTCGTTTTTGGCTGTTTGATCATGACTTCAAAAGCTGGTTTGTGAGTATATAGAAGTGCTTGCAAGAGCATTAAAATTCGGTAACCACTAGTAATAAAAGTTGAATCTTGTACATTTCCAGATGTACTTTTCATATTCCCAGTTTTTACAGTCAAAACACATTATATGACAAAAAAACGACGAATCATAGTGAAGCCACTTCCACCTATTTAAAAAAAACACCCATGCTTCCTTTGTTTTTCCAGAAGGATACTTGAGGAAAGAGATATCTGGGGAACTCATCAGTGTGGTGCCAGGAATGCCACCCAACACCACCATCCCTGACTACTGATAAGATACCCTAACCACCACAAGCCTCAGAACTTACCAGCAACCACAAGCAAGGACATAATCAAATGATTATTAAGAGAATAACATGTATTATATGGATAGAAAATTCTACAAGATTCTACAGGGATTTGATTGGACAAGGGAACTGATTAAGAAAGTGTATATAAAGAGGAAGCTAGAGAAGAGTCTCTAGACTAGAGCTTAATGTGTGTCTCTATTTTATTGTAATCTATCAATATACAAATGTAAGATACAAGGAGTTGTTCTATTCACACCTTTGAGAAAGGAGTGAAGTTGGAAATAACGGTCTAGCCAAGGTTGGTGAACGAGAGGGTTCGCAACAAGGATTAGGCATTGCAGGAAAACTAATAGTCTGTGTAACCTCAAAGTAGGTACGAGGAGACTAGGTTCCTTATTATTATTGGAAAGGATAATGGTTTTCCTGACAGTCAGGTAGAGAATTAGACAGAGCCTTAGCAGAACATCAATTACAAGAGACCGCCAGCAAATACATTTTGTTTTATTCTCCATGAGAACAGATGCACTTCAGCTTCCAGACATTACAAGAGTTATACAACTCTGGAACTCTCTCACCCTTATTGATCTTGACCTTATTTCGAAAATGATCAAGTGGAAAATACCTGGCAACATTTCTTAAGGGGGAAAGAAGGCTGCGTATGTAGTCTCATATAAAGTACCATATCTTTGCTCGCATTCACTCTAGTGTCCCGATTTATATATCAAATCATAGCTTGCTCTGTGCTTTCTAATGGTAAGTCTCTTTTGTTATTTTGTTTCGCCATAATTTTTTCCTAGCTCTTCCAGTGCGGACCGTAAGCCGTTAAGTAAACCACGTTGCAGTAACGACCTTTGCGATGCGGTCTATTAGTCAATCATAATAAGCACTACAAACTGCGTGTCTGAAAAAAAGTTTTTTTTGTTGTCTGAACATAGCTTTATGACATCACGTTACATTTTCATCTCTAGATCTTTTTTTTAGTAATCCAATCAAACAAAAACTCTCGCGCAAGTTGTAGAATATAAAATTTGCTTTCAAATGATATATTTTTTATAATATATATGAAAGGATAAAAAATATTCAAGTTATCATTTGAACGGTTTTTCAAAAATCACTTCAGAGATATTGAGCCTTGAAGTCCAAGCAGTTTGTAATCACATCCCAGCTGCCAGAAACACCCCCTGCTTCACCAGAATACATCCCCTCATTACTAGAATTGTGTGTGTGTACAAACAAAATGTTGAAAGCAACCAATTGACTTTTCAGTCCTTTATTTTTTCAACAACAGCAGTATCCTACATCCTAACTACAACCTGAAAACCAACAATATATATATATATATATATACATACACATAAATTAAAGACACATCAGGTTGCTTTGCTAATATTGAATTAGGAAACAAACACGTCATCATTTGCAGGGCTCCCATGCCCAGGTCCATCCATCGTCATCCTCCACACGTCTTCCGACACCCTCCAGTAATCCCTGAAAAACAATAGAACACAAACAAAAGTCATCCTCCACTAATTCCTAAGCTTGACAAAAATACACATAAACAAAAGTATCTTCCAGTAATCTCTGTTTGAAATCTGTTTGACAATAGAAAGCAAAAGACACACAAACAAAATAAAAATGTTACAGGTCCCCATGCCAGGACCATACAATGCTCCGCCCTCCATTGAACTCTGCTGCCTCTCGACGGCAAGCCTGACACTTGTTGCACTCATATGTTCTATCTTACCCGCTCTACTCCACACAACAGAATTAAACTCTCATGTTGCACTCATATGTTCTGTCTTACCCGCTCTACTCCACATAACAGAATTAAACTCTCATTTTGGTTCTGTGTATATATAACCACCTAAACATTTGCACAAAAGATCCCCGGACATTAATTTATCAAAAACATCCCAACATACATAGCCTTGTCCAGAGGAATCATAGGCCTATGGGTACTGGTGATACCTCACCTTTAGCACAAGCTGGATTAAACTTACACCAACTCAAAACTCCTGTAGGACAATACTCGTGTTGGGATGTTCCATAGTTGACTAAGAGTGATAAAAAATCGCTTTCACATCACAAATCATCCCCTCTAGGTTGTCCTTATTTCTAATTGCTCCCCTATAGTAAGTTTGCATTTTAACTATAGACACACGACTAACCCCCCTAGCACCACCCAAAGACACTAGGACCGTAAGGCTCGACTTCCAACAATTGTTTATGTGCATTTGTATACCCATCACTAATTAATGTGTGTGTACCTAATCTTCAGTCTCTCCACTGAACGCTAAAAAAGTTTTTGTGTTCCTACAACTTCCATAGAACCCGAAGAGCCTTCAGATTGGCTTCACAATTTACCTTGCGACCCTCAAATCATTCTGTGTAACTTGCTTCTGTTTCATCTTCAGGTCTTCGCGCACAAGCTTGACAGAACTTAGACATAAGATAATAATCTAAAACTTCTCCAGTGTCCCAAGACATCACCGCAACCAAGCCATAATTTGATTTGTGGCCCTGTCTAAGCCATGTGCCATCAACAGTAATACTAACATCAATGATGTCTTCATGCCTAACCCTATAAAAATCTTGAGCCAGACTCTTAATTACCCGACCCTTAATTACCCAAACTACGTATGTCATCGTATTCATATTTCAGCGGTCAATCATAAACCACATCATTGCTGGAGGTTTAAAAGCTGCGCGTGCCGATCTAACCAGTGTGGTACAAATAGAATTTTTGTGTAGGCTGCATCTTGGTTATCAGATGCCTTGCCTTAGGACCAGATGGAGAGGTGGTACGTATACAAGTGTAGCATTTTTTATCGTTGTGGGGCTCTGGATTGTGTTAGGCATGGAATGGAAGTATGTCGAGAAGCTAAAGGAGGATGGTGACAAGCCACGGGGGTTGCCTAGATCTTCGTTTGCTCAGCATCGGAACGTAACTGCGAGCATCAATTTCACTCATGGTAGTCGTAATACGAAAGAGCCTGCCTCAAGCTTGGACTCTAAGGAACAAATCCCTGTAGACATTTACGAAATGTTGAAAAGAAGGAAGCGACATGAGCTCAGTTTAGCCAAGAGTATCCGAGAATTTTCGTGGTATATGGAAGAGTCTGTGAAGAAGCTTCGTGCAGGAAAGGAGAACGTGGATTATGACCAAGTTCTAAAGAATTTAGCACACAGGTATAGCTCTCTACAGTGGAGGTATGCTGAGTTAGTTGAGTATTCGCCAAACGGTGGAGAGCAAGAGCCACATTGGAAATATTGGCAAACTCGTGTGTCACAACAGTTAAGCACAATTATGGAGAGGAGAATTAATCAATTACAGAATCCTGTGGACTGTAAATCTGCAAAGAAACTAGTGTGCCATGTAGCAAAGGCATGTGGATTTGGATGTCAGATTCATCATGTGTCTTACTGCTTCATAATTGCATATGCAACCCAACGTACATTAATATTAGATTCTAGTTCTTGGAAGTATTCTCCCGATGGTTGGAACGTGATTTTCAAGCCTATCAGCTCTTCATGCAGCACCGAGATTTCTGAAGGTATGGTTTAAATTAAGTATATTATGTGGCTTACTTATCCAAGAGACTTGGTAGAAAACCATACACTTTAACACTCCAAAATCGAAAAATGCCCATCAGGAAAAAACAGCCCAAATCCATAAGTTTGAACAGAGATGGTTATTGAAAATGAACAAAGATAGCACTGACCGTATGCAGAACTTTTTTTTCCTAACCAGCTATTTTTTTTCCCAGGTATTTTTTTAACATCAAATACATATAATATAGGAATTATACACAACACATACACGTTGACTTGAGGGAGGACCTGGGCATTTTTGCGGGTTTAAAATATATATATATATATATATTTAAGACTAATGCTTTGTCTAATTTTGTCTCAAAAGATAGCCCATTTTGTGTGCTTTCCAATGGTGTTTGCATAGTGGTGTAGCTATCAACTAAGGGTCAAAAGATAGGTTTCTTTGTATGCTCTCTTTTGATACTGCATAGGTATAACTATGCCAGCTCTGTTTTTATACTGCATAGGTATAACTATGCCAGCTCTGTTTTGATACTGCATAGGTATAACTATGCCAGAGTTAGGGGGTACCTCAAAATCTTGAAGGCCGGAGTTTGCTGCTGTGGCTCCTGATAGTATTTGAAATTGTTATCTGAAGCTAGAGGAAGCCTACTAATAAAGGATTAGTGTTTTCATGCTAAAATGTGAGTTGGTAGTCAAGCAGTTGGTTGAAAATCAATTTCCTTCAGGCCAAGAAATTCCACAAGCTTGACCACATTGTCACGGCTTAGCACTTAATGAAAACACTCATCCCCCATAGAGCCGAGTCATGCCTATTTCAATAGCAGTTTCCAATCAGGTTAAGTCAGGTCTTCACGATTTTGAGATAGCCCCTTTGGCTACACTCAAGTTTGGCATAGTTGCTTATGTGCAACATTATTTTTTAACAAAAGCAAGCACACAGAGACACCATCTTTTGAGCTATACAAGTGAAATGTACAGAGTCTATGGAGCTCTAAAGTCGTAACCACACAATTTTGTTAGCATTGGAAATAGTTCCCACCGGCAACAGCACTGAGGTCATTAAAAATTAAAAATAAACAACTACAAACCACTTTACCACCTGACCTTGTGTTAATAGCACATACCTATATGTATATATAGTGTAATGAAAATAGACCTCCTCCTGGCCTGGTGCACACAGAATACTTGTATGATGTGGTAATGTGTACTAGAAAGATTGTTGTGTGTGTGTGTGCATGCGTGAGTACTTCAGATTTGTGGGTTGAAGACAACCACAATAAAGTGCATGTGTATTGTGTTAATCAGGATTGATCATATGATACCTTTGGGCATGCTCGTATATACTACTCTATTTTGTTGTGGTGGTGCATGTCTGTTATTTTTATAGCTACCGATCAGTTCAGCATGACGTCCACTGCTTTGGTCATTTCTCTTCAGCCAATAGACGGTTTGAATACACAACCACAACCGTCGCAATTACCCATGGCGATTCCAAGGGACATAGCAGATAGGCAAGTTCAAAATGTGCACGGTTATGCTAGCAATTTTATTTGCTGACACATTGATATCGGCTTGTCTTGATTTGTACAGCCTTTAATTTAGTAGTAAAATACTTCCTCTAATATATGTGGTTATATTTGGAGCTCAGTAGCTTCTGTCAGTAACATTCTCTTGGGGAGGATTTGTCTGGAATCATGATGAGGAATAGGAGTGTGTTTGGGAGCTCCACATGTTGTGTTGTATCCTGTGTTGTATGAGGCGCAGGAAGATGTTGGTGGTCGTGGTGCAATCATGCCAGTATCATGCTCCCAAAGTTTGGACTCTCACCACATTTGGTGAAGTCTGTACAACCACATCCTAAGTAGGAACTTGTCCATTCACAAATTGGTATCAAGTTTCCTTTTGAGGTATGCAAGTATTGTGTGGCTTGTTGGACCTTGCAAGTGCATGTACTCCTTAGACCTTACATAAAAGGGGGGAAGGGGATAGGGGGGAAGGAGGGGAAAACCCCAACTACACCCCTCAGACTGTGTGTGGTTTGGCTTGCTGGTCTATTAAGTACATGAAGAAGTGAATTCATTTTGCAAAATCAAACAAGCCACACTCTAGCAGCTCAGTCCTATTACCTCGAAAGGAAAAATGTTGACCTTCCTGACATTTGTGTCATTTACTGCTTTGGTTTCCCCTACATTTGATATGGGTTACCAATGTTGACATGGAGTACCTAATGATTGGACACAGATAATCACTAACGAGAGTAGCCTTTTATTGCTGTGCACTTCCTGCTTTTGGTTTGGCCCACTGATAGATAAGATCCCCAGCTCGTATTTTGTAATAAAATTATAAGCTCTTATTTGGATTGACCTGACTGTACCCATGTTGACCACAACCAGTTAGCCCTCACACCATCGCTGCCGCCATGTGGTGCCACAGGTTTGTAAATAAAATATAAAATATGCACATCGTCTACATCCCATAATTTATATATCATTAAATAGCTGAATTCATACTCTATTTACACACCAAAAAATTTACGGCTGATGTGGCCGGAAACTTGGGAAAGAAATGTTGAAGCACCGACGATCCACACTCTCGAAATGGCGAAGAGACTTAGTCTGGCAGAGGTAATTTCCAAGGTCACAGGAGAAGTGCTTCACAGGAGAAGTGTGGGATCACTCTGGCGATGGATCAAGTGAGGATGAAGGAGAAGGCATTCATGCTTATCTGGGAGTGAAGCCTTTCGATCCACAGCAGTGGAATCTTTGGTAGCTGTGACCATTCGACAATCACACGCTAGCACTCTAGCTGACAGTGATGCCCCCTATCTGATGGAGAGGACACCGGTAAGGAAGATTTCTCAGGTTTGTGAAACAGGTCTAGCTGTAGTATTTGCCTGTTAGAAATGTGTGCTGATTGTTTATAGACAATAGAAACAATGTTCTTGTATAGATAGCAGGATATTCATATTTTGTGGTCAGTGTGAGTGAGGACCTGACTTTGGCTGCACCTAACGAGGTATATCTATACCGACATTCTTAGAGCCAAAAGAGAGCATATATATAGGGCTATCATTTGAGCCATATAATAAGTCCATAACATGAAGTATGTGGTCGCTATGAAGCTACAAACCAAGACCATTGTTTCATAATTATATTCATATCTTGTGTCAAAATTTAACCTCAATAACTGTCAACACTTTTGCTAACAGATGACCCACTTGCAAGCAGTACGAGTCAACTCCTGATTTTATATTGATTTTTTCTTTACTGGAACTGATATTAATTTAGAATAGTTGTCCACAATGCGGATGGTGAGAGGGTTAAATGATATCTACATTTAAAACATGCATACAGGTCATTATAAAAAACAATTAAAAAATAAATTTTAATATTGGTGTATGTGGCTTTCAATGGTAAATGGTCGTGGCCTACACAGATTTACTTTATTTTCTTTAAATTTTTTTAAATTTTTTTAACCAATCCAATATGTAGCTGCTATGGCCACTCTCAGGCCACTCTCAAGAGCCTGAACTTGAAACCACAACCGCCATATGTTTTTGTTAAATGTGGTTAGTAATTATTAATATAGTAGCTATTAGTATATAGTACAGTGGCAACCTTGCTAAGGCCTGTTCCTAGGGGTATTGGTTGGGATTGGTGAATTGGTTGGGATTACTCGAACTTAAAATAACCTTCTCAATAATCAACTTGAAATTGTATTCTCTGGACGTTTGGACTAGATGCTCTAGCCTTCATCAGGAATGACGACGGCTAGAGCATCTAGTCCAAAGGAGAGAATACAATTTCAAGTTGATTATTGAGAAGGTTATTGTAATGTTATTATGTCAACTGGAGAGTTCATTGAGTGTATAATTTGTACTGTGGTTGTAATATAATAACTTATACAGCACTTCATGTGTACCTGTAACTACATGTGTACATCTGACTACAGTGTGCATGTAACTACATGTGTACATCTGACTACAGTGTACATGTAACTACATGTGTACATCTGACTACAGTGTACATGTAACTACATGTGTACATGTAACTACTGTGTAATACACTGAACTAAACAGACAAATTGCCCATAGGAAAATTGACTTGTACACAACAAAACTTGTATTACATACCACCACAAGCAGCTGTTGGGATTTTTGTGTCACTTGGAAGGAACTAGCTGATTGCTGATCTCCATTCAGGATTTGTAGTGGCCCAGTTCTGATTAGGAACTTGCACTGTATTAGGTTTGAGTTAAAGGTTTGAGTTAATAGGTTTGAGTTAATAAAAAATAAAAAATTAATTACTATTATTATCATTTATTTTTTGTTGCTGTTTTTCTTATCCTTCCTCATTGCCGCAACATCCGGTGCTCCAGGGGGTGTGGTTCACGTGCTCCAGGGTGTGTGGTTGACGTGCTCCAGGGTGTGTGGTTGATGTGCTCCAGGGTGTGTGGTTGATGTGCTCCAGGGTGTGTGGTTGACGTGCTCCAGGGTGTGTGGTTGATGTGCTCCAGGGTGTGTGGTTGATGTGCTCCAGGGTGTGTGGTTGATGTGCTCCAGGGTGTGTGGTTGACGTGCTCCAGGGTTTGTGGTTGACGTGCTCCAGGGTGTGTGGTTGACGTGCTCCAGGGTGTGTGGTTCACGTGCTCCAGGGTGTGTGGTTCACGTGCTCCAGGGTGTGTGGTTGACATGCTCCAGGGTGTGTGGTTGATGTGCTCCAGGGTGTGTGGTTGACGTGCTCCAGGGTGTGTGGTTCACGTGCTCCAGTGTGTGTGGTTGACGTGCTCCAGGGTGTGTGGTTCACATGCTCCAGGGGGTGTGGTTAACATGCTCCAGGGTGTGTGGTTGACGTGCTCCAGGGTGTGTGGTTCACGTGCTCCAGTGTGTGTGGTTAACATGCTCCAGGGTGTGTGGTTCACGTGCTCCAGGGTGTGTGGTTAACATGCTCCAGGGTGTGTGGTTGACGTGCTCCAGGGTGTGTGGTTCACGTGCTCCAGTGTGTGTGGTTAACATGCTCCAGGGGGTGTGGTTCACGTGGTGTGGTTCACGTGCTCCAGGGGGTGTGGTTCACATCACATGGTGGATAGCTAGCCACCGGTACCTCGCGCTAGTCTTAGCACGCATTATTCCTGATGAAGGCTAGAGCATCAGCCGAAATGTCGAGTGAGTAAATTTAATTAAGTTGATTATCGAGAAAGTCATTGACTGTCAACTGATTGTTGAGAGTTTATTTGTTTGTTTGTGTGATGTTGTTTTGTACACAGAGACACACGTCCATGGTTTCGATAAGGAGATTTTTAAAATTTCATTTTAAGATCCTAGACACTGGTTCTGGTGCATAATATCGAGTTATTAGAGTTCATTATAGATTATGTCAGCTCTATATAATTTATATGACTTTTCTATTCAGAATAGAATTATGATGTTCTATGGTGATCTGCTACCAACCAACAGGCGTCATGAATGGCAGAGTTTCTATAGCCAGCAATGTCTACCTCACTTCCTTGTGATTAGTTACAGGAAAGATGCTGTACTTAAAATGTTAGGTAGACATTAAGTGGGATGCATGTGAAAGAGTCTGGATGCTTCATATTTCAGTGGCGGATCCAGGGGAGGGGGAGGCCATAGGGGCCACGCCCACACCCCTCCCTCCAATTCCTATCATTGTAGTTTGGGGGAATATCTCATCTGCTCTAACAAGGCATATGCCAAACTTACCACAGGTCAAGTTGAAGGATTAACAAACCACCAAATTGCCAAACCTCCAAACCATCAAGTGTTGAGAAACCACACAACAAACCACATGATGCAAATCCAGCTGCTTATTACAGTGACTTGGCTTTGGCTACAATGTCTAGCTAAGTAGTAAGGCCAGCTACCAGGAAAATCTGCAAGACTCAGAGCATGAACATACTCCACTTCTTCCCTCCGAGTTTCTCTAGGTAAATTTATTCTTAGTTACTTAGTAAGTAATAATTAATATTATACAGTCCTGCCACTGATGATGGCACTACTTCAGACTCAGACTCCCTTAACAAGGATATGAGCATCGATTCTGATTCAGCCTCAGGTGAACTAGAACTACATAAGCGTGCTCCTAAAAATGGCCCTCGGTATAGTGGCAGTAGCATTAGTACTGATGGCTGTGTTCATGTAACTGAAGAGATACAGAGTGACTCTGAAAGTTCATGCTCTATGGATCCTGTAATTTATTCAGGTGATTTTGGTCACGTGGTACAGTTGCAATCTGAGCGAGGGCTGACAGATGATGAATTTTTTTATATCTTCTTAAGCACCACTTTGTCCCTAATAAAAAGTATAGTTTTCCAGTTCATAAGTTTGGTGACCATAACAGATCAATTGGCTTGAAGAATATAATGGTCTTGCTTACTCTGCGATATGATGGGGGGGACTGTAAATTTTGTGTGCTATTGCATACTGTGAGCAAGAACTTGGTGTCTTAGTTCAGCCACCTCTTATAAACTTGAAGAAAGCAAAAGAAAAGCTTAGTGAACATTTTGGCTCACAAGGACGAGAATCTCATCAAGCTGCTGTGGAAAGGACCCTAGCTTTCTGTGCTATACAACAAAATCAGGCTGTAGGTATAGATCAACAGATCAATTCTAGACGTGCTAAACTAATAGCTGAGAACAAAATGAAGTTGAGATCAATCACAGCTACGGTTATCTTGTGCGGTAAGCAGGTACTTGCTTTTAGAGGTCACCGTGATGATGGTCTTGTACTGTTAAATGATAGCTCTACCAATAAGGGTAACTTTCAAGCCCTGCTAAAGTTTCGAGTAGATGCTGGTGACAATGTACTGAAAGAGCATTTGGAAACTGCCAGCCGCAATGCTACTTATACCAGCAAGGAAACACAAAATCAGATGATTGTGATTTGTGGAGATATCATACGAAACCAGCTTTTGCTAAAGATTCAAAATGCAAGGTATTTTTCAGTCATTGCAGATGAGGCAACTGACTCTGCCAATGACGAGCAACTGTCAATCAGTGTTCGGTACTTAGACAATGGCAAGCCACAAGAGAAGTTTTGGGGTTTTCATGAATGTCTTTCTGGTGTTACTGGTGAGGCTATTGCTAATGACATCATCACTCAATTGACTGATTGGCAGTTGCACCCACAGTTATTACGGGGTCAAGCATTTGATGGAGCTGGTGCGATAGATATAGGGGAGCATCTTCACGAATAAAATCTATTCATCCCAAAGCACTATATACACTGTGAAGCAGCACACAGATTAAACCTCTGTGCAGTAAAATGTTGCAATATCAGGGAGGTCAGTAACATGATGGACATAGCTGATAAAATTGCTTCGTTTTTTTCTAACTCTCCCTGTCACTAGAGAAATGGATTGATGACACACTAGAAGGTGAAAAAAGAAAGAAGCTAAAGCAACTGTGTCGCACTAGATGGGTGGAGCCCCACGAAGCTTTCGGGGCATTCTCAGATCTTTATCTTCCTCTAGTTTGTTGCTTAGGAGCAATTTCACTTAGTACAAAAGAGTGGAACAGAGATTCACGTTCTGATGCTCGATCCCTTCTATCACAGTTTCTATTTCTTGTAACACTGCAAGCTACACCGAGTGTATTGGCATGCACAGAGGGATTAAGTGTAAAGCTCGGCCGATATACAGATATTGTACGAGCTTATCGTGAAGTAGAAACTGTTAAGAATGCCGTGCAGAGTCTTCGATCCAATGTGAATTCATTTAATGCTCGGGTATACAGCGAAGCAAAAAAAATAGCACAAACTGTGGGTCTTGAAGAGTCGGTACCGAGAATTGCATCCAGGCAGTAACATCGTTCAAACATACTGGCTGACAACTACCAAGAATATTACTGCCGGAATTACTGCCGGAATCGTATAATTCCATTGCTGGATCACTTGATAGTCGAGCTTAACAATCGATTTGACGAATCTTCATATAAAAAAATGTTGAAAGAGGGTTACTAATAGCTAGTGCCACTTAGCTGACCCACTTAAAGAGCGTTACTAATGGCTAGTGCCACTTAGCTGACCCACTTAAAGAGGGTTACTAATGGCTAGTGCCACTTAGCTGACCCACTTAAAGGTTACTAATGGCTAGTGCCACTTAGCTGACCCACTTAAAGAGGGTTACTAATAGCTAGTGCCACTTAGCTGACCCACTTAAAGAGGGTTACTAATAGCCCACTTAGCTGACCCACTTAAAGAGGGTTACTAATAGCTAGTGCCACTTAGCTGACCCACTTAAAGAGGGTTACTAATGGCTGGTGCCACTTAGCTGACCCACTTAAAGAGGGTTACTAATAGCCCACTTAGCTGACCCTCTTAAAGAGGGTTACTAATAGCTAGTGCCACTTAGCTGACCCACTTAAAGAGGGTTACTAATAGCCCACTTAGCTGACCCACTTAACCGATTAAGCGCCATAAGCGCCATATGGCGCAAAGGGAAATCGGACTCGCGAAAAAAATTATATAAAAAAAACTATTTGAACTAAGCGCCAAATTCTTGGTGCTGCACATGCCCAAAAGAATGCTGAATCATTCTAAAAACGTCATTTACACGTGCTGCTATATTTTCCGGCCGCGCCCCTAATAACTTCGGTTTTCAAGATGGCGAGGATGCTTTGTTTTGTACGAAGTAACTTTTGTTCTTTTTGACGACGACACTAGCGGCTCTGGCTCGGATTCTGGTGGGAAAGAAGGCCAGAGATGTATGGCTACCATGGTTGTGCCCTGGATCCCCTGGCTCTAAGTCAAAATGCTCGGGTGGAAGGATTTCTCGATGGTAAGTTTGTTTCTACCTTAGCGCTTGGTTGCCATTGTATTCCACAATCTTCTGAGATAATTCGCTAACCAAGCTGTAGCCTATTCTTGTGTTTTTTGAGGATATAAATATTTCTAACGTAGCAGTTGAAGAAGATTAGTTATAGCCATAAATGTAGGTTGAGCTTTTTTATTACTTATCAAATTTGAATTTGAATTTTCAAAAAAAACGTTCGTCTAAGGTTTATGTTATCAACTTTTCTTTCTTGGCAGTCCGTTGGAGATGAAGGTGATCCATTGTTACCATCTACTTGTGGGAGCTCTGGACTTAGTGTAGGTTAGTACAAAGGAAATTTTGTAGAGTTACTATTATATATTTCCTTTCAGAAGAGAGTGACCATTTGAACACTCCTTCCTTACCATCTACTGACCCTCCATCCTTATTACCATCTACTGACCCTCCATCCTTACTATCTACTGACCCTCCGTCCTTACAATCTGCTACAGGGGACTCTTCTGGAATAAGTAAGTTATCAAAATTGATATTTGAATATTTGTTTGTATACATATTTATGTGTTACAGAGAATGTGAGGTGTGGTGCTAGAGTAGAGGTTCATGTAGTACTAGTAGTCCACCGCCACAAGGTACTGGTAATAGGCAGGCCCAGTCCCGAGCGTGTAGTAGTAAGGCTCGCTCATCTAGCACTAGTTATCAGATAATACCAGTCGAAGGTCGCTGGGGGGAAAAAGAGACAATTCTGGCCCAAACTCAGCTTTGCTCGGTGTAACAAGTTCGTTACTAGGTGCTTTTTATCTTTTTTTTTACTATTGACGTGTGGGACCTCCATGTGAGAGAGACTAATATGTATGTTTCTAGGGTGGGGCTCCCCCATAATTGGCATGATACATGTGAAGAAGAAATGGAGGCTTTTGTAGAACTTTTGATTGTTATGGGCATTTCAAAACTTCCCCATATAGACATGTACTGGTCTTGTGAATATCCTGATTTGTCATGTAGTTTGGTGAGTAGAGTAATGCCCCTTAGGAGGTTTAGGCAGTTGATGCGGCTACATGCATATCAACTCCATTGCTAGCTCACAGGTAACATCTGGTAATCCCAATTATGATAGGCTGTATAAGCTTTGAAAGCGAGTATTGTTTGCATCAGGAGCTTAGCATTGATGAAGCCATGATTCCCTATCAAGGGAGGCTTGGCTTCAAGCAATATATGAAGGATGAGCCTACGAAATGGGGCATAAAAGTATTTGTGCTTTTGGATGCAAGGAATGGTTATATTTATCGATTACAAATTTATACTGGGAAGAATGTGGAAACAGGAGATAGTATAGGTTTGTGTAGTTGGGTAGTGTTAGATTTGTTGGAGG
Organism: Cladorhizidae sp. MBARI D1340-BT2; assembly: GCA_028752905.1. Classification (NCBI taxonomy): domain Eukaryota; kingdom Metazoa; phylum Porifera; class Demospongiae; order Poecilosclerida; family Cladorhizidae; species Cladorhizidae sp. MBARI D1340-BT2. Next base: position 26,516,810 of record JAQNBH010000005.1, on the reverse strand, counting down.
GATTTGAGCACAAGAACTTTCAGGTATACTTGGATAACTTTTATACAAGTCCTAATTTATTTCACACGCTGACTATTAGAGGGGTTGGTGCATGTGGTACAGCTAGGCCTAATAGGAAAAACTTTCCTAAGGAGTTACTTACAAAGTGGAAGAATAGAGGAAAATATGATTACAGATCAAATAGTTCACTCCTAGGTAGACAAGGGTGTGATTGACATGATGGCTAATATGCATGCAGCTTTGTGGCAAGGACAACAACCAACTGTGAAACATCATCAGCTTGATGGTTCTCGACTGTATGTGTCTTGCCCCCCTCCCTGTTTCCTGTTTACCTGATTATCAATCATTCATGAGGGGTGTCTACCAAATATGCAAAGACCCCCCTTCCACCATCTCTTTGATTTTCTACCGAAATTGTAGTAGCCCATTCTTTGGTCTGCTCTGGTAGAAGTTGTTGTTTTTTTAACGCCTTTATTGAATGCCTTTATCTGTTTTCTTTTTCAAACACTTCTCTACATAAGAGGCAGGATAGTTATTTAGATCTTGCTTAGTAAAAACATTGATTGGTTCCTATTGTTCTCGCTGGCGTATAGACCTTGTACGTTTCCTACATCTCATCTAGAACGTCTCAATTTGCAACTGTAGGTCATTTCGCCCTTCTACTTCTGTTTGGTGTGCATAAAAATGGTTCGAGGCATGAAAGCCTAAATGAGTGTGGTTACTGTAGGTTCATTTGTGCATTGGATCTGACCGTATCATACCTTGGTGGAATATTAGTGTTGCATGTATTCTCTTTGTTCTCGTGACCATGAAATATAAGTTGTGTATGGTGTATGTGTGGTAAAAAGTGTGCATACTTGTGTCTAATAATGCATTTTTCTCTATTGTTGTGTCTTTGTGTTCTAGATGCCTGGGAAGTGTTGATAGAGCCTGGCCTTGCCCTTCTACACACACACATACAACATGTATTACAATGCTACTCTCTCGCTCTCCTTCATTCTTCATCAAATTACCCACCCACATTCTACCCACACACACCTACTTTTTCTATTCAAATATTCGATTCATATATTGTCTGTTCAAAATGTTTTGTCTTAGGAAGTTTTAGGATTGTTATTGTCTTGATTCTGTGTCAAATTATATGAATATGCCAAAATATATGGTATATAAGTGTTGGTTCAATTTTGAAAAGCTTGCCAAATGCTGGATATTTGGTCCTTGGGTTTCATTCAAAAATCAGGATGTAGAGCAATCACTGGGCTTCCATATGAACGAGGTTTCCTGTGCTGACGTCCTATAAGAAGCTCGAGGGAAAAATTTGTAATTAAATCGTTAATTATTTTACCGCGGGTACTAGGAAAGTTGGCGCTTAATCGGTTAAAGAGGGTTACTAATAGCTAGTGCCACTTAGCTGACCCACTTAAAGAGGGTTACTAATGGCTAGTGCCACTTAGCTGACCCACTTAAAGAGGGTTACTAATAGCCCACTTAGCTGACCCACTTAAAGAGGGTTACTAATAGCTAGTGCCACTTAGCTGACCCACTTAAAGAGGGTTACTAATAGCCCACTTAGCTGACTCACATAGCATGGTTCCCTTGCCAAGCAAGACATCAGCACTTGTCCAGAGCACAGCAGGAATGCAACTTCAAACACCCTTAGCCTTAATGTTGCGTTGCGTGGGTTTGACATGCATGTATGAATATAATTAATTTGGGGAGGGTGGTTTTTGCCCCCTCAGTCCCTTCCCTGGATCCAGGCCTGTTACAAGATATATATATATATAATAAATATATATACAAAATATTGATTTACCTGTAAAGGAGAGAAGAAAGAAAGAAAAGGAGAGTTTACCAATGTGGACAACAAAGATTAGTAGAACCCTTTACCAATTTTCTAATTTTTCTAATGTCAGTTTTCATTATGTTTAATTGGCAACCTTCTTGAAGAAATTGGTTAGGAAAATTCCAGAGCTAAACCAATCATATTTACCACGACTGTTAAAAATTACACACACCCACACACACATGTGCGTGCACACATGCATGCACCTTTCAATGGTAGCGCATTGTTAAATTGATGATATATACTTCCTGTGAGCTACATAGGTAGTGAGCTTGTTTGTCATATTCATAAAAGAATGTTGTACCTGGTTCATTTATTAGTGTATGGTTATCTTGCACGTATGAATATAATCTGCAACGTATGTGGCTATTGGGGGTGTGGCAGCACTCCTATATTAGTGTGAGGTTATCTTTGCACGTATGAATATAATCTGCAACGTATGTGACTATTGGGGGTGTGGCAGCACTCCTATAGTGTGTGGTTATCTTTGCACGTATGAATATAATCTGCAATGTATGTGGCTATTGGGGGTGTGGCAGCACTCCTATATTAGTGTGAGGTTATCTTGCATGTATGAATATAATCTGCAACGTATTCATAAAAGAATGTTGTACCTGGTTCATTTATTAGTGTGTGGTTATCTTGCACGTATGAATATAATCTGCAACGTATGTGGCTATTGGGGGTGTGGCAGCACTCCTATATTAGTGTGAGGTTATCTTTGCACGTATGAATATAATCTGCAACGTATGTGACTATTGGGGGTGTGGCAGCACTCCTATAGTGTGTGGTTATCTTTGCACGTATGAATATAATCTGCAATGTATGTGGCTATTGGGTGTGTGGCAGCACTCCTATATTAGTGTGAGGTTATCTTGCATGTATGAATATAATCTGCAACGTATGTGGCTATTGGGGGTGTGGCAGCACTCCTATATTAGTGTGAGGTTATCTTGCACGTATGAATATAATCTGCAACGTATGTGACTATTGGGGGTGTGGTAGCACTCCTATATTAGTGTGAGGTTATCTTGCATGTATGAATATAATCTGCAACGTATGTGGCTATTGGGGGTGTGGCAGCACTCCTATATTAGTGTGAGGTTATCTTGCACATATGAATATAATCTGCAACGTATGTGGCTATTGTGGGTGTGGCAGCACTCCTATATTAGTGTGTGGTTATCTTGCACGTATGAATATAATCTGCAACGTATGTGACTATTGGGGGTGTGGCAGCACTCCTATATTAGTGTGAGGTTATCTTGCACATATGAATATAATCTGCAACGTATGTGGCTATTGGGGGTGTGGCAGCACTCCTATATTAGTGTGTGGTTATCTTGCATGTATGAATATAATCTGCAACGTATGTGGCTATTGGGGGTGTGGCAGCACTCCTATATTAGTGTGAGGTTATCTTGCACGTATGAATATAATCTACAACATATGTGGCTATTGGGGGTGTGGCAGCACTCCTATTAGTGTGAGGTTAACTTGCACGTATGAATATAATCTGCAACATATGTGGCTATTGGGGGTGTGGCAGCACTCCTATATTAGTGTGTGGTTATCTTGCACGTATGAATATATAATTGTGATGCATGTATCTGTGTATATATAAATACAGACACATGTATATACTTGTGATGCATGTATCTTTGTGTATATAAATACATAGGCACGTGTATATACTTGTATAGGCACATGTATATACTTGTGATGCATGTATCTGTGTGTATATAAATACATAGGCACGTGTATATACTTATATAGGCACATGTATATACTTGAGATGCATGTATCTATGTGTGTATATAAATACATAGGCACGTGTATATACTTGTGATGCATGTATCTGTGTGTATATAAATACATAGGCACGTGTATATACTTATATAGGCACATGTATATACTTGAGATGCATGTATCTATGTGTGTATATAAATACATAGGCACGTGTATATACTTGTGATGCATGTATCTATGAGTATATAAATACATAGGCACGTGTACACTATATACTTGTAATGCATGTATCTATGTGTGTATATAAATACATAGGCACATGTATATACTTATATAGGCACATGTATATACTTGAGATGCATGTATCTATGTGTGTATATAAATACATAGGCACATGTATATACTTGTGATGCATGTATCTATGTGTATATAAATACATAGGCACGTGTATATACTTGTGATGCATGTATCTATGAGTATATAAATACATAGGCACGTGTATATACTTGTGATGCATGTATCTGTGGTGAACTGAACTATAACCTTTCTGGTAGTCTGAACATGTATAGTCGGTCAGCTATTTTGTACTTATATGGTTATGTTGATAGGTCTTCTCTTTCTATAAGCCGACTGTTGAGTATGTGTGTATATACATATATATCTAGCCCTGGTTACAAGTCATTAAGATACTTGATTGATTGCTACCTATACCAATTACCAATTTGCTAAATATACCATATTGGGCGACGAGGATTTTGGATCTCACTCACTCTCTATGGCCACTATATTTGGCGCCATTGACATCTTTCATCCGGAGTCTGATACTATCAAGGCGTACCTGGAATGAGTTCAACTACTTCACCGCAAATGATGTTCCAGAGGACAAACGAGCCCCAATCTTATTGAGCTCCATTTGGAGCACCTACTTACTCACTCATGAGTGCCTCTGCAGCTGCCCAGTACAAAGTTTCTGCCTGTTATCACTGCAGCTATATACAAACATTTTGAATCCAAGCAGGCAGTAATTGCCGAATGGTTTCACTTTCACAAATGTGATCAGGTTTTGGGGGAGAATGTTGCAGATTACAACGCAAGTCTATGCAAGCTCACACAACATTGTAAATTTGGGGAATACCTGGAAATGCTCTATGTGACCACTTTGTGTGTGGTCTCTAACAGGAAACAGTTCAGTGACGTCTACTGTTAGAGGCAGATCTCACATATATACTGTATGAAGGCAATAAAAATTGCCTGCACAATAGAGGTGGCTGATAGGGAGACCAAATGTTTCAAGGGCTTGGAAGCAACCATAACAAAGTTCAGCAGCCATACTACTCAAGCAAGAGTCACCACACCATGTCCTGTGGGCGTCCAGGCCCCAGGCCACACAAATTAATCACTGTAAATTCAAAAATGCCACCTGCCAATGATGTGGCAAAATGGGACATATTGCACCATATGTGGATCTAAATCCACAGCTCAGGGCTGTCTTCAACAACCTCCTTACATCAACAGTACAACACCATAAGAAGTTCCACCACACACACCAGATTCAATTGAAGCAATTCACAGAGCAAGACTCTAGTGGGGAGGAATATCATCTGAACAAGGTGGGAGAACACTCCTCAGCTCCGCTAGAAGTGATTATGAATGTGAATGGGAAGTGACCAGCCATGGAAGTGGACACTGGGGCAGCTGTGTCTATTATCTCTGACACCACATGGAAGGCAGTGTTCCCCACCTTAACGTTGTACAAGTCAGATCTCCTGCTCAAAATATACACAGAAGAGCTAATGTCACTGGTCGGAAACCTCCATGTGCCTGTACAGTATGGCAGCCAAGAGGCAAGACTTGTGCTGGTGGGCATTCAAGGTGATGGGCTAGTTTGCTGGGTCGCAATTGGCTTAAATGCATCAAGCTGGACTGGGAAAAAATTGCGGCTGTCTATTCGACAAAATCAACAGCAGTCAAGACCTTACTTCAGCGACATGAAACACTATTCCAAGATGACCTGGGGACAGTGTCATCCTACCAAGCAACCTTGCACTTGAAACCAGATGCCACTCCTAAGTTCTTCAAGACTCGTTCCGGTGCCCAAACAACCTTGCACTTGATACCAGATGAGATGCCACTCCTAAGTTCTTCAAGACTCGTTCCGGTGCCCAAACAACCTTGCACTTGATACCAGATGCCACTCCTAAGTTCTTCAAGACTCGTTCCGGTGCCAAAACAACCTTGCACTTGATACCAGATGCCACTCCTAAGTTCTTCAAGACTCGTTCCGGTGCCCAAACAACCTTGCACTTGAAACCAGATGCCACTCCTAAGTTCTTCAAGACTCATTCCGGTGCCATTTGCCATCAAGGACATTGGACAGGAGCTAGACAGAATGGAGAAGCAAGGAGTCATCGAGCGAATTGATCACAGCGAGTGGGCGGCACCTATTGTGGCAGTGCCAAAGAAGGATGGGCGGTTCCGTTTCTGTGGATACTTTAAGGTCACCATTAATCATAATCTAGCAGTGGACCAGTACCGGCCAAATGATATCTTTGCCACGTTAGCAGGAGGTAAGGTTTTCACAAAATCAGATCTCTCTCAAGCCTATCTACAGGTACCGTTGGGTGAGAAGTCTGCCTCCTACTGTGTCAGTAACTCCCATCAAGGGCTGTATAGGTGCAAGAGGTTACCATTTGGAGTGGCCAGCCTTGTTCCAGAAACTGATGGACTCCATGCTGCAAGGAATTCCGGGAGTCATATGCTACATCGATGACATTCTTGTCAGTTCGAATGAAGCAAGCCACCTGAAGACGCTCGAAAAAGTACTAGCACGGTTGAAGGGGCATGGATTCCGTATGAAGGAAGCAAAGTGCCAGTTTCTGTTGTCTTCAGTTGAATACTTAGGACATCAAGTTAACCAGGTATCCAAGTGCTACCAAATAAGGCCGAGTCATCACTAAGACACCTACCCCGACAAATGTGCAGGAAGTGCGCTCCTTCCTTGGGTTACTGAACTACTATGGGGAGTTCATCTGTAACCTGACCTGCAGGAAGTGGACGATGAAGGTACCTGACACTACCCCCAACACGAAAGGAGATCCCCAGATCAGATCTCTCCAGATGGTTCTCTTGAACTGTAGTTGTTAAGTAGTCTGAACATGTATAGTGTCAGATACTATGTACTTATATGTTCATGTTGATAGGTCTTCTAGAAGACTGTTGAATGTATGTATATATAATATACTCTCAATGAACTCTCAGTTGACATAATAACATTAAAACCACCTTCTCAGTAATCAACTTCAAATTTTATTCACTTGACATTTCAACTAGATGCTCTAGTCTTCATCAGGAATAATGATGAAGACTAGAACATCTAGTCGAAACATCGAGTGAATAAAATTTGAAGTTGATTATACTGAGAAGGTGATTTTATTATATATATATATATATATATATATATATAATATATAATATATATAGCCTAGGTTACGGTCTTCTAGAAGACTGTTTATATTATATAGCCTAGGTTACAAGTCATTAAGATACAGACTTTGAATATGCTATTATGCCAATTATCAATTGTTGATTGCTAAATATACCACGGAATCTATGTATGTATATAAATACATAGGCATGTATCTACTTTTGATGCATGTATGTGTATATAAATACATAGGCATGCGTATATACTTGTGATGCATGTATCTATGTGTATATATAAATACATAGACATGTATCTACTTTTGATGCATGTATGTGTATATAAATACATAGACAAGTGTATATACTTGTGATGCATGTATCTATGTGTATATATAAATACATAGGAACGTGTATATACTTGTGATGCATGTATCTATGTGTATATATAAATACATAGACATGTATATACTTTTGATGCATGTATGTGTATATAAATACAGTAGGAACTAGGATGTCAGTTATCCGGACTCCAGTTATCCGGAAACTTCAGTTACCAGAACAGGTGTACATGTACATACACTGTACATGTACAGTACAGTGTACATGTACTTTGGTCCCAAGCAACAATCATCACATTAGGGTACTAATCAACACATGATCTGCATGTGCTGAGATGCAGCTGCTCATTTCTTGCTAGGTAAGCTAAAGCTATGGATGCTGGGAAGAAAAGAAAGAGAGTTGTTTTGAACATTGAAGATAAGCTAAAAATATGTGACTATATTAAGAATGGGAGAAGCTTTTCTAGTGTAGCTGCAGAATTTAACATAGACAGTTTATGATTTAGTCAACACAAAAACAGACAAATATCAGTGATTACATGCACTGTAAACATGACTAATGCACATTATACATGTGTACATTCACTCTTTTAACATTATATTCGTGTACACACTTGTGTACAACTAGTGACTTCAGTTATCCAGAAATTTCAGTTATCCGGACACCTTCCGGTCCCAACCTGTCCGGATAACTGACATCCTACTGTACATAGACAAGTGTATATACTTGTGATGCATGTATCTATGTGTATATATAAATACATAGGCATGTTTATATACTTGTGATGCATGTATCTGTGTGTATATATAAATACATAGGCACACGTGTATATACTTGTGATGCATATAACTATGTATGTATATAAATACATAGGCACGTGTATATACTTGTATAGGCACGTGTATAATTATACTTGTGATGCATGTATCTGTGTGTATATAAATACATGACACATGTATATACTTGTAATGCATGTATCTATGTGTAAATATACGTTATTACATTGATACGGGGGAAATATCACGAGTCTGTGGCTAGTATTTCCACGAGTGCCGCAGGCACGAGTGAAAATACCAGCCAATCAGACGAGTGATATTTCACCGTATCAATTTAATAATGTATTTATCATGGGACTGAGGATGCGCAAACCTTTACTGAGCATGCGCATATCGGGTAGGTAATAACAAGTAGGTAATAACAAGTAGGTAATAACAAGTACGCGATATGGTAAAATATCACAGTAGTTCTATTTGTACTATTCTCTATGAGTGGAGTAGATAGCTACATGATAAATATAAATACATAGGCTGCTTTCCTTTGGTTACCCTACAGACATATGATTGATGCTGCTTTCCTTTGGTTACCCTACAGATATATGATTGATGCTGCTTTCCTTTGTTTAATCTACAGATTGATGTCTTTTCACGGTGCCCCTTTCGTTTGGTTTATTGCTCAGTTCCTGAAGGTTTTATTGAGACCTTCAGACGAGCTCAAATCCTACATCTTTAAGAAGAAGAAAGCTCTAGGGTTAATGAATAGAGTTGGTCCTATTGTAGGGTAAGTGAGTCTTATTATAAGTGATCGTATTTATACACTTTACTGGGACTTAAGGCTGGTTCAATTGATGTTTGACCTTCGAATCGCGCTCTAAAAGACAGACACTTGGTCCGATGCTGCATTTCAGATGCTGGATTAGAACTTTTTTCTAATCCAGCGTCTGAAACGCAGCGTCGGGCCAATCAGAACATCGCATGTCGGCAGGGGTCCAGGTCAAAGGTCAGTTGACAACATGCAATGCAATGCTCGGCCAGTGTTGTGCTGTGAACCAGCCTTTACTGTACTGCTCTACTATCTGGTGTTGAGTGATTTGAAATGGCGAGTAAAATGTATCATATATGCTGTAAAATACGTAGTGGGGACCTCCGTGTACCAAGCGCCCAATCTGCAATCTAAGATTAAGCTGGCTACATGTAGCAGTACCCAGTCTATACATATTGACAAAGATAAGGATTAGGCAGAATACAAGTAGCAAGTGTCCAGTCTATAGATATTGACAAAGATAAGGATTAGGCAGAATACATGTCCAGTATATAGATATTGACAAAGATAAGGATTAGACAGAATACAAGTAGCAAGTGTCCAGTCTATAGATATTGACAAAGATAAGGATTAGGCCGAATACATGTCCAGGCTATACATATTGACAAAGATAAGGATTAGGCCGAATACATGTCCAGTCTATAGATATTGACAAAGATAAGGATTAGGCCGAATACATGTCCAGTCTATAGATATTGACAAAGATAAGGATTAGGCAGAATACATGTCCAGTCTATACATATTGACAAAGATAAGGATTAGGCCGAATACATGTCCAGTCTATAGATATTGACAAAGATAAGGATTAGGCAGGATACATGTAGCAAGTGTCCAGTCTATAGATATTGACAAAGATAAGGATTAGGCCGAATACATGTCCAGTCTATAGATATTGACAAAGATAAGGATTAGGCCGAATACATGTCCAGTCTATAGATATTGACAAAGATAAGGATTAGGCCGAATACATGTCCAGTCTATAGATATTGACAAAGATAAGGATTAGGCAGAAACATGTAGCAAGTGTCCAGTCTATAGATATTGACAAAGATAAGGATTAGGCAGAATACAAGTAGCAAGTGTCCAGTCTATAGATATTGACAAAGATAAGTATTAGGCAGGATACAAGTAGCAAGTGTCCAGGCTATAGATATTGACAAAGATAAGGATTAGGCAGAATACATGTCCAGTCTATACATATTGACAAAGATAAGGATTAGGCCGAATACATGTCCAGTCTATAGATATTGACAAAGATAAGGATTAGGCCGAATACATGTCCAGTCTATAGATATTGACAAAGATAAGGATTAGGCAGGATACATGTAGCAAGTGTCCAGTCTATAGATATTGACAAAGATAAGGATTAGGCAGAATACATGTCCAGTCTATACATATTGACAAAGATAAGGATTAGGCCGAATACATGTCCAGTCTATAGATATTGACAAAGATAAGGATTAGGCCGAATACATGTCCAGTCTATAGATATTGACAAAGATAAGGATTAGGCAGAATACAAGTAGCAAGTGTCCAGTCTATAGATATTGACAAAGATAAGGATTAGACAGAATACAAGTAGCAAGTGTCCAGTCTATAGATATTGACAAAGATAAGGATTAGACAGAATACAAGTAGCAAGTGTCCAGTCTATAGATATTGACAAAGATAAGGATTAGGCAGAATACATGTCCAGTCTATACATATTGACAAAGATAAGGATTAGGCAGAATACATGTGGCAAGTGTCCAGTCTATAGATATTGACAAAGATAAGGATTAGGCAGAATACAAGTAGCAAGTGTCCAGTCTATAGATATTGACAAAGATAAGGATTAGGCAGAATACAAGTAGCAAGTGTCCAGTCTATAGATATTGACAAAGATAAGGATTAGGCAGAATACATGTGGCAAGTGTCCAGTCTATATATATTGACAAAGATAAGGATTAGGCAGAATACAAGTAGCATGTGCCCAGTTTGACAAAGATGAGGATTAGGCAAGCATGAAAGTTCAATGAACAATGTGTTGTTATAAGACAAAGAGTTTACTTTATAATTATTAATGCCCTTGCACATGCTCAGTACGACTAAATAGTTCAATGCTGTTATATACAGCTAGTTTCCCTTTTGGTATATACATGTAGGTGATATGACTTAAAATCTACACCCATCGAAGATTCCCACTATTCTTATTACTTTCAGCTAATTCAACTATAGACCCCTCATCTTTTGTTGAGTCAAACGTTAGCAGAAAGCCACACCCACCAAGAGCGAGAAATCAACAGTGTTTTGGATTTCCACTATATTAGTGAGTTTAGGGGGTCATTAGCACAACATCAACTCTCAATGAACTCTCAGTTGACATAATAACATTAAAATCACCTTCTCAATAATCAACTTCGATTTTTATTCACTCGACGTTTCGACTAGATGCTCTAGTCTTCATCAGGAATAATGAGACGCTGCAGGCTCACGCGAGTCTTACCAGCATCTCATTACTGCTGATGAAGGCTAGAGCATCTAGTCGAAACATCGAGAGAATACTATTTCAAGTTGATTATTGAGGTTATTGTAGTTAATTAAGTTATTAACCCGCATAATTATGATATGCCCTTTGACCTTTGTGTGGCACTTGATCATGTGCAGCTGACGTGGTGTAGAGAAGATGCTACTAATAAGCTATTAGTCTAGTATCAGGTCTACCAACTCTCAAGGATTGTCCTAGTATCAGGTTTACCAACTCTCAAGGATTGTCCTAGTATCAGGCCTACCAACTCTCACGGATTGTCCTAGTATCAGGCCTACCAACTCTCACGGATTGTCCTAGTATCAGGTCTACCAACTCTCAAGGATTGTCCTAGTATCAGGTCTACCAACTCTCAAGGATTGTCCTAGTATCAGGTTTACCAACTCTCAAGGATTGTCCTAGTATCAGGCCTACCAACTCTCAAGGATTGTCCTAGTATCAGGTCTACCAACTCTCATGGATTGCTAGTATCAGGCCTACCAACTCTCACGGATTGTCCTAGTATCAGGTTTACCAACTCTCAAGGACTGTCCTAGTATCAGGCCTACCAACTCTCATGGATTGTAGTATCAGGTCTACCAACTCTCAAGGATTGTCCTAGTATCAGGCCTACCAACTCTCAAGGATTGTCCTAGTATCAGGTCTACCAACTCTCAAGGATTGTCCTAGTATCAGGCCTACCAACCCTCATGGATTGTCCTAGTATCAGGTTTACCAACTCTCATAGATTGTCCTAGTATCAGGCCTACCAACTCTCACGGATTGTCCTAGTATCAGGCCTACCAACTCTCATGGATTGTCCTAGTATCAGGTCTACCAACTCTCGTGGATTGTCCTAGTATCAGGCCTACCATCTCTCATGGATTGTAGTATCAGGTCTACCAACTCTCATAGATTGTCCTAGTATCAGGCCTACCAACTCTCGTGGATTGTCCTAGTATCAGGCCTACCATCTCTCATAGATTGTCCTAGTATCTGGCCTACCAACTCTCACGGATTGTCCTAGTATCTGGCCTACCAACTCTCATAGATTGTCCTAGTATCAGGCCTACCATCTCTCATAGATTGTCCTAGTATCAGGCCTACCAACTCTCACGGATTGTCCTAGTATCAGGCCTACCAACTCTCACGGATTGTCCTAGTATCAGGCCTACCAACTCTCGTGGATTGTCCTAGTATCTGGCCTACCAACTCTCACGGATTGTCCTAGTATCTGGCCTACCAACTCTCATAGATTGTCCTTGTATCAGGCCTACCAACTCTCACGGATTGTCCTAGTATCAGGCCTACCAACTCTCACGGATTGTCCTAGTATCAGGCCTACCAACTCTCAAGGATTGTCCTAGTATCAGGCCTACCAACTCTCGTGGATTGTCCTAGTATCAGGCCTACCATCTCTCACGGATTGTTCTAGTATCAGGCCTACCATCTCTCATAGATTGTCCTAGTATCAGGTCTACCAACTCTCATGGATTGTAGTATCAGGCCTACCATCTCTCATGGATTGTAGTATCAGGCCTACCAACTCTCACGGATTGTCCTAGTATCAGGCCTACCAACTCTCGTGGATTGTCCTAGTATCAGGCCTACCAACTCTCACGGATTGTTCTAGTATCAGGCCTACCAACTCTCACGGATTGTCCTAGTATCAGGCCTACCAACTCTCATGGATTGTAGTATCAGGCCTACCAACTCTCACGGATTGTCCTAGTATCAGGCCTACCAACTCTCATGGATTGTAGTATTAGGCCTACCAACTCTCACGGATTGTCCTAGTATCAGGCCTACCAACTCTCAAGGATTGTCCTAGTATCAGGCCTACCATCTCTCATAGATTGTCCTAGTATCTGGCCTACCAACTCTCATGGATTGTCCTAGTATCTGGCCTACCAACTCTCAAGGATTGTCCTAGTATCAGGCCTACCAACTCTCATAGATTGTCCTAGTATCAGGCCTACCAACTCTCACGGATTGTCCTAGTATCAGGCCTACCAACTCTCACGGATTGTCCTAGTATCAGGCCTACCAACTCTCACGGATTGTCCTAGTATCAGGCCTACCAACTCTCATGGATTGTAGTATCAGGCCTACCAACTCTCACGGATTGTCCTAGTATCAGGCCTACCAACTCTCATGGATTGTAGTATTAGGCCTACCAACTCTCACGGATTGTCCTAGTATCAGGCCTACCAACTCTCAAGGATTGTCCTAGTATCAGGCCTACCATCTCTCATAGATTGTCCTAGTATCTGGCCTACCAACTCTCATGGATTGTCCTAGTATCAGGTTTACCAACTCTCATAGATTGTCCTAGTATCTGGTCTACCAACTCTCATGGATTGTCCTAGTATCAGGCCTACCAACTCTCATGGATTGTAGTATCAGGTCTACCAACTCTCATGGACTGTCCTAGTATCAGGCCTACCAACTCTCAAGGATTGTCCTAGTATCAGGCCTACCAACTCTCACGGATTGTCCTAGTATCAGGCCTACCAACTCTCACGGATTGTCCTAGTATCAGGCCTACCAACTCTCAAGGATTGTCCTAGTATCAGGCCTACCAACTCTCACGGATTGTCCTAGTATCAGGCCTACCAACTCTCACGGATTGTCCTAGTATCAGGCCTACCATCTCTCATGGATTGTCCTAGTATCAGGCCTACCAACTCTCACGGATTGTCCTAGTATCAGGCCTACCAACTCTCACGGATTGTCCTAGTATCAGGCCTACCAACTCTCACGGATTGTCCTAGTATCAGGCCTACCAACTCTCACGGATTGTCCTAGTATCAGGTTTACCAACTCTCACGGATTGTCCTAGTATCAGGCCTACCAACTCTCACGGATTGTCCTAGTATCAGGCCTACCATCTCTCACGGATTGTCCTAGTATCAGGCCTACCAACTCTCAAGGATTGTCCTAGTATCAGGCCTACCAACTCTCACGGATTGTCCTAGTATCAGGCCTACCAACTCTCACGGATTGTCCTAGTATCAGGCCTACCAACTCTCACGGATTGTCCGTGAGTCTCACGATTTCACTGTTTGTCTGTTCTCACGGGCTAGCTAAAGTCACCGGCGCGTGCTACACTCTTAGAGGCTCTTTGACAATATGACGCTCTGACAAGTAATAATATCGTATTGTCGTATGTAGTGTCATACTCTGCATGATCCACAATAATGAGGTGGTGGAACCAAAAGTTCTACGACCTCGACTCCATCATCAATGGAGCACCAACTATAGATCTAGCTAGGCATACATGAATGGAGGCCAATTCACAGCTGCACCTACTAGCAAGTTTAGTGCCACTAAACAAGTTATATATACCTCAAATAACTAGTTAACTAACGCGCTAGAAGTCATCAAACTACTTGCTACCCAAGTGCTATCGTCAGACCTGTTTGCAAAGGCAATGTCCCGGACTCTGTCCTCAATTATTCACGTGAAGTTGTGGAATAGATTCTTGTATCGCATGAGGACCTCCTAAGGAGTTGCTGAAATCCGCCAAGCTAATCTATGAAGCAATGTAACAACATGTGCAAGGAATGGCCGCCAACTGTCACTGACTATTGGGAGTTTTTTTCACGATTTTAACATTATGGTTACTGTTTGCCTTCAGTCAAAATGCGTCAGTCTTCATATGCACTTGCAAAACTGGAAGGGAACCAAAGGTCTCTGAGTATTCTATGAGTACTACACAAATAGAATATGTGTATGACATGGAGGAAGATCCAAAGGCACCTCTGAGTCTTCTATGAATGCTAAATATTTGTACGAACATGGAGGAAGATCCAAAGGCACCTCTGAGTCTTCTATGAATACTAAATATTTGTAGGAACATGGAGGAAGAACCAAAAGGTACCTCTGAGTATTCTATGAGAGTCGGCCAGTTAGTGAAGCTAGTGTCACCTTCTTGGAGGTTTTTTTCAAGCTGCTTGCTTGCGTAGATGCTGCGAAGAAGACTCGTACATCACCTGATTTATTTTCCTTGCAGTTTACATGTACGACGCACGGATAAGAGATATGAAGCGAAGTACCATAGCATTGAAGAGTATATGGAGCAGGTGAGTTTGTAAATAACCGCTGGGATTATTATAGGCTGTTTACTGTAAAGTATGTATGTACCCAGTAGATAATAAGGCAATGCCCATTTACTTGCAAATATGTAGCTCAGTAGCAAATTGATGTTACGCAAAATAATGCAAGGTACAACTAAATGTATATGGTAAGGATCATTATATAAGTTCAATAAGTTCAATGTTCTCTACCCAGTGCTCATGGGCACTTGACTTCCCGCCTCCAAAACCTGGTGGAAAAAGCAATGATATTCTAAGTGGTGCACACCCATGTTCATGTGATCATTTCTGGGGTTCCAGTGAGTGTAAGCAAGTCAGTGAGTTGGTGAGAATTTTATGGATGTTTTAGTGCCCAGCTGGTGTTACCACTTGAGCTATTTTTGTTCCAGGTTCCTTAGACTCACTAAACCTTCCCTATGTTAGACTTCAAGTTTGTGGATGGAACTTCATCGCTATCCTCCCCTTCATCTTTACTCGGCCTTCGACAGATTCAGCACTTGCTTCATTCCTAGCCTTGTCAGTATCTATAGATACAGCACTTGCTGCATCCCTAGCCTTGTCAGTATCTATAGATACAGCACTTGCTTCATCCTTAGCCTTGTCAGTATCTATAGATACAGCACTTGCTTCATCCTTAGCCTTGTCAGTATCTATAGATATAGCACTTGCTTCATCCTTAGCCTTGTCAGTATCTATAGATACAGCACTTGCTTCATCCTTAGCCTTGTCAGCATCTATAGATATAGCACTTGCTTCATCCTTAGCCTTGTCAGTATCTATAGATACAGCACTTGCTTCATCCTTAGCTTGTCAGTATCTATAGATATAGCACTTGCTTCATCCTTAGCCTTGTCAGTATCTATAGATACAGCACTTGCTTCATCCTTAGCCTTGTCAGTATCTATAGATATAGCACTTGCTTCATCCTTAGCCTTGTCAGTATCTATAGATACAGCACTTGCTTCATCCTTAGCTTTGTCAGTATCTATAGATACAGCACTTGCTTCATCCTTAGCCTTGTCAGTATCTATAGATATAGCACTTGCTTCATCCTTAGCCTTGTCAGTATCTATAGATATAGCACTTGCTTCATCCTTAGCCTTGTCAGTATCTATAGATATAGCACTTGCTTCATCCTTAGCCTTGTCAGTATCTATAGATATAGCACTTGCTTCATCCTTAGCCTTGTCAGTATCTATAGATACAGCACTTGCTTCATCCTTAGCCTTGTCAGTATCTATAGATACAGCACTTGCTGCATCCTTAGCCTTGTCAGTATCTATAGATATAGCCCTTGCTTCATCCTTAGCCTTGTCAGTATCTATAGATACAGCACTTGCTTCATCCTTAGCCTTGTCAGTATCTATAGATACAGCACTTGCTGCATCCTTAGCCTTGTCAGTATCTATAGATACAGCACTTGCTGCATCCTTAACCTTGTCAGTATCTATAGATACAGCACTTGCTTCATCCTTAGCCTTGTCAGTATCTATAGATACAGCACTTGCTTCATCCTTAGCCTTGTCAGTATCTATAGATATAGCACTTGCTTCATCCTTAGCCTTGTCAGTATCTATAGATACAGCACTTGCTGCATCCCTAGCCTTGTCAGTATCTATAGATATAGCACTTGCTTCATCCTTAGCCTTGTCAGTATCTATAGATATAGCACTTGCTTCATCCTTAGCCTTGTCAGTATCTATAGATACAGCACTTGCTTCATCCTTAGCCTTGTCAGTATCTATAGATACAGCACTTGCTGTATCCTTAGCCTTGTCAGTATCTATAGATATAGCACTTGCTTCATCCTTAGCCTTGTCAGTATCTATAGATACAGCACTTGCTGTATCCTTAGCCTTGTCAGTATCTATAGATACAGCACTTGCTGCATCCTTAGCCTTGTCAGTGTATCTATAGATATAGCACTTGCTTCATCCTTAGCCTTGTCAGTATCTATAGATATAGCACTTGCTGCATATACACTGTACCTAGCCTAATTCTTAAGGGGGGTGTTTACCATGAATTTTCTTCAGATAAAAAATATATATATATATTGTATCATTCTATACTCTGGTCTATAAGCCATGGGCATTTCAAATTCCAGAGCTTTTGAAAGCTCCATTCTAAAGCTGTTTTATTGCATGCTATTTCAAGAAAGATCCAGGAGAAAACCTCTTATATACCAAAGATTGACGAAGACTGGAGGAAGATGGCTATTGCAAAAGCGGGAGGCGTTTGCAGACAGTTAAGGCCGGTTCACAATATGACGCTAGCCCAGCGTTTCGTTCCGTCTCCGTTTCATCTCCGTCTAGCGTCTTCCGTCTGTCAGTTCACAAATTGGCGTTTCGTTTCGTTTCGTTCCGTCACCTCGAGCCAATTTTTGCCAATTGAGGTGCGACCCTTTACCTACCACACCCTCGACTACGGCTGGCTAGCTATGACTCGAAGTTCGGCAGTGAAGCAGGCTATTATTTTGATTCTTTTGCTCAGGAGGCGGAGGAGGAGGAATAGGAGAAGGCAGAACAGAGTGTGATAAGTCCAATATTTAGAATGCGAAGACAGCAAGGCGAGTATCACAACCTGTTCAGGAGATGCGTCTGTCAGATCCAGAAAGCGATTTCAGGTATCTGCGGATGTCTGATAATGAAGATGGTAGTATAAACATGATTGATGGTGGGTGAAGAGGAGATGAAGAACCAAAATACGGAAATGACATCAATTGGTCATGCTTGCAGCAACAGGTTTGCATAATTTATCTATATAGTTGCATATGCGTTGTTTATTTCTTTTTATTAAGACATTCTCAGTCTGCTGTGGAGATCAGGGAAGGTTTCAAGAATACTTCTGTACTCCTGCTGGAGAAGTTGATTGGCAGTACAGCCATGTTCGCAGAACTCAACTAATTATTTATATCATTCATTCACTGAACAAAATGCAATGTAATATAATGCACTAGTTCAATAGTTGTAATAATCCATAGAATCATGGGAATGAGGGGTAGTGGGGTGAAAGGTTTCTGAAGAGGGATCAATATTCAACCTCACTACATACACCTCTTGATGCATCCATCCGCTGTGTAGCCTCCAACCTAAACAATATAATGAATATTATGGGAATATGACGACTACTAAGATAATTTAATTCAGTAGCTACGTAGTTTACCTTGCTAGCAACTCTCTTTAGCTCGTAGATCCTTGTAAGAGCTTGATCCTACCTTCCAAAGACATACAAAGCTTCGCACAGCCTCAACTAACTTTTCATCCGACTGACAAATTGGCATTAATTAGAACTACGATATGACACGTGAAAATATGAAGCAATCTGATTGGTCAAGCTAGCGTCAACAGACGCTAGAATAGAACTCGAGTCTAATCTAGCGCTGCTCTCCGTTTCTTCTTTTCTTCAAAACGGAGCATGTTCACAAATTGACGCTAGGAAACGGAACGGAACGAAACGCTGGGCTAGCGTCATATTGTGAACCGGCCTTTATAGCTAGAAGCCTGAAAATTTGCCAAAACATAGCTTATTCATTACTTCCTGTTTCCTTGATTACTGAGCAGCTCTGAATTCTTTTACTACTTCCTGCGCATCCTGTCCAGTCAATTGCGTGACTATTTTTGGTTGCTCGAGCAAGATGCCTCCTAAGAAGAGTAAGCGGTTTCATGGGAGTTCAGCGTCAGCAAATGCCTGTGGCAGAAGAAAGGCCACCTTTCCCTTTAGCTGAACCAGCTGAAAGGCCAATACCCGTTGTTTTATGTACACATGCAGTATAGAGTCACTAATAAAGAAAGATGTATGTTATGTGCAATATGACGATCAACTTACTGTAACTTTGTGGCTCGTTTTCTCAACTTACCAAAGTGGTGGAACCGTAGTCACAAAAAAGTATATAACTCATTTTTTCTAATAGATGGGGCAACTTTCAATATATCATCTTGAAGCTCTTTTCTTGCTCTATCATTTCCACTGAGAATATTTTGATAGGGGTAAGCTAGGTCAAGGTATGGTTGGTTTTGTGGGGGAAAAACAGATTTCTTTGTTGACCTCCAGTACTCCCCAACACTACATGATGTGTAAATTCTGTCAATGCATTTTACACATCTGTGGCTGTGATTAGCACAACCTAAGTGTGAAAGTCAGAGTATGAGGTTAGCTGGAGTTCTATTCATTTATTGCACTGAGAAGGGAAGTATTCAGTTTACCATATCTTGATCTAGGAAGTAGCTATGTACAAACTAAACATATCATTGGAAAGAGCATCAAATGGACTACATTTGACATAAAAATGACTTACAAAAAATTAAAAATAATGAAGTTATGACAAATTAAGTGAAAATATAGAATCGTGGTAAACACCCCCCTTAGCCTTGTCAGTATCGTATAACTCTTGTCTCTCTCTCTCTCCCTAAGATTAATTTTCGATATTTTTGCCGACTTGAATTTGTGCCCTTTAATAAGGTCTGGCAAGGGCTTGCGATATGCGATAACCTTGAAAATTATTCTGTGAAACAATTCTGTTATAATAAATTTTACTCCTCAAAAAGCAAGCTCTGTATGGTTACACGGCATTTTCCAGCCCACTTCAATTTAATCCAGACTGTAGTGCACCTATTTGGCGTGGTATTTACACATAACCCTGGATAAGCTTAAACTCTGGTTAGGTCTGGGTTAAAGGCCTCGCATAAACACTGCTCTGGATAGGTGATGCTTCTACTTGCGGCATTGCCTCAGAGGGGATTATATGCTAGTGATATTTGAAAAGACATGCTGTATAGAGTTTATTGAGGGTATTGTGTGGTTAGGTTTCATGTTAGCAGCTGTGACTTCTCGATGTCCAACTTTAAAAAAGGATTCTCTCTCAGCGATTCAGTTAAATTCTGTTCCTTCATCAGGAAGAACCTGTGTTTGTTGGTATATGTGTGTGGGGGATTAGAGCATCTAGCCTTCATTGGGAAGAACCTGGGTTTGTTGGTATATGTGTGTGGGGGGCTAGAGCATCTAGCCTTCATCGGGAAGAACCTGGGTTTGTTGGTATATGTGTGTGGGGGGCTAGAGCATCTAGCCTTCATCGGGAAGAACCTGGGTTTGTGGTATATGTGTGTTGGGGGCTAGAGCATCTAGCCTTCATCGGGAAGAACCTGGGTTTGTTGGTATATGTGTGTGGGGGGCTAGAGCATCTAGCCTTCATCGGGAAGAACCTGGGTTTGTTGGTATATGTGTGTGGGAGGCTAGAGCATCTAGCCTTCATCGGGAAGAACCTGGGTTTGTTGGTATATATATATATGTGTGTGGGGGGCTAGAGCATCTAGCCTTCATCGGGAAGAACCTGGGTTTGTTGGTATATGTGTGTGGGAGGCTAGAGCATCTAGCCTTCATCGGGAAGAACCTGGGTTTGTTGGTATATGTGTGTGGGGGGCTAGAGCATCTAGCCTTCATCGGGAAGAACCTGGGTTTGTTGGTATATGTGTGTGGGGGGCTAGAGCATCTAGCCTTCATCGGGAAGAACCTGGGTTTGTTGGTATATGTGTGTGGGGGGGGGCTAGAGCATCTAGCCTTCATCGGGAAGAACCTGGGTTTGTTGGTATATGTGTGTGGGGGGCTAGAGCATCTAGCCGAAATGTCGAGAGGCTAATTTTTTGGTTGGTAATTTATTAACTATTGAAGTGGAGGTAGTTTGCTTACCCAAGCCGTCGCTGTACAGACTGGTTTAGCTAGTTCTGCAAGTATCTAGAGTTAATGATTCCCAGTCAAAGTCCACAGTCAGTGTGGACTGAGCGAGTGTCAACGCTGATATTGTGCAACAGCTGGAAGTGATGCAATGTAAAGGGATATGACATAAGGTGAAGCAGCGTATTGGACCAGCCTTCTGTCAATGTGAGTTCATTCTTAGTCCAGAGAACTCTTATGTACACTGCGTATACCACTGAGCCGCATGCTCCCAGTGGCAGCGGTTAACCCTGTCAACTAACATGGCCAGCTTTTCAACTGCATCACGGAAATTCAGTGCAAATAAAAAGCAATATGTGTCTATGTTTATATATATATATATACAGTATATAAATGTCTGTATCTCTTCTCATGTATGTGTGGTTACCAGAGTTCATCGCTCCATTCTTCAGCTCATTTTCCTTTGATCATAATTATTATAATGGCTAGGTAATTTTTCATATCTGGTTATAGCATAATTCTGATTACAATAACCTTCTCAATAATCAACTTCAAATTGTATTCTCTTGATGTTTCGACTAGATGCTCTAGCCTTCATCAGGAATAATCTTGGCTAGGTAGTTTTTCATCTCTGATTTGTGTACATGTTTGTAAAAATGCAACCGTAAATTTAGCAATGGGAAAGTTAATGTTATTATCTTAACGCTTCATCTTGTACAGTAGTGCTCAATGCTCTATATTGTAATAGATGCAGTGATTATATGTATGCAACGATTGACACAACTCCAGGTAAATAACTGGTATGACTCGTACGAACTGGCACATGGAGGCCCAGAGAAATCTTCAAGAAGAAGTGTATTCATAGCCACAGATGAGCCTAGTGTTATCAGCGAGGCAAAGAGCAAGTATGAACTTTTGATGACTGTTTCAATTTGCATGTTGTATATATAGTTTGGGTATTGAGACTTCTAGTGATGACATCCAAGTCCTTGCGTGCATGCATGTAGTGATGACGACGTGCATGGATGAGTCTTTCCGGCCAAGTCCTCGCATGCATGCATGTAGTGATGACGACGTGCATGAATGAGTCTTGCCAGCGAAGTCCTCGCGTGCATGCATGCATGTGTAAAAAGCTGGTGTGCTCAAATGCCCTATACAATGCTCTGTTCTGCTCTAGTTGGCAACTTCTGGTTTGCTTAGTTATGTGTGCACTTTGTTAGAGCGACGTGATGGTGTAGATCGACATGGGTTCCCGGATTCAATCTCATTTGAAACTGCCATGAATGTCGTGGCACACCAGAGCAGAGCTTTCTGTGGCCATTTAGCGTGCTTGCTCTCCACGCGCTAGCATGTACGTGAGTCCTGCTCGCAGGACTATGTGAGGGGAGACATTTTGTGTAATTCTAAGAGTATGCAGGTCATAAACTAGTTAGCTTACCATAAGTTAACCACATCCTGTGCTTTGATAAGGGAGAGCGTGTGGTCCTCTGACACCATTCATGTGTGTGTATGGTGATGGTGTGTGTGTGTATGGTGATGGTGTGTGTGTGTATGGTGATGGTGTGTGTGTGTGTATGGTGCACATGTGTGCTGGTTTTCGTAATGCATTAGGAAGTCTGTTATCCAAACATGCCGGTCAACGAATGCTATAAGAAGCCACGCCCATGGCGATGCTGGCTGCTTATTTTTTTCCATTTCACGAGGAAATTCCCTCTGTGCATGTGCATAATGAATGTTTATCATGTGCACAACGTGGAAGATCTGCCGGCAATTTGTTCCGATTCTTCTCGCTCCGTCACAGCAGAGAGCAGGCTAGGCCCACTCGAAAGAGTGGGTAAAGGGTTGGCCTTAATGATCCAGGATGAGCTCAAGATCTGTGATGAAGCAAGCGACTTCAAGTTAACTGAACAGTTCAGCTCTCCGAACACCCTCCGGTTGCAACATGTCAGGATAACAGGCTTCCAACTGTATTTAATAATTGCTAAAAGGTTTATCAAGCCATAACTAACTGTTCTATTACATGCGCCAGTGTTTTGCAATAGTGCAGTGTAGTCTACATAATCAAAGCTCAAAAAAATCGTCCAAAAAAATTAAATAGAATTTCCAACAATCAACTCTAATTATCAGGGGTTTTTTTTAATGTAATGCAGTCCATTACTATAATTATTGCATGCATTGTACGTACAGTATATTAATGCATTGCATCACAAGTACATGTATTGACATGTACTGTGCACGAATGCATCGTGTTACTGTGTGTGTCGATTGGAAGAGATTGCAGTAAAATGACATGCAGCACACATGAATCATTAAGAATCACAGTGCATGTATGAAAGACGTGTACTGCATTACTGCGTAGTCATCAGTTACTCAAATTTTGAATGCAGTAATTGTTATGTGACTCTGTCTCTACATAAGTGTCCCAGAAAATTCTCTGCAAGAGTATGACACTAAATGCTCTGGTAACAAAGAAGCCAAAATGGGTTTGATGTGTAGGAACCAGCGCCTCTCCAACAACTGATATTGTTCTGGACTTCCCACCTGGAAATCCAGTCACATGACCAAGTCACATGAGCAAGTCACATGAGCACGACCACTCATTCACGCTCATCACCTTGCTCACTTCTTCAGCCTAGGTCTTCGGCTCTTCCCCACTGAGTGGTACTGACTGAGTTCTGAGCTGCAGTGAGCCATTGAATCAAAGCTGTGTCCACATCACTCCTATAGGGTCTCTATGCCACATCTTCTTTGAGCTTCCAACAGCATCATTTGCCCTTAGGGCCTCATTGTTCTTAAGTATTGTACTCAGTGTACTTGGAGGGTTCCAAACTCACCAATGGTGACCTTCTTTGGGTGGTAAGTTCTCCAAACTCACCAGTGGTGACCTTCTTTGGGTGGTAAGTTCTCCAAACTCACCAGTGGTGACCTTCTTTGGGTGGTAAGTTCTCCAAACTCACCAGTGGTGACCTTCTTTGGGTGGTAAGTTCTCCAAACTCACCAGTGGTGACCTTCTTTGGGTGGTAAGTTCTCCAGCCTGTCCACTCTCTCGATTAATGGTTAGCGATTTATACTCTACTTTTGCATGTATTGTGTTAGGAAACATGTGGAGAAGTGCTAGAGAGGTACTGGAGAGATGTTGGAGAGGTGCTGGAGAGGTACTGGAGAGGCACTGGAGAGACGTTGGAGGTGCTGGAGAGATGTTGGAGAGGTACTGGAGAGATGCTGGAGAGGCACTGGAGAGGCACTGGTGAGACGTTGGAGAGGTACTGGAGAGATGCTAGAGAGGTACTGGAGAGGCACTGGTGAGACATTGGAGAGGTACTGGAGAGATGTTGGAGAGACGCTGGAGAGATGTTGGAGAGGTACTGGAGAGATGTTGGAGAGACGCTGGAGAGATGTTGGAGAGGTACTGGAGCGATGTTGGAGAGGTAGTGGAGAGATGTAGGAAAGGTGCTGGAGAGGTACTGGAGAGATGTTGGAGGGGTACTGGAGAGGTACTGGAGAGGCACTGGAGAGATGTTGGAGAGACGCTGGAGAGATGTTGGAGAGGTACTGGAGAGATGTTGAAGAGGTAGTGGAGAGATGTAGGAGAGGTGCTGGAGAGGTACTGGAGAGATGTTGGAGAGATGTTGGAGAGACGCTGGAGAGATGTTGGAGAGGTACTGGAGAGATGTTGGAGAGACGCTGGAGAGATGTTGGAGAGGTACTGGAGCGATGTTGGAGAGGTAGTGGAGAGATGTAGGAAAGGTGCTGGAGAGGTACTGGAGAGATGTTGGAGAGGTACTGGAGAGGCACTGGAGAGGCACTGGAGAGACGCTGGAGAGATGTTGGAGAGGTACTGGAGAGATGTTGGAGAGGTAGTGGAGAGATGTAGGAGAGGTGCTGGAGAGGTACTGGAGAGATGTTGGAGAGATGTTGGAGAGACGCTGGAGAGATGTTGGAGAGGTACTGGAGAGATGTTGGAGAGACGCTGGAGAGATGTTGGAGAGGTACTGGAGCGATGTTGGAGAGGTAGTGGAGAGATGTAGGAAAGGTGCTGGAGAGGTACTGGAGAGATGTTGGAGAGGTACTGGAGAGGTACTGGAGAGGCACTGGAGAGATGTTGGAGAGACGCTGGAGAGATGTTGGAGAGACGCTGGAGAGATGTTGGAGAGATGTTGGAGAGGTAGTGGAGAGATGTAGGAGAGGTGCTGGAGAGGTACTGGAGAGATGTTGGAGAGATGTTGGAGAGACGCTGGAGAGATGTTGGAGAGGTACTGGAGCGATGTTGGAGAGGTAGTGGAGAGATGTAGGAAAGGTGCTGGAGAGGTACTGGAGAGATGTTGGAGAGGTACTGGAGAGGTACTGGAGAGGCACTGGAGAGATGTTGGAGAGACGCTGGAGAGATGTTGGAGAGGTAGTGGAGAGATGTAGGAGAGGTGCTGGAGAGGTACTGGAGAGATGTTGGAGAGACACTGGAGAGATGTTGGAGAGGTACTGGAGAGATGTTGGAGAGACGCTGGAGAGATGTTGGAGAGGTACTGGAGAGATGTTGGAGAGGTAGTGGAGAGATGTAGGAGAGGCACTAGAGAGATGCTGGAGAGGTACTGGAGTGACTAACAGTCAACAAACACGTTTTTTTAGTTGTTATTTTTCTGTCGGCTATAGCAGTGCCAAAACTGTGCCACTTTGCTGGTGCGCATGCGCATTCTATTAACACTCTGTTCTTCAATTTTTAATTATCTGGCGATCCTATTTCCTTCAAATGTTTTGTATTGTCCTGATGCGAGTACTAGGGGGGCAAATTTCAAGGAATTCATGCAAAGCAGATTTTAATTATGTGGACACACTGTAGTATTTCAACTAGGTTGGGTAAAGGGACACCTATTCACTTGGTTGTATCGGTCATTCTATGCCTGCATATTCTCATTGTTTGTTCAAGAGCATTGAATGCAATTGGATAATAACCAGTTCTCTTATGTGCATATGTATCTATATACAGTGGTGAAGCATGTAGTTCTCTCACATGTATATGTATCTATATACAGTGGTGAAGCATGTAGTTCTCTCACGTGCATATGTATCTATATACAGTGGTGAAGCATGTAGTTCTCTCACATGCATATGTATCTATATACAGTGGTGAAGCATGTAGTTCTCTCACGTGCATATGTATCTATATACAGTGGTGAAGCAAGTAGTTCTCTCACGTGCATATGTATCTATATACAGTGGTGAAGCATGTAGTTCTCTCACATGTATATGTATCTATATACAGTGGTGAAGCATGTAGTTCTCTCACATCTATATACAGTGGTGAAGCATGTAGTTCTCTCACATGCATATGTATCTATATACAGTGGTGAAGATACAGTGGTGAAGCGTGTAGTTCTCTCACGTGCATATGTATCTATATACAGTGGTGAAGCAAGTAGTTCTCTCACGTGAATATGTATCTATATACAGTGGTGAAGCAAGTAGTTCTCTCACATGCATATACAGTGGTGAAGCAAGTAGTTCTCTCACATGCATATGTATCTATATACAGTGGTGAAGCAAGTAGTTCTCTCACATGCATATGTATCTATATACAGTGGTGAAGCAAGTAGTTCTCTCACATGCATATGTATCTATATACAGTGGTGAAGCAAGTAGTTCCCTCACATATATATGTATCTATATACAGTGGTGAAGCAAGTAGTTCTCTCACATGCATATGTATCTATATACAGTGGTGAAGCAAGTAGTTCTCTCACATATATATGTATCTATATACAGTGGTGAAGCAAGTAGTTCTCTCATGTGCATATTATCTATATACAGTGGTGAAGCAAGTAGTTCTCTCACATATATATGTATCTATATACAGTGGTGAAGCAAGTAGTTCTCTCACATGCATATGTATCTATATACAGTGGTGAAGCATGTAGTTCTCTCACATGTATATGTATCTATATACAGTGGTGAAGCAAGTAGTTCTCTCACATGCATATGTATCTATATACAGTGGTGAAGCAAGTAGTTCTCTCACGTGCATATGTATCTATATACAGTGGTGAAGCAAGTAGTTCTCTCATGTACATATGTATCTATATACAGTGGTGAAGCAAGTAGTTCTCTCACATCTATATACAGTGGTGAAGCAAGTAGTTCTCTCACGTGCATATGTATCTGTATACAGTGGTGAAGCAAGTAGTTCTCTCACGTGCATATGTATCTATATACAGTGGTGAAGCATGTAGTTCTCTCACATGTATATGTATCTATATACAGTGGTGAAGCATGTAGTTCTCTCACATCTATATACAGTGGTGAAGCATGTAGTTCTCTCACATGCATATGTATCTATATACAGTGGTGAAGATACAGTGGTGAAGCGTGTAGTTCTCTCACGTGCATATGTATCTATATACAGTGGTGAAGCAAGTAGTTCTCTCACGTGAATATGTATCTATATACAGTGGTGAAGCAAGTAGTTCTCTCACATGCATATACAGTGGTGAAGCAAGTAGTTCTCTCACATGCATATGTATCTATATACAGTGGTGAAGCAAGTAGTTCTCTCACATGCATATGTATCTATATACAGTGGTGAAGCAAGTAGTTCTCTCACATGCATATGTATCTATATACAGTGGTGAAGCAAGTAGTTCCCTCACATATATATGTATCTATATACAGTGGTGAAGCAAGTAGTTCTCTCACATGCATATGTATCTATATACAGTGGTGAAGCAAGTAGTTCTCTCACATATATATGTATCTATATACAGTGGTGAAGCAAGTAGTTCTCTCATGTGCATATTATCTATATACAGTGGTGAAGCAAGTAGTTCTCTCACATATATATGTATCTATATACAGTGGTGAAGCAAGTAGTTCTCTCACATGCATATGTATCTATATACAGTGGTGAAGCATGTAGTTCTCTCACATGTATATGTATCTATATACAGTGGTGAAGCAAGTAGTTCTCTCACATGCATATGTATCTATATACAGTGGTGAAGCAAGTAGTTCTCTCACGTGCATATGTATCTATATACAGTGGTGAAGCAAGTAGTTCTCTCATGTACATATGTATCTATATACAGTGGTGAAGCAAGTAGTTCTCTCACATCTATATACAGTGGTGAAGCAAGTAGTTCTCTCACGTGCATATGTATCTGTATACAGTGGTGAAGCAAGTAGTTCTCTCACGTGCATATGTATCTATATACAGTGGTGAAGCAAGTAGTTCTCTCGCGTCTATATACAGTGGTGAAGCAAGTAGTTCTCTCACGTGCATATGTATCTGTATACAGTGGTGAAGGAAGTAGTTCTCTCACGTGCATATGTATATATATACAGTGGTGAAGCAAGTAGTTCTCTCACATGTATATGTATCTATATGCAGTGGTGAAGCAAGTAGTTCTCTCACGTGCATATGTATCTATATACAGTGGTGAAGCAAGTAGTTCTCTCACGTGCATATACAGTGGTGAAGCAAGTAGTTCTCTCACATGTCACATGTATATGTATCTATATACAGTGGTGAAGCATGTAGTTCTCTCACATGCATATGTACATATCTATATACAGTGGTGAAGCAAGTAGTTCTATCACGTTCATATGTATCTATATACAGTGGTGAAGCAAGTAGTTCTCTCACATGCATATGTATCTATATACAGTGGTGAAGCAAGTAGTTCTCTCACATGCATATGTATCTATATACAGTGGTGAAGCATGTAGTTCTCTCATGTGCATATGTATCTATATACAGTGGTGAAGCATGTAGTTCTCTCACGTCTATATACAGTGGTGAAGCAAGTAGTTCTCTCACGTGCATATGTATCTATATACAGTGGTAAAGCAAGTAGTTATATTTGGGTAGTGTTCAAATTATTTCTCAGTGATGGACGTCCAAGTAATTGCAGAACATATTATCACATGCAGATATCCCTCTTACACTATATTCGCTGACGCTGGGATTTCTTCTCTAGCTAGCAGTACTGGTACTCGGTATTCAGCTAAAGCCTTATTTGGACTCATGTTTGATGTCACCGTGCTTTCGGAATGCGACTACTTGGTATGCACCTTTTCATCTCAGGTAAACAGGCAATATGTTGTTGTTACAATAACCTTAACTTGTATTCTCTCTGTTGTTGTTGTTGACAACAATTAAATATATATATTGGATGAAACAAGGATTTGACCACACAAAAAAAACTTTACCTATTTAATATATACAATCGGTTATTATCTGCTTTTTTTTTTAACTGGTAAGGATGGTATGAATGTTTGTGTCCAAATGAAATATTTTTGTCTTTATACCGCCTGCAAGAAGTTACTAGGATATCCAAATCTGACCAATCCAGATGCCTATGCACATGACGGTGTATTCATTATACTGAGATACATGCATCATAAGTACTTCCCTGGTATTGGTTAGGTTCTGTGCTGTTAACTATTGTCACTGAATAAGCTTCTGAGCAAACCAATTGATCACATCTTTGGAAAGACATGCAGCTGCTTGCTGACTCGGCTAGACTCTGTATTGCACGTACACAAGTGTGTTTATTGCATGGAGATTTCTTAGGAGTTTTACTGTATTAGTTGCTGCAATGCATTGGACAATTTCAAGTCTTCAGGTAGTAGAATAAACCTATTGTAGATAGATAGGTACAAGATCCTTGAAGACCGAATTTCAAGTTTTTTGGGCTGCTGGTTTACTACCTTGTGAAGGGTATATATCATGTGTGTTTTTTGAACAAAAATCAGCCGAGTCCACCAGACCATCATTTAGGACGCTAAGAAACTGCTAAAGTGAGTTCCAGCTGAAATTTGAAAGGGGGGGGGGGGTGCTGCTATATGGAAATAGTGGTCAGCCAATTAATGCTATCGCAACCCCCAATATTGGAACAAATAATGAAATTGGATCGACTTAAACAAAATTCATCTACATGTATATATATCATAACAGTTAATGACCCATTACCAGACTAAATTTCTTTTAAAAAAATATTTCGGTTGTGTTTTCTAAGACCTGTATATAACTTTTTTCACTACCCTAGAGGTACAATTATTGCTATCAATTTTTACGAGCTTTAAAAAAAAATTGATAAGAACAAGAACAGGTACATTATTGGGTGGATGACATGCAAGATCCACAACAGTAGGATCCCACCCTGATCTAACAGTAGGATCCCACCCTGATCCAACTGTAGGATTCCACCCTGATCCAACTGTAGGATTCCACCCTGATACAACAGTAGGATTCCACCCTGATCCAACAATAGGATTCCACCCTGATCCAACAGATCCCACCTTGATCCAACAGTAGGATCCCACCATGATCCAACAGTAGGATTCCATCCTGGTAGGATCCTGATCCAACAGTAGCAGTAGGATTTCAACCCGATCCAACTGTAGGATCCCACCATGATCCAACAGTAGGATTCCATCCTGGTAGGATCCTGATCCAACAGTAGCAGTAGGATTTCACCCCGATCCAACTGTAGGATTCCGCCCTGATCCAACAGTAGGATCCTACCCTGATCCAACTGTGGGATTCCACTCTCATCCAACAGTAGGATTCCACCCAGATCCAACTGTAGGATTCCACCCTGATCCAACAGTAGAATCCCACCCTGATACAACAGTAGGATTCCACCCTGATCCAACAGTAGGATTCCACCCCGATCCAACAGTAGGATCCTACCCTGATCCAACTGTGGGATTCCACTCTCATCCAACTGGAGGATCCCACCCTGATCCAACAGTAGGATCCCACCTTGATCCAACAGTAGGATCCCACCATGATCCAACAGTAGGATTCCACCCTGGTAGGATTCCACCCTGATCCAACAGCAGCAGTAGGATCCAACTGTAGGATTCCACTCTGATACAACAGTAGGATTCCATCCTGATCCAACAACAGTAGGATCCTACCCTGATCCAACTGTGGGATTCCACTCTCATCCAACTGGAGGATTCCACCCAGATCCAACAGCAGCAGTAGGATTCCACCCAGATCCAACTGTAGGATTCCACCCTGATCCAACAGTAGGATCCTACCCTGATCCAACAGTAGGATCCTACCCTGATCCAACTGTGGGATTCCACTCTCATCCAGGAGGATCCTACCCTGATCCAACTGAGTCATGTTGGCTGGTTTATAGCTTGGAACCCAATTCTCATGAAAACATGGGTACAAAGCTGATTTAATCTACCTAGAGATCTGTCTGGAGTGTGGTAAAGACTCAGTTTTTGTTGGGAATCAGTCGAGGGGAAGACATCTCAAGAGCAGCTGGGGGTGATTGTTTCCAGGAGCAGGCTAGTGTATGACAAGGTGCAATGGCTGACCAAGGGTATTGGTGTACCTGGCAGCAGAGCAGAACGAAGATCAAGAAATGGTAGAATGGCAATGCTATTCTTGTATAGTTACATGTAGCAATGGCTGGCTACTACCAACACAGCATGTTCCTATGAGAGCTGTTTGTGCTACTACCAACACAGCAGGTTCCTATGAGAGCTGTTTGTGCTACTGCCAACACAGCAGGTTCCTATGAGAGCTGTTTCTGCTACTACCAACACAGCAGGTTCCTACGAGAGCTGTTTGTGCTACTACCAACACAGCAGGTTCCTATGAGAGCTGTTTGTGCTACTACCAACACAGCATGTTCCTATGAGAGCTGTTTGTGCTACTACCAACACAGCATGTTCCTATGAGAGCTGTTTGTGCTACTACCAACACAGCATGTTCCTATGAGAGCTGTTTGTGCTACTACCAACACAGCAGGTTCCTATGAGAGCTGTTTGTTTGTTATCTAGGAAAACAAAGTTTCTGGAGGAACTAAAGATCAAAGAGAGCTTGAGAAGAAGACGAAGTTTAGGGAGAGAGGGTGATGTTTGGGGTAGTGATGCAGATTGCGAGCCTACTACCAACACAGCATGTTCCTATGAGAGCTGTTTGTGCTACTACCAACACAGCAGGTTCCTATGAGAGCTGTTTGTTTGTTATCTAGGAAAACAAAGTTTCTGGAGGAACTAAAGATCAAAGAGAGCTTGAGAAGAAGACGAAGTTTAGGGAGAGAGGGTGATGTTTGGGGTAGTGATGCAGATGGCGAGCAGCAATAGGTCATCCGGCCTAAAATAACCAGTAACCATCATCATTAAACCTCCCCAACAGCAGTTTGCCATACACCTCCACCTCCAATGAATCATCTCACTTACATAGCATTCACTATCTCCCTAAATATTATTCTTTATATCCTGAAATTGGACATTTGAGAGAAATTATGGAAAGGGGGGAGACTCTGATAATTATCAAATACTATTATAATCTCTTAAAGTAAGTTGACATAATGACATTACAATGACCTTTTCAATAATCAACTTAAAATTGTATTCTCTCGACATTTCGACTATATAGATGCTCTAGCCTTCATTAGGAATAATAAGATGCTAAGATTCGCGTGAGCCTGCTATATACCGGTAGCTAGCAATATATCCACCATGTGCTACAAAACCACTTGGTTTGTGTGCTGGATGCGGGTGCTGGTTTATGTCTGGACAAGTGTACAAGCAATTGTGCCTATCATTCTTTATCATAGATGTTTCATTCCATTAGCAACACCCCTTTCCTCCTTGCAGGTTTGTCGGTTGTCTTATGAACTCCTGCAAAATCATCACGTCGATGCTTCTCAAAAATATTACAGTCTTGATGATATTTATTACTTTG
This sequence comes from Cladorhizidae sp. MBARI D1340-BT2, assembly GCA_028752905.1. NCBI lineage: Eukaryota > Metazoa > Porifera > Demospongiae > Poecilosclerida > Cladorhizidae > Cladorhizidae sp. MBARI D1340-BT2. The sequence continues at coordinate 26,483,883 of JAQNBH010000005.1, read as the reverse complement.
GAGGACAGCAAGGTCATGATGTAGTGGCCATTGAAAGACATCGGCGGTCATCAGCATCATTAACACCTCATGAAATAGAGTTTAAAGTGGGAGATCACCTTGGTATTGCCGGCAATGAGAAGAATGGCTATAGTGTGGGTGTGCACAGGAAAAGTCGTCAACAAGGGCAATTTCCATCGTATAAAGTTGAAGATCATGTTCGAATTTCTGATTTTCCAAAGTACTTAGATTAGATCAATATTTAATAGGCCTTGAACAAAGGCTTATTTTGAATCATGCATATTATTATACTATATTCACAAGCCATTATCGTTCACACGCCATTATCATTATTATTATTGCTCAGTGTTGGACTTAGTGTCATTTTTAAGTTGCATGCTCATAATTAGGCGTTGGCGAATAATGCTCATATGTCTTGTGTTTATATGCTATGCTAATAATGCTCAATATAAAACAATTATGCTTGCCATTAATTAAGTACTATTATGCTGAGTATTTTGCTCAAGAATATTGATCAAGGTTATGGCAAATTAACACATTCAGTCGAGTTGGTAGCCTGTGCAAATTAATGATGGCCATAGCTTACTCGCGGGTTCTAGCCACAGTGATAGTGGTGATGCTAAATTTCTTTTGGATCTGTTAAAGCCAGCTCAAAATTATGCACTAGCTCAAAACAGGAAAACTAAAGAGCCTAAAGTCTCAGGTTAAAAGAAAAAGAAGAATTCAGTTCCTAATCCTAGAGATTCCCAGAACATTTCTACTTCCAGTTATGTTAAGGAGTTTCTTAATGAGTGCCCTGAGGTTAGACATGGCAAACTCATCTGTTTGTCATGTCGGATAGAACTTGTAAAGTGTTGGATCCTACTAAGGTAATGGACCTTGATCCTGATGCTACAATGATTAAGGCCTTCAGCTTTTTATATAGAGAGCAGTTCATTTGTTAATTCCTGAGCTACAGAAGGAGTTGTCACCCTATCTAGCTGCTGTTGTGGGGCTATTCAACATAGAACTGCAAGGGTGGTGGGAAAAGGTAGAAGGAAAATGGCTGCATTGGGCGGCGGTATCTTTTAATTTGTAGGCCATGTCATCCACAGGGGAGAAGGCATTCAGCACTGGTTTTGGAGATTACTAAAGCAGAACATTGAAGGACTATATTATTGATATTTCAGTTTTATTAAGTTTTATTACTACCTTTAAATTTTAAAAAAGTTTGAATTCTGATTATGTGCTTAAATTTTTTTTAGCACTTATGCTCAAAAATTATATGCCATAATTCGCCAAATCCCGCCCATACTAGCATTACTTGGGGATCATTATATATATACAAATCAAAAACAAACCAAACAGACATTGAAAGGCTGCACCCATTTAGATTCCCTTTCGAAACAATAATCAGTATACACCAAATGCAGTAGAGATTTAGATAAAACCTCATAATAGTGTGTTCATGATCTTTTTTAATTGGTGAATGTAAGTGCCTGAGTATATAGGTGTGTTCTATAAAAGTGCTTGTTTCTATAGTGCTCATTTTTGCTTGTTTATTTGTTGCTGCTTTAGTAAATTAGATCTGATAAATTAGTCCCATCCAACTCTAAGTGTTTCAAATACCTCACTGTCATATTATTATATAGCAACTCTCTGCACAAATCTAACACAATATATACCTATTTGGCAAGAATTGAATTGGATGAAGAAGTTTTAACAAGTTTGGAAATTAGTTAGCGGATTTAAATTTGGCAAAAAGGCGTGGTCACAACTAGCGCTTGGCATAGCGAGAGAAGTGGCTATGTTAGGTGCAAATTTGTGTCGATGAGATACCTCATGGAATCAGAACTCTTGATCAGGAGTGTCATTTGGAAACATGAACATCCAAGAATAGGTGAAGAATAACTACTGCCTTTTAAAAACATTGTTTTGTTGTTATTGCTATTAAATTTTGTTTCAGTCACAGCTGTGGCTGCTATGGATGAGGAGAAAAAAGTGGCCAAGTATGCCAGCCTAGATCCTTGCCACTTTTTTGTGCCTGTGGCCATCGAGTCATTGGGGGTCATCGGGAACAGGTCGATGGCTTTCCTGAAGGAGCTCAGCCTCAGGATAAGGCAAAGAACTGGTGAGGTGAATTCCCATGCTTACCTCCTTCAGCGTCTCTTAGTGGCAGTCCAGCGTGGGGGGATGCCTTGTCTGTTTTGGGGTCGGTCGGGAGTTGAACGCGTTAGCTTTTTAGTTATTTATGTATGTATTTATTGTTAATTAGTAGTTATTATTTGTTATATAACTATATAGCATGTCTGTTTGTTTATTTATTTATTTAATAATAATTATAAATAAATTAATTAATTTTAAAAAATCAAAAACATATCAATTTTTTTAAACTATTTTTATTGTTTTTTTAATTATTATTATTATTATTATTATTAGTATTATTATTATTATTATTTATTATTATTATTTATATAGCTATATATCTATAAATTATTATTATTATCATCATCATCATTATTATTTATTATCTGTGTTTATTATTTAAAATTTATTATTATATATGTAATTGTTGTTTTATTTGTTTATTATTTATGTACATTTTTATTTGTTGTTCATTTAAAAAAAAATTACTATATTATTATAAATAGTATTATTATTTATTTATTTATTATTTATTATTATTATTTTAATTTTTTTGTGTTTTTTTTACATCCGGTGCACGTGCTAGGTGCATGTACTGGCACGTGGTGGATAGCTATATAGCTATATACAGGTATATAACGGGCTCACGTGAGCCTAAGCGTCTCATTATTCCTGATGAAGACTAGAGCATCTAGTCGAAACGTCAAGGGAAAACAAAAATTGAAGTTGATTTATTGAGAAGGTGATTTTAGTGAAATTAAAATTTAAAATTTAAGAAGTCGAGATAAACATGTTATTGCCATCAACATCACAAAGCTCTTCTTGCCTGCATGCAGCCATTGGTCATGTTTGCATCAATGAGTGGTATCCATGCTGTTGGCATGAGCGTGTAGAGAGCTGAAGTGTCCAAGTATCCATTGTCTTGGTGCCAGGGGACAGTAGCCTGCTCATTATATGGAGTTTTAGTCCTGAGGTTCCACACTGGATGGCCTGCATGGTGCATACAAGGAAGTGAAATATGTGTATGTATGTATGCATCACCTCAAGAGGTCAGCATTTATTCAGGTTGCTTCACAAAACACACACAAACAACAACAACTAAGTGCACAGCAGTACATCATGTACCTGCAATATCTGGTCCTATGAACTGCTCAACCACATTGAGGAGTCTTTCGTTGGTCCAGAGCTGTCTAAACCCTGGAGGCAGGTACGGCATCTTGTTCAGCAGTATACCTGCTCCCCTGAACTGCTTCTCTATCAGTGTGAGTCGGTCATAAAAAACCGCCTTCTCACACTTGTCTTTGATTTTTCCTCCTTTGTACAATTTTTCTGCTAATATATCAACGCACTCTTGGACAGCGACAGCCTACAGTGTAAAAGTTTGATACAACAGCTATGTGTGTGTGTGTGTGTGTGAGTGAGTGCGTGTGTGGGTGTGTGTCATTGTGTGCATATTTTGCACAGATTACCTCAACAACATTATTCATTTCTTCTTCAGTAAAGAACTTTGGAACTACCACAAAGCCTTTGTTGAAGTACTGATCCACCTGGCACTTTTTCAGCAGCCCTGGCTTCTCCATCACTGGTGGAGGGAGGTTCAGATACACCTCAGGTGCTGGGTCCTGGGCAACTGGCAAGAATATATATATATACATCTCAGCAAAGATTGAGAGATGTCCAAACTGCCACGGATTATGCAGGATCATCTCTAGATGTCCTAGCCTTGTCCTATCCATAATACCATGCCATATGCCCTTGCAACCAGTGTCACCAGGGAGGACATACCCCTAAGCTAGCCTTATCTTAGCCCTAGTCAGCAAACAACACCAAACTTGAGACATTCCAGGATGATCCCAGAATAATCCATGACAGTCCGGCAGCATAAAACTTACACATCTAAAAAACACACACTTATCTTATAAATGAAAACATGACACTGCCGAATCTTACCTAGTTACATATATATATATATATATAGACACCTGAATTACTATTATTTTTTCTAATTTCTAACTGCATTATCCTGTAAAAGATAGAGTTCTCTTTTCTAGTAAAAAAAAAGCTGAGAGGTGATTTTTGGTGCATATACAAATCTTTTTGATATAAGGTTATTTACATATATATACATGGTATGAGGACAAAGGTTTTGTAGCAGACCTAGAGGAAAGATGACAGTGGAGATCTCTTCTTGCTGCGTGTAAACGGGTGAGATATGGCACTTTCTGTGCTCAATTAAGGACCCAAGGACAGGGAGGAAAGAAGGCGATGGAGATCGAGCTTCTGACATATGAGCCATCTGTGTTTTATAGTTTCGAGTGCAAATAGAAATGAAATGAAGAGCTTGAATATCATTGTTGTTCTCAACTGCTGGGGCTCCTGCTAGGTCTAGGATTCCTCCTAGGGTGGTAATTAATCCTCTCTTTGAGTGACCATAGAGCTCAACTACGGCCATAAAACAGGGCACACCTAATATAAAATATGTCCACAAATAGATCTTGCCAAGTCACTACTCGTTGATTCTGAGCACACATAGGTTAGAAGCACATCGACCCTTGTGCATTAGCTTGTATGCCAGACTTTACATGGACTTGAGCCCACCATGAAGTGGAATGACCTCCTTTACTTTTAGGTTAAAGCTCAAGGCTCAAACCAGACTGGCTAGACACACACAGACTCTGCGGGAAAAATTGAGAATTAAGACACATACTATCTAAAGTGAACGAGTCAACAAAAGAGGAAAATGTATACTGCTTCACTGACCGGCAGTGGACTGCAATCAGAAAGGATGCTGCTGAATGTGGTAAGCGCAAGTACCGAGAAAGAATAGTTGAACTTGGCGAAAGCATGGTGGCATTTTCAAGAACACTACTTGGAACAGTTGCGATCGTCTCCCGGTACTGTGATTATTAACACTGTTTTATGAAAGCCTGGAGATATTAATGGGGATGTCCAAAAGTTCATCCTCTCTGACCATCGAATGCTCTCTTTCTAAACTATTCCTTGATGTCTTTTTGCTACTAGAGAGAAATTCCACACACCCTCTGTAGTGGAATATTATGCTAGTGCAGATGCAATTAGGCCTGATTCTTGTGAGCCAGATCTGATCTGGCTTTAAAAACCCTCTTATGCATCAGTCAACACTTCTTGGTTGTTGACTTTGAACTAGTTTATAAATAATAATACCTGGAGACAACCCAACCTTGATCCATGGCGGACTTGCATGGAGTGTACAGTCTATTCTAGATAACTATCTGGTGAATATGTCAATTTTGGAGGTGCTTAATATGGCTGCGTATGATGACAGGCTTCTACTCTGCAAACACCATGTGCTTACCTATCTTGCTGCCTGCACAAAGCAAGCTGTGTATTAAGATTGCCGACAAACAACAAGAATAACTTGGATATCTGTCTCTGATGTGCTCCAATTGGACACCTTAGGACCAAAAGGAATAAGAGGGCCCTTTTCTAAGATCAGGACTTACTCGAAAGCTAACAGAAAAGATTTTTTCTCTTTGAAAGTATATAGCTTGGGCTCAAATTTGTGTGTAGACCATTTTCTTTTTCTTGGTGTGGATAATTATCATGGTGCTTCTTCCTGTCATGAAGCTATAGAATTTCATGAGGTTGTAGAGGGTGGCCTTTTGTGTCTACTTATAAGCCATAATCACACTGTGTGCAAGCCATCATGCCACAGTACAACTAGAATACAACTTTAATAGTATACAGGTGCACTAGACAATTGTGCCTATCTTTCTTTATCATCTCGCCAAGCTATAGTGCATTCAAATGTGATAACTACTTCTTAGAGAATACAGAGCTAACCTAACTAACTACAGACTCATATATATGTATCCCAATGCTATGTATGGACCTTACCTACTTAACGACCCCTTACCTTGCGCATGCTTCCTATACATCCTTCACTTGTGCATGCATTGCTTTATGATGATAATGATTCTATATCCAGTTACATCTATGGGCAAATGCACAGTGTGTTATCCTCGATGCATGCACAAGTGAATTTGAATAGTCCTTTGAGTAGTCTCTATTAGCCACCTCTACTATTTGGCAGCAAGTCGAAATTGAGCAAAAGAGTGAATTCTATTTGCAGCCCACCCACCCATCATGGCTATTAAATGCCCATTCCACGGCTGCGAATGGGTGATCCCAGAGGGCACAAGCCCCATCCTAGCACCAGTGCTCCTCACGACCCACGCATTAAACCACCGTGCCACCCCCAGAGCAAAACCAGTCGCGGTCAGACGCCCTGAACTAACATCTGGAGGGACCACTGAGGCATGGACTTATTTCCTTCAAAGGTGGAGATCATATGTCACATCAGTTCACATTGAGGGCCAGGACCTGGCAATACAACTCCTGGAATGCTGTGACGCGAAGCTTCGGCGTGACGTCACACGAAACGCGATCGGTCCCCTACCCATCGAAGGGATGACTGAGGAAGACCTATTGGCAGCGATCAAATCCCTAGCCGTGACAGCCGAGAACACTAAGGTGGCCCGCGTCACCCTATCGAGGATGACCCAAGATCGCTCAGAACCCATCAGGGCATTCGCGGCACGCCTCCGGGGACAAGCCGAGGTCTGCCGCTTCCTCAAGAAGTGCCCTGATTGCGACGGAGTAGTGAATCAAGGTGAGGAGCGGGTGGCTGACCAGCTATGCATAGGCCTAGCAAATGCTGAGATCCAGGAGGATCTCCTCAAGCACCCGGACCAGGACATGTGTGTAGAGGACACCATCCGCTTCATCGAAGTGAGGGCCACGGGTAAGAAGTCTGCCATGACCATGACCACCCCCAGTAGCACACTCGCCCTGGATGACCACACTGCTGAGGCTGTGACCTCTCAGTACAGGAGGCAACAACGCCCACCCCCTACACAGCCTTCCCCAACCACATCCAGGGGACGTGGCATCAATCCTACCCGTCCACAGCAGCAAACCAAACCACATCCCACACTGCCCAAAGGCCCATGCACCTACTGCGGCCAACGAGGCCACGGGGAGCAAGAGCGGACTGCCTACCGTCGCATCCATTGCCCGGCCTTTGGCACCACCTGCACCTCATGCGGCCGTCAACACCACACAGCCTCGGTATGCTGGCAGCGAATTGAACACGAGTTAGCCCTCACAGAAACAGCTCTAGGAATGTCCGAGGGCACCCTGCAACACCAAACATGGCAGAGGGACACCAGCTCCTGGGTGCAACAACGCTCCCCATCACAACCCGTGATCCAAATCCTGGTGTCATCCCATGTGGAGGACTTCAGAGCCCACGGCCACACACTGCCCAGAGAGTCCAGACACATCTCTACCACAGCACTCGCGGACACCGGCTGCCAAAGCTGCTTGGCAGGCCCGGACCTTATGAAGAACCTCCATATCCTGCCAACCGACCTCATTCCAGTCAATCTAACGATGAAGTCAGCCAGTGGTAACAACCTCCCCATCCTCGGGGCAGCCCTACTGCGCATCCAGATTCCATCCGGCGCGGAGACGCGCCAGATGGTCTACTTCAGCTCGGAGGCATCCCAGATCTACCTCAGCATGGCCACACTGGCCGACTTGGACCTGATCCCAAGGAACTTCCCGTCAGGATCACCCTCCAACCGATCTACCAGACACCGCAACAACGCGGCCCAGATCACCCAGGAGACTCAACCGTCCAACACCCCCTTGCCCACCCAGAGGCGACCGGGAGACCAACCGCCCCGAACCAGCGACCACTACCCCACGAGCGACCAGACTCGGCGACCATGCTCATGCCCACCTAGAGCACCGCCCCCACCACGCCCCACGGAACTTCCATACCCTGCCACACCGGACAACAGAGTACGACTGGAGCAACATCTCCTCCAGCTCTACGCCTCCAGCTCCTTCAATATTTGTGAGCACCAGCCTCTCCCCATGATGGCCGGACCACCACTCTCTTTGAGTATAGACCCTACAGCCGTCCCCAAACCCTGCCACACACCCATCACCGTCCCCATCCACTGGCAGGACGAGGTGAAGGCAGGACTGGACCGCGATGTTCGACTCGGAGTACTCGAGAAGGTCCCCCTGGGGACCCCGGACACTTGGTGTCACCGCATGGTGATATGCACCAAGAAGAACGGGTCCCTGAGGCGGACCATCAACTTTCAGGAGTTGAACCGTCACGCCACAAGAGAGACACACCACTGCGCCTCCCCTTTCCACCAGGCACGAGCCGTTCCAGGCAACACCAAGAAAACTATCTTTGACGCCTGGAACGGCTACCATTCAGTTGCCCTCTCGCCAGAAGATCGACACTACACCACCTTTATTACCCCCTGGGGCAGATATCGATACTGCTCCGCCCCACAAGGCTACATCGCCTCAGGGGACGCATATACTGCGAGGTATGACGCCATCATCTCACACATCGGTCGAAAGACCAAATGTATTGATGACGCCCTGCTATGGAGCGACTCAATCGAAGAGGCCTTCCATCAAGCCACTGAATGGCTGGACATCTGCGCCCTCAACGGGATCACACTGAACCCGCGCAAGTTCCACTTTGCACAGGACGAGGTGGAATTTGCCGGGTTCACTATTACCCCATCAGAAGTCAGGCCATCAAAGAAGTACCTCGAGGCTATCACGGGATTCCCGACCCCCAAGAACATCACAGACGTACGCGCATGGTTTGGCTTAGTCAACCAGGTCGCATACGCCTTCTCCATGGCACCTACCATGCAGCCATTCCGGGACCTTCTGAAGCCAACAAACAAATTCCTTTGGAATGACCAGATACAACGTGCTTTCGACCTATCCAAGTCCACCATCTGCCAGCAGATTGCTGAAGGCGTCACCATCTACGACAAGAGCCGACCCACCTGCCTGGCGACGGACTGGAGTAAGGACGGGATCGGGTACTGGCTGTTTCAAAAACATTGCCAGTGCCCATCCCGCGAAATCCTCTGTTGCCAAGAGGGATGGAAAGTAGTACTGGTCGGCTCGAGATTCACCCACTCCGCCGAGTCCAGATATGCCCCCATAGAAGGAGAGGCCCTCGCCGTCGCTGACGCCCTAGAAAAAGCACGCCACTTTGTCCTCGGGTGCAGTGACCTCCAGATTGCAGTGGACCACAAGCCACTGCTCAAAATCTTCGGAGATCGCTCACTCGAGGACATCCATAACACCCGCCTCCGGAACCTGAAAGAGAAGACACTACCGTACAAGTTCCGGATGGTCTACATCCCGGGGATCCGAAACCATACCAGTGATGCTCTGTCCCGCCACCCTTCAGGCAACCGCTCACCGGCCAAGCTACACCTCCAGGATGACCACCACTCCGAGACATCCCTGGTGGACCCATCAGCCATCCCAACATGCCACATCTCATCCTTACCAGTGAACGCCGATGGACTGGCCACCGCCATGTGCGCCGCCATCCACGACATCCCTATTACCTGGGAAACCCTCCAGATTGCCACAGCATCCGACCCAGCACTCCAACAGCTGACGGATGTCATTGAAGATGGACCACCCGAAGCGAGACACCACCTACCCGCACTGATCCGGGACTACTTCCCCATCATAGACAACCTCTCCACAGTAGACGGCGTCGTATGCAATGGGGAACGGATTGTAATTCCCCTGGCCCTCCGTCAAAGATGCCTCAACGCTCTCCACGCTGCCCACCAAGGCACAAGCAGCATGACCGCCAGAGCTCAGACCTCCCTATATTGGCCCGGCATGTCCAAGGACATCACAGCAACACGGCAACAATGCGCCACATGCAATGGGAATGCCCCTTCCCAACCAGCCATGCCATCAACGACACCAGCCGACCCGGAGTACCCATTCCAGCACTTGTGCGCGGACTACTTCCATCACGAAGGGTTCGCGTATCTCGTGCTGGTGGACCGATACTCCAACTGGCCGGTCGTCACAAGAGCCACCAATGGAGCAGACGGCCTATGTCAAGTACTACGTGACACATTCTCCACTTATGGCATTCCAGAGACACTCACATCAGACGGCGGCCCGGAATTTGCATCCCACACCACCAGGGACTTCCTTGCAGCCTGGAGCGTCCTGCATCGCATATCTTCAGCATACAACCTGCACGCTAACTGCCGGGCAGAAACAGCCGTGAAGACTACAGACCCAGGCGGCTCACTATCCGACAGTTTCCACATCGCATTGCTCCAATATCGGAACGGGCCAAGTGCCGACACCAACATGTCCCCGGCACAATGCCTGTTCGGGCGGGCCACCAGAGACCTCCTCCCTGGACTCCCTGCATCATACCTCCCACATCAGGACTGGACGACACGGCTCGACCTACGACAACGTGCGCTGTCCAGACGCCAGGTCACCAGCCGTGCCAGATGGGATGAACACTCCCAAGGCCTGTCCCCACTCCGTTGCGGTGACACAGTCATGATTCAAAATCAGACTGGACGTCACCCAACGAAGTGGGACAAGTCTGGCACGGTCGTGGAAGTACTGCAGTATCACCAATATGCAGTACGGACCGACGGCTCTGGGAGGCTCACAACTCGAAACCGACGATACCTTCGGAAATTCGACCCCTTAACCACCTCAGCCAACCCGCACACTATCATACCCCAACCATCACCTGTGCCGGCCAAGGCAACACCTACAGCCCAGCTATCCCCCCTCAGCCCTCATCCGCCCCGGTGGCAAGGACTACGCAACCGCCTCCAAACAGCGCGACCACTCCAACCCCTGCCAACCCAAACCTTCAGGCTCAACCGGCAGTACATCCTCACACGCCACCGGCCACCATAAGCCAACCAACCCAGAACCCACCGGCGTCGCCCCCCCTGCCAACATCGGATAACCCAACAGGACCAAGCTATGCTTCGGTGGCCAAAACACCTGTAAGACCTGCCCCCATGCTGCAGCGCCACCTGACCCCCCTGCCCACACCTCCTCGGAAAGCCACGCCCACACCGGTCACCCAGAAGAAGCAAGAGAGGCCCAAAGCCCGTAGACCGTCTGGGTTACTAATCACTCCTCAGCAGAACCCGAGCCTCTGCTTGGGGGGAGATAGAGAATACAGAGCTAACCTAACTAACTACAGACTCATATATATGTATCCCAATGCTATGTAAGGACCTTACCTACTTAACGACCCCTTACCTTGCACATGCTTCCTATACATCCTTCACTTGTGCATGCATTGCTTTATGATGATAATGATTCTATATCCAGTTACATCTATGGGCAAATGCACAGTGTGTTATCCTCGACTTCTTTTAACTATTTATTAATATTTCTGTTGTTATTACTATCACAAATACTTGTAAAAATAATTGATGCAACAAGCTCAACACGCACACACACACACAAAGAGTTCTCAATGCTTATGTCCAACTTCATGAGAATGCCACGAAATCCCATCAGCTTTAGTAGTATGTCGATTATGATGAACAATATCCCACCTATTCATCCAGGGTCCATGGATGGAAGTGTCAAAGTCATCTTTGGACATCTGCTCCGAGTACTGCTGGGATTGTAGCATTACTCCAAAATCTGCACAACAAGGAGGACCACAAAAATTGACCTTTTGTAGTTCTAAATATATATAATTCATAGTACGGTGGCCATTCAGTCTCCACCTTGGTCTAATAATACTCTTCACTGTCCTACAACTTGTTACTCTTGCACTAATTCTCACACATTTGCATACATAAAATAAAAAAGGAGTCTGGTCATGTTGAGCAGAATTCAACATGACGTCTTGTTGCACTCATAAGCTCGACAGAGAAGGCAGGCTCCCTTTCCTTGTGAAGTATGGGAGGAGCTGGCTAACAAGACCTTACCTTCCCATTTTGTCTTGTAATTCGGGTCATCAGCCTTTCTCATCACAACATTCTTTTGCAGGTCATAGAACCCTGTGGACTTCTTGGGGTCCTGCCAACGGAGATCCATGCTCCAGCGGATCTTATCTGAGTGGTTCTCAAGACTCCTGTGAGGGATACAGTTATTGAGCAGCAACATACCCCCATAGGGGACCTCACAAGTCACCACGTCTCTCATCATGTCCACTCCCAGTGCCTTCTCCATCTCCTGCTCCTCAATTTCCACGTACCAGGTCCCACCAACACAGCAAGTATGTCTTCCAGTAATTCCACGCCTGTGCCCACCAGACACCATCTGAGCAAAAGAAAGTACAAACAATAATAATAAACTCTCAATGAACTCTCAGTTGACATAATTACATTAAAATCACCTTCTCAACAATTTTTATTCACTCGACGTTTCCACTAGATGCCTAGTCTTCATCAGGAATAAAGAGATGCTAAGGCTTGAGTATGTTATATACCAGTAGCTAGCAATCCACCACGTGCCAGTGCACGCGCCTAGCGGATGCTTAAAAAATAATAATAATATATAAATTAAAAAAATAATAAAATAAACAAATAAAAAATAAGATTAATAAAATTAAAATAAAAACGACAAATAATACACAAATAAATAAAATAACAATTGCATATAATAATAATAATAATAATAATAATAATAATAATAATAATAATAATAATAATAATAATAATAATAATAATAATAATAATAATAATAATAATAATAATAATAATAATAATAATAATAATAATAATAATAATAATAATAATAATAATAATAATAATGGGGAAGAGAATTCATACCAATTTTTGATACAACAATTGTCTGTGGCGGTACAGAGAGGCAATGCTCTTGCAGTCATGGGGGCAATGGGAGGCTCGGGCATGGACAGTCTTGTGTAATTATTAGTGTTGTTGTTGTTATTGTTTTGTTGTTGTTGTTTGATAATATTTTAAAAAATAATAAAAAATAAAAAATAAAATAATAATAAAAATAATAATAATAATAATAATAATAATAATAATAATAATAATAATAATAATAATAATAATAATAATAATAATAATAATAATAATAATAATAATAATAATAATAATAATAATAATAATAATAATAATAATAATAATAATAATAATAATAATAATAATAATAATAATAATAATAATAATAATAATAATAATAATAATAATAATAATAATAATAATAATAATAATAATAATAATAATAATAATAATAATAATAATAATAATAATAATAATAATAATAATAATAATAATAATAATAATAATAATAATAATAATAATAATAATAATAATAATAATAATAATAATAATAATAATAATAATAATAATAATAATAATAATAATAATAATAATAATAATAATAATAATAATAATAATAATAATAATAATAATAATAATAATAATAATAATAATAATAATAATAATAATAATAATAATAATAATAATAATAATAATAATAATAATAATAATAATAATAATAATAATGCCTCAGCTGCTGCCACTCATGACCTGGTCAAGCCATCCTGCCATCTCACTTGTTTTCACTCCCTGTCCCTTTTGTTGATAATGCCCTTTCAGCATGGTCTATGGATCACGACACTCCCCCACCATCAGGTCTTGCGGCGTGCTTCCGCAGGGTGTCAAAGTCCGTGGAATCTTTGTTGCACAATGCACCTGACGATTTAGCTCGAGCCCGGCTTTTGGCCGTTTCAAAAAAAGAATCCGGTGATGGCTAAATGCCCTCCCTATCTCGTCCCTGGGTTTGAGGATGGATGATGATACTATCAGGGTTGCCTTGGGTCTCCGCTTGGGCTCCACTTTGTGTCTCCTCCATAATTGCCAGCACTGTGGAACAGAAGTGGATCGCCTTGCTACACACGGTCTTAGCTGCAAGAGAAGTGAAGGACGTTTCTACCGTCATACCGCCATGAACGACATCATCTTCCGGGCATTGTCATCTGCCGGGGCCCCTTCCAGGTTGGAACCATCGGGTCTCTTTCGTTCCGACGGGAAAAGACCTGATGGGGTAACCATGGTGCCATGGAAGAATGGCAAGCAACTGGTATGGGATGCAACCTGTCCAGATACGTTTTCCCAGTCGTATCGGGGTGCAGCAGTGAGTGGTCCTGGAGCAGTGGCTGCTATGGCTGAGGGGGGAAAAGTGGCCAAGTATGCCAGCCTAGATCCTTGCCACTTTTTTGTGCCTGTGGCCATCGAGTCATTGGGGGTCATCGGGAACAGGTCGATGGCTTTCCTGAAGGAGCTCAGCCTCAGGATAAGGCAAAGAACCTGAATATTCCATGGTTTTGAGAGTGCTGGGGAGGTGAATGCCCGTGCTTACCTTCTTCAGCGTCTCTCAGTGGCAGTCCAGCGGCCTTGTCTGTTTTGGGGTCAGTCGGGAGTTGAACGTGTTAGCTTTTTAGTTATTTATTTATTTATTGTTAATTAGTTATTATTTCAGTATTATTTAGGTATTTTTGTAATTGATTATTTATAAGTATATGTGTTAATTAGGTGTTAATGAACTTGGTATGTTGTGTTTGCTGTTTGCTCAATAATAAATATTATATTTATTAAAAATAATAATAATAATAATAATAATAATAATAATAATAATAATAATAATAATAATAATAATAATAATAATAATAATAAATTTTAAAAATAATTCAAAAATAATAATATTAATTAATTAATTAAAAAATATTACTTTTTTATTGTTATTATTTTTTATTGTTATTATTTTATATTATTTTGTTGTTATTTTATTATTATTATTTTATTATTATTTTTATTATTGTTATTATTTTTATTATATTAATATATATAAATATTGATTTAATATTATTATCATCATTATTATTTTTATTTATTTATTAATAAATAAATTATAAATATATATTTATTTTTTATTTTTTATTTTTTATATTTTTTTTAAATTTTTTTAATTTTTTTAAATTTTTTTTTATTTTTATTTTTTTATTTATTTTTTTAATTTATTTTTTTAATAAAATATATATATATATATACATATAGAGAACAACATGCCATACCTCAAGTTAAAAAGTTTAAAAGTTCATGGATGACTAGGGAATTTTTTATATATTATTTTTATTATTATTTATTATTATTATTTATTATTATTATTATTTTAATATATTTTTTTACATCCGGTGCACGTGCTAGGCACGTGTACTGGCACGTGGTGGATAGCTATGTAGCTACAGGTATATAACGGGCTCACGTGAGCCTTAGCGTCTAATTAAGACTAGAGCATCTAGTCGAAACGTCGAGTGAATAAAAATTGAAGTCGATTATTGAGAAGGTGATTTTAAAATAATAATTTTTTTTAAAGAAGTCGAGATAAACATGTTATTGCCATCAACATCACAAAGCTCTTCTTGCCTGCATGCAGCCATTGGTCATGTTTGCATCAATGAGTGGTATCCATGCTGTGGGCATGAGCGTGTAGAGAGCTGAAGGGTCCAAGTATCCATTGTCTTGGTGCCAGGGGACAGTAGCCTGCTCATTATATGGAGTTTTAGTCCTGAGGTTCCACACTGGATGGCCTGCATGGTGCATACAAGGAAGTGAAATATGTGTATGTATGTATGCATCACCTCAAGAGGTCAGCATTTATTCAGGTTGCTTCACAAAACACACACAAACAACAACAACTAAGTGCATAGCAGTACACATCATGTACCTGCAATATCTGGTCCTATGAACTGCTCAACCACATTGAGGAGTCTTTCGTTGGTCCAGAGCTGTCTAAACCCTGGAGGCAGGTACGGCATCTTGTTCAGCAGTATACCTGCTCCCCTGAACTGCTTCTCTATCAGTGTGAGTCGGTCATAAAAACCCGCCTTCTCACACTTGTCTTTGATTTTTCCTCCTTTGTACAATTTTTCTGCTAATATATCGACACACTCTTGGACAGCCTACAGGGTAAAAGTTTGATACACGTGCGTGTGTATGTGTGTGTGTGTGTCTGTGTGTGAGGGTGTGTGTGGTGTGTGTCATTTTGTGTGCTTATTTTGCCAGATTACCTCAACAACATTATTCATTTCTTCTTCGGTAAAGAACTTTGGAACTACCACAAAGCCTTTGTTGAAGTACTGATCCACCTGGCACTTTTCCAGCTGCCCTGGCTTCTCCAGCACTGGTGGAGGGGGGTTCAGGTACACCTCAGGTGCTGGGTCCTGGGCAACTGGCAAGAATATATATATGTTTACATCTCAGCAAAGATTGAGAGATGTCCAAACTGCCACGGATTATGCAGGATCATCTCTAGATGTCCTAGCCTTGTCCTAGCCATACTACCACATCATATGCCCTAGCAACTAGTGTCACCAGGGGGAGGACATACTAGGCTAGTCTTATCCTCTCCCTAGTCGGTATTAGATGGCAAACAACACCAAACTTGAGACATTCCAGGATGATCCCAGAATAATCCGTGACAGTCCGCCATCATAAAACTTGGCATAAAAATACACCTAAAATATAAACATGCACTTATTTTATAAGTGTAGACATGCCACTGCCAAATCTTACCTTGTTACATATATAGGCACCTGCAAAATGTGAATTACTATTATTTTTTTCCCAACTGCATTATCCTGTAAAAGATCGACTCAGTAAAAAGGCTGAGAGGTGATTTTTGTTGCATATACAAATCTTTTTAATCTATGGTTATTTACATGTGCATGGTATGAGGACAAGGGTTGTACTAGGCCTAGAGGAAAGATGACGGTGGAGATTTCTTCCTATGTGAGTCAACGGGTGAGATATGGCACTTTCCATGCTCACTGAAGGACCCAAGGACAGGGAGGAAAGAAGGCGATGGAGATGGCAGCTTCTGATGTATGAAAAGGCATGATGATAGAGCCCTCTGTGTTTTATAGTTTCGAGTGCAAATATAAATGAAATGAAGAGTGTTGTTGTTCTCAACTGCTGGGGCTACTGCTAGGTCTAGGATTCCTCCTCTCTTTTAATTCAGTGGCCATATAGCTCAACTACTGCCATAAAACAGGGCACACCTAATATAAACAAATAGATCTTGCCAAGTCACTATTCGTTAGCTCTAAGCACAGACAGGTTAGAAGCACATCGACCCTTGTGCATTAGTTTGTATGCCAGACTTTACATGGACTTGAGCCTGCATGAAGTGGAATGGCCTCCTTTACTTTTAGGTTAAAGAGTATGGCTCAAGGCTCAAACCAGGCTGGCTAGACACATTTGCTATGGCAAGGCAGAAAGAGTGAGTTGTCACTTTATTTATATATTTTTTAAATTCAACAATATCACTGTAAATTTAGTTATTTGTGTAGTCACTTTGGAGCCATTGCCTCCGATGGCATACGTTATTCCTGCCTTTAAAAAATCGACTTTGGATGATGGTCCTATGGTCAGAGAGGATGAACTTTTGGACATCCCCATTAATATCCAGGCTTTCATAAAACACAACTATTCTTTCTCGGTACTTGCGCTTTCCACATTCAGCAGCATCCTTTCTGATTGCAGTCCGCTGCCAGTCAGTGAAGCAGTATACATTTTCCTCTTTTGTTGACTCGTTCACTTTAGATAGTACGTGTCTTAATTCTCAATTTTAGCAGAGTCTCCTATCCCAGTCTCTTTCAGAGTTGATAGCAAGCGCACTCTGAAATATGACAGGATTGACATTTCTGAGTAGCCTGGTACTTTAATCTATCACAAAACTAGCCTCAAGCTCAGCTCACAACTGCAACTTCCTTCGAGGCCGTGGGCATTTGTGGGAATAACCTATCAATAGTTGAGTGTTTTGAGATTTTGCATTTTGGGGCTTCTAGCATAATTATATTACATATTACTGCACAAATAACCGAAATGGTATTCTGCTTATCAAAGTGCATCCTAGAATTACTGTGACCACACCCCTAGGTTGGCATGAATTTGAAAGGCTAAAATTACTTGTGAATTGGAAAATAAAATGTAAATGATCATATAAGCAAAAGTTAGCTGAACAGTAGCTACATACCAACTCTTGTGCACCCCACAAATTCTGGCACACAAGAGCATCTGCACATGGACTCTGAATGCTATGCCTTGTTTGTGGCCATGCTAATTAATTAATTTGAGTCAGTATGCAATACGTAGCCGCTTGCTAGCTAGCCACACAGTAGCTAGTTATATATATAATACCTGCCGCAGCGTGCTGAGATCTGCTCCAAGAAGCCCTTACAACGTTGCAGAAAAGCGAAAATGGTCGATGGAAACGTAAGTTCTTCGTTAGAGCAGCCATTTCAATTTTGTCGCTTTGCTTAGTCTCAGAACCTCAAATTCGTCCCGGCTAGCCACACCCCTCTAAATGGGCGGAGCGTTGCGTTGTGATGCAGATTGACCTTTGACTCCGGACAGTAGCGGAGAGGAGGAGGGAGATGTGGGTACCCACCTACCAAGTTCTTGCTAATCTAGCAGCTAATTGTAGTAGGCCATTCATATCTGACTTGCCACCACCTTGCGGACATTTTCTTTTGCTCCATGTAGGCTTTTACTTGCCATAAACAGGGGAAGCTCTGAATAGATTCATCGTCATCCATCACCATCCTCGCTATAGGCTCTGCAGCTGTCAGCTCATCACGTGCTAGATTCTAGTACAGAGACAGATAGTTATGGAGTTATACAGATGATTTTTTGTGTGTTTCGGATGTCTTGCTTGAACTTGAGCAAGTCTGTTGTAAATCTTCTTGTCTTTTTTCTTCGGATTCTCTCTTACTAATCTATTCCTTGATGTCTTTCTGCTACTAGAGAGAAATTCCACACGCCCTCTGTACACACGCCCTCTGTAGTGGGATATTATGCTAGTGCAGATGCAATTAGGCTAGATTAGATCCTGATTCTTGTGAGCCGGATCTGATCTGGCTTTTAAAAACCCTCTTATGCAGACAAACCTTCAGTCAACACTTCTTGGTTGTTAACTTTGTAAATAATAATACCTGGAGACAACCCAACCTTGATCATGGCGGACTTGCATGGATTGTACAGTCTATTCTAGATAACTATCTAATAATCTGGTGAACATGTCAATTTTGGAGGTGCTTAATATGGCTGCGTATGACGACAGGCTTCTACTCTGCAAACACCATGTGCTTACCTATCTTGCCTGCACAAAGCAAGCTGTGTATTAAGATTGCCGACAAACAACAAGAATTAGTTAGAGATCTGTCCTGATGTTCCAATTGGACACCTTAGGACCAAAAGGAATAAGAGGGCTCTTTTCTACAAGACTTACTCGAAAGCTAACAGAAAAGATTCTTTCTCTTTGAAAGTATATATCAGCTCAAATTTGTGTGCAGACCATTTTCTTTTTATTGGTGTGGATATTATCATGGTGCTTCTTCCTGAAATGAAGCTATGAATTTCATGAGGTTGTAGAGGGTGGCCTTTGTGTCTACTTGTAAACCATGGCCACACTGTGTGCAAGCCATCATGCCACAAGTGTACAGGTGCAGTAGAAAATTGTGCCTATCTTTCTTTATCATAGATGTTCCATTACATTAGCAACCCCTCCCCCCCCCCACCCCTTGTAGGTTTGTTGACTGTCTTATGAACTCCTGCAAAATAATCACGTAGATGCTTCTCAAAGTCTATAAAGTTGAAGATCATGTTCGAATTGCTGGTTTTCCAAAGTATTTAGATTAGATAGCATGATGTGTCAGTGTTTAATAGGCCTTGAACATAGGCTTATTTTGAATCATGCACATATGTGTTCACAAGCATTATCATTATTATTTTGCTCGGTGTTGGACTTGGAGTCCCTTTTAAGTTGCATGCTCATAATTAGGTGATGCTGGATTACTCAAATGTCTTGTACTCTGCTATGCTAGCAATATATAACACAATTAAGTACTATTATGCTGACTATTATGCTCAAGAATATTGATCAAGGTCATGGCAAATTAACACGCTCAGTAGAGTAGTGATGGCCACAGCTGACTCGCGGATTCTAGCCACAGCGATAGTGGTGTTGCTTAATCTCTTTTGGATCTGTTAAAGCCAGCTCAAAACTATGCACTAGCTCAAAACCGGAAAACTAAAAATCTAAAGTATTTGGTAAAAATAAAGAGTTCGATTCCTGATCCTAGAGATTCCCAGAAGGAGTTTCCTAACAAGGACCCCGATGTTAGCCATGAACTCATCTGTTTGTCATGCCAGATAGAACTTCCATTAACCCTTTCACCGTTGACTTTATTTTGAAAAATTACCAAAAATTGACTTGCATAGACATATGCAATGCTATTTCAGCAAAGGTTGACTAAAGTCCTTAGCAACCATAGTTCACATGAAAGCCCTTATAATGACCAACATTGTGGTAACCTACAGTTGCCATAGAAACAAACCACAATGTCATGAATCTCATTAGACGTTTTGAGTTCTGGTTTCACAGATAATTAACAATTGTAGTAATATGATCTATGTACGTGCACACACGTATATGGCCTTATTTCATTTCCCCCTCTAGTATGGTATATAATCAAGTTGTTTTCAGCCACTCAGACAGTGAAGGAGGCTTGATAAGATACTGGCCAGCATACAAGAAGACATCATTGTGCCACACTACCATACACTATACACTACACACACTACCACAATGTAATGTATAGACACCATCTAGGAATATATATTTTCACATTTCATTTACTCTTATAACACTTGGTACACAATGTATGTATCATCAAACATGACTGGTACAAGAAGCCATTGAGGTATCCAAATGAATATACTGGAAGTTACTTGACTACGTGTACTCAGACGTCCAAGTTGACTACTCCTAGCTCTACTACTGCCTCTAGTAGTTCTGCGACTACGCTGACCAACAGGCCTTGAATGAGTATGAACCGAAGGAATAAGAACTCCACAAGAAGTGGCTTTGAGGAAGGGTGACAGTGAAGGGGTTGGTTGCACCATACCTAAAAAGAATAATGTCAACATAAACAAAAAGTATTGCCTCCTCGACCTAATCAATTTATATATGACGAAAGAACTGCTAAACAATTCTATCCAGAACATGCTTTACTTGCTAGCTACTTAGCTAGAAAGTAAACAAAACTCACTGACATAGTCTTCTTCGTCACTGCTAGACTCTCCTCCGCCCAAACAGACTATCGAGCGGCACCGCTCTCGCCAGAAAATTGTCCAAAAAGTATCTCCCACCCATCGATAGCACAATTTCAGGATCAATGCTACTCTTCCCAAGTTAGGAATAGATTACTTCACCTTCCTCGCTGCTACTTACGTCCTCTGATAGGACGTAGTCGTCGTCTTGAATCCTAGAAAGAACTTGGTCTAAAGTTAGTCTGACCATCATTTCCAACTTATGAACGGTCAGCGATTTCAATTTTACTTTACCTTAGTTACCGAACCCGTACGGCTCTTATATTCGGCACGTATGTAGAGCAAGAATTGAGCTATTTTTTTATATTCATATCTTAATTTACAACCGAACGATTGATTTTTTAATGATTTTTCACCGATAATTATGTGGTTTGGACGTATATATACGCTTATGACGGTGAGTGGGTTAAAGAAAAGCAGTATTAAATGCTACTCTGGAAAAAAGCATAACAAACCATTTGTCCAGCCTAGAGGTTGAAGGACGCTTGCTCCCATTTGTTATGAGATCTTATGTGGAAGAATCCTTGCAAATAAAGCACTGGCCTAGCGCACATGTAGAAGCTAAGAAGAATGCTTCATTCAGCTTAGGAAAAGCAACTCGTCGATTATGCTCTAGCCTGTCTTCAACCTGCCTTGGACTACTTTGAAAACAAGTTTTGTTTTTGCTTATATTTAAGCTGGTCGTGTGTTTGATCCTACTAAGGTCATGGATCTTGATCCTACTACTAAGGTCATGGATCTTGATCTCCTGATGCTAATGATTGAAGACTTCAGCTTTTTATAGAGCAGTTCATTCGTTAATTCCTGATCTACAAAAGAAGTTGTCAGCCTATAGAATTGCAAGGGTGATGGGAAAAGGTAGAGGCAAAACTGCTGCATTGGACAGCGACATATTTGAATGATGCTGAGCCAATTAAGGCCATCACTTAATTATAAATTATACTACAGCACAGTGTGAGACTATGTAACAATAACTAACACTAATAATTAACAGTACTTAATTATCCATAATACTAATAGTTTCGAGTGTCCTGCTGCTCAAGGAGTAGGGAGGGGAGGGGAGCAAAGATCTTGCTCGCCATACAACAGTTGCTTTCTCCTCTGTCACCACTTCCCTACCCAATACATAACACACTCGCCCACCTCCTCCATCACAGCATCACTTACTCCCTTCACACTTTTCCCCAAAGCAATGCCACCTTTCCATCCTTACCCACTCTTCTAAATTCACCCAGCCACTGTCCTGCCCCTACAATTCTGCGCACCTCATCCATCAGTACCAGCCGATCCTTCTCAAATTCCCTGCACATTACCAAGAAATGTTCCACATCTTCCCCTGCTCCACTATCACACATGATACACCTCTCATCCATAACTACCCCACATCTCTTCTAATCCTCTTACAAACAAGCTGATGCAGTCAGTCTAAATTACAACTGCACACCTTACTAACCATACATGGACCTCGTATACCTCTCCACCCCTACACTATTCTTTGCCAATTTATAAAACTTCAGCGTACTCTTGCCGTTTACTTCCTCCTCCCAATCCTTCTCATTTCTCACCTTCATTTCCCCCTTCCACTTACGTATTGACCCAACTTCATTGTTTAGCTCGCATTTTCACCTCAATATCTCATATTCTTCCCACCATCCGATTCCTCCATCCTCTCTAAGTTTATTTACAACCAATCTGCTCTTTTCCAACACCTCTAATCTCTTACTGAACAAAACCTTCATCTCTTCCCTCCTCTCCTCCAGCTTCCTCCACCCTGTATTGCCATTCCTGCTACTGTATTACTTCCCCCCAACAATCTCCTACCCACTCTCATCTGTGCTGACTCCAACTTCTTGCAAGCATTATGTCCTCCTGTCCACCACACTTCGGCTGCATGCTCCATACTAGGTCTCACTAGAAGCTCCCACACCATTCTTCCTCTGTCTACTTCCACCTGCCCATTCACTCTACTCGTCCATGTCACCTTTCCAACCCACTATTCTGCATTCTTTGCCATCTTCTCTAACTGAAAATTACCTTTTAGCTTCCTATCAAAACATACTCCCAAGTACTTGAATTCTTTGAACTCTTCCAATATCTCCTGACGAATCTTACAATGCACTCTTTCTTCCCTACTACCATGACCTTGCTCCTCTTACCATTAAACTTCATCTTCCACCTTAACACATACGCCTGTACCCACATCCAACATAGTTTGCACTTCCACCCCAGAGTCCGCCATGCATACATAAGTGCCCCACACCAACAGCCTTCCACCTTGACTCCTAGCTCAGCTCTCTCCTACTCCTCTACCATTCCCATCAAATAAATATTAAACAGAAGTGGAGACAAAGGACATACCTGCCTAAGTCCATTCTCCTCAGCATACCACCACCTTGACCTCCTTCCATTCAATGTCACCATCATCTCCACTACGCTATAGAATCCTACACATGTCC
Organism: Cladorhizidae sp. MBARI D1340-BT2; assembly: GCA_028752905.1. Lineage (NCBI taxonomy): Eukaryota > Metazoa > Porifera > Demospongiae > Poecilosclerida > Cladorhizidae > Cladorhizidae sp. MBARI D1340-BT2. The sequence goes on along the minus strand of JAQNBH010000005.1, from coordinate 26,460,251 downwards.
TCACAAGTTTCTCCTCTACTCCACACTGCCTGAACTTCTGCCACAATCCCTCTATATGAATCTTTCTTCTCGCTCTTCCTCACTTCACAAACTCCTCTTAATACCAACCACTGCTCCGAACATCTCCTCAGGCTCCCAAATCCTCCTTGTGCTTCCGTCAAAATCCTATCCTCAGTAAACCCTCCCAACCTCTTCACCAACACTCTGCAAATGCCTTCACCACACTCAACATAATGTAATTCCCCTATAATTCCCCACTTCATCCTCGTTGCCATCCTTGTGGAGAGGTACTAGCAAACTCCTCTTCCAGTCCACTGGGCAGCACTCAATCCTCATCACCACATTCATCACCGCACCATCACCTCCAACAAAACCTTCTACCTTCATTCATCAGCATCTCATTCAACATTCCATCAGGGCCTGGTGCCTTTCCTCTCTTCAAACGCTTAATTACCTCTACTACTTCTTTCCAACTTACTTCTTCACACATACCCAACTCATGCCCACTCACTTCTCCTATCTCTAATTCTGGTACTGTGGCATCCTCTTTTTTCCTCCCCAGCTCTTCCCAGTGTTTTTTCATCACCTCCAATACCTCATCTTCCTCCTCCACCATCCTTCCCTCATCATCTTTCACTCCTTTTATCCTCTCTCCTTCCTCTTTGCTCTCAAATCATTCCAAAAAGCTTACAACTAGACCCTGCTCTCTAATCTTCTTTATAGTTCTCTTCCTCAATTCCTTCTTCTCTTTCCTAATAGTCTTTTTCGCTTCCTTTCTTGCTTCTCTATAGTCATCCCATAGTTGTCTTAATGTAGCCTCTCTCCCGCCTCTCTTCCTAGCTTCCCTCAGCCTCTTACATTTCTCCTTCCTAACACCAATTAACCTCTACACATCCACCACCTTTCCTCTGACCTGTATGTAATCTTCTTCCTTCTAATTCCTTTCTCTGCTGCAGCCAAAACTTTCTCCTTCCACCTACCCCACACCTTTTCAACTATGTTTCCTCCCTACTCTTGCTTAAGCTCTCTCACCTCCTCTTCCCAACCCAAGAACATTTCCTCCACTGCCTCCTAATACTCCTCCCAGTCTAGCCTATTGGAGACTCTCCATTTATGTCGCACTGTTCTCACTTGTACTTCTCTCCTAACCCCACAGAATTGCTCCCCAAATAATGTTATGGTCCGACCCCACATCCAACTTGCCTGAGTCCTCAACTACCACCCTAGCAACATCCACACCCTCACTAAACAACATATAATCTATGACCAACTTCCTCTCCCCACCTACTCTCACAGCACTGAAACTTGTTCCTTACAACCAGACCTCCTTCCATTAATGTTTGGGTTGTCCTCCACTCCCAATCTAATCTTCGCATTGAAGTCCCCCATCATAACAACATCGAAACCTTTCTCTTCATACTTCACCACATCCTCCTGCAATACCTCAAACAATACCTCCATCTCTCACTCACACTCCTTCTGGATTCACATACACTACCCCTACCATAGTCTTCTCCCCACTCCACTCAACTCCACCCACAGCAAACCTTCTCTTGACTTCCTCACCCTAGAATACAAACTCTTATGCACCAGAACTCCCACACCTCCACTCGCCTGCATGCCATCCTCTCTATTCCAGCCGTACCACTCATATCCTGCCACGCTCACCTTGTCCTTCTTCTGCAAAAATGTCTCCGCTAATCCCAGCACATCAAACTTCTTCGTTCCCAACACTACCTTCAAATCCACCTCCCTTGACCACCATCCCCTACAATTCAGGCCCGTAGCCAGAAAAATGAGTGGGGGGGTTCTGTTGGTGAATATTGGGACCTTTTGGGTCTCTAAGCGACCCAAGGGGGAAGGTGTGGTAGGGGAATGTGCTCTCTCCTGTGCAAATATCGGAAACAAAATAAGCATTCTAAACATAATAATAAATGACTATTTATTATGAGATTAAACTAGAGATTAAACTATCTAATAAGAGTTTCAAGTTCCATTCTCCTTGGGTGTAAGTGTTCAAATATTTCAACAACTTCATCCAGATTAATTGTTGTGTCATAATGTACATGTAAGAGTGCTAGAGATGTCAGGCGTTCTTGGTTCATAGATGCTCTTAGGTAATTGTTGAGACGTTTAAGTGTACTGCCACTTCTTTCACATTCACAAGATGTTACTGGCAGAGTGCATGCGATTTGCAAGAGAACATGAATGTTTGGAAAAAATGCTGCATCACAATCCTTCAAGGCACTAGATGGTGTGGATTCTCTTTTGTGAAAGGGTACATTTGCATATCTTGATTTCCAGCGAGTGAGTTCAGTTTCTATTAGTTCTGGTGATGGAAAATCCTGGTGATAAGTTTCAACAACTGTGCTGATATCAAATGATCTTGTGGTAATCAGAGATGGTACAAGTACCAGAAGAGATGAAGCAGTTGCTGACAATGATGAGAACCTTTCATTTAAGCTAGTGCAGATACGGTCAAGGAATGGAATAGCAAGTTACTCTTGAAGTAATCAAATACTGATTCTGCTGTTGCATTACCAAGGTGCTGCTGTCTGCTTGCTATCCTTGGCTTACTCGGGGTGGTGCCCACCTTATCAGCCATCAAGACAGCCTGGTCATATACTTTCTGAAAGTTTTCTTCTCCTTGCTTTTTTAGGTGCAAAAAAGAAGTTAGCCTGGCAGTTCTTGGCTGCCTTTTTCAGTTCTCTCTTTCTTTGCTGGGACCTACCAGGCATACTTGATTCTTCACCACATGCTGTCAGCTTTTCTTTAAATGACTTTTAACAAACCACAAATTAACCAACACAAATTCATTGTAGATGTACTCCATGATGTGGTTAACACCATTGTAGCTATGTGTAATTCTTTAATTAAGTAAAGCAATATTTGAAAGTGTGAACCCAATTGGAAATGTGGACCCAATTAAAAGGGTGGACCCAACTGAAAGGGTGGACCTCACATCCCTAGAGAACCCTGAGACCCCCCCCTGGCTACGGGCTTGCAATTAACAAACGCCACACTCAACCTCCCAGTTTCCCTATCCTCGGTCTCTCTCCCACCCTCCAACTTCCTTAACAAACTTTTTTCACTCACAACTGAGATTTGTCCTTCATGTTCATGACCTTGGATACATGCCAATAGGTGCTCCATCCCAAATGGATGAACCCCCTCCCAGTGCTTCCCCACCTGATGGTCCTTGCCTCTCTCCAAACTCCTCTGTGTTGTTCACCAGAGTGTCTCCCCCCGGCAGCCCACATCTACCAAGCCACAGTGAACACAACATTCCACTTGACTCTTCCTCCTGGCATCCATCCACACTCCCACCACTCAGCACTCTCCCCACCAGCTTTTTGCATACCAACTTTTTCCCTGCGTGCCTTCTCTTGCTGTTTTACTTGCTGGAGACTCTATCTTCATTTGCCACTGCCGATTCCCCCCCTGCATCATATACACTTCATCTCCCCACAGACTCACTTTCCTCCTCTTGTATCTTCCTCTCTTTCTCATGATGATTGGCCTCCCTACCAGATTGCTCAAGACCTCATGAAAATTTTCTTCTTCCCTCTTCGTTATATACTCATGAATATATATTGCCTCCACCAACTTTGCCTGTCCTATTTCCTTTACCACCTTCTTGTTCTATCTTCCTTACCCTCTGGTTCGACTTCCTCTACAAGCCCCAACTGATTTAGTTTCCTCCCCAAAACTTCGATTCTTCTCTGCTTGTATTCCACTTGTTTCTCCATCTCTTCCACACTTAGCAATATATTCACGAGTGCACCTCCCATTTCATGGCTTTCCATTATATAAAAGTTAATCCAGACACCAGCATTCTCCTTCTGTACCAGTTGTTTTAGCACCTCCCTCGTCAGCAGCTGTGTTGTGTGCCATCCCTTTCTGCCCAATACTGTTCTTTTATGTTAGTTAACAGTTCCTCCTTCTTAAAAACAACCTTGTCTGTAAAAAAAACCTTACTTTTGACTTGCCTTTAATATGGCCTGTTGCATCACAACCAGTCAGCGCATGCCACTTGCATAGGGCAGCTGCCTCCTGTACACCAAGTGAGTTGTATAATGGTTCGAGCAAAACCAAGCGATGCTTATCACCTCTGCCATTCACCATTGCAGCATTTTCCCCTAGTAAATGTGCACGTCATATTGCTAGAAGTAAGTATCCTGGCTGTAAATGTGGATATAGTATCTAACTTTTGCTGATACGACAGCATGCAACATCATCAATCTATCTGCCTCTTCTTGCTCACTAACTCCAGGGATAATGTAGTCATCTCTGTTTGTCATCACACTCAACCCGATGGCAGTGACGACTTGCACTATTGGCAATGGTCTACGAGTGTCTGTGCCAAGTAGAGTGTGAGGAAGTCTTTGGTTGCTGGCATTGCAAGAAAGGACTTAGTGTCCCTGATGTGCATTGTGTCCATCCACTGCATAGCAAATTTATACTGGCATAACTCGCCAAACCCTATAGTCCACAAGGCTGTGTGATCCATATGCAATTTTGGGTAGATTCTTTGAAACTTTAAGGGTATGTTGTCAGGGAGTATGAAACCGCTTACCAACCAGCCACACCACCTAAGATGGATGTTATTCAAACTCCAAGGTCCAGATAGAGGAATTGAACTGCTCCCACCAACACTTGGTACATGGAGAGAACATGTGTTGCAAGCGCACTGTCAAGCTTCTTTATGGGAGCAAGATCTTGTCCTCCATCCCCAAATTCCCGATCCTCTGAAGCTTGGTTGGGTTAAAGAGGGAGACTGTCGACTACCACTACCCTCAAAGCAGCAGCAGCTCCATCTGCAGTTGTGGATGCACGTGTGGTGCTACTATTCCTAACTCACTTACGAAATGTCACACAGCAAGATGTTCATGCAAAAAAACATGACTTGGTTTGCACCGAGTTGTGTCAGTGCGAAGCAGACACTGAAATATGCCAAAACATAACTGTCAGGTGTAGCTCTGATGATGAACTCTGATTATTATCACTATCCATGTGTTGTAATTTTATCTTTAAATTGCGATTGAACGTTGTTGGATAAAACTAGAAATAGTGATAGTTGCATTGTGTAATCAAGGTAGCCCATCATCATTATAGTCTTGCTAAGGTCAAAATATATATTTAAATATGGAAATGTAACACATACAGGAAATTAGTGGGTACATTCTTGGTATATTTATCAACCAATGTCCATAGTCATTCAGTAATGCTTGACTAAACTTGTTATTTGATGTACTGCAAAATTAATCTTGGATAGAGTGTAGCCCTTTTGAAATTAAAAATGGTGGCCCTAATGGGATGATGAAAATTATGCAACATGTGGTTTCACATCCATATATAGATGTCATGAGAACATGCTCTGAAAGTTGGAAAATATACCCGAAAATGCGAATTTAGATTCAGCTGGTATACTACTACTCATAGACATATATACTATGTTTATCTATCATGTGTACAATTAACTAATAATCAAAACAAACCAAATTGACATTGAAAGGATTAGAGGCTATTTTTAAACACTAAATCAGTATACACCAAATGCAGTAGAGATTTAGCTAAAACAGCATAATAGTGTGTTCGTGATCTTTTTTTAAATTGGTGAATGTAAGTGCCCGAGTAGATGTGTTCGCTTGTTTCTATATTGCTCATTTTTGGCTCATTTGTGTGTTGCTACTTTAGTAATATTGATCTGATAAATTGGCACAGCTCCCATCCAACTCTGAGTGTTTCAAATACCTCACCGTCATATTATTATAGCAGGAACTCTCTGCACAGATCTAACACAATACCTTCAGCATTTATCTTCTGCAGAGCCCGAAAGTTTGGCTAGAATTGAATTGGATGAACTAGTTTTAATAAGTTTTGGAAATTATAATTATAGTTAGTGGATTTAAATTTGGCAAAAAGGCGTGGTCACAACTAGCGCTTGGCATAACGAGAGCAGTGGCTATGTTAGGTGCAAATTTGTGTCGATGAGATACTCATGGAGTCAGAACTCTTGATCAGGAGTGTCATTTGGAAACAAGAATAGGTGAAGAATAACTACTGCCTTTAACTACTGCCTTTTTAAATTATTTATTTTCTTGTTGCTATTGGTGAGAAATAATACAATATTAAATACAATGTCCAATAATAATTTATTTTCTTGTTGCTATTGAGTCACAAATACTTGTAAAAATAATTGATGCAACAAGTTCAACACGCACATACACACAAAGAGTTCTCAATGCTTATGTCCAAATTCATGAGAATGCCACGAAATCCCATCAGCTTCAGTATGTCGATTATGATTAACAATATCCCACCTATTCATCCAGGGCCCATGGATGGCAGTGTCAAAGTCATCTTTGGACATCTGCTCAGAGTACTGCTGGGATTGTAGCATTGCTCCAAAATCTGCACAACAAGAAGGACCACAAAAAAAATCCCTTGACCTTTTGTAGTCTAAATATAGTACGGTGGCCATTCATAGTAGCTCCACCTTGGTCTAATAATACTCTTCACTGTCCTACAACTAGCAATAAATTGTTTGTTACTCTTGCGTTAATTCTCACACATGTGCATACATAAAATAAAAAAGGAGTCTGGTCATGTTGAGCAGAATTCAACATGACGTCTTGTTGCACTCATAAGCTCTACAGAGAAGGCAAGCTCCCTTTCCTTGTGAAGTATGGGAGGAGCTGGCCAACGAGACCTTACCTTCCCATTTTATCTTGTGGTTCGGGTCATCAGCCTTTCTCATCACAACATTCTTTTGCAGGTCATAGAACCCTGTGGACTTCTTGGGGTCCTGCCAACGGAGATCCATGCTCCAGCGGATCTTATCTGAGTGGTTCTCAAGACTCCTGTGAGGGATACAGTTATTGAGCAGCAACATACCCCCATAGGGGACCTCACAAGTCACCACGTCTCTCATCATGTCCACTCCCAGTGCCTTCTCCATCTCCTGCTCCTCAATTTCCACGTACCAGGTCCCACCAACACAGCAAGTATGTCTTCCAGTAATTCCACGCCTGTGCCCACCAGACACTATCTGAGCAAAAGAAAGTATAAAATAAACAAACAAACAATAATAATAAACTCTCACATAATTACATTAAAATCACATTAAAATCACCTTCTCAATAATCAACTTCAATTTTTATTCATTCAACGTTTCGACTAGATGCTCTAGTCTTCATCAGGAATAATGAGATGCTAAGGCTTGAGCCTGTTATATACCAGTAGCTAGCTATCCACCACATGCCAGTACACACACCTAGCACATGCACTGGATGTAAAATAATAATAATATATATATATATATATATATATATATATAAATAAAATAACAAATAAATAAAATAACCAAATTAATAAATTAAAAATAAAACAATAAATTAAATGAACAACAAATAAAAATGTACATAAATAATAAAGAAACATTAATAATAAAGAAACAAATAAAATAACAATTACATCAATTACAATTACATCAATTACAATTACATCAATTACAATTACATCAATTACAATCAACTACAATCAACTACAACAACAACTACAACTACAAGAACAACTACAACAACTACAACAAGAACAACAACAACAACAACAAATAATAAACAGATAATAAATAATAATCATGATAAAGATAATCATGATAAAGATAATAATAATAAAAAGATAATAAAAAGATTATATTAAAAAGATAAATAAAATTAAAATTAAAAAATTAAAAACAACAAAAAATAATAATAATTTATTATATTTTTTATTATATAAAGAGCAAACATAACATACTAAGTTCATTAACACCTAATTACGTCATTAACTCCTAATTAACACGTGTTATAATAGTTATATGTATATAATAATCAATTACAAAAATACCAAAATAAAAATACCAAAATAATAACTAATTAACAATAAATACATAAATAAATTACTAAAAAGCTAACAAGTTCAACTTCCGACCGACCCCAAAACAGACAAGGCATTCCCCCGCTGGACTGCCATGCCACTGAGAAACACTGAAGGAGTTAAGCACGGGCATGCACCTCCCGAGTTCTTTGCCTTATCCTGAGGTTGAGCTCCTTCAGGAAATCCATCGACCTGTTCCCGATGACCCCCACTCGATGGCCACAGGCACAAAAAAGTGGCAAGGATCTAGGCTGGCATATATACGTGGCCACTTTTTTCTCCTCAGCCACAGCTCCAGAACCACTCACTGCTGCACCCTGATACGGCTGGGAAAACGTATCTGGACAGGTTGCATCCCATACAGATCCCATACAGATACTTTAATATTATTATTTTGTTTATTATTTTTAAATTACTTTAAAAAAAAAATGTGTATAAATTATATAATTATATACATCTATTATTAATTAACATATATTATTAATTAATAATAAAAAAAATTAAAAAAACCCAAAAATAATAATTACTTTTTAAATTTTTTTATATATATATAAATATTTATTTAATATTATTATTATTTATTATCATCATCATCATTACTATTTATTATCTGTTTATTATTTATTATTATTATTATTATTATTATTATTATTATTATTATTATTATTATTATTATTACTATTATTATTATTGTTAATTATTGTTTTAATATTATTATTGTTTTTAATATTATTATTGTAATAATTTGTGTATAAAATTATTATTTATTATTATTATTATTATTATTATTATTATAATTATTATTATTATATTATTATTACTAATGTAATTGGCGTTTTATTTGTTTATTATTTATATTTGTTTATTATTTGTCATTTTTATTTGTTGTTCATTTTTATTTGCATTTAATTTTATTTGTTTATTATTTTGTTTTTAAATTGTGTATAAATATTTTTTAATATACATTCTATATACATTTATTATTATTACATTTATTATTATTACATTTATTATTATTATTATTATTATTTTATTATTATTATTATTAATATTTTATTATTATTATTATTATTATTATTATTATTATTATTATTATTATTATTATTATTATTATTATTATTATTTTAAAAAAATTTAAAAAATTTTTAACATCCGGTGCATGTGTTAGGCGTATGTACTGGCACGTGGTGGATAGCTACCGGTATATAATGGGCTCACATGAGCCTTAGCGTCTCATTATTCCTGATGAAGACTATATAGAGCATCTAGTCGAAACGTCGAGTGAATAAAAATTGAAGTTGATTATTGAGAAGGCGATTTAAAAAAATTAAGAAGTCGAGATAAACATGTTATTGCCATCAACATCACAAAGCTCTTCTTGCCTGCATGCAGCCATTGGTCATGTTTGCATCAATGAGTGGTATCCATGCTGTGGGCATAAGCGTGTAGAGAGCTGAAGGGTCCAAGTATGCATTGTCTTGGTGCCAGGGGACAGTAGTCTGCTCATTATATGGAGTTTTAGTCCTGAGGTTCCACACTGGATGGCCTGCATACAAGGAAGTAAAATATGTGGGCATCACCTCAAGAGGTCAGCATTTATTCAGGTTGGTTCACAAAACACACAAAAAACAACAACTAAGTGCACAGCAGTACAGTAACATCATGTACCTGCAATATCTGGTCCTATGAACTGCTCAACCACATTGAGGAGTCTTTCGTTGGTCCAGAGCTGTCTAAACCCTGGAGGCAGGTACGACATCTTATGCAGCAGTACAGCTGCTCCCCTGAACTGCTTCTCTATCAGAGTGAGTCGGTCATAAAAACCCGCCTTCTCACACTTGTCTTTGATTTTTCCTCCTTTGTACAATTTTTCTGCTAATATATCAACGCACTCTTGGACAGCCTACAGTGTAAACGTTTGATACAACAGCTGTGTGAGTGTGTGTGTGGGTGGGTGTCATTTTGTGCTTACCTCAACAACATTATTCATTTCTTCTTCGGTAAAGAACTTTGGAACTACCACAAAGCCTTTGTTGAAGTACTGATCCACCTGGCACTTTTTCAGCTGCCCTGGCTTCTCCAGCACTGGTGGAGGGGGGTTCAGGTACACCTCAGGTGCTGGGTCCTGGGCAACTGGCAAGAATATATATATGTTTACATCTCAGCAAAGATTGAGAGATGTCCAAACTGCCACGGATTATGCAGGATCATCTCTAGATGTCCTAGCCTTGTCCTAGCCATACTACCACATCATATGCCCTAGCCATACTACCACATCATATGCCCTCTCAACTAGTGTCACCAGGGCGAGGACATACTAGGCTAGTCTTATCCTCTCCCTAGTCAGTATTAGATGGCAAACAACACCAAACTTGAGACATTCCAGGATGATCCCAGAATAATCCGTGACAGTTCGCCATCATGAAACTTGGCATAAAAATACATCTAAAATATAAACATGCTATTTTTTAAGTGCTGACATGACACTGCCGAATCTTACCTTGTTACATATATAGGCACCTGCAAAATGTGAATTACTATTATTTTTTCCCAACTGTATTATCCTGTATACAAATCTTTTTGATATAAGGTTATTTACATGTGCATGGTATGAGGACAAAGGTTGTGCCTAGAGGAAAGATGATGATGGTGATCTCTTCCTGCTACGTGTAAACGGGTAAGATATGGCACTTTCCATGCTCACTGAAGGACCCAAGGACAGGGAGGAAAGAAGGCGATGGAGATGGAGCTTCTGACATATGAGCCCTCTGTGTTTTATAGTTTCGAGTGCAAATAGAAACGAAATGAAGGGCTTGAATATCATTGTTGTTCTCAACTGCTGGGGCTCCTGCTAGGTCTAGGATTCCTCCTAGGGTAGGAATTAATCCTCTCTTTGAGTGGCCATAGAGCTCAACTACTGCCATAAAACAGGGCACACCTAATATAAAACATGTCCACAAATATATCTTGCCAAGTCATTATTCGTTAGCTCTAAGCACAGACAGGTTAGAAGCACATCGACCCTTACCGTTCACAGTCATAAGTGCATTAGCTGTTAAATTTATCTCACACTAGCTACTTGCCAAGCTTGGATTGGTAATAACCTTCGACAAGACATTTAAGTCACAATTTTTTCTTACATGCTAAAAACTTGCTCTTTATTTGGGCTTATCGTTCTCTTGGAGACTTTCTCTGTACTAAACCCGATGCTATTGACCTGATTTCTTGTTTACCTTCTAGTCTCTGGCCCTGATTTGATCTCTAGAATGCTTAAATCTACATGCCTATCATAGTTGCTCCCCTTACATATATCTCTTATGTCTTCCAGTTGATTGGAAAAACTCGTTCATTGTTTCCATCCTTAAATGTTCATCTAATCTTGACAATCTCTCTAACTACCAGCTTATTTCCTTACCCTCTATAGTTAGTAAGCTACTTGAAAAGCATGTTCACTCTCTCTCCTTTACAAATTCTGTATCTCTTTTTCCCCCTCAATCTGTTTTTCTTTCCCATCAGTCAACTTCATCAGCCCTTCTCTTGGCCAACCGTTCCTTTCACTCTCTTCTTCAAACTAATAGATTGGTAGGTGCTAGATCTCAAAAAGGCATTTGATTTTGTTCCTCATAAACTGCTAATTGATCTTCTTTCCTTCCTGCACTTCCCATCTTACCTCACCAACTGGCTTCACTCCTATCTTTCAGCGCATTCTCAACAGATGATCGTCACAGGCACCTCCTCACCTGTACCTGTATCTTGTGGTATCCCTCAGGGATCTATATAATAGATTATGAAGTCAAAATATATGCATATTTCAATCCTTTCTTTTGCCATCTCTGTGTATCACTTGTTCTCTAGTTACTGAGTTCGGTACCTGGGAATCCTCTTTACTTTATCTATTCTGGACCTATCATATTTTTTACATCTCATCCAAGACCTGTAAATTACTTGGCCTTCTCTACCATCATTTCTACTGCTATTCAGACACTTCTACTCTTCTTCGCCTCTACACTTCTCTTATCCATAGTCAGCTGGAGTACTGTTCTTCTCTGGGACCCTCAATCGCCTCATCTTTCATCTCATCTTGAGAGAATACAATACTTTGCCTAGTAAACATTGGTTCCTCGGACTACCCTTCTCACTAAGCTTCATCTTCCATCTCTATCCTCTCACCACTGTAATGCCAAACTTCTTCAAATTTCTTCAAAATAACATAGATTTTCGTTCTAGCCTCCCACCATGCCAACCCTACAACCTCTGATCCTCCCACCCCTGTAATCGTCTGCTAATCCCATACACAACTCAGTATGTTTACCTCTCATTTTCCCCTTCTGCTTCTAGGCTCTGGAATTCTCTCCCCAATTACATCCCCAATAAATTAAAGAAACTGGACAATTTAAGCAACACTCCTTATCAGCACTACTTAACTATTATCACCTAAATATGTTCATCCACGTATTTATTTTATTTTTGCTCATCATATTAGCCTCTTGGTTATTGAGTATGACCTTTCCATTATAAAAAAAATAAAGAAGAGAAAAAGGAAAAAAGATCAGTAGCTAACTAGCTATATATATGTAACTACTTACCTGCTGCAGTGTGTTGAGATCTGCTCCAAGAAGCCCTTACAACGTTGCAGGAAAAAAAGGAAAGTAATCCCTGGAAACGGAAGTTCTTTGTTAGAGCAGCCATTTGCAGCTTTGCTTAGTAAGCCACTGGTACTGTACTTGAACTCCTAGAGACCTTCGCGGCGAGTCACACCGCTCATGTGACATATGATGATGTAATGATATAAATTCCGCGATAGCTTTACTCGAAACTATGCTGAAATGTTTGCTAGTGTTGTTATCAAAAAGGAGAGTTTCAAAGTAAAGCTAGTCGTCACATACGTAATGCCTTTAATGAGTAAGGGACCAGATTCTACTGTTGTTTGCTAGAACAACACTTGTAAGCCAAGTTATTTTTGTCCATGTAGAATTCCAAGTGCTTTTACTCACTAAACTATAATATATAGAGCTATCTTGTTCATTACTAGCTGCAGCAATACGTGGCTGCAGTCTAACATCACCCCCAGTATTTATAAACAAATCATGTTGTCAAGTTCAATGAAAATTGCAAATGGGAATGATGGAGAGAGTTATTAGGATTATCAGGAAAAAACAAAGTACTAGAAGATGTGTTACTGGCCATTTAACATGTAGAAATTCTTCTAGAAGGCAGAGTGAGACACCTTCATTAGGATAACATTTATTGATTGTGCTCCTACACAGACCACCCCAGAACATCCTAATACTTCCAGGCTCAGCAACTTCTACTTCATATATATTTACCGAGTGTTACTGAGATGCCTTCACCTCCAAGGTCAAAGTCACATGAGAAAATTCCTGCACAGAGCATCCCAGAGTTTCCTAGTACTTCCAGGTGCTCTGTACTCAGTAGCATGTCACCAAGCAGTGCAGAGAACCTGGGAGGGCAGGGGGTCAGCCCCCCCCCCCCCCCCCCCCCCCAATTTTTGGTAGCAATAGTTTACAACTTTATTTAGTGTTTCAGCTCCAAAGTCCAAGAGAGTAAGAGAAAGTGAGGAAGTGTAGTGTCTGAAGAGGTTATTATCGATGCTACCAATGATATATATCAGTATCTGAACTAGAAGATTCGAGAGTTGAAGATGAGAATGAGTTAGGCACATCAGAAACCTTGGATACAATTCCAGGTTGTTCATCTCAGTGATGTGGTAATGAAGAAAAAACTTTTCAGCCTAAAGATAAGTGCCAAAAATCGAAATTTTCAGTCAAGTTGGTATAAGCAGTATCCATGGCTAAGTATATGCATCCAAAGAAAAGTGGTGTTTTGCCTATACTGGTTAAGCTCAATTGGCTCACATTTAGCAAAATGGGGGGAAATACTTTCACTGAAAAAGGATTACAAAATTGGAAGAAAGCTATTGAGAGTTCACAAGTCATGAAGGCTCTCTGTCCCACAGGGAAGCAAAGGTGAAATGGATGACGAAAGGAAGTACTATAATTGGGAATCAGTTAAGTTCACAAACGTTGCAAGTTCAAAAGACAAGAAGATCAGGTCAATTGAGGGCAGTACAATATCTTGCCCGCCAGGGAATTGCATTTCAAGGCCACACTGAGCTAGAAACTAACCTTAAACAACAACTGCTTACATGGATTTTAAGTTGACGAACTTAAAATCTGGTCAAGTGACATCAAGCGGTAAATGAGATAATTTCAATTATGGATCAGAATTTATTGCGTACTCTTTTGGAGAAAATACGAGGACAGTTATTGCAGACAAAGCCACTGATGTATGTAATAGTGCACAGCTGAACCTGTCAATTCGTTGGGTAAATAACAACTATGACGTTTTTTTGGACACTGTAGGATTATTCAGAAGTACCAAAATTAATACAAGAGCAGAAACTTTATTCACAGTGATCAAAGACCTCCTTACTATGCAATCTTCCATTTAGTTTATGTCGTGGACAAGCATATGACAGTGCATCAAACAGGGAAAGAGATCAGGTGTAGCAGCCAGATTTCTGAGTGAGAATCCAGCAGCCATTCCTGTACACTGTTTTGCCCATTCATTGAATCTGTTTTTTCCATGGAATTGGAAAAAATGTAGTGTGTATCAGGGATGCTATAGAAATGGCGAAGGAAGTTGGTAAATTCATTCTATATTCTCCAAAGCGACTTCATCTCTTCTCTTCAACTCTTCAACAAGCATCTGACAGTAGAGTGAGCCTAAAGTTGTTGTGCCCAACAAGATGGACAGCTCAATACTCAAAGATTATAATGCTCTACTGGAAGTTTTGGAATAAATTCATGAGACCACCCCTGATAAGTACGGAACAAAAGCTTCAGGCTTGCTACTAGTCTGAAGTTAAGTTATCTCTTATTTAGTGGTTATTACTTTGTCTCCAAAAGAAGAACATAGCCATGGATGCTTTGTCAGCAGTGGAAGCAGCAAAGGAACATTTAAGATCAGACGAGGAGTTCAATGGATTCTACGAGAAAGCACTCAGATTTGCAGAAGAAAAGGGAATTGAGCAACCAGTGCTTCCTAGAAATAGAAGGAGACCTCAGCAACACGACACTGGAAGTGAACCTCACCATTTTTCTTCAGTGAAAGAGTATTACAGAAAAATGTACTATGAAGCCTGTGACCTGTTATCTGGTGAACTCCAACGTCGATTTGAAACCAAACAAATTCCATTTGTTGTTGTATCAATTGAGCAAGCATTAATCAAGGCAGCAAATAAGGTGGATTTCCAAAGTGAATTGAAGAAAGTTGGAGAATCATGCTTCAAAGATGATTTAGATGTGTCCGAGTTGAACATACAGCTGCCACTTCTTAACGAGATTATCAAGAAAGCCAAACCAGAGGTAAGAAGTGTCACTTCAATACACACTATATGTGATGCTATGGATACCATTGAGGTTTTCAAGGAACTCTTACCAGCTGTACACAAGTTGCTTTGCCTGTATTTGACAATACCAATAACGTCTGCCATAGCCGAAAGAGCGTCAGCACTCAAGCATATTCATGGTCATCCATGACTGAACAAAGGCTTATAATTATTACTCTGCGTTAATTTTTAAAAAATTGATAATTTAGATTTAGTATCTGTAGCTAAGGAATTTATAGCTAGAAATGAAGAAGAACGTATAAAATACTTTGGTAAATATTAGCGTATATTCTCAAGTACATGACAACTATTATACATAGTCCCCCCTTTATGAATGGTGAGCCCCCCCCACTTTTCATGTGCTGTCTCTGTCCCTGCCAAGTATTACTCTGAGTCCATAATAATAGTGCAGGTTTTAAGATCTGATGTTTTAATTATTGGTAAACAAACATGGCATTATAATATAACAGGTTGTTATGAAATATGAAAAGAAAGGGAGGTTTTTGAGGTCAACCAGATCCCTGCATTAGGCTACGGTCTTGGTCAAAGGGTTCAAAAGCCAATTACTCATCAGCCTATTACTTGTCAGACCAATGATAAATTGATGCTATTAATTAAGATGAAGCAGGAACTGAAATGTATGTGCTCATACCGTACACATAGTGTATACAAAAAGGCAAGTCATTTCATCTGTTTGTCATGCCAAATAGAACCACTTTTTTTTTACACTTTTACGATACTGACTTATTACATATCAAGAGGAATCCTTCACATCATAATCGGCAGCCAGCATATAGCGAAAACATTGGAATGAATTTTGCTATTTTTCAGAGTTATTGATGAATAAGTTATTGATGAATACTTGTGCAGATATTACTATTAATATCACAGAAATAGTGCAAAACTTCATCACTGAGCACCCTGGATGTATGAAATAGTTTCTTGAAGATCGAATGAAATGAATAGATTTCCCCCCCTCCCAATATATTATAATAAAGGGTTTAGGTATGATAATAATTGTTATAAATCTAGTCATGATTGTGCAGTAAAGCAGCTGTATTGACACACTTGACCATTAACTGAAAGATGTTGGAGTAGATGCAAGAAAATGACTCTGTCTCACCAGCCAATCCACCTATACACGTCCCTAAAACAATAATAATAATAGTAAGCACCCCTCTCCTCACCCAGCAGGGTACTCATGGACTCAATTGCAGAAAGAGTCAGGCCGCCACTCTCGACACACTGCTATTAATCAAGTGATCCAAAGATCTCTATGTTCCGCCAAAATCCCCTCTTACCTGGAACCAGTAGGCTTGGATCGTGATGATGGCAAACGTCGTGGTGGTGCCACAGTTGTGCCTTGGAGGAATGGGAGGGTTCTGCTCTAGTTGGCAACTTCTGGTTTGCTTAGTTATGTGTGCACTTTGTTAGAGCGACGTGATGGTGTAGATCGACATGGGTTCCCAGATTCAATCTCATTTGAAACTGCCATGAATGTCGTGGCACACCAGAGCAGAGCTTTCTGTGGCCATTTAGCGTGCTTGCTCTCCACGCGCTAGCATGTACGTGAGTCCTGCTCGCAGGACTATGTGAGGGGAGACATTTTGTGTAATTCTAAGAGTATGCAGGTCATAAACTAGTTAGCTTACCATAAGTTAACCACATCCTGTGCTTTGATAAGGGAGAGCTAGTTTAGAGTGTGGTCCTCTGATACCATTCATGTGTGTGTATGGTGATGGTGTGTGTGTGTATGGTGATGGTGTGTGTGTGTATGGTGCACACGTGTGCTGGTTTTCGTAATGCATTAGGAAGTCTGTTATCCAAACATGCCGGTCAACGAATGCTAAAGAAGCCACGCCCATGGCGATGCTGGCTGCTTATTTTTTTCCATTTCACGAGGAAATTCCCTCTGTGCATGTGCATAGTAAATGTTTATCATGTGCACAACGTGGAAGATCTGCCGGCAATTTCTTCCGATTCTTCTCGCTCCGTCACAGCAGAGAGCAGGCTAGGCCCACTCGAAAGAGTGGGTAAAGGGTTGGCCTTAATGATCCAGGATGAGCTCAAGATCTGTGATGAAGCATGCGACTTCAAGTTAACAGCTCTCCGAACAACCTCCGGGTGCAACATGTCAGGATAACAGGCTTCCAACTGTTTTTAATAATTGCTAAAAGGTTTATCAAGCCATAACTGTTCTATTACATGCGCCAGTGTTTTGCAATAGTGCAGTGTAGTCTACATAATCAAAGCTCAAAAAAATCGTAAAAAAATTTTTTAATAGAATTTCCAACAATCAACTCTAATTATCAGTTAATGCAGTCCATTACTATAATTATTGCATGCACTGTACGTACAGTATTAATGCATTGCATCACAAGTACATGTATTGACATGTACTGTGCACGAATGCATCGTGTTACTGTGTGTGTCGTGTGGAAGAGATACCAGAAAATGACACGCAGCACACATGAATCATCAAGAATCACAGTGCATGTATGAAAGATGTGTACTGCATTACTGCGTAGTCATCAGTTACTCAAATTTTGAATGCAGTAATTATTATGTGACTCTGTCTCTACATAAGTGTCCCAGAAGATTCTCTGCAAGAGTATGACACTAAATGCTCTGGTAACAACAGAAGCCAAAATGGGTTTGATGTGTAGGAACCAGCGCCTCTCCAACCTGATATTGTTCTGGACTTCCCACCTGGAAATCCAGTCACATGACCAAGTCACATGAGCAAGTCACATGAGCAAGACCACTCATTCACGCTCATCACCTTGATCACTTCTTC
Organism: Cladorhizidae sp. MBARI D1340-BT2; assembly: GCA_028752905.1. NCBI lineage: Eukaryota > Metazoa > Porifera > Demospongiae > Poecilosclerida > Cladorhizidae > Cladorhizidae sp. MBARI D1340-BT2. Next base: position 26,442,123 of record JAQNBH010000005.1, on the reverse strand, counting down.
AGCCTAGGTCTTCGGCTCTTCCCCACTGAGTGGTACTGACTGAGTTCTGAGCTGCAGTGAGTCATTGAATCAAAGCTGTGTCCACATCACTCCTATAGGGTCTCTATGCCACATCTTCTTTGAGCTTCCAACAGCATCATTTGCCCTTAGGGCCTCATTGTTCTTAAGTATTGTACTCAGTGTACTTGGAGGATTCCAAACTCACCAATGGTGACCTTCTTTGGGGGTAAGTTCTCCAAACTCACCAGTGGTGACCTTCTTTGGGTGGTAAGTTCTCCAAACTCACCAGTGGTGACCTTCTTTGGGTGGTAAGTTCTCCAGCCTGTCCACTATCTCGATTAATGGTTAACGATTTATACTTCTACTTTTGCATGTATTGTGTTAGGAAACATGTGGAGAAGTGCTAGAGAGGTACTGGAGAGATGTTGGAGAGGTGCTAGAGAGGTACAGGAGAGGTGTTGGAGAGGTGCTAGAGAGGTACTGGAGAGGCACTGGAGAGACGTTGGAGGTGCTGGAGAGATGCTGGAGAGATGTTGGAGAGGTACTGGAGAGATGCTGGAGAGGCACTGGAGAGGCACTGGTGAGACATTGGAGAGGTACTGGAGAGATGCTAGAGAGGTACTGGAGAGGCACTGGTGAGGTACTGGAGAAGCACTGGAGAGGTACTGGAGAGGCACTGGAGAGGCGTTGGAGAGGTACTGGAGAGATGTTGGAGAGGCACTGGTGAGGCACTGGAGAGGCACTGGTGAGACGTTGGAGAGGTACTGGAGAAATGTTGGAGAGACGCTGGAGAGATGTTGGAGAGGTACTGGAGAGATGTTGGAGAGATGCTGGAGAGATGTTGGAGAGGTACTGGAGCGATGTTGGAGAGGTAGTGGAGAGATGTAGGAAAGGTGCTGGAGAGGTACTGGAGAGATGTTGGAGAGGTACTGGAGAGGTACTGGAGAGGCACTGGAGAGATGTTGGAGAGACGCTGGAGAGATGTTGGAGAGGTACTGGAGAGATGTTGGAGAGGTAGTGGAGAGATGTAGGAGAGGTGCTGGAGAGGTACTGGAGAGATGTTGGAGAGATGTTGGAGAGATGTTGGAGAGACGCTGGAGAGATGTTGGAGAGGTTCTGGAGAGATGTTGGAGAGACGCTGGAGAGATGTTGGAGAGGTACTGGAGCGATGTTGGAGAGGTAGTGGAGAGATGTAGGAAAGGTGCTGGAGAGGTACTGGAGAGGCACTGGAGAGATGTTGGAGAGACGCTGGAGAGATGTTGGAGAGGTACTGGAGAGATGTTGGAGAGACGCTGGAGAGATGTTGGAGAGGTACTGGAGCGATGTTGGAGAGGTAGTGGAGAGATGTAGGAAAGGTGCTGGGGAGGTACTGGAGAGATGTTGGAGAGGTACTGGAGAGGTACTGGAGAGGCACTGGAGAGATGTTGGAGAGACGCTGGAGAGATGTTGGAGAGGTACTGGAGAGATGTTGGAGAGGTAGTGGAGAGATGTAGGAGAGGTGCTGGAGAGGTACTGGAGAGATGTTGGAGAGATGTTGGAGAGACGCTGGAGAGATGTTGGAGAGGTACTGGAGAGATGTTGGAGAGACGCTGGAGAGATGTTGGAGAGGTACTGGAGCGATGTTGGAGAGGTAGTGGAGAGATGTAGGAAAGGTGCTGGAGAGATGTTGGAGAGGTACTGGAGAGGTACTGGAGAGGCACTGGAGAGATGTTGGAGAGACGCTTGGATGTTGGAGAGGTACTGGAGAGATGTTGGAGAGGTAGTGGAGAGATGTAGGAGAGGTGCTGGAGAGGTACTGGAGAGATGTTCGAGAGGTACTGGAGAGGTACTGGAGAGGCACTGGAGAGATGTTGGAAAGGTACTAGAGTGACTAACAGTCAACAAACATGTTTTTTAGTTGTTGTTTTTCTGTCGGCTATAGCAGTGCCAAAACTGTGCCACTTTGCTGGTGCGCATGCGCATTCTATTAACACTCTGTTCTTCAATTTTTAATTATCTGGCAATCCTATTTCCTTCAAATGTTTTCTATTGTCCTGATGCGAGGACTAGGGGGCAAATTTCAAAGAATTCATGCAAAGCAGATTTGAATTATGTGGACACACTGTAGTATTTCAACTAGGTTGGGTAAAGGGACACCTATTCACTTGGTTGTATCGGTCATTCTATGCCTGCATATTCTCATTGTTTGTTCAAGAGCATTGAATGCAATTGGCTAACCAGTTCTCTTATGTGCATATGTATCTATATACAGTGGTGAAGCAAGTAGTTCTCTCACGTGCATATGTATCTATATACAAGTGGTGAAGCAAGTACTTCTCTCACGTGCATATGTATACAGTGGTGAAGCAAGTAGTTCTCTCACGTGCATATGTATCTATATACAGTGGTGAAGCAAGTAGTTCTCTCACGTGCATATGTATCTATATACAGTGGTGAAGCAAGTAGTTCTCTCACATGCATATGTATCTATATACAGTGGTGAAGCAAGTAGTTCTCTCACATGCATATACAGTGGTGAAGCAAGTAGTTCTCTCACGTGCATATGTATCTATATACAGTGGTGAAGCAAGTAGTTCTCTCACGTGCATATGTATATATATACAGTGGTGAAGCAAGTAGTTCTCTCACATGCATATGTATATATATACAGTGGTGAAGCAAGTAGTTCTCTCACATGTATATATATCTATATACAGTGGTGAAGCAAGTAGTTCTCTCACGTGCATATGTATCTATATACAGTGGTGAAGCAAGTAGTTCTCTCACATGTATATGTATCTATATACAGTGGTGAAGCAAGTAGTTCTCTCACATGCATATGTATCTATATACAGTGGTGAAGCAAGTAGTTCTCTCACGTGCATATGTATCTATATACAGTGGTGAAGCAAGTAGTTCTCTCACATGCATATACAGTGGTGAAGCAAGTAGTTCTCTCACGTGCATATGTATCTATATACAGTGGTGAAGCAAGTAGTTCTCTCACGTGCATATGTATCTATATACAGTGGTGAAGCAAGTAGTTCTCTCACATGCATATACAGTGGTGAAGCAAGTAGTTCTCTCACGTGCATATGTATCTATATACAGTGGTGAAGCAAGTAGTTCTCTCACATGTATATGTATCTATATACAGTGGTGAAGCAAGTAGTTCTCTCACGTGCATATGTATCTATATACAGTGGTGAAGCAAGTAGTTCTCTCACATGCATATACAGTGGTGAAGCAAGTAGTTCTCTCACATGCATATGTATCTATATACAGTGGTAAAGCATGTAGTTCTCTCACATGTATATGTATCTATATACAGTGGTGAAGCATGTAGTTCTCTCACATCTATATGTATCTATATACAGTGGTGAAGCATGTAGTTCTCTCACATGCATATGTACCTATATACAGTGGTGAAGCAAGTAGTTCTCTCATGTTCATATGTATCTATATACAGTGGTGAAGGCACATGCATATGTACCTATATACAGTGGTGAAGCAAGTAGTTCTCTCACGTGCATATGTATCTATATACAGTGGTGAAGCATGTAGTTCTCTCACATGTATATACAGTGGTGAAGCAAGTAGTTCTCTCACGTGCATATGTATCTATATACAGTGGTGAAGCAAGTAGTTCTCTCACATGCATATACAGTGGTGAAGCAAGTAGTTCTCTCACGTGCATATGTATCTATATACAGTGGTGAAGCAAGTAGTTCTCTCACATGTATATGTATCTATATACAGTGGTGAAGCAAGTAGTTCTCTCACGTGCATATGTATCTATATACAGTGGTGAAGCAAGTAGTTCTCTCACATGCATATACAGTGGTGAAGCAAGTAGTTCTCTCACATGCATATGTATCTATATACAGTGGTGAAGCATGTAGTTCTCTCACATGTATATGTATCTATATACAGTGGTGAAGCATGTAGTTCTCTCACATCTATATGTATCTATATACAGTGGTGAAGCATGTAGTTCTCTCACATGCATATGTACCTATATACAGTGGTGAAGCAAGTAGTTCTCTCACGTTCATATGTATCTATATACAGTGGTGAAGCATGTAGTTCTCTCACATGCATATGTACCTATATACAGTGGTGAAGCAAGTAGTTCTCTCACGTGCATATGTATTTATATACAGTGGTGAAGCATGTAGTTCTCTCACATGTATATACAGTGGTGAAGCAAGTAGTTCTCTCACGTGCATATGTATCTATATACAGTGGTGAAGCAAGTAGTTCTCTCACATGTATATGTATCTATATACAGTGGTGAAGCAAGTAGTTCTCTCACATGCATATGTATCTATATACAGTGGTGAAGCAAGTAGTTCTCTCACGTGCATATGTATCTATATACAGTGGTGAAGCAAGTAGTTCTCTCACATGCATATACAGTGGTGAAGCAAGTAGTTCTCTCACGTGCATATGTATCTATATACAGTGGTGAAGCAAGTAGTTCTCTCACGTGCATATGTATCTATATACAGTGGTGAAGCAAGTAGTTCTCTCACATGCATATACAGTGGTGAAGCAAGTAGTTCTCTCACGTGCATATGTATCTATATACAGTGGTGAAGCAAGTAGTTCTCTCACATGTATATGTATCTATATACAGTGGTGAAGCAAGTTGTTCTCTCACGTGCATATGTATCTATATACAGTGGTGAAGCAAGTAGTTCTCTCACATACATATACAGTGGTGAAGCAAGTAGTTCTCTCACATGCATATGTATCTATATACAGTGGTGAAGCATGTAGTTCTCTCACATGTATATATATCTATATACAGTGGTGAAGCATGTAGTTCTCTCACATCTATATGTATCTATATACAGTGGTGAAGCATGTAGTTCTCTCACATGCATATGTACCTATACACAGTGGTGAAGCAAGTAGTTCTCTCACGTGCATATGTATCTATATACAGTGGTGAAGCATGTAGTTCTCTCACATGTATATACAGTGGTGAAGCAAGTATTTCTCTCACATGCATATGTATCTATATACAGTGGTGAAGCAAGTAGTTCTCTCACATGCATATACAGTGGTGAAGTAAGTAGTTCTCTCACGTGCATATGTATCTATATACAGTGGTGAAGCAAGTAGTTCTCTCACATGCATATACAGTGGTGAAGCAAGTAGTTCTCTCACATGCATATGTATCTATATTCAGTGGTGAAGCATGTAGTTCTCTCACATGTATATGTATCTATATACAGTGGTGAAGCATGTAGTTCTCTCACATCTATATGTATCTATATACAGTGGTGAAGCATGTAGTTCTCTCACATGCATATGTACCTATATACAGTGGTGAAGCAAGTAGTTCTCTCACGTTCATATGTATCTATATACAGTGGTGAAGCATGTAGTTCTCTCACATGCATATGTACCTATATACAGTGGTGAAGCAAGTAGTTCTCTCACGTGCATATGTATCTATATACAGTGGTGAAGCATGTAGTTCTCTCACATGTATATACAGTGGTGAAGCAAGTAGTTCTCTCACTTGCATATGTATCTATATACAGTGGTGAAGCAAGTAGTTCTCTCACATGTATATGTATCTATATACAGTGGTGAAGCATGTAGTTCTCTCACGTGCATATGTATCTATATACAGTGGTGAAGCAAGTAGTTCTCTCACATGCATATGTATCTATATACAGTGGTGAAGCAAGTAGTTCTCTCACGTGCATATGTATCTATATACAGCGGTGAAGCAAGTAGTTCTCTCACATGCATATGTATCTATATTCAGTGGTGAATCAAGTAGTTCTCTCATGTGCATATGTATCTATATGCAGTGGTGAAGCAAGTAGTTCTCTCACGTGCATATGTATCTATATACAGTGGTGAAGCATGTAGTTCTCTCATGTGCATATGTATCTATATACAGTGGTGAAGCAAGTAGTTCTCTCACGTGCATATGTATCTATATACAGTGGTGAAGCAAGTAGTTCTCTCACATGTATATATATCTATATACAGTGGTGAAGCAAGTACTTCTCTCACATGCATATGTATCTATATACAGTGGTGAAGCAAGTAGTTCTCTCACATGCATATACAGTGGTGAAGCAAGTAGTTCTCTCACGTGCATATGTATCTATATACAGTGGTGAAGCAAGTAGTTCTCTCACATGCATATGTATCTATATACAGTGGTGAAGCATGTAGTTCTCTCACGTGCATATGTATCTATATACAGTGGTGAAGCAAGTACTTCTCTCACATGCATATGTATCTATATACAGTGGTGAAACAATTAGTTCTCTCACATGCATATACAGTGGTGAAGCAAGTAGTTCTCTCACGTGCATATGTATCTATATACAGTGGTGAAGCAAGTAGTTCTCTCACATGCATATATGTATCTATATACAGTGGTGAAGCAAGTAGTTCTCTCACGTGCATATGTATCTATATACAGTGGTGAAGGAAGTAGTTCTCTAACATGCATATGTATCTATATACAGTGGTGAAGCAAGTAGTTCTCTCACATGTATATGTATCTATATACAGTGGTGAAGCAAGTAGTTCTCTCACATGCATATGTATCTATATACAGTGGTGAAGCAAGTAGTTCTCTCACATGTATATGTATCTATATACAGTGGTGAAGCAAGTAGTTCTCTCACATGTATATGTATCTATATACAGTGGTGAAGCAAGTAGTTCTCTCACATGTATATGTATCTATATACAGTGGTGAAGCAAGTAGTTCTCTCACGTGCATATGTATCTATATACAGTGGTGAAGCATGTAGTTCTCTCACGTGCATATGTATCTATATACAGTGGTGAAACAATAGTTCTCTCACATGTATATGTATCTATATACAGTGGTGAAGCAAGTAGTTCTCTCACGTGCATATGTATCTATATACAGTGGTGAAGCAAGTAGTTCTCTCACGTGCATATGTATCTATATACAGTGGTGAAGCAAGTAGTTCTCTCACGTGCATATGTATCTATATACAGTGGTGAAACAAGTAGTTCTCTCACGTGCATATGTATCTATATACAGTGGTGAAGCATGTAGTTCTCTCACGTGCATATGTATCTATATACAGTGGTGAAGCAAGTAGTTCTCTCACGTGCATATTTATCTATATACTGTGGTGAAGCAAGTACTTCTCTCACATGCATATGTATCTATATACAGTGGTGAAGCAAGTAGTTCTCTCACATGCATATACAGTGGTGAAGCAAGTAGTTCTCTCACGTGCATATGTATCTATATACAGTGGTGAAGCAAGTAGTTCTCTCATGTGCTATATACAGTGGTGAAGCATGTAGTTCTCTCACATGTATATGTATCTATAAACAGTGGTGAAGCAAGTACTTCTCTCACGTGCATATGTATATATATACAGTGGTGAAGCAAGTAGTTCTCTCACATGTATATGTATCTATATACAGTGGTGAAGCAAGTAGTTCTCACATGCATAATCAGTGGTGAAGCAAGTAGTTCTCTCACGTGCATATGTATCTATATACAGTGGTGAAGCAAGTAGTTCTCTCATGTGCTATATACAGTGGTGAAGCATGTAGTTCTCTCACATGTATATGTATCTATATACAGTGGTGAAGCAAGTACTTCTCTCACATGCATATGTACCTATATATAGTGGTGAAGCAAGTAGTTCTCTCACGTGCATATGTATCTATATACAGTGGTGAAGCAAGTAGTTCTCTCACATGCATATGTATCTATATACAGTGGTGAAGCAAGTAGTTCTCTCACGTGCATATGTATCTATATACAGTGGTGAAGCAAGTAGTTCTCTCACATGCATATACAGTGGTGAAGCAAGTAGTTCTCTCACATGTATATGTATCTATATACAGTGGTGAAGCATGTAGTTCTCTCACATGCATATGTATCTATATACAGTGGTGAAGCAATTAGTTCTCTCACGTGCATATGTATCTATATACAGTGGTGAAGCAAGTAGTTCTCTCACGTGCATATGTATCTATATACAGTGGTGAAGCAAGTAGTTCTCTCACATGCATATACAGTGGTGAAGCAAGTAGTTCTCTCACATGTATATGTATCTATATTATTATAGTGGTGAAGCAAGTAGTTCTCTCACATGTATATGTATATATATACAGTGGTGAAGCAAGTAGTTCTCTCACGTGCATATGTATCTATATACAGTGGTGAAGCAAGTAGTTCTCTCACGTGCATATGTATCTATATACAGTGGTGAAGCAAGTAGTTCTTTCACATGCATATGTATCTATATACAGTGGTGAAGCAAGTAGTTATATTTGGGTAGTGTTCAAATTATTTCTCAGTGATGGACGTCCAAGTAATTGCAGAACATATTATCACATGCAGATATCCCTCTTACACTATATTCGCTGACGCTGGGATTTCTTCTCTAGCTAGCAGTACTGGTACTCGGTATTCAGCTAAAGCCTTATTTGGACTCATGTTTGACGTCACCGTACTTTCGGAATGCGACTACTTGGTATGCACCTTTTCATCTCAGGTAAACAGGCAATATGTTGTTGTTACAATAACCTTAACTTGTATTCGCTCTGTTGTTGTTGACAACAATTAAATATATATATTGGATGAAACAAGGATTTGACCACAAAAAAAAACTTTAACTATTAATATATACAATCGGTTATTATCGCTTTTTTTTTTAACTGGTAAGGATGGTATGAATGTTTGTGTCCAAATGAAATATTTTTGTCTTTATACCGCCTGGTCACTAGGATAACTCCAAATCTGACCAATCCAGATGCCTATGCACATGACGGTGTATTCATTATACTGAGATACATGCATCATAAGTACTTCCCTGGTATTGGTTAGGTTCTGTGCTGTTAACTATTGTCACTGAATAAGCTTCTGAGCAAACCAATTGATCACATCTTTGGAAAGACATGCAGCTGCTTGCTGACTCAGCTAGACTCTGTATTGCACGTACACAAGTGTGTTTATTGCATGGAGATTTCTTAGGAGTTTTACTGTATTAGTTGCTGCAATGCATTGGACAATTTCAAGTCTTCAGGTAGTAAAATGATAAAGAATAAACCTATTGTAGATAGATAGGTACAAGATCCTTGAAGACCGAATTTCAAGTTTTTTGGGCTGCTGGTTTACTACCTTGTGAAGGGTATATATCATGTGTGTTTTTTGAACAAAAATCAGCCGAGTCCACCAGACCATCATTTAGGACGCTAAGAAACTGCTAAAGTGAGTTCCAGCTGAAATTTGAAAGGGGGGGGTGCTGCTATATGGAAATAGTGGTCAGCCAATTAATGCTATCGCAACCCCCAATATTGGAACAAATAATGAAATTGGATCGACTTAAACAAAATTCATCTACATGTATATATATCATAACAGTTAATGACCCATTACCAGACTAAATTTCTTTTAAAAAAATATTTCAGTTGTGTTTTCTAAGACCTGTATATAACTTTTTTCACTACCCTAGAGGTACAATTATTGCTATCAATTTTTACGAGCTTTAAAAAAAAAATTGATAAGAACAAGAACAGGTACATTATTGGGTGGATGACATGCAAGATCCACAACAGTAGGATCCCACCCTGATCTAACAGTAGGATCCCACCCTGATCCAACTGTAGGATTCCACCCTGATCCAACTGTAGGATTCCACCCTGATACAACAGTAGGATTCCACCCTGATCCAACAATAGGATTCCACCCTGATCCAACAGATCCCACCTTGATCCAACAGTAGGATCCCACCATGATCCAACAGTAGGATTCCATCCTGGTAGGATCCTGATCCAACAGTAGCAGTAGGATTTCACCCCGATCCAACTGTAGGATCCCACCATGATCCAACAGTAGGATTCCATCCTGGTAGGATCCTGATCCAACAGTAGCAGTAGGATTTCACCCCGATCCAACTGTAGGATTCCACCCTGATCCAACAGTAGGATCCTACCCTGATCCAACTGTGGGATTCCACTCTCATCCAACAGTAGGATCCCACCCTGATACAACAGTAGGATTCCACCCAGATCCAACTGTAGGATTCCACCCTGATCCAACAGTAGAATCCCACCCTGATACAACAGTAGGATTCCACCCTGATCCAACAGTAGGATTCCACCCCGATCCAACAGTAGGATCCTACCCTGATCCAACTGTGGGATTCCACTCTCATCCAACTGGAGGATCCCACCCTGATCCAACAGTAGGATCCCACCTTGATCCAACAGTAGGATCCCACCATGATCCAACAGTAGGATTCCACCCTGGTAGGATTCCACCCTGATCCAACAGCAGCAGTAGGATTCCACCCAGATCCAACTGTAGGATTCCACCCTGATACAACAGTAGGATTCCATCCTGATCCAACAACAGTAGGATCCTACCCTGATCCAACTGTGGGATTCCACTCTCATCCAACTGGAGGATTCCACCCAGATCCAACAGCAGCAGTAGGATTCCACCCAGATCCAACTGTAGGATTCCACCCTGATCCAACAGTAGGATCCTACCCTGATCCAACAGTAGGATCCTACCCTGATCCAACTGTGGGATTCCACTCTCATCCAGGAGGATCCTACCCTGATCCAACTGAGTCATGTTGGCTGGTTTATAGCTTGGAACCCAATTCTCATGAAAACATGGGTACAAAGCTGATTTAATCTACCTAGAGATCTGTCTGGAGTGTGGTAAAGACTCAGTTTTTGTTGGGAATCAGTCGAGGGGAAGACATCTCAAGAGCAGCTGGGGGTGATTGTTTCCAGGAGCAGGCTAGTGTATGACAAGGTGCAATGGCTGACCAAGGGTATTGGTGTACCTGGCAGCAGAGCAGAACGAAGATCAAGAAATGGTAGAATGGCAATGCTATTCTTGTATAGTTACATGTAGCAATGGCTGGCTACTACCAACACAGCATGTTCCTATGAGAGCTGTTTGTGCTACTACCAACACAGCAGGTTCCTACAAGAGCTGTTTGTGCTGCTACTACCAACACAGCAGGTTCCTATGAGAGCTGTTTGTGCTACTACCAACACAGCAAGTTCCTATGAGAGCTGTTTGTGCTACTACCAACACAGCATGTTCCTATGAGAGCTGTTTGTGCTACTACCAACACAGCAGGTTCCTATGAGAGCTGTTTGTGCTACTACCAACACAGCATGTTCCTATGAGAGCTGTTTGTGCTACTACCAACACAGCAGGTTCCTATGAGAGCTGTTTGTTTGTTATCTAGGAAAACAAAGTTTCTGGAGGAACTAAAGATCAAAGAGAGCTTGAGAAGAAGACGAAGTTTAGGGAGAGAGGGTGATGTTTGGGGTAGTGATGCAGATGGCGAGCAGCAATAGGTCATCCGGCCTAAAATAACCAGCAACCATCATCATTAAACCACCCCAACAGCAGTTTGCCATACACCTCCACCTCCAATGAATCATCTCACTTACATAGCATTCATTATCTCCCTAAATATTATTCTTTATATCCTGAAATTGGACATTTGAGAGAAATTATGGAAAGGGGGGAGACTCTGATAATTATCAAATACTATTATAATCTCTTAAAGTAACAGTTGACATAATGACATTACAATGACCTTTTCAATAATCAACTTAAAATTGTATTCTCTCGACATTTCGACTATATAGATGCTCTAGCCTTCATTAGGAATAATGAGATGCTAAGACTCGCGTGAGCCTGCTATATACCGGTAGCTAGCAATATATCAACCATGTGCTACAAAACCACTTGGTTTGTGTGCTGGATGCGGGTGCTGGTTTATGTCTGGACAAGTGTACAAGCAATTGTGCCTATCATTCTTTATCATAGATGTTTCATTCCATTAGCAACACCCCTTTCCTCCTTGCAGGTTTGTCGGTTGTCTTATGAACTCCTGCAAAATCATCACGTCGATGCTTCTCAAAAATATTACAGTCTTGATGATATTTATTACTTTGGAGGACAGCAAGGTCATGATGTAGTGGCCATTGAAAGACATCGGCGGTCATCAGCATCATTAACACCTCATGAAATAGAGTTTAAAGTGGGAGATCACCTTGGTATTGCCGGCAATGAGAAGAATGGCTATAGTGTGGGTGTGCACAGGAAAAGTCGTCAACAAGGGCAATTTCCATCGTATAAAGTTGAAGATCATGTTCGAATTTCTGATTTTCCAAAGTACTTAGATTAGATCAATATTTAATAGGCCTTGAACAAAGGCTTATTTTGAATCATGCATATTATTATACTATATTCAACTATATTCACAAGCCATTATCGTACAAAAGCCATTATCATTATTATTATTGCTCAGTGTTGGACTTAGTGTCATTTTTAAGTTGCATGCTCATAATTAGGCGTTGGCGAATAATGCTCATATGTCTTGTGTTTATATGCTATGCTAATAATGCTCAATATAAAACAATTATGCTTGCCATTAATTAAGTACTATTATGCTGAGTATTTTGCTCAAGAATATTGATCAAGGTTATGGCAAATTAACACATTCAGTCGAGTTGGTAGCCTGTGCAAATTAATGATGGCCATAGCTTACTCGCGGGTTCTAGCCACAGTGATAGTGGTGATGCTAAATTTCTTTTGGATCTGTTAAAGCCAGCTCAAAATTATGCACTTGCTCAAAACAGGAAAACTAAAGAGCCTAAAGTCTCTGGTTAAAAGAAAAAGAAGAATTCAGTTCCTAATCCTAGAGATTCCCAGAACATTTCTACTTCCAGTTATGTTAAGGAGTTTCTTAATGGGTGCCCTGAGGTTAGACATGGCAAACTCATCTGTTTGTCATGTCGGATAGAACTTGTAAAGTGTTGGATCCTACTAAGGTAATGGACCTTGATCCTGATGCTACAATGATTAAGGCCTTCAGCTTTTTATATAGAGAGCAGTTCATTTGTTAATTCCTGAGCTACAGAAGGAGTTGTCACCCTATCTAGCTGCTGTTGTGGGGCTATTCAACATAAAACTGCAAGGGTGGTGGGAAAAGGTAGAAGGAAAATGGCTGCATTGGGCGGCGGTATCTTTTAATTTGTAGGCCATGTCATCCACAGGGGAGAAGGCATTCAGCACTGGTTTTGGAGATTACTAAAGCAGAACATTGAAGGACTATATTATTGATATTTCAGTTTTATTAAGTTTTATTACTACCTTTAAATTTTAAAAAAGTTTCAATTCTGATTATGTGCTTAAATTTTTTTTAGCACTTATGCTCAAAAATTATATGCCATAATTCGCCAAATCCCGCCCATACTAGCATTACTTGGGGATCATTATATATATACAAATCAAAAACAAACCAAACAGACATTGAAAGGCTGCACCCATTTAGATTCCCTTTCGAAACAATAATCAGTATACACCAAATGCAGTAGAGATTTAGATAAAACCTCATAATAGTGTGTTCATGATCTTTTTTAATTGGTGAATGTAAGTGCCTGAGTAGGTGTGTTCTATAAAAGTTCTTGTTTCTATATTGCTCATTTTTGCTTGTTTATTTGTTGCTGCTTTAGTAAATTAGATCTGATAAATTAGTCCCAGCCAACTCTAAGTGTTTCAAATACCTCACTGTCATATTATTATATAGCAACTCTCTGCACAACTCTCTGCACAAATCTAACACAATATATACCTTTTTGGCAAGAATTGAATTGGATGAAGAAGTTTTAACAAGTTTGGAAATTAGTTAGCGGATTTAAATTTGGCAAAAAGGCGTGGTCACAACTAGCGCTTGGCATAGCGAGAGAAGTGGCTATGTTAGGTGCAAATTTGTGTCGATGAGATACCTCATGGAATCAGAACTCTTGATCAGGAGTGTCATTTGGAAACATGAACATCCAAGAATAGGTGAAGAATAACTACTGCCTTTTAAAATTATTGTTTTGTTGTTATTGCTATTAAATTTTGTTTCAGTCACAAATACTTGTAAAAATAATTGATGCAACAAGTTCAACACGCACATACACACAAAGAGTTCTCAATGCTTATGTCCAAATTCATGAGAAGGCCATGAAATTCCATCAGCTTCAGTATGTCGATTATGATGAACAATATCCCACCTATTCATCCAGGGTCCATGGATGGAAGTATCAAAGTCATCTTTGGACATCTGCTCAGAGTACTGCTGGGATTGTAGCATTACTCCAAAATCTGCACAACAAGGAGGACCACAAAAAAAATCCCTTTACCTTTTGTAGTCTAAATCGGTAGCCATTCATAGTAGCTCCACCTTGGTCTAATAATACTCTTCACTGTCCTACAACTAGCAAGAAATTGTTACTCTTGCCTTAATTCTCACATATGTTCATACACAAAATAAAAAAGGAGTCTGGTCATGTTGAATTCAAAAAACATGACATCTTGTTGCACTCATAAGCTCTATATACAGAGAAGGCAGGTGCTCTCTTTCCTTGTGAAGTATGGGAGGAGCTGGCCAACGAGACCTTAACCTTCCCATTTTATCTTGTGGTTCGGGTCATCAGCCTTTCTCATCACAACACTCTTTTGCAGGTCATAGAACCCTGTGGACTTCTTGGGGTCCTGCCAACGGAGATCCATGCTCCAGCGGATCTTATCTGAGTGGTTCTCAAGACTCCTGTGAGGTATACAGTTATTGAACAGCAACATACCCCCATAGGGGACCTCACAAGTCACAAAGTCTCTCATCATGTCCACTCCCAGTGCCTTCTCCATCTCCTGCTCCTCAATTTCCACGTACCAGGTCCCACCAACACAGCAAGTATATATATATGTCTTCCAGTAATTCCACGCCTGTGCCCACCAGACACCATCTGAGCAAAAGAAAGCATAAAATAAACAAATCTCAATGAACTCTCAGTTGACATAATTACATTAAAATCAACTTCTCAATATTCAACTTCAATTTTTATTCACTCGACGTTTCGACATGCTCTATATAGTCTTCATCAGGAATAATGAGATGCTAGTGCTCACGTGAGCCTGTTATATACCAGTAGCTAGCTATCCACCACGTGCCAGTGCACTGGATGTAAATAATAATAATAATAAATATATATATATACCTATATGTATATTAATATAAATAAAATAAATACAAATAAAATTAAAAAATAAAAATAAAATAATAATAAAATTAAATTATTATTATTATTATTTTTATTATAATTATAATTATAATAATAATTATAATTATAATAATAATAATTATTATTATAATTATAATAATAATAATAATTATAATAATAATAATAATAATAATAATAATAATAATAATAATAATAATAATAATAATAATAATAATAATAATAATAATAATAATAATAATAATAATAATAATAATAATAATAATAATAATAATAATAATAATAATAATTATAATAATAATAATAATAATAATAATAATAATAATAATAATAATAATAATAATAATAATAATAATAATTTTCAGCTGGGTTGTTAGAGGATAAGAAGAGATGTGGGATAGTTAGGGATGAGAGGTGTATAATGTGTGATAGTGGAGCAGGGGAGGATGTGGAACATTTCTTGGTGACATGCGGTAATAATAAGCATGTAATAATAATAATAATAATAATAATAATAATAATAATAATAATAATAATAATAATAATAATAATAATAATAATAATAATAATAATAATAATAATAATAATAATAATAATAATAATAATAATAATAATAATAATAATAATAATAATAATAATAATAATAATAATAATAATAATAATAATAATAATAATAATAATAATAATAATAATAATAATAATAATAATAATAATAATAATAATAATAATAATAATAATAATAATAATAATAATAATAATAATAATAATAATAATAATAATAATAATAATAATAATAATAATAATAATAATAAAATGGAAAAGACCTGATGGGGTAACCATGGTGCCATGGAAGAATGGCAAGCAACTGGTATGGGATACAACCTGTCCAGATATGTTTTCCCAGTCGTATCGGGATGCAGCAGTGAGTGGTCCTGGAGCTGTGGCTGCTATGGATGAGGAGAAAAAAGTGGCCAGCCTACATCCTTGCCACTTTTTTGTGCCTGTGGCCATCGAGTCATTGGGGGTTATCGGGAACAGGTCGATGGCTTTCCTGAAGGAGCTCAGCCTCAGGATAAGGCAAAGAACTGGTGAGGTGAATTCCCATGCTTACCTCCTTCAGCGTCTCTCAGTGGCAGTCCAGCGGGGGGGGAATGCCTTGTCTGTTTTGGGGTCGGTCGGGAGTTGAACGTGTTAGCTTTTTAGTTATTTATGTATGTATTTATTGTTAATTAGTAGTTATTATTTGTTATATAACTATATAGCATGTCTGTTTGTTTGTTTATTTATTTAATAATTATTAATTAATTAATTAATTTTTAAAAATCAAAAACATATCAATTTTTTTTAACTATTTTTATTGTTTTTATTATTATTATTATTATTATTATTATTATTATTATTATTATTATTATTATTATTATTATTATTATTATTATTATTATTAATATTATTTATATAGCTATAATATCTATAAATTATTATTATTATCAACCTCATCATCATTATTATTTATTATCTGTGTTTATTATTTAAAATTTATTATAATATATGTAATTGTTGTTTTATTTGTTTATTATTTATGTACATTTTTATTTGTTGTTCATTTAAAACTATATTATATAAATAGTATTATTATTTATTTATTTATTATTTATTATTATTATTTTAATTTTTTTGTGTTTTTTTTACATCCGGTGCACGTGCTAGGTGCATGTACTGGCACGTGGTGGATAGCTATATAGCTATATACAGGTATATAACGGGCTCACGTGAGCCTAAGCGTCTCATTATTCCTGATGAAGACTAGAGCATCTAGTCGAAACGTCAAGGGAAAACAAAAATTGAAGTTAATTATTGAGAGGGTGATTTTAGTGAAATTAAAATAAAAAATTTAAGAAGTCGAGATAAACATGTTATTGCCATCAACATCACAAAGCTCTTCTTGCCTGCATGCAGCCATTGGTCATGTTTGCATCAATGAGTGGTATCCATGCTGTTGGCATGAGCGTGTAGAGAGCTGAAGGGTCCAAGTATCCATTGTCTTGGTGCTAGGGGACAGTAGCCTGCTCATTATATGGAGTTTTAGTCCTGAGGTTCCACACTGGATGGCCTGCATGGTGCATACAAGGAAGTGAAATATGTGTATGTATGTATGCATCACCTCAAGAGGTCAGCATTTATTCAGGTTGCTTCACAAAACACACACAAACAACAACAACTAAGTGCACAGCAGTACATCATGTACCTGCATATCTGGTCCTATGAACTGCTCAACCACATTGAGGAGTCTTTCGTTGGTCAGAGCTGTCTAAACCCTGGAGGCAGGTACGGCATCTTGTTCAGCAGTATACCTGCTCCCCTGAACTGCTTCTCTATCAGTGTGAGTCGGTCATAAAAACCCGCCTTCTCACACTTGTCTTTGATTTTTCCTCCTTTGTACAATTTTTCTGCTAATATATCAACGCACTCTTGGACAGCGACAGCCTACAGTGTAAAAGTTTGATACAACAGCTATGTGTGTGTGTGTGTGTGTGAGTGAGTGCGTGTGTTGGTGTGTGGGTGTGTGTCATTGTGTGCATATTTTGCACAGATTACCTCAACAACATTATTCATTTCTTCTTCAGTAAAGAACTTTGGAACTACCACAAAGCCTTTGTTGAAGAGTACTGATCCACCTGGCACTTTTTCAGCAGCCCTGGCTTCTCCATCACTGGTGGAGGGAGGTTCAGATACACCTCAGGTGCTTGGTCCTGGGCAACTGGCAAGAATATATATATATACATCTCAGCAAAGATTGAGAGATGTCCAAACTGCCACGGATTATGCAGGATCATCTCTAGATGTCCTAGCCTTGTCCTATCCATAATACCATGCCATATGCCCTTGCAACCAGTGTCACCAGGGAGGACATACCCCTAAGCTAGCCTTATCTTAGCCCTAGTCAGCAAACAACACCAAACTTGAGACATTCCAGGATGATCCCAGAATAATCCATGACAGTCCGGCAGCATAAAACTTACACATCTAAAAAAAACACACTTATCTTATAAATGAAAACATGACACTGCCGAATCTTACCTTGTTACATATATATATATATATAGACACCTGAATTACTATTATTTTTTCTAATTTCTAACTGCATTATCCTGTAAAAGATCGAGTTCTCTTTTCTACTTGAACTTAGTAAAAAAAAAGCTGAGAGGTGATTTTTGGTGCATATACAAATCTTTTTGATATAAGGTTATTTACATATATATACATGGTATGAGGACAAAGGTTTTGTAGCAGACCTAGAGGAAAGATGACAGTGGAGATCTCTTCTTGCTGCATGTAAACGGGTGAGATATGGCACTTTCTGTGCTCAATTAAGGACCCAAGGACAGGGAGGAAAGAAGGCGATGGAGATCGAGCTTCTGACATATGAGCCATCTGTGTTTTATAGTTTCGAGTGCAAATAGAAATGAAATGAAGAGCTTGAATATCATTGTTGTTCTCAACTGCTGGGGCTCCTGCTAGGTCTAGGATTCCTCCTAGGGTGGTAATTAATCCTCTCTTTGAGTGGCCATAGAGCTCAACTACGGCCATAAAACAGGGCACACCTAATATAAAATATGTCCACAAATAGATCTTGCCAAGTCACTACTCGTTGATTCTGAGCACACATAGGTTAGAAGCACATCGACCCTTGTGCATTAGCTTGTATGCCAGACTTTACATGGACTCGAGCCCACCATGAAGTGGAATGGCCTCCTTTACTTTTAGGTTAAAGCTCAAGGCTCAAACCAGACTGGCTAGACACATTTGCATTTGCTATGGCGAGGCAGCAAGGGTGAGTTGTTACTTTATTTATATATTTTTTTAATTCAACAATTTAATTTTATACTGTACATTTAGTTATTTGTGTAGTCACTTTTAAGCCATGTTTTTAGTAATTAAAGGTTGCCTTCGATGGCATCCAGAATTCTTGCTTTAAAAAAATCCACTTTGGATGATGGTCCTATGGTCAGAGAGGATGAACTTTTGGACATCCCCATTAATATCTCCAGGCTTTCATAAAACAGTGTTAATAATCACAGTATACCGGGAGACGATCGCAACTGTTCCAAGTAGTGTTCTTGAAAATGCCACCATGCTTTCGCCAAGTTCAACTATTCTTTCTCGGTACTTGCGCTTACCACATTCAGCAGCATTCTTTCTGATTGCAGTCCACTGCCGGTCAGTGAAGCAGTATACATTTTCCTCTTTTGTTGACTCGTTCACTTTAGATAGTATGTGTCTTAATTCTCAATTTTTCCCGCAGAGTCTCCTATCCCAGTCTCTTTCAGAGTTGATAGCAAGCGCACTCTGAAATACGACAAGATAGACATTTCTGAGTAGTCTGGTACTTTAATCTATCACAAAACTAGCCTCAAGCTCAGCTCACAACTTCTCACCTCGCAACTTCCTTCGAGGCTTGTGGGAATAACCTATCAATAGTTGAGTGTTTTGTGAGATTTTGCATTTTGGAGGCTTCTATATAGCATAATTCAGATATATTATTAACTGCACAAATAACCTTATCAAAGTGCATCCTAGAATTACTGTGACCACACCCCAGGTTAGCATGAATTTGAAAGGCTAAAATTACTTGTGAATTGGAAAATAAAATGCAAATGATCATATAAGCAAAAGTTAGCTGAACAGTAGTTGCATACCAACTCTTGTGCACCCCACAAATTCTGGCACACAAGAGCATCTGCACATGGACTCTGAATGCTATGCCTTGTTTGTGGCCATGCTAATTAATTAATTTGAGTCAGAGTTACCATATAAAGGTGTATGCAATACGTAGACGCTTGCTAGCTAGCCACAAAAGTAGCATATAATACCTGCCGCAGTGTGCTGAGATCTGCTCCAATAAGCCCTTACAACGTTGCAGAAAAGCGAAAATGGTCATGGAAACGTAAGTTCTTCGTTAGAGCAGCCATTTCAATTTTGTCGCTTTGAAGCCCACTGGCCAGCCACACCCCTCTAATGAGCGGAGCGTTGCGTTGCGGATCAGATTGACCTATGACTTCATTTACACAATACGAGTCAGGTGACAGCGGCGGTGAAGAAAAGGAGGCGAAATAAGAGGAAGATGTGGGTACCGGCAATATTCACCTACCAACCAAGTTCTTGCTAATCTAGCAGCTAATTGTAGTAGGCCATTCGTATCTGACTTGCCAACCTTGTGGACATTTTTTTTTGCTCCATATCCTTGTAGGCTTTTGCCATAAACGGGGGAAGCTCTGAATAGATTCAATAAACTTCTTCATCCATCACCATCCTCGCTACAGGCTCTGCAGCTGCATGCCCGTACACAGGGGGGGGTGGTGCACAGGCACCCCCCTTTCAAAATAATGATATTCATGACAGTACTTGGTGTACATGTATGTATGTATGTATGTATGCATGAAATAGCTAGCTGACATTTTTATTGTTAATCATCAGTTCAACTTCCGTTATACATAAACCATAAACCCTGCTTCATTCCAATCATCAACTCTTAACCAAATAGCAATTAATTACTATTCAGATTGATCAACACCTTCATCAGAAAATTTTAATTATTTCCTGTTATGTTGTACTTTGGACTGCACTCACATGCAGAAAGTCAGTGTGCATAATTTATGAGTAATTGGAATAAAGTTATGAAAAGACAGCATCAATATCAGTCCTTTTTTAACAAAACAATTGCCTGTGATGAAGGAGGTAAGTAAAGGAGGTAAGTAAAACAATGGTTAGGCTCTAGCTACAATTGAGATTTGATATTTTACTGTAACTTTAGGACTCCCCAGTTCAAGCACCCAGAATGAAGCTCCAAGAAGCCCTTCTCTACCAATGATTCTTCCACCATCAGGTGATAGTGATAATGTTGAATGTGGACGTGAATGTCAACCTGCCGTCCAAATTTCAAGTCAGCAGTCTTCATCAGGTCTTGAACCACCCCCTTTTGATGATATTGGGACCTTCTTGGATCCAAAGAAGTCTATAGAAAGCATTATTTGCACAGTTAGTAGTCTTTCTATTGATGAAAAGTATTTTTTACTTTATCATCATATAAACCCACCTAGTGTTTTGCCATGTACACAATTTCGCGGTAAAAACCGAAAGTTTAATATTTCTTGGCTCGAAAAATATCCCTGGCTGTTGTATAGCCCAAAGTTGGATGCTGTATTTTGTGGACAATGTTCACTTCTTTTTTCTAGTATTAATAGAAGGGATAAAGTTTATCTTGTGAATAAACCTTACTCTAATTGGGCAAAAATAAGTAATGACTTAAGTAACCACTCTTCACTTGATCTATCATTCCTTAATTTACCTGCTGAAAGAAGCAGTTGTTAAAATTCAGGGGGAAAAACAAGTCATGCAATGCTGTGAGGAGTTAAAGATAGTGAGGGAAGATATTCCAAGCGTATTTTTGATCACAGCAGTAGAATTGCAGAACAATCTGGCATATCTGTATCAATGCCTCGTATAAGTCAACGGCAGCAACATCGTTCAAACCCACAATTTGCATCAGTTGAAGAGTATTTCAAGATAGCTATTGCAATTCCATTCCTTGACCATCTAATAACTGATATTTGTTCGAGATTTACAGCTCACAGTAAGCGAGCAGCTTCCCTTCAAGGGCTTTTACCTGCAAACAATAATGCTAATTCTTCTTTCAGTGATATTAAAGAGGCAATAGATTTCTACTCTTTGACCTTCCCAATCCAAATATAATCGATGAAGAACTCTGTCGGTGGAAGTCAAAGTGGTTGCTTGTTGCAGAAAAACATCATCCTGAAACTTTAAGTGACTCTCTAAAGCAGTGTCCTCAATCTCTTCCAAATATCTGTATATTATTGAAGATCTTTGCTACCATCCCTTTGAGCTTTTGTTCATGCGAAAGATCGGCATCAGCTCTCCGATGACTACACAATTATTTAAGGTGTACACAGACAGAAGAACGTTTAACTACCTTAGCATTAATACATATGAACTATGAAACCACGATAATAGATAACATTTGCAAGTTTTTTCTGCAGAAGTATATACCCTCGAAAATTACAGAAGGCTAACTTGCTATTTGAGTGACATGATGATATTATTTACAATTTGAGTGATATTGTGATTAATGATTAATTATTTGAGGACCAAATTGACTCTCAGAGCACTTAAAATACAGGCCTGGGGGAACATGCCACTAGATCCCTGCAACATGATTTCTTGAATAACATACCAAATTGTGCACCCCCCTTTTCAAAAGTCTGTGTACGGGCCTGAGCTGTCAGTTCATCACGTGCTAGATTCTAGTACGAGACACAGTTATACAGATGATTTTTTTGTGTGTTTTGGATGTCTTGCTTGAACTTGAGCAAGTCTGTTGAAAATCTTTTTTTCCTTCGAATGCTCTCTTTCTAAACTATTCCTTGATGTCTTTTTGCTACTAGAGAGAAATTCCACACACCCTCTGTAGTGGATAGTGCAGATGCAATTAGGCTAGATCAGATCCTGATTCTTGTGAGCCAGATCTGATCTGGCTTTAAAAACCCTCTTATGCATCAGTCAACACTTCTTGGTTGTTGACTTTGAACTAGTTTATAAATAATAATACCTGGAGCAACCCAACCTTGATCCATGGCGGACTTGCATGGAGTGTACAGTCTATTCTAGATAACTATCTGGTGAATATGTCAATTTTGGAGGTGCTTAATATGGCTGCGTATGATGACAGGCTTCTACTCTGCAAACACCATGTGCTTACCTATCTTGCTGCCTGCACAAAGCAAGATGTGTATTAAGATTGCCGACAAACATCAAGAATAACTTGGATATCTGTCTCTGATGTGCTCCAATTGGACACCTTAGGACCAAAAGGAATAAGAGGGCCCTTTTCTAAGATCAGGACTTACTCGAAAGCTAACAGAAAAGATTTTTTCTCTTTGAAAATATATAGCTTGGGCTCAAATTTGTGTGTAGACCATTTTCTTTTTCTTGGTGTGGATAATTATCATGGTGCTTCTTCCTGTCATGAAGCTATAGAATTTCATGAGGTTGTAGAGGGTGGCCTTTTGTGTCTACTTGTAAGCCATGATCACACTGTGTGCAAGCCATCATGCCACAGTAGTACAACTAGAATACAACTTTAATAGTATACAGGTGCACTAGACAATTGTGCCTATCTTTCTTTATCATCTCGCCAAGCTATAGTGCATTCAAATGTGATAACTACTTCCTTTAACTATTTATTAATATTTTTGTTGTTATTACTATCACAAATACTTGTAAAAATAATTGATGCAACAAGCTCAACACGCACACACACACACAAAGAGTTCTCAATGCTTATGTCCAACTTCATGAGAATGCCACGAAATCCCATCAGCTTTAGTAGTATGTCGATTATGATGAACAATATCCCACCTATTCATCCAGGGTCCATGGATGGAAGTGTCAAAGTCATCTTTGGACATCTGCTCCGAGTACTGCTGGGATTGTAGCATTATTCCAAAATCTGCACAACAAGGAGGACCACAAAAATTGACCTTTTGTAGTTCTAAATATATATAATTCATAGTACGGTGGCCATTCCTAGTCTCCACCTTGGTCTAATAATACTCTTCACTGTCCTACAACTTGTTACTCTTGCGCTAATTCTCACACATTTGCATACATAAAATAAAAAAGGAGTCTGGTCATGTTGAGCAGAATTCAACATGACGTCTTGTTGCACTCATAAGCTCGACAGAGAAGGCAGGCTCCCTTTCCTTGTGAAGTATGGGAGGAGCTGGCTAACAAGACCTTACCTTCCCATTTTGTCTTGTAGTTCGGGTCATCAGCCTTTCTCATCACAACATTCTTTTGCAGGTCATAGAACCCTGTGGACTTCTTGGGGTCCTGCCAACGGAGATCCATGCTCCAGCGGATCTTATCTGAGTGGTTCTCAAGACTCCTGTGAGGGATACAGTTATTGAGCAGCAACATACCCCCATAGGGGACCTCACAAGTCACCACGTCTCTCATCATGTCCACTCCCAGTGCCTTCTCCATCTCCTGCTCCTCAATTTCCACGTACCAGGTCATTTTGTCTTGTAGTTCGGGTCATCAGCCTTTCTCATCACAACATTCTTTTGCAGGTCATAGAACCCTGTGGACTTCTTGGGGTCCTGCCAACGGAGATCCATGCTCCAGCGGATCTTATCTGAGTGGTTCTCAAGACTCCTGTGAGGGATACAGTTATTGAGCAGCAACATACCCCCATAGGGGACCTCACAAGTCACCACGTCTCTCATCATGTCCAGCTCCCAGTGCCTTCTCCATCTCCTGCTCCTCAATTTCCACGTACCAGGTCCCACCAACACAGCAAGTATGTCTTCCAGTAATTCCACGCCTGTGCCCACCAGACACCATCTGAGCAAAAGAAAGTACAAACAATAATAATAAACTCTCAATGAACTCTCAGTTGACATAATTACATTAAAATCACCTTCTCAACAATTTTTATTCACTCGACGTTTCCACTAGATGCCTAGTCTTCATCAGGAATAAAGAGATGCTAAGGCTTGAGTATGTTATATACCAGTAGCTAGCAATCCACCACGTGCCAGTGCACGCGCCTAGCGGATGCTTAAAAAATAATAATAATATATAAATTAAAAAAATAATAAAATAAACAAATAAAAAATAAGATTAATAAAATTAAAATAAAAACGACAAATAATACACAAGTAAATAAAATAACAATTACATATAATAATAATAATAATAATAATAATAATAATAATAATAATAATAATAATAATAATAATAATAATAATAATAATAATAATAATAATAATAATAATAATAATAATAATAATAATAATAATAATAATAATAATAATAATAATAATAATAATAATGGGGAAGAGAATTCATACCAATTTTTGATACAACAATTGTCTGTGGCGGTACAGAGAGGCAATGCTCTTGCAGTCATGGGGGCAATGGGAGGCTCGGGCATGGACAGTCTTGTGTAATTATTAGTGTTGTGTTGTTGTTATTGTTTTGTTGTTGTTGTTTGATAATTAAAAAAAAAATAATAATAAATAATAAATAAAATAATAATAATAATAATAATAATAATAATAATAATAATAATAATAATAATAATAATAATAATAATAATAATAATAATAATAATAATAATAATAATAATAATAATAATAATAATAATAATAATAATAATAATAATAATAATAATAATAATAATAATAATAATAATAATAATAATAATAATAATAATAATAATAATAATAATAATAATAATAATAATAATAATAATAATAATAATAATAATAATAATAATAATAATAATAATAATAATAATAATAATAATAATAATAATAATAATAATAATAATAATAATAATAATAATAATAATAATAATAATAATAATAATAATAATAATAATAATAATAATAATAATGCCTCAGCTGCTGCCACTCATGACCTGGTCCAAGCCATCCTGCCACCTCACTTGTTTTCACTCCCTGTCCCTTTTGTTGATAATGCCCTTTCAGCATGGTCTATGGGTCACGACACTCCCCCACCATCAGGTCTTGCGGCGTGCTTCCGCAGGGTGTCAAAGTCCGTGGAATCTTTGTTGCACAATGCACCTGACGATTTAGCTCGAGCCCGGCTTTTGGCCATTTCCAAAAAAGAATCCGGTGCATGGCTAAATGCCCTCCCTATCTCGTCCCTGGGTTTGAGGATGGATGATGATACTATCAGGGTTGCCTTGGGTCTCCGCTTGGGCTCCACTTTGTGTCTCCTCCATAATTGCCAGCACTGTGGAACAGAAGTGGATCGCCTTGCTACACACGGTCTTAGCTGCAAGAGAAGTGAAGGACGTTTCTACCGTCATACCGCCATGAACGACATCATCTTCCGGGCATTGTCATCTGCCGGGGCCCCTTCCAGGTTGGAACCATCGGGTCTCTTTCGTTCCGACGGGAAAAGACCTGATGGGGTAACCATGGTGCCATGGAAGAATGGCAAGCAACTGGTATGGGATGCAACCTGTCCAGATACGTTTTCCCAGTCGTATCGGGGTGCAGCAGTGAGTGGTCCTGGAGCAGTGGCTGCTATGGCTGAGGGGGAAATAGTGGCCAAGTATGCCAGCCTAGATCCTTGCCACTTTTTTGTGCCTGTGGCCATCGAGTCATTGGGGGTCATCGGGAACAGGTCGATGGCTTTCCTGAAGGAGCTCAGCCTCAGGATAAGGCAAAGAACCTGGGATTCCATGGTTTTGAGAGTGCTGGGGAGGTGAATGCCCGTGCTTACCTCCTTCAGCGTCTCTCAGTGGCAGTCCAGCGGGGGAATGCCTTGTCTGTTTTGGGGTCAGTCGGGAGTTGAACGTGTTAGCTTTTTAGTTATTTATTTATTTATTGTTAATTAGTTATTATTTCAGTATTATTTAGGTATTTTTGTAATTGATTATTTATAAGTATATGTGTTAATTAGGTGTTAGTAATTAGGTGTTAATGAACTTGGTATGTTGTGTTTGCTGTTTGCTCAATAATAAATATTATATTAATTAAAAATAATAATAATAATAATAATAATAATAATAATAATAATAATAATAATAATAATAATAATAATTTTTTTTTTTTTTTTTTTTTTTTTTTTTTTTTTTTTTTTTTTTGAAGGGACATAAAAACGTTTTTATTATAATTGTTATTATTTTTTTTATTATTATAATATACATAATATACATAAATACAAATATATAACATTATATATATATATATATATTTTAGTTTAATAAGTACTATATATTATTATTATTATATTATTATATTATTATTATTATTATAAGTTAATAGCCTAGGCACAAGTGCCTAGGATAGCAGCCGTATTTCCCCGCTGTACCTCCACAGCTATTCTCTGTCGAAGGAAGTGAGAAGACCTGGGATCCCCAGACTGTGAATGGATCCTTTTCCCAAGACTACATAAAAAGGACATGGCTTCCGAGCCAAAGACCCCTGATGTCTCAATAGCAATAATAATAATAATAATAATAATAATAATAATAATAAATTTTAAAAATAATTCAAATGTTATTATTTTTTATTGTTATTATTTTATATTATTTTATTGTTATTTTATTATTATTATTTTATTATTATTTTTATTATTGTTATTATTTTTATTATATTAATATATATAAATATTGATTTAATATTATTATCATCATTATTATTTTTATTTATTTATTAATAAATAAATTATAAATATATTTTTATTTTTTATTTTTTATTTTTTATATTATTTTTATTATTATTTATTATTATTATTTATTATTATTATTATTTTAATAAATTTTTTAACATCCGGTGCACGTGCTAGGCGCGTGTACTGGCACGTGGTGGATAGCTATGTAGCTACAGGTATATAACGGGCTCACGTGAGCCTTAGCGTCTAATTATTCCTGATGAAGACTAGAGCATCTAGTTGAAACGTCGAGTGAATAAAAATTGAAGTCGATTATTGAGAAGGTGATTTTAAAATAATTTTTTTTTTAAAGAAGTCGAGATAAACATGTTATTGCCATCAACATCACAAAGCTCTTCTTGCCTGCATGCAGCCATTGGTCATGTTTGCATCAATGAGTGGTATCCATGCTGTGGGCATGAGCGTGTAGAGAGCTGAAGGGTCCAAGTATCCATTGTCTTGGTGCCAGGGGACAGTAGCCTGCTAGTTTTAGTCCTGAGGTTCCACACTGGATGGCCTGCATGGTGCATACAAGGAAGTGAAATATGTGTATGTATGTATGCATCACCTCAAGAGGTCAGCATTTATTCAGGTTGCTTCACAAAACACACACAAACAACAACAACTAAGTGCACAGCAGTACATCATGTACCTGCAATATCTGGTCCTATGAACTGCTCAACCACATTGAGGAGTCTTTCGTTGGTCCAGAGCTGTCTAAACCCTGGAGGCAAGTACGGCATCTTGTTCAGCAGTATACCTGCTCCCCTGAACCGCTTCTCTATCAGAGTGAGTCGGTCATAAAAACCCGCCTTCTCACACTTGTCTTTGATTTTTCCTCCTTTGTACAATTTTTCTGCTAATATATCGACACACTCTTGGACAGCCTACAGGGTAAAAGTTTGATACACGTGCGTGTGTATGTGTGTGTGTGTCTGTGTGTGAGGGTGTGTGTGGTGTGTGTCATTTTGTGTGCTTATTTTGCACAGATTACCTCAACAACATTATTCATTTCTTCTTCGGTAAAGAACTTTGGAACTACCACAAAGCCTTTGTTGAAGTACTGATCCACCTGGCACTTTTTCAGCTGCCCTGGCTTCTCCAGCACTGGTGGAGGGGGGTTCAGGTACACCTCAGGTGCTGGGTCCTGGGCAACTGGCAAGAATATATATATGTTTACATCTCAGCAAAGATTGAGAGATGTCCAAACTGCCACGGATTATGCAGGATCATCTCTAGATGTCCTAGCCTTGTCCTAGCCATACTACCACATCATATGCCTAGCAACTAGTGTCACCAGGGGGAGGACATACTAGGCTAGTCTTATCCTCTCCCTAGTCGGTATTAGATGGCAAACAACACCAAACTTGAGACATTCCAGGATGATCCCAGAATAATCCGTGACAGTCCGCCATCATAAAACTTGGCATAAAAATACACCTAAAATATAAACATGCACTTATTTTATAAGTGTAGACATGCCACTGCCAAATCTTACCTTGTTACATATATAGGCACCTGCAAAATGTGAATTACTATTATTTTTTTCCCAACTGCATTATCCTGTAAAAGATCGACTCAGTAAAAAGGCTGAGAGGTGATTTTTGTTGCATATACAAATCTTTTTAATCTATGGTTATTTACATGTGCATGGTATGAGGACAAGGGTTGTACTAGGCCTAGAGGAAAGATGACGGTGGAGATTTCTTCCTATGTGAGTCAACGGGTGAGATATGGCACTTTCCATGCTCACTGAAGGACCCAAGGACAGGGAGGAAAGAAGGCGATGGAGATGGCAGCTTCTGATGTATGAAAAGGCATGATGATAGAGCCCTCTGTGTTTTATAGTTTCGAGTGCAAATATAAATGAAATGAAGAGTGTTGTTGTTCTCAACTGCTGGGGCTACTGCTAGGTCTAGGATTCCTCCTCTCTTTTAATTCAGTGGCCATATAGCTCAACTACTGCCATAAAACAGGGCACACCTAATATAAACAAATAGATCTTGCCAAGTCACTATTCGTTAGCTCTAAGCACAGACAGGTTAGAAGCACATCGACCCTTGTGCATTAGCTTGTATGCCAGACTTTACATGGACTTGAGCCTGCATGAAGTGGAATGGCCTCCTTTACTTTTAGGTTAAAGAGTATGGCTCAAGGCTCAAACCAGGCTGGCTAGACACATTTGCTATGGCAAGGCAGAAAGGGTGAGTTGTCACTTTATTTACATATTTTTTAAATTCAACAATATCACTGTAAATTTAGTTATTTGTGTAGTCACTTTTGAGCCATTGCCTTCGATGGCATACGTTATTCCTGCTTTAAAAAAATCGACTTTGGATGATGGTCCTATGGTCAGAGAGGATGAACTTTTGGACATCCCCATTAATATCCAGGCTTTCATAAAACACAACTATTCTTTCTCGGTACTTGCGCTTTCCACATTCAGCAGCATCCTTTCTGATTGCAGTCCGCTGCCAGTCAGTGAAGCAGTATATACATTTTCCTCTTTTGTTGACTCGTTCACTTTAGATAGTACGTGTCTTAATTCTCAATTTTAGCAGAGTCTCCTATCCCAGTCTCTTTCAGAGTTGATAGCAAGCGCACTCTGAAATACGACAAGATTGACATTTCTGAGTAGCCTGGTACTTTAATCTATCACAAAACTAGCCTCAAGCTCAGCTCACAACTGCAACTTCCTTCGAGGCCGTGGGCATTTGTGGGAATAACCTATCAATAGTTGAGTGTTTTGAGATTTTGCATTTTGGGGCTTCTAGCATAATTATATTACATATTACTGCACAAATAACCGAAATGGTATTCTGCTTATCAAAGTGCATCCTAGAATTACTGTGACCACACCCCTAGGTTGGCATGAATTTGAAAGGCTTGTGAATTGGAAAATAAAATGCAAATGATCATATAAGCAAAAGTTAGCTGAACAGTAGCTACATACCAACTCTTGTGCACCCCACAAATTCTGGCATACAAAAGCATCTGCACATGGACTATGAATGCTATGCCTTGTTTGTGGCCATGCTAATTAATTAATTTGAGTCAGTATGCAATACGTAGCCGCTTGCTAGCTAGCCACACAGTAGCTAGTTATATATATAATACCTGCCGCAGCGTGCTGAGATCTGCTCCAAGAAGCCCTTACAACGTTGCAGAAAAGCGAAAATGGTCGATGGAAACGTAAGTTCTTCGTTAGAGCAGCCATTTCAATTTTGTCGCTTTGCTTAGTCTCAGAACCTCAAATTCGTCCCGGCTAGCCACACCCCTCTAAATGGGCGGAGCGTTGCGTTGTGATGCAGATTGACCTTTGACTCCGGACAGTAGCGGAGAGGAGGAGGGAGATGTGGGTACCCACCTACCAAGTTCTTGCTAATCTAGCAGCTAATTGTAGTAGGCCATTCCTATCTGACTTGCCACCACCTTGCGGACATTTTCTTTTGCTCCATGTAGGCTTTTACTTGCCATAAACAGGGGAAGCTCTGAATAGATTCATCGTCATCCATCACCATCCTCGCTATAGGCTCTGCAGCTGTCAGCTCATCACGTGCTAGATTCTAGTACAGAGACAGATAGTTATGGAGTTATACAGATGATTTTTTGTGTGTTTCGGATGTCTTGCTTGAACTTGAGCAAGTCTGTTGTAAATCTTCTTGTCTTTTTTCTTCGGATGCTCTCTTACTAATCTATTCCTTGATGTCTTTCTGCTACTAGAGAGAAATTCCACACGCCCTCTGTACACACGCCCTCTGTAGTGGGATATTATGCTAGTGCAGATGCAATTAGGCTAGATTAGATCCTGATTCTTGTGAGCCGGATCTGATATGGCTTTTAAAAACCCTCTTATGCAGACAAACCTTCAGTCAACACTTCTTGGTTGTTAACTTTGTAAATAATAATACCTGGAGACAACCCAACTTGATCATGGCGGACTTGCATGGAGTGTACAGTCTATTCTAGATAACTATCTAATAATCTGGTGAACATGTCAATTTTGGAGGTGCTTAATATGGCTGCGTATGACGACAGGCTTCTACTCTGCAAACACCATGTGCTTACCTATCTTGCCTGCACAAAGCAAGCTGTGTATTAAGATTGCCGACAAACAACAAGAATTAGTTAGAGATCTGTCCTGATGTTCCAATTGGACACCTTAGGACCAAAAGGAATAAGAGGGCTCTTTTCTACAAGACTTACTCGAAAGCTAACAGAAAAGATTCTTTCTCTTTGAAAGTATATATCAGCTCAAATTTGTGTGCAGACCATTTTCTTTTTATTGGTGTGGATATTATCATGGTGCTTCTTCCTGAAATGAAGCTATGAATTTCATGAGGTTGTAGAGGGTGGCTTTTGTGTCTACTTGTAAACCAGTGTGCAAGCCATCATGCCACAAGTGTACAGGTGCAGTAGAAAATTGTGCCTATCTTTCTTTATCATAGATGTTCCATTACATTAGCAACCCCTCCCCCCCCCCCCCCCCCTTGTAGGTTTGTTGACTATCTTATGAACTCCTGCAAAATAATCACGTAGATGCTTCTCAAAGTCTTGATGATATTTATTACTTTGTAGAGAAGCAAGGTCATGACGCAGAAGCCATTGAAAGACATCAGCAGTCACCAGCATCATTACCACCTTATGAAATTGAGTTTAAAGTGGGAGATCACCTTGGTATTGCCGGCAATGAGAAGAATGGCTATAGTGTGGGTGTGCACAGGAAAAGTCAATGAGGGAAATTTCCATCGTATAAAGTTGAAGATCATGTTCGAATTGCTGGTTTTCCAAAGTATTTAGATTAGATAGCATGATGTGTCAGTGTTTAATAGGCCTTGAACATAGGCTTATTTTGAATCATGCACATATGTGTTCACAAGCATTATCATTATTATTTTGCTCGGTGTTGGACTTGGAGTCCCTTTTAAGTTGCATGCTCATAATTAGGTGATGCTGGATTACTCAAATGTCTTGTAATGCTAGCAATATATATCACAATTAAGTACTATTATGCTGACTATTATGCTCAAGAATAATCAAGGTCATGGCAAATTAACACGCTCAGTAGAGTAGTGATGGCCACAGCTGACTCGCGGATTCTAGCCACAGTGATAGTGGTGTTGCTTAATCTCTTTTGGATCTGTTAAAGCCAGCTCAAAACTATGCACTAGCTCAAAACCGGGAAACTAAAAATCTAAAGTATTTGGTAAAAATAAAGAGTTCGATTCCTGATCCTAGAGATTCCCAGAAGGAGTTTCCTAACAAGGACCCCGATGTTAGCCATGAACTCATCTGTTTGTCATGCCAGATAGAACTTCCATTAAAGAAAAGCAGTATTAAATGCTACTCTGGAAACAAGCATAATAAACCATTTGTCCAGCCTAGAGGTTGAAGGACGCTTGCTCCCATTTGTTATGAGATCTTTTGTGGAAGAATCCTTGCAAATAAAGCACTGGCCTAGCGCACATGTAGAAGCTAAGAAGAATGCTTCATTCAGCTTAGGAAAAGCAACTCGTCGATTATGCTCTAGCCTGTCTTCAACCTGCCTTGGACTACTTTGAAAACAAGTTTTGTCTTTGCTTATATTTAAGCTGGTCATGTGTTTGATCCTACTAAGGTCATGGATCTTGATCATACTAAGGTCATGGATCTTGATCCTGATGCTAATGATTGAAGACTTCAGCTTTTTATAGAGAAGTTCATTTGTTAATTCCTGATCTACAAAAGAAGTTGTCAGCCTATAGAATTGCAAGGGTGATGGGAAAAGGTAGAGGCAAAACTGCTGCATTGGACAGCGACATATTTGAATGATGCTGAGCCAATTAAGGCCATCACTTAATTATAAATTATACTACAGCACAGTGTGAGACTATGTAACAATAACTAACACTAATAATTAACAGTACTTAATTATCCATAATACTAATAGTTTCGAGTGTCCTGCTGCTCAAGGAGTAGGGAGGGGAGGGGAGCAAAGATCTTGCTCGCCATACAACAGTTGCTTTCTCCTCTGTCACCACTTCCCTACCCAATACATAACACACTCGCCCACCTCCTCCATCACAGCATCACTTACTCCCTTCACACTTTTCCCCAAAGCAATGCCACCTTTCCATCCTTACCCACTCTTCTAAATTCACCCAGCCACTGTCCTGCCTCTACAATTCTGCGCACCTCACCATCAGTACCAGCCGATCCTTCTCAAATTCCCTGCACATTACCAAGAAATGTTCCACATCTTCCCCTGCTCCACTATCACACATGATACACCTCTCATCCATAACTACCCCACATCTCTTCTAATCCTCTTACAAACAAGCTGATGCAGTCAGTCTAAATTACAACTGCACACCTTACTAACCATACATGGACCTCGTATACCTCTCCACCCCTACACTATTCTTTGCCAATTTATAAAACTTCAGCGTACTCTTGCCGTTTACTTCCTCCTCCCAATCCTTCTCATTTCTCACCTTCATTTCCCCCTTCCACTTACGTATTGACCCAACTTCATTGTTTAGCTTGCATTTTCACCTCAATATCTCATATTCTTCCCACCATCCGATTCCTCCATCCTCTCTAAGTTTATTTACAACCAATCTGCTCTTTTCCAACACCTCTAATCTCTTACTGAACAAAACCTTCATCTCTTCCGTCCTCTCCTCCAGCTTCCTCCACCCCATATCTCCCTGTATTGCCATTCCTGCTACTGTATTACTTCCCCCCAACAATCTCCTACCCACTCTCATCTGTGCTGACTCCAACTTCTTGCAAGCATTATGTCCTCCTGTCCACCACACTTCGGCTGCATGCTCCATACTAGGTCTCACTAGAAGCTCCCACACCATTCTTCCTCTGTCTACTTCCACCTGCCCATTCACTCTACTCGTCCATGTCACCTTTCCAACCAACTATTCTGCATTCTTTGCCATCTTCTCTAACTGAAAATTACCTTTTAGCTTCCTATCAAAACATACTCCCAAGTACTTGAATTCTTTGAACTCTTCCAATATCTCCTGACGAATCTTACAATGCACTCTTTCTTCCCTACTACCATGACCTTGCTCCTCTTACCATTAAACTTCATCTTCCACCTTAACACATACGCCTGTACCCACATCCAACATAGTTTGCACTTCCACCCCAGAGTCCGCCATGCATACATAAGTGCCCCACACCAACAGCCTTCCACCTTGACTCCTAGCTCAGCTCTCTCCTACTCCTCTACCATTCCCATCAAATAAATATTAAACAGAAGTGGAGACAAAGGACATACCTGCCTAAGTCCATTCTCCTCAGCGTACCACCACCTTGACCTCCTTCCGTTCAATGTCACCATCATCTCCACTACACTATACAATCCTACACATGTCCTCACAAGTTTCTCCTCTACTCCACACTGCCTGAACTTCTGCCACAATCCCTCTATATGAATCTTTCTTCTCGCTCTTCCTCACTTCACAAACTCCTCTTAATACCAACCACTGCTCCGAACATCTCCTCAGGCTCCCAAATCCTCCTTGTGCTTCCATCAAAATCCTATCCTCAGTAAACCCTCCCAACCTCTTCACCAACACTCTGCAAATGCCTTCACCACACTCAACATAATGTAATTCCCCTATAATTCCCCACTTCATCCTCGTTGCCATCCTTGTGGAGAGGTACTAGCAAACTCCTCTTCCAGTCCACTGGGCAGCACTCAATCCTCATCACCACATTCATCACCGCACCATCACCTCCAACAAAACCTTCTACCTTCATTCATCAGCATCTCATTCAACATTCCATCAGGGCCTGGTGCCTTTCCTCTCTTCAAACACTTAATTACCTCTACTACTTCTTTCCAACTTACTTCTTCACATATACCCAACTCATGCCCACTCACTTCTCCTATCTCTAATTCTGGTACTGTGGCATCCTCTTTTTTCCTCCCCAGCTCTTCCCAGTGTTTTTTCATCACCTCCAATACCTCATCTTCCTCCTCCACCATCCTTCCCTCATCATCTTTCACTCCTTTTATCCTCTCTCCTTCCTCTTTGCTCTCAAATCATTCCAAAAAGCTTACAACTAGACCCTGCTCTCTAATCTTCTTTATAGTTCTCTTCCTCAATTCCTTCTTCTCTTTCCTAATAGTCTTTTTCGCTTCCTTTCTTGCTTCTCTATAGTCATCCCATAGTTGTCTTAATGTAGCCTCTCTCCCGCCTCTCTTCCTTGCTTCCCTCAGCCTCTTACATTTCTCCTTCCTAACACCAATTAACCTCTACACATCCACCACCTTTCCTCTGACCTGTATGTAATCTTCTTCCTTCTAATTCCTTTCTCTGCTGCAGCCAAAACTTTCTCCTTCCACCTACCCCACACCTTTTCAACTATGTTTCCTCCCTACTCTTGCTTAAGCTCTCTCACCTCCTCTTCCCAACCCAAGAACATTTCCTCCACTGCCTCCTAATACTCCTCCCAGTCTAGCCTATTGGAGACTCTCCATTTATGTCGCACTGTTCTCACTTGTACCTCTCTCCTAACCCCACAGAATTGCTCCCCAAATAATGTTATGGTCCGACCCCACATCCAACTTGCCTGAGTCCTCAACTACCACCCTAGCAACATCCACACCCTCACTAAACAACATATAATCTATGACCAACTTCCTCTCCCCACCTACTCTCACAGCACTGAAACTTGTTCCCTACAACCAGACCTCCTTCCATTAATGTTTGGGTTGTCCTCCACTCCCAATCTAATCTTCGCATTGAAGTCCCCCATCATAACAACATCGAAACCTTTCTCTTCATACTTCACCACATCCTCCTGCAATACCTCAAACAATACCTCCATCTCTCACTCACACTCCTTCTGGATTCACGTACACTACCCCTACCATAGTCTTCTCCCCGCTCCACTCAACTCCACCCACAGCAAACCTTCTCTTGACTTCCTCACCCTAGAATACAAACTCTTATGCACCAGAACTCCCACACCTCCACTCGCCTGCCTGCCATCCTCTCTATTCCAGCCGTACCACTCATATCCTGCCACGCTCACCTTGTCCTTCTTCTGCAAAAATGTCTCCGCTAATCCCAGCACATCAAACTTCTTCGTTTCCAACACTACCTTCAAATCCACCTCCCTTGACCACCATCCCCTACAATTCAGGCCCGTAGCCAGAAAAATGAGTGGGGGGGTTCTGTTGGTGAATATTGGGACCTTTTGGGTCTCTAATAAGCGACCCAAGGGGGAAGGTGTGGTAGGGGAATGTGCTCTCTCCTGTGCAAATATCGGAAACAAAATAAGCATTCTAAACATAATAATAAATGACTATTTATTATGAGATTAAACTAGAGATTAAACTATCTAATAAGAGTTTCAAGTTCCATTCTCCTTGGGTGTAAGTGTTCAAATATTTCAACAACTTCATCCAGATTAATTGTTGTGTCATAATGTACATGTAAGAGTGCTAGAGATGTCAGGCGTTCTTGGTTCATAGATGCTCTTTGGTAATTGTTGAGACGTTTAAGTGTACTGCCACTTCTTTCACATTCACAAGATGTTACTGGCAGAGTGCATGCGATTTGCAAGAGAACATGAATGTTTGGAAAAAATGCTGCATCACAATCCTTCAAGGCACTAGATGGTGTGGATTCCCTTTTGTGAAAGGGTACATTTGCATATCTTGATTTCCAGCGAGTGAGTTCAGTTTCTATTAGTTCTGGTGATGGCAAATCCTGGTGATAAGTTTCAACAACTGTGCTGATATCAAATTATCTTGTGGTAATCAGAGATGGTACAAGTACCAGAAGAGATGAAGCAGTTGCTGACAATGATGAGAACCTTTCATTTAAGCTAGTGCAGATATGGTCAAGGAATGGAATAGCAAGTTACTCTTGAAGTAATCAAATACTGATTCTGCTGTTGCATTTATTACCAAGGTGCTGCTGTCTGCTTGCTATCCTTGGCTTACTCGGGGTGGTGCCCACCTTATCAGCCATCAAGACAGCCTGGTCATATACTTTCTGAAAGTTTTCTTCTCCTTGCTTTTTTAGGTGCAAAAAAGAAGTTAGCCTGGCAGTTCTTGGCTGCCTTTTTCAGTTCTCTCTTTCTTTGCTGGGACCTACCAGGCATACTTGATTCTTCACCACATGCTGTCAGCTTTTCTTTAAATGACTTTTAACAAACCACAAATTAACCAACACAAATTCATTGTAGATGTACTCCATGATGTGGTTAACACTATGTGTAATTCTTTAATTAAGTAGCACAAAGCTACTTAATTAAAGAATTACACATAGTGTTAACCACATCATGGAGTACATTTGTAAGTTGTTTTAGCACCTCCCTCGTCAGCAGCTGTGTTGTGTGCCATCCCTTTCTGCCCAATACTGTTCTTTTATGTTAGTTAACAGTTCCTCCTTCTTAAAAACAACCTTGTCTGTAAAAAAAACCTTACTTTTGACTTGCCTTTAATATGGCCTGTTGCATCACAACCAGTCAGCGCATGCCACTTGCATAGGGCAGCTGCCTCCTGTACACCAAGTGATGGTTCGAGCAAAACCAAGCGATGCTTATCACCTCTGCCATTCACCATTGCAGCATTTTTCCCTAGTAAATGTGCACGTCATATTGCTAGAAGTAAGTATCCTGGCTGTAAATGTGGATATAGTATCTAACTTTTGCTGATACGACAGCATGCAACATCATCAATCTATCTGCCTCTTCTTGCTCACTAACTCCAGGGATAATGTAGTCATCTCTGTTTGTCATCACACTCAACCCGATGGCAGTGACGACTTGCACTATTGGCAATGGTCTACGAGTGTCTGTGCCAAGTAGAGTGTGAGGAAGTCTTTGGTTGCTGGCATTGCAAGAAAGGACTTAGTGTCCCTGATGTGCATTGTGTCCATCCACTGCATAGCAAATTTATACTGGCATAACTCGCCAAACCCTATAGTCCACAAGGCTGTGTGATCCATATGGTAGATTCTTTGAAACTTTAAGGGTATGTTGTCAGGGAGTATGAAACCGCTTACCAACCAGCCACACCACCTAAGATGGATGTTATTCAAACTCCAAGGTCCAGATAGAGGAATTGAACTGCTCCCACCAACACTTGGTACATGGAGAGAACATGTGTTGCAAGCGCACTGTCAAGCTTCTTTATGGGAGCAAGATCTTGTCCTCCATCCCCAAATTCCCGATCCTCTGAAGCTTGGTTGGGTTAAAGAGGGAGACCGTCGACTACCACTACCCTCAAAGCAGCAGCAGCTCCATCTGCAGTTGTGGATGCACGTGTGGTGCTACTATTCCTAACTCACTTACGAAATGTCACACAGCAAGATGTTCATGCAAAAAAACATGACTTGGTTTGCACCGAGTTGTGTCAGTGCGAAGCAGACACTGAAATATGCCAAAACATAACTGTCAGGTGTAGCTCTGATGATGAACTCTGATTATTATCACTATCCATGTGTTGTAATTTTATCTTTAAATTGCGATTGAACGTTGTTGGATAAAACTAGAAATAGTGATAGTTGCATTGTGTAATCAAGGTAGCCCATCATCATTATAGTCTTGCTAAGGTCAAAATATATATTTAAATATGGAAATGTAACACATACAGGAAATTAGTGGGTACATTCTTGGTATATTTATCAACCAATGTCCATAGTCATTCAGTAATGCTTGACTAAACTTGTTATTTGATGTACTGCAAAATTAATCTTGGATAAAGTGTAGCCCTTTTGAAATTAAAAATGGTGGCCCTAATGGGATGATGAAAATTATGCAACATGTGGTTTCACATCCATAGATGTCATGAAAACATGCTCTGAAAGTTGGAAAATATACCCGAAAATGCGAATTTAGATTCAGCTGGTATACTACTACTCATAGACATATATACTATGTTTATCTATCATGTGTACAATTAACTAATAATCAAAACAAACCAAATTGACATTGAAAGGATTAGAGGCTATTTTTAAACACTAAATCAGTATACACCAAATGCAGTAGAGATTTAGCTAAAACAGCATAATAGTGTGTTTGTGATCTTTTTTTAAATTGGTGAATGTAAGTGCCCGAGTAGATGTGTTCGCTTGTTTCTATATTGTTCATTTTTTGCTCGTTTGTGTGTTGCTACTTTAGTAATATTGATCTGATAAATTGGCACAGCTCCCATCCAACACTGAGTGTTTCAAATACCTCACCGTCATATTATTATAGCTACTACAAGGAACTCTCTGCACAGATCTAACACAATACCTTTATCATTTATCTTCTGCAGAGCCCGAAAGTTTGGCAAGAATTGAATTGGATGAACTAGTTTTAATAAGTTTTGGAAATTATAATTATAGTTAGCGGATTTAAATTTGGCAAAAAGGCGTGGTCACAACTAGCGCTTGGCATAACGAGAGCAGTGGCTATGTTAGGTGCAAATTTGTGTCAATGAGATACTCATGGAGTCAGAACTCTTGATCAGGAGTGTCATTTGGAAATAAGAATAGGTGAAGAATAACTACTGCCTTTAACTACTGCCTTTTTAAATTATTTATTTTCTTGTTGCTATTGGTGAGAAATAATACAATATTAAATACAACGTCCAATAATAATTTATTTTCTTGTTGCTATTGAGTCACAAATACTTGTAAAAATAATTGATGCAACAAGTTCAACACGCACATACACACAAAGAGTTCTCAATGCTTATGTCCAAATTCATGAGAATGCCACGAAATCCCATCAGCTTCAGTATGTCGATTATGATGAACAATATCCCACCTATTCATCCAGGGCCCATGGATGGCAGTGTCAAAGTCATCTTTGGACATCTGCTCAGAGTACTGCTGGGATTGTAGCATTGCTCCAAAATCTGCACAACAAGAAGGACCACAAAAAAAATCCCTTGACCTTATGTAGTCTAAATATAGTACGGTGGCCATTCATAGTAGCTCCACCTTGGTCTAATAATACTCTTCACTGTCCTACAACTAGCAATAAATTGTTACTCTTGCGTTAATTCTCACATATGTGCATACATAAAATAAAAAAGGAGTCTGGTCATGTTGAGCAGAATTCAACATGACGTCTTGTTGCACTCATAAGCTCTACAGAGAAGGCAAGCTCCCTTTCCTTGTGAAGTATGGGAGGAGCTGGCCAACGAGACCTTACCTTCCCATTTTATCTTGTGGTTCGGGTCATCAGCCTTTCTCATCACAACATTCTTTTGCAGGTCATAGAACCCTGCTTCTTGGGGTCCTGCCAACGGAGATCCATGCTCCAGCGGATCTTATCT
The DNA here is from genome assembly GCA_028752905.1 of Cladorhizidae sp. MBARI D1340-BT2. Taxonomy (NCBI): domain Eukaryota; kingdom Metazoa; phylum Porifera; class Demospongiae; order Poecilosclerida; family Cladorhizidae; species Cladorhizidae sp. MBARI D1340-BT2. The sequence continues at coordinate 26,401,508 of JAQNBH010000005.1, read as the reverse complement.
GAGTGGTTCTCAAGACTCTTGTGAGGTATACAGTTATTGAACAGCAACATACCCCCATAGGGGACCTCACAAGTCACAACGTCTCTCATCATGTCCACTCCCAGTGCCTTCTCCATCTCCTGCTCCTCAATTTCCACGTACCAGGTCCCACCAACACAGCAAGTATGTCTTCCAGTAATTCCACGCCTGTGCCCACCAGACACTATCAGAGCAAACGAAAGTATAAAATAAACAAACAAACAATAATAATAAACTCACATAATTACATTAAAATCACCTTCTCAATAATCAACTTCAATTTTTATTCATTCAACGTTTCGACTAGATGCTCTAGTCTTCATCAGGAATAATGAGATGCTAAGGCTTGAGCCTGTTATATACCAGTAGCTAGCTATCCACCACATGCCAGTACACACACCTAGCACATGCACTGGATGTAAAATAATAATAATATATATATATATATATATATATATACTTAGAAGGTATATATATATATAAATAAAATAACAAATAAATAAAATAACCAAATTAATAAATTAAAAATAAAACAATAAATTAAATGAACAACAAATAAAAATGTACATAAATAATAAAGAAACATTAATAATAAAGAAACAAATAAAATAACAATTACATCAATTACAATTACATCAATTACAATTACATCAATTACAATCAACTACAATCAACTACAACAACTACAACAACAACAACTACAACAACTACAACACCTACTACAACAACAACTACAACAAGAACAACAACACCAACAACAACAACAACAATAATAAACAGATAATAAATAATAATCATGATAAAGATAATCATGATAAAGATAATAATATCATGATAATAATAATAAAAAGATAATAAAAAAATAATATTAAAAAGATAATAAATAAAATTAAAATTAAAAAATTAAAAACAACAAAAAATAATATATTTTTTATTATATAAAGAGCAAACATAACATACTAAGTTCATTAACACCTAATTACGTCATTAACTCCTAATTAACACGTGTTATAATAGTTATATGTATATAATAATCAATTACAAAAATACCAAAATAAAAATACCAAAATAATAACTAATTAACAATAAATACATAAATAAATTACTAAAAAGCTAACAAGTTCAACTTCCGACCGACCCCAAAACAGACAAGGCATTCCCCCGCTGGACTGCCATGCCACTGAGAAACACTGAAGGAGTTAAGCACGGGCATGCACCTCCCGAGTTCTTTGCCTTATCCTGAGGTTGAGCTCCTCTTCAGGAAATCCATCGACCTGTTCCCGATGACCCCCAACGACTCGATGGCCACAGGCACAAAAAAGTGGCAAGGATCTAGGCTGGCATATATACGGGCCACTTTTTTCTCCTCAGCCACAGCTCCAGAACCACTCACTGCTGCACCCTGATACGGCTGGGAAAACGTATCTGGACAGGTTGCATCCCATACAGATACTTTAATATTATTATTTTGTTTATTATTTTTAAATTACTTTTTTTTTTATTGTGTATAAAATTATATAATTATATACATCTATTATTAATTAACTTATATTATTAATTAATAATAAAAAAAATAAAAAAACCCAAAAAATAATAATTACTTTTTTAAATTATTTATATATATATAAATATTTATTTAATATTATTATTATTTATTATCATCATCATCATTACTATTTATTATCTGTTTATTATTTATTATTATTATTATTATTATTATTATTATTATTATTATTATTATTATTATTATTACTATTATTATTATTGTTAATTATTGTTTTAATAATAATATTATTATTTATTTTTTATTTTTTATATTATTATTATTATTATTATTATTTTTAATAATAATAATAATAATAATAATAATAATAATAATAATAATAATAATAATAATAATAATAATAATAATAATATATAATATAGGTATATATATATATATGTATAGGTACAATCTAAATAATGTCCATCAATCCCATCTGCTGTCCCATTGTCCCCAAAACAGAACTTGCATTTCCCCTATGAATTGCGACAGAGATCCTCTGTATTATTATTGTTTTTAATATTATTATTGTAATAATTTGTGTATAAAATTATTATTTATTATTATTATTATTATTATTATTATTATTATTATAATTATTATTATTATATTATTATTACTAATGTAATTGCCGTTTTATTTGTTTATTATTTATATTTGTTTATTATTTGTCATTTTTATTTGTTGTTCATTTTTATTTGTTGTTCATTTAATTTTATTTGTTTATTATATATTTTTTAAATTGTGTATAAATATTTTTTTAATATACATTCTATATACATTTATTATTATTACATTTATTATTATTACATTTATTATTATTATTATTATTATTATTATTATTATTATTATTATTATTATTATTATTATTATTATTATTATTATTATTATTATTATTATTATTATTATTATTATTAAAAAAAAAAATTTTTTTTTTTTTTACATCCGGTGCATGTGTTAGGCGTGTGTACTGGCACGTGGTGGATAGCTACCGGTATATAATGGGCTCACATGAGCCTTAGCGTCTCATTATTCCTGATGAAGACTATATAGAGCATCTAGTCGAAATGTCGAGTGAATAAAAATTGAAGTTGATTATTGAGAAGGCGATTTTAAAAAATTAAGAAGTCGAGATAAACATGTTATTGCCATCAACATCACAAAGCTCTTCTTGCCTGCATGCAGCCATTGGTCATGTTTGCCAATGAGTGGTATCCATGCTGTGGGCATAAGCGTGAAGAGAGCTGAAGGGTCCAAGTATGCATTGTCTTGGTGCCAGGGGACAGTAGTCTGCTCATTATATGGAGTTTTAGTCCTGAGGTTCCACACTGGATGGCCTGCATACAAGGAAGTAAAATATGTGGGCATCACCTCAAGAGGTCAGCATTTATTCAGGTTGGTTCACAAAACACACAAAAAACAACAACTAAGTGCACAGCAGTACAGTAACATCATGTACCTGCAATATCTGGTCCTATGAACTGCTCAACCACATTGAGGAGTCTTTCGTTGGTCCAGAGCTGTCTAAACCCTGGAGGCAGGTACGACATCTTATGCAGCAGTACAGCTGCTCCCCTGAACTGCTTCTCTATCAGAGTGAGTCGGTCATAAAAACCCGCCTTCTCACACTTGTCTTTGATTTTTCCTCCTTTGTACAATTTTTCTGCTAATATATCAACGCACTCTTGGACAGCCTACAGTGTAAACGTTTGATACAACAGCTGTGTGAGTGTGTGTGTGGGTGGGTGTCATTTTGTGCTTACCTCAACAACATTATTCATTTCTTCTTCGGTAAAGAACTTTGGAACTACCACAAAGCCTTTGTTGAAGTACTGATCCACCTGGCACTTTTTCAGCTGCCCTGGCTTCTCCAGCACTGGTGGAGGGGGGTTCAGGTACACCTCAGGTGCTGGGTCCTGGGCAACTGGCAAGAATATATATATGTTTACATCTCAGCAAAGATTGAGAGATGTCCAAACTGCCACGGATTATGCAGGATCATCTCTAGATGTCCTAGCCTTGTCCTAGCCATACTACCACATCATATGCCCTCTCAACTAGTGTCACCAGGGCGAGGACATACTAGGCTAGTCTTATCCTCTCCCTAGTCAGTATTAGATGGCAAACAACACCAAACTTGAGACATTCCAGGATGATCCCAGAATAATCCGTGACAGTTCGCCATCATGAAACTTGGCATAAAAATACATCTAAAATATAAACATGCTATTTTTTAAGTGCTGACATGACACTGCCGAATCTTACCTTGTTACATATATAGGCACCTGCAAAATGTGAATTACTATTATTTTTTCCCAACTGTATTATCCTGTATACAAATCTTTTTGATATAAGGTTATTTACATGTGCATGGTATGAGGACAAAGGTTGTGCCTAGAGGAAAGATGATGATGGTGATCTCTTCCTGCTACGTGTAAACGGGTAAGATATGGCACTTTCCATGCTCACTGAAGGACCCAAGGACAGGGAGGAAAGAAGGCGATGGAGATGGAGCTTCTGACATATGAGCCCTCTGTGTTTTATAGTTTCGAGTGCAAATAGAAACGAAATGAAGGGCTTGAATATCATTGTTGTTCTCAACTGCTGGGGCTCCTGCTAGGTCTAGGATTCCTCCTAGGGTAGGAATTAATCCTCTCTTTGAGTGGCCATAGAGCTCAACTACTGCCATAAAACAGGGCACACCTAATATAAAACATGTCCACAAATATATCTTGCCAAGTCATTATTCGTTAGCTCTAAGCACAGACAGGTTAGAAGCACATCGACCCTTACCGTTCACAGTCATAAGTTTATCTCACACTAGCTACTTGCCAAGCTTGGATTGGTAATAACCTTCGACAAGACATTTAAGTCACAATTTTTTCTTACATGCTAAAAACTTGCTCTTTATTTGGGCTTATCGTTCTCTTGGAGACTTTCTCTGTACTAAACCCGATGCTATTGACCTGATTTCTTGTTTACCTTCTAGTCTCTGGCCCTGATTTGATCTCTAGAATGCTTAAATCTACATGCCTATCATAGTTGCTCCCCTTACATATATCTCTTATGTCTTCCAGTTGATTGGAAAAACTCGTTCATTGTTTCCATCCTTAAATGTTCATCTAATCTTGACAATCTCTCTAACTACCAGCTCATTTCCTTACCCTCTATAGTTAGTAAGCTACTTGAAAAGCATGTTCACTCTCTCTCCTTTACAAATTCTGTATCTCTTTTTCCCCCTCAATCTGTTTTTCTTTCCCATCAGTCAACTTCATCAGCCCTTCTCTTGGCCAACCGTTCTTTTCACTCTCTTCTTCAAACTAATAGATTGGTAGGTGCTAGATCTCAAAAAGGCATTTGATTTTGTTCCTCATAAACTGCTAATTGATCTTCTTTCCTTCCTGCACTTCCCATCTTACCTCACCAACTGGCTTCACTCCTATCTTTCAGCGCATTCTCAACAGATGATCGTCACAGGTACCTCCTCACCTGTACCTGTATCTTGTGGTATCCCTCAGGGATCTATATAATAGATTATGAAGTCAAAATATATGCATATTTCAATCCTTTCTTTTGCCATCTCTGTGTATCACTTGTTCTCTAGTTACTGAGTTCGGTACCTGGGAATCCTCTTTACTTTATCTATTCTGGACCTATCATATTTTTTACATCTCATCCAAGACCTGTAAATTACTTGGCCTTCTCTACCATCATTTCTACTGCTATTCAGACACTTCTACTCTTCTTCGCCTCTACACTTCTCTTATCCATAGTCAGCTGGAGTACTGTTCTTCTCTGGGACCCTCAATCGCCTCATCTTTCATCTCATCTTGAGAGAATACAATACTTTGCCTGTAAATTATCTAGTAAACATTGGTTCCTCGGACTACCCTTAGCTTCATCTTCCATCTCTCTCCTCTCACCACTGTAATGCCAAACTTCTTCAAATTTCTTCAAAATAACATAGATTTTCGTTCTAGCCTCCCACCATGCCAACCCTACAACCTCTGATCCTCCCACCCCTGTAATCGTCTGCTAATCCCATACACAACTCAGTATGTTTACCTCTCATTTTCCCCTTCTGCTTCTAGGCTCTGGAATTCTCTCCCCAATTACATGTCCAATAAATTAAAGAAACTGGACAATTTAAGCAACACTCCTTATCAGCACTACTTAACTATAATCACCTAAATATGTTCATCCACGTATTTATTTTATTTTTGCTCATCATATTAGCCTCTTGGTTATTGAGTATGACCTTTTCCATTATAAAATATAAAAAGAAGAGAAAAAGGAAAAAAGATCAGTAGCTAACTAGCTATATATATGTAACTACTTACCTGCTGCAGTGTGTTGAGATCTGCTCCAAGAAGCCCTTACAACGTTGCAGGAAAAAAAGGAAAGTAATCCCTGGAAACGCAAGTTCTTTGTTAGAGCAGCCATTTGCAGCTTTGCGTTAGTAAGCCACTGGTTTACTGTACTTGAGACCTTCGCGGCGAGTCACACCGCTCATGTGACATATGATGATGTAATGATATAAATTCCGCGATAGTCCGCGAGCTTTACTGCTGAAATGTTTGCTGCTATAGTGTTGTTATCAAAAAGGAGAGTTTCAAAGTAAAGCTAGTTGTCACATACGTAATGCCTTTAATGAGTAAGGGACCAGATTCTACTGTTGTTTGCTAGAACAACACTTGTAAGCGAAGTTATTTTTGTCCATGTAGAATTCCAAGTGCTTTTACTCACTAAACTATAATATATAGAGCTATCTTGTTCATTACTAGCTGCAGCAATACGTGGCTGCAGTCTAACATCACCCCCAGTATTTATAAACAAATCATGTTGTCAAGTTCAATGAAAATTGCAAATGGGAATGATGGAGAGAGTTATTAGGATTATCAGGAAAAAACAAAGTACTAGAAGATGTGTTACTGGCCATTTAACATGTAGAAATTCTTCTAGAAGGCAGAGTGAGACACCTTCATTAGGATAACATTTATTGATTGTGCTCCTACACAGACCACCCCAGAACATCCTAATACTTCCAGGCTCAGCAACTTCTACTTCATATATATTTACCGAGTGTACAACTTTATTTAGTGTTTCAGCTCCAAAGTCCAAGAGAGTAAGAGAAAGTGAGGAAGTGTAGTGTCTGAAGAGGTTATTATCGATGCTACCAATGATATCAGTATCTGAACTAGAAGATTCGAGAGTTGAAGATGAGAATGAGTTAGGCACATCAGAAACCTTGGATACAATTCCAGGTTGTTCATCTCAGTGATGTGGTAATGAAGAAAAAACTTTTCAGCCTAAAGATAAGTGCCAAAAATCGAAATTTTCAGTCAAGTTGGTATAAGCAGTATCCATGGCTAAGTATATGCATCCAAAAAAAAGTGGTGTTTTGCCTATACTGGTTAAGCTCAATTGGCTCACATTTAGCAAAATGGGGGGAAATACTTTCACTGAAAAAGGATTACAAAATTGGAAGAAAGCTATTGAGAGTTCACAAGTCATGAAGGCTCTCTGTCCCACAGGGAAGCAAAGGTGAAATGGATGACGAAAGGAAGTACTATAATTGGGAATCAGTTAAGTTCACAAACGTTGCAAGTTCAAAAGACAAGAAGATCAGGTCAATTGAGGGCAGTACAATATCTTGCCCGCCAGGGAATTGCATTTCAAGGCCTAGAAACTAACCTTAAACAACAACTGCTTACATGGATTTTAAGTTGACGAACTTAAAATCTGGTCAAGTCACTTGCCATCAAGCGGTAAATGAGAAATTTCAATTATGGATCAGAATTTATTGCGTACTCTTTTGGAGAAAATACGAGGACAGTTATTGCAGACAAAGCCACTGATGTATGTAATAGTGCACAGCTGAACCTGTCAATTCGTTGGGTAAATAACAACTATGACGTTTTTTTGGACACTGTAGGATTATTCAGAAGTACCAAAATTAATACAAGAGCAGAAACTTTATTCACAGTGATCAAAGACCTCCTTACTATGCAATCTTTCATTTAGTTTATGTCGTGGACAAGCGTATGACAGTGCATCAAACAGGGAAAGAGATCAGGTGTAGCAGCCAGATTTCTGAGTGAGAATCCAGCAGCCATTCCTGTACACTGTTTTGCCCATTCATTGAATCTGTTTCTTCCAGGGAATTGGAAAAAATGTAGTGTGTATCAGGGATGCTATAGAAATGGCGAAGGAAGTTGGTAAATTCATTCTATATTCTCCAAAGCGACTTCATCTCTTCTCTTCAACTCTTCAACAAGCATCTGACAGTAGAGTGAGCCTAAAGTTGTTGTGCCCAACAAGATGGACAGCTCAATACTCAAAGATTATAATGCTCTACTAGAAGTTTTGGAATAAATTCATGAGACCACCCCTCATAAGTACGGAACAAAAGCTTCAGGCTTGCTACTAGTCTGAAGTTAAGTTATCTCTTATTTAGTGGTTATTACTTTGTCTCCAAAAGAAGAACATAGCCATGGATGCTTTGTCAGCAGTGGAAGCAGCAAAGGAACATTTAAGATCAGACGAGGAGTTCAATGGATTCTACGAGAAAGCACTCAGATTTGCAGAAGAAAAGGGAATTGAGCAACCAGTGCTTCCTAGAAATAGAAGGCGACCTCAGCAACACGACACTGGAAGTGAACCTCACCATTTTTCTTCAGTGAAAGAGTATTACAGAAAAATGTACTATGAAGCCTGTGACCTGTTATCTGGTGAACTCCAACGTCGATTTGAAACCAAACAAATTCCATTTGTTGTATCAATTGAGCAAGCATTAATCAAGGCAGCAAATAAGGTGGATTTCCAAAGTGAATTGAAGAAAGTTGGAGAGTCATGCTTCAAAGATGATTTAGATGTGTCCGAGTTGAACATACAGCTGCCACTTCTTAACGAGATTATCAAGAAAGCCAAACCAGAGGTAAGAAGTGTCACTTCAATACACACTATATGTGATGCTATGGATACCATTGAGGTTTTCAAGGAACTCTTACCAGCTGTACACAAGTTGCTTTGCCTGTATTTGACAATACCAATAACGTCTGCCACAGCCGAAAGAGCGTCAGCACTCAAGCATATTCACGGTCATCCATGACTGAACAAAGGCTTATAATTATTACTCTACGTTAATTTTAAAAAAATTGATAATTTAGATTTAGTATCTGTAGCTAAGGAATTTATAGCTAGAAATGAAGAAGAACGTATAAAATACTTTGGTAAATATTGTATATTCTCAAGTACATGACAACTATTATACATAGTCCCCCCTTTATGAATGGTGAGCCCCCCCACTTTTGATGTGCTGTCTCTGTCCCTGCCAAGTATTACTCTGAGTCCATAATAATAGTGCAGGTTTTAAGATCTGATGTTTTAATTATTGGTAAACAAACATGGCATTATAATATAACAGGTTGTTATGAAAAGAAAGGGAGGTTTTTGAGGTCAACCAGATCCCTGCATTAGGCTACGGTCTTGGTCAAAGGGGTCAAAAGCCAATTACTCATCAGCCTATTACTTGTCAGACCAATGATAAACTGATGCTATTAATTAAGATGAAGCAGGAACTGAAATGTATGTGCTCATACCGTACACATAGTGTATACAAAAAGGCAAGTCATTTCATCTGTTTGTCATGCCAAATAGAACCACTTTTTTTTAACACTTTTACGATATACTGACTTATTACATATCAAGAGGAATCCTTCACATCATAATCGGCAGCCAGCATATAGCGAAAACATTGGAATGAATTTTGCTATTTTTCAGAGTTATTGATGAATACTTGTGCAGATATTACTATTAATATCACAGAAATAGTGCAAAACTTCATCACTGAGCACCCTGGATGTATGAAATAGTTTCTTGAAGATCGAATGAAATGAATAGATTTCCCCCCCTCCCAATATATTATAATAAAGGGTTTAGGTATGATAATAATTGTTATAAATCTAGTCATGATTGTGCAGTAAAGCAGCTGTATTGACACACTTGACCATTACTGAAAGATGTTGGAGTAGATGCAAGAAAATGCCTCTGTCTCACCAGCCAATCCACCTATACACATCCCTAAAACAATAATAATAATAGTAAGCACCCCTCTCCTCACCCAGCAGGGTACTCATGGACTCAATTGCAGAAAGAGTCAGGGCCGCCACTCTCGACACACTGCTATTAATCAAGTGATCCAAAGATCTCTATGTTCCGCCAAAATCCCTCTTACCTGGAACCAGTAGGCTTGGATCGTGATGATGGCAAATGTCGTGGCGGTGCCACAGTTGTGCCTTGGAAGAATGGGAAGGTTCTGGTTAGGGATACCACATGTTCAAACATGTTTGCTCTCTCTTACGCGGATTTGAGGTCTGGAGATCCTGGAACGGTTTCCAACAGAGCTGAATTCCTGAAGAAACAAAAGTATCGTTCAATCAGAGACACCCACTATTTCGTTCCTCTGGGGCTTCGAGACCACGGGTGTATTTGGTGATGAGGCCAAGTCCTTTATTAAGGAGTTGGACAGGAAAATTAAGGAGGAGACTAAGGAGGCTAAGTCCCATTTCTACTTGCTCCAACGGTTGTCAGTAGCAATACAGCGTGGAAATGCTGCTGCTGTGCTGGGAACATCTCGGGTGCAGGAAACGTCCGACTACTTTTAACTTATTATTATAATTATCTTATCATACTTAATTAGGTGTGAATGGACTCTGATATTGCGTGTTTATCATGTGTGTAATAAATGTTAAAATTGTTTAAAAAATGTTTATTTTTTTATTTTTAATAACAATGATAATAATAACAATGATAATAATAACAATGATATGATAATAATAACCATGATAATAATAACAATGATAATAATAACAAGGACAGGCCTCATTGCCAAACATCCCAGATGCCCCTATCCTACAGTCTCTACTTTTTTCAACTGCACCCCAGATTCTCATTCAAGAGATCTGCATATATGAATGGGATCAGAAACAATCAATATTGTACATAATTATCAGTGCTGGTGCTGGATTAGGGCTTGCAATGATTTTAGCTATAATGCCAGGATTTTTGTCATCTCCAGTGGCAGCAAATTTGAGTGACAGCTGAAATTGGGTGTGGCCAATCCAGATTTGGTTTAAGAAGATTCAAGAAGAAAATGCTCATTCTTGAGCGTGAGTCACATTATATCATGTACTGATGCATAACTAACACTAAACTAATCAAGTACTGTATTCTAATTTGTATCAGAGCACCATCAATAATTATTGTGAAGATTCATTGAATGAGGTGTATTTTCACTTATTAGACAGGCTATTCACGATGAATAATGTCTGTTGTAAGTCCAAAAGGTGTATAAAAAGGGAGTTTTAAGGATGATGTAACGATTAATAAGTCAACTATGGTTTATGTGAAGCCTATGATTGGTTGGCAGTGGGCATGGGGTGGTGATGGTGATGCAGGTGATTCCCTCCATTCAAGATTAGTTAGTAGAAACTCTGGACTCATGGATATGAACCGATATTCTTGGTTACGCATGGAAAGCACCCAACATAGACTGCTGTGGTGGTAGCCTAGCTAGGTGTGGGCACACACTTCAAGCCTTGATTCTCTGAGCTGTAATAGTTGCAGCCTAGCTGGTGTGGGCACATACTTCAAGCCTGGATTCTCTGGGCTGTAATAGTTGCAGCCTAGTTAGGTGTGAGCACACATTTCTCAAAGCCTTTATGATTCCCCTAAGCTGTGGTAGTTTGCAGTCTAACCCCTAATTGATTATTACTATTATTATTGTTATTATTTTACAGTACATATATATAGAAACATGAGTGGTGACCATGGTTAGGGAGAAAGAGTACTGATGGTCTACAATTCAAAATCAAGTCTCCTGGTTTAAGTGGTGGAAGTTGGGGGTTTGGGGGGGGTTGGGGGGGGGGGGGGGTTGGTATAGTGCATTTGTTACATGGGAATATATAGAAAATGATAAGAGTATGAATTACAAAGTTTGAAATGAAGTTATTAAGAAATAGTCGATGTTTTATAATAAGATTCGAGTCTATACTAGGGAGTGAATTCCAAAGACAAGGAATGCGAGTGAAAAATGAGTGGAGGTTCTTTACATTACGAGCATGAACATGTTTGATTTTTAGATGATTAGTAGATCTGGTATATAGTTATATATTATAGTGGACATAGAAATGTAATTAAGAATATTGAAATGTTCAGAAGGTTTTTTTTAAAGAGATTTTACAACAAAAAAGATATCATTTACTTCCAGAGTCATCATTAGGGGAAGAATTTTTTATTTAATAAGGCGATATTTGTAGTCTGTTGAAAAATCTCCGAGGATAAACTTAGTTGCTCTTCTTTGGATCTTTTCCAATGGGACGAAGTCTTTCTTGAGATGAGGGCACCAGATTGGAGAGGCATACATAAATAGAGACTTCACTAGGGTGAGGTAAAGTTGTTTAAGGTAGGATTTACCAATTATGTACGGTCCATGGTCCATGATAGAATCAGAACTCCTAAATCTTTGGTAAAACTTTTTCTGGTAGCGACCGTTTCTTCAATAAGGTAATCTATGTTCAATTGGTACAGAATCTCATAAAATGGCACTTTTGATTATTGAAGGCGAGGTGCCAATCTTTCGACCACTTGGAAGAGAAGTTAAATCAACTTGTAAGGAAGATGGAGATTTATCCACTTAGTGTCACTAGGAGAAGCGTAGATGAGGTTGAAGCGCAAGAAGGAATATCATTAATGTAAAACAAGAACAGAAGGGGACCAAGAATACTTCCTGGGGGACACCAGAGATTACAAGTAGGGGCAGAGATGATTGGCTGTCTAGGAAGACCTGGAAGAAAGGTAGGCCTTAAACCAGCCATAAATTACCAGTGATGCCAAAGGACCAAAACTTATAGAGAAGCTCATTATGAGGAACCTTATTGAAGGCTTTACAGAAATCGAGATAAATAACATCAACTTGAGCTTTTTCATTTTGTGAGCAATTGATAAAACTAGTATATTTAAGTAGTTGCTGAGTGGTATATAGAGCGACCTTTCAAAAATCCAAATTGCGACAAGGAGTCATCGTGCGAATTGATCACAGCGAGTGGGAGACACCAAATGTGGCAGTGCCAAAGAAGGATGGGCGGTTCCGTTTCCGTGGAGAGTTTAAGGTCACCATTAATCAGAATCTAGCAGTGGACCAGTACCCAATACCCAGGCCAAATGATATCTCTGCCACGTTAGCAGTAGGTAAGGTTTTCACAAAATCAGATCTCTCTCAAGCCTATCTACAGGTACCTTTGGATGAGAAGTCTGCCTCCTACTGTGTCAGTAACTCCCTGTATAGGTGCAAGAGGTTACCATTTGGAGTGGCTTCAGCACCAGCCTTGTTCCAGAAACTGATGGACTCCATGCTGCAAGGAATTCTGGGAGTCATATGCTACATCGACGACATTCTTGTCAGTTCGAATGAAGCAAGCCACCTGAAGACGCTCGAAAAAGTACTAGAACGGTTGAAGGGGCATGGATTCCGTATGAAGGAAGCAAAGTGCCAGTTTCTGTTATCTTCAGTTGAATACTTGGGTCATCAAGTTAACCAGGTATCCAAGTGCTACCAAATAGGGTCGAGTCATCACTAAGACACCTACCCCAACAAATGTGCAGGAAGTGCGCTCCTTCCTTGGGTTACTGAACTACTATGGGGAGTTCATCTGTAAAACCTGACCTGCAGGAAGTGGACGATGAAGGTACCTGACATTATCCCCAACACGAAAGGAGATCCCCAGATCAGATCTCTCCAGATGGTTCTCTTGAACTGTAGTTGTTAAGTAGTCTGAACATGTATAGTGTCAGATACTATGTACTTATATGTTCATGTTGATAGGTCTTCTAGAAGACTGTTGAATGTATATATACATATACTCTCAATGAACTCTCAGTTGACATAATAACATTAAAACCACCTTCTCAGTAATCAACTTCAAATTTTATTCACTTGACATTTCGACTAGATGCTCTAGTCTTCATCAGGAATAATGATGAAGACTAGAACATCTAGTCGAAACATCGAGTGAATAAAATTTGAAGTTGATTACTGAGGTGATTTTAATATATATATATATAATATATATATAGCCTAGGTTCTTCTAGAAGACTGTTTATATTATATAGCCTAGGTTACAAGTCATTAAGATGCAGACTTTGAATATGCTATTATCAATTGTTGATTGCTAAATATACCACGGAATCTATGTATGTATATAAATACATAGGCATGTGTATAGTCAAGCGCGTTGCGCCGTCTCTTAACAAAGGATGTAACAGGATTAATAAAACAAGTTGCATGTAAGAGATGTATGCAGAACTGACTGTATGTGAATAGACATGCGCATGGTAAGGGATCGTCAAGGTAAAGGGTTCTACGTAGTGATATGCATACATATAGGTCTATAGTTTAGTTAGTATTGTCTATCTCCCCCCAAGTCCGACGTCAGGGGGACTGACTGTCCATAGCGTAGGATGGGCTTCGGGCCTCGCTTGCTTCTTCTGGGTTCGGGGATAGGGGTGGGAGTCTCGGGTAGGGCGGGGGTTGGGGTCCTGGCCATGTTTCCAGGGTCAGGTTGTATTCGACGCAGGGGTGGTGTTGGGGTGCCGGTCACTGCTGTGTATGACCGCTGGTTGGCAGGTGTGATGAAGGGTGGTACAAGTTGGTCCGGCGTCGGGTCCGGAGTGCGCACGGGTGTGTTGACTTTGGTCTGGGGCGTCGGGTCTGGAGGGTGCATCGGTGGTTGGGGTTGGATCTGAGGCAGGGGGGGGGTAGGGGGGTAGTTGGCATAGTGATTGGGGTTAGTGGGTTATGGGTGGGTTGGGTTGGATTGGGTAGTGGTCGCACAGGGTATATCTGGTCTGGCAGGCGTCGCTGGAAAGGGTGGTCGGGTGGGGGGGTTTGTTGCTCTGTCTGCGGAGAAATTGGCGGTTTCTCTTGGTCAGCCTGCCGTTTCCATCCATCCGCACTTGGTTGGTGGAACTGGAGCACCTCCACGACGACTCCGGTCTTGTCCCATTTCGTTGGGTGACGGCCTGTCTGGTTTTGGACGAATACTCTGTCACCACAACGAAGGGGGGAGAGGCCGTGGGTGTGCTCGTCCCACCGGGCGCGGCCAAGTGTCTGTCGGCGGGAAAGGGCTTGGTCTCGGTGCTGGAGTCGGTCGGGTGTTTCCTGGGATGGTTTGAGTCGGGCCGGGATGTTGGGGAGCAGGTCCCTGGTGGGGCGGCCGAAGAGGCATATCGCTGGGGACATCTTTGTGTCCGGGCTGGGGCAGTTCCTGTAAATGAGCAGGGCCTTGAACAATGCCGTCTGGAGGGATCCGCCCGGGCCAGTGTTGCCCGCGATCAGTCGCTTGATGGTCTTTACCCCGGTATCCGCCCGATTGTTGGAGTGAGGGTTGTAGGCTGAAGAGACTCGGTGGTGTACGCCCCAGCTGGTCAGAAGCTCCCTGGTGGAGTGGGCAGCAAATTCGGGTCCGCCATCCGATGTGAGTGTGGCGGGGATCCCGAAAGTAGCGAATGTGTCCCGCAGGATGCTGGCGAGTCCTGTGGCTCCATTGGTGGCGGGGGCGACGATTGGCCAGCCAGAGTATCGGTCGACCAGTACAAGGTATGCGGATCCCTCGTGGTGGAAGAAATCCGCACAGATGTGCTGGAAGGGATACTCTGGCTCCTCGGGTGTAGTTGACGGCATAGCCGGTTGGGATGGGGCGTTGCTGTTGCACGCAGTACAGCTGTTTCTTGTGGCGGCGATGTCAGCGGTCAGGCCTGGCCAGTAGAGCGATGAGGTAGCTCTGGCTATCATGCCACTTGTCCCTTGGTGTGCGGCGTGAAGGGCGGCCAGGCACGTAGGTCGGAGGGAGGTGGGAATGACGATTCGCTCACCGTAGCACACGACATCGTCAATGATGGTGATGTCGTGTAGAATTGGGAAGAAGGCACGGATGCTCGCGGGGAGCATGTGCCTGTCAACTGGTGGTCCTTCCTCAACGTAAAACATGAGGTCCTGCATTGTTGGGTCTGACGTGGTTGCAATCTGGAGCTGTTCCCAAGCTATTGGGATGGTAGAAGTTGCTGCGCAGATAGCCAGTGGTAGTCCGTCGTCCTCGTCTAGTGCGTGAGTGGTGTCAACGGGGTAGTCGAGGCTTCCTGGGCAGGCTGGGTCGGGGGTTGCCACATCATCGGGGAGGTGAAATCTGGGAGGTGTCCGTGTTCCGGATGGGTGGCGTGAGAGAGCATCGCTGGTATGGTTTCTCACGCCAGGGATGTACACCATCCGGAACCGGTAACGGAGGGTCTTCTCCTTCAGGTTCCTTAGTCGGGGGTTGGGGATGTCCTCGAGGCAGCGATCTCCAAAGAGCTTCAGCAGCGGTTTGTGGTCAACCGCTACGGTGAGATCTTTGCACCCGAGGACGAAGTGTCGGGCCTTGTCCAACGCGTCGGCCACAGCCAGGGCCTCCCCCTCCACCGGGGCGTAGCGAGACTCTGCTGAGTGGGTAAACCGCGAGCCCACCAGGGTGACACGCCAACCGTCCTGGCAGCAGAACAAGTCATGGGATGGGCACTGGCAGTGCTTTTGAAACAGCCAGAATCCGATCCTGCTCTTGCTCCAATCCGTGGCCAGGCAGGTTGGACGGTCTTTGTCGAAGATCTGGACGCCGACCCTGATGCGCTCGCAGATGTGGCTTTTGGAGGTGGCGAATGCTTCGGCCAGTTCGTCCGTCCATTCGAAAGGGGTGGATGGCTTGAGCAAGGCTCTGAATGGGAGCATCGCAGCAGTCATCGCGAACGCGTACGAGACCTGGTTTACAAGGCCAAACCAGGCCCGTATGTCGGTGATGCTGGTGGGTGTCGGGAAGTCGGTAATCGACACGAGGAACTTGTCCGCTGGGCGAACTTCGGTGGGGGTCACTGTGAACCCGGCAAATTCCACTGTGTCCTCAGCAAAGTGGAACTTGCGCGGGTTCAAGGTTATGCCATTCACGGCGCATATGTGGAGCCACTCAGTCGCCTGGTGGAAGGCCCCCGTGATGTCGTCCGACCAGAGCAGTGCATCGTCGATGCACTTGGTTTTGGACATCACGGAGGCGACGAGGGCATCATACCGCGCCGTGTAGGCGTCACCCGAGGCGATGTAGCCTTGGGGTGCTGTAAGATACCTATACCTTCCCCATGGTGTAATAAAAGTGGTAAAGTGTCTATCTGTCTTGTTGAGGGCCACCGAGTGGTAGCCATTCCACGCGTCGAAGATGGTTTTCTTGGTGTTGCGTGGAATGGCTCGAGCTTGGTGGAACGGGGAGGGGCAGTGGTGGGTCTCACGCGTGGCGTGCTGGTTTAGGGGTTGGAAGTTGATGGTCCTCCTGAGCGACCCGTTCTTCTTGGTGCAGATGACCATACGGTGGCACCAAGTGACGGGCGTACCCAGGGGGACCTTCTCCAGCACGCCAAGGCGGACGTCCCTATCAAGGCCTGCCTTCACCTCATCCTGCCAATGGATGGGGATGGGGATGGGGGTATGGCAAGGCTTGGGGGTGGCGGTTGGGTTGATGCTCAGGGAGAGGGGGGGTCCAGACATCATTGGGAGGGGCTGATGCTCACAGACATTGAACGCACTTGCTGAGTATAAGTCCAGCAAGTGACGCTCAAGCCTGTGGCGGTTTTCCTCCGTACCTGGGAAGGGCAGGGAGGTGGGTCTGTCTGGGGGGGGTGCCCTGGTTGGGCATGAGCAGGGTCTGGGTGGGGTGTGAGCGAGCTGGCTCACCACTGATGGAGTGTGGGGTCCCGAGGGTCTGGCCTGCAGGTCCGCTGGGGTGCTCATCTGGGGTGGGATGTCTGGTCTGCTCACAGGTCGATTGGTTCTGGTCTGCAGGTCCACAGGTCTGGTCTGCAGGTCCTGGACATGCGACAGTGGCTGATCAGGGGTCGCCCATGTACCCGTGCCGTTCCCCGAAGGTGGCGTCGGCGTACAGAGGGGGAACCCCTTAGCGATCAGCCCAAGGTCAGTACAAGTTGCCAGGCTCAGATAAAGTTTGGTGGATAGTGGGGAGAAGTACACCATCTGCCTGGTCGCTTTGTTGGAGTGGCGGGTCCTGATCCTTAGTAGGGCTGCCCCTATGATAGGTAGCGGATTGCCACTGGCCGAGTTCATCGCCAGAGTGGCTGGTATCAGGTCGTGGTGTCTGAGGTTGAGGCCCTGCATGAGTGTTGGTCCGGCCAGGCAGCTCTGACATCCCGTGTCAGCGAGAGCAGTTGTGGGCAGGTTGTGGCACTCCTCCCTGAGGGTGTGGCCATGTGCCCTGAAGTCCTCTGCGTGTGAGGACACCATCACCTCCAGGTTTGGTTGGGGTGGGGATCGCCGCTGGATCCATGTGCCGGCTGAGGAGTCCCAGGACTGGTGGGGTAGGGTGCCCTCTGTCATGGTGAGGATATTTTCATTTATGGCACTCTCCTGCTCTGTCGTTGTTTGCCAGCACAGGTGTGCGTAGTGGTTGGGGCGGGTACATGAGGAGCAGGTGGAACCGAAGGCGGGGCACTGGGTTCTCCTAATGGCCGTGCGTGCCCTCTCTCCGTGGCCCTGGTGGCCACAAAAGCAGCAGGTGGCCTTCGAGGTGTTGTGTGGCCTGGTATCGGTGGGTTGCCCTTTGTTCGGGTTGGGCTGGTTCCGTGGTTGTGCCCGAGGTGTGAGGTTCCGCGGGCGGCCGGGTTTGGTAGGTGTGGGCCTTGGTGATGGGCGAGGCGTCAGCTGGCGTTGCTGCTGCCTGTGGCCGCTTGGTAGAGCGTCCTCCTGGTCGGTCCCCTCGTGGATGGCGTCTGCCGAGGTGGGTGTGGTTATGGTGACCGCAGATCGCTTGCCTGCGGCCCTCACCTCGACAAACCGTATGGTTTCCTCCACGGTCATGGCCTGGTTGGGGTCCTTCAGGAGATCTTCCTGGATGTCTTGGTCGGCCAGCCTAACGCAGAGTTGGTCTGCCACCCTCTGCTCGCCCTGGTTGTTCAGGACTTCGCAGCCGGTGCATTTCATCACAAATCGGCACACCTCAGCCTGGCCGCGAAGTCGAGCTGCAAACGATCTGATTGTCTCACCTCGATCCTGGACCATCCGGGAGAGGGCAACACGGGCCACCTTCGGGTTCTCTTCCTGGACGGCCAGGGCTTTGATCGCCTCGAGGAGGTCGGCCTCAGAGTGCATCTCGATTGGTACGGTGTCGACGATGTTGCGGGTGACATCGCGGCGGAGTTTCGGGTCGAGGCACTCGAGCAGTTGGATCGGGATGTCCGTGCCTACCAGACGAACGGCCAAGGAGTAGGCCCTCCATCTGGTTAAAAAGTAGTGCCATCCTTCTGTGGTCCCCCCAGCCGCGATCTCTGGTCGGCGGACTGGGGTCGGCTTGATTCTGGCAGTCTGGCTGTGGACCAGCATATGTCCATTGAGGAGGGCAGCTACCACTGCTGGGGCCAGTCCATCTGTGGTAGCGAAGTCACAGCCCGGGTAGGGACAGTTTACTGCCATGTGGTGGGCTCCAAATAGAAAACTCTCTATCCTCCAGCCAGCACTCTTGCTGGTGAGGTGTGGTAGTTATAAGATGCTATCAGTGAGTTCTGCATGCATAGTCAAGCGCGTTGCGCCGTCTCTTAACAAAGGATGTAACAGGATTAATAAAACAAGTTGCATGTAAGAGATGTATGCAGAACCGACTGTATGTGAATAGACATGCGCATGGTAAGGGATCGTCAAGGTAAAGGGTTCTACGTAGTGATATGCATACATAATTATAGGTCTATAGTTTAGTTAGTATTGTCTAGTGTATTGCATGTATCTATGTGTATATAAATACATAGGCATGCGTATATACTTGTGATGCATGTATCTATGTGTATATATAAATACATAGACATGTATATACTTTTGATGCATGTATGTGTATATAAATACATAGACAAGTGTATATACTTGTGATGCATGTATCTATGTGTATATATGAATACATAGGCATGTTTATATACTTGTGATGCATGTATCTATGTGTATATATAAATACATAGGCATGTTTATATACTTGTGATGCATGTATCTATGTGTATATATAAATACATAGACATGTATATACTTTTGATGCATGTATGTGTATATAAATACATAGACGAGTGTATATACTTGTGATGCACGTATCTATGTGTATATATAAATACATAGGCACATGTATATACTTGTGATGCATGTATCTATGTGTATATATAAATACATAGGCATGTGTATATACTTGTGATGCATGTATCTATGTGTATATATAAATACATAGACATGTATATACTTTTGATGCATGTATGTGTATATAAATACAGTAGGAACTAGGATGTCAGTTATCGACTCCAGTTATCCGGAAACTTCAGTTAACCAGAACAGGTGTACATGTACATACAGTGTACATGTACTTTGGTCCCAAGCAACAACTAATCAACACATGATCTGCATGCTGAGATGCAGCTGCTCATTTTTTGCTAGGTAAGCTCACATGATCTGCATGTGCTGAGATGCAGCTGCTCATTTCTTTCTAGGTAAGCTATGGATGCTGGGAAGAAAAGAAAGAGAGTTGTTTTGAACATTGAAGATAAGCTAAAAATATGTGACTATATTAAGAATGGGAGAAGCTTTTCTAGTGTAGCTGCAGAATTTAACATAGGAAAATCTACAGTTTATGATTTAGTCAACACAAAAACAGACAAAAATCAGTGATTACATGCACTGTAAAATGACTAATGCACATTATACATGTGTACATTCACTCTTTTAACATTATATTCGTGTACACATTTGTGTACAACTAGTGACTTCAGTTATCCAGAAATTTCAGTTATCCGGACACCTTCCGGTCCCAACCTGTCCAGATAACTGACATCCTACTGTACATAGACAAGTGTATATACTTGTGATGCATGTATCTATGTGTATATATAAATACATAGGCCTGTTTATATACTTGTGGTGCATGTATCTGTGTGTATATATAAATACATAGGCACACATGTATATACTTGTGATGCATATAACTATGTATGTATATAAATACATAGGCACGTGTATATACTTGTATAGGCACGTGTATATACTTGTGATGCATGTATCTGTGTGTATATAAATACATGACACATGTATATACTTGTAATGCATGTATCTATGTGTAAATATAAATACATAGGCTGCTTTCCTTTGGTTACCCTACAGACATATGATTGATGCTGCTTTCCTTTGGTTACCCTACAGATATATGATTGATGCTGCTTTCCTTTGTTTATCCTACAGATTGATATCTTTTCACGGTGCCCCTTTCGTTTGGTTTATTGCTCAGTTCCTGAAGGTTTTATTGAGACCTTCAGACGAGCTCAAATCCTACATCTTTAAGAAGAAGAAAGCTCTAGGGTTAATGAATAGAGTTGGTCCTATTGTAGGGTAAGTGAGTCTTATTATAAGTGATCGTATTTATACACCTTACTGGGACTTAAGGCTGGTTCAATTGATGTTTGACTTTCGAATCACGCTCTAAAAGACAGACACTTGAAACGCAGCGTCGGGCCAATCAGAACATCGCGTGTCGGCAGGGGTCCAGGTCAAAGGTCAGTTGACGACATGCAATGCAATGCAATGCTCGGCCAGTGTTGTGCTGTGAACCAGCCTTTACTGTACTGCTCTACTATCTGGTGTTGAGTGATTTGAAATGGTGAGTAAAATTTATCATATATGCTGTAAAATACGTAGTGGGGACCTCCGTGTACCAAGCGCCCAATCTGCAATCTAAGATTAAGCTGGCTACATGTAGCAGTACCCAGTCTATACATATTGACAAAGATAAGGATTAGGCAGAATACATGTCCAGTCTATACATAATATTGACAAAGATAAGGATTAGGCCGAATACATGTCCAGTCTATAGATATTGACAAAGATAAGGATTAGGCAGAATACATGCAGCAAGTGTCCCGTCTATAGATATTGACAAAGATAAGGATTAGGCAGAATACATGCAGCAAGTGTCCAGTCTATAGATATTGACAAAGATAAGGATTAGGCAGAATACAAGTAGCAAGTGTCCAGTCTATAGATATTGACAAAGATAAGGATTAGGCAGAATACATGCAGCAAGTGTCCCGTCTATAGATATTGACAAAGATAAGTATTAGGCAGAATACAAGTAGCAAGTGTCCAGTCTATAGATATTGACAAAGATAAGGATTAGGCCGAATACATGTAGCATGTGCCCAGTTTGACAAAGATGAGGATTAGGCAAGCATGAAAGTTCAATGAACAATGTGTTGTTATAAGACAAAGAGTTTACTTTATAATTATTAATGCCCTTGCACATGCTCAGTACGACTAAATAGTTCAATGCTGTTATATACAGCTAGTTTCCCTTTTGGTATGTACATGTAGGTGATATGACTTAAAATCTACACCCATCGAAGATTCCCACTATTCTTATTACTTTCAGCTAATTCAACTATAGACCCCTCATCTTTTGTTGAGTCAAACGTTAGCAGAAAGCCCCACCCACCAAGAGCGAGAAATCAACAGTGTTTTGGATTTCCACTATATTAGTGAGTTTAGGGGGTCATTAGCACAACATCAACTCTCAATGAACTCTCAGTTGACATAATAACATTAAAATCACCTTCTCAATAATCAACTTCGATTTTTATTCACTCGACGTTTCGACTAGATGCTCTAGTCTTCATCAGGGAGACGCTGCAGGCTCACGCGAGTCTTACCAGCATCTCATTACTGCTGATGAAGGCTAGAGCATCTAGTCGAAACATCGAGAGAATACTATTTCAAGTTGATTATTGAGGTTATTGTAGTTAATTAAGTTATTAACCCGCATAATTATGATATGCCCTTTGACCTTTGTGAGGCACTTGATCATGTGCAGCTGACGTGGTGTAGAGAAGATGCTACTAATAAGCTATTAGTCTAGTTTCAGGTTTACCAACTCTCAAGGATTGTCCTAGTATCAGGCCTACCAACTCTCATGGATTGTAGTATTAGGCCTACCAACTCTCACGGATTGTCCTAGTATCAGGCCTACCATCTCTCATGGATTGTCCTAGTATCAGGTCTACCAACTCTCACGGATTGTCCTAGTATCAGGCCTACCAACTCTCGTGGATTGTCCTAGTATCAGGCCTACCAACTCTCAAGGATTGTCCTAGTATCAGGCCTACCAACTCTCACGGATTGTCCTAGTATCAGGTCTACCAACCCTCATGGATTGTCCTAGTATCAGGCCTACCAACTCTCACGGATTGTCCTAGTATAGTATCAGGCCTACCAACTCTCATGGATTGTCCTAGTATCAGGCCTACCAACTCTCACGGATTGTCCTAGTATCAGGCCTACCAACTCTCACGGATTGTCCTAGTATCAGGTTTACCAACTCTCATGGATTGTCCTAGTATCAGGCCTACCAACTCTCACGGATTGTCCTAGTATCAGGCCTACCAACTCTCACGGATTGTCCTAGTATCAGGCCTACCAACTCTCACGGATTGTCCGTGAGTCTCACGATTTCACTGTTTGTCTGTTCTCACGGGCTAGCTAAAGTCACCGGCGCGTGCTAAACTCTTAGAGGCTCTTTGACAATATGACGCTCTGACAAGTAATAATATCGTATTGTCGTATGTAGTGTCATACTCTGCATGATCCACAATAATGAGGTGGTGGAACCAAAAGTTCTACGACCTCGACTCCATCATCAATGGAGCACCAACTATAGATCTAGCTAGGCATACATGAATGGAGGCCAATTCACAGCTGCACCTACTAGCAAGTTTAGTGCCACTAAACAAGTTATATATACCTCAAATAACTAGTTAACTAACGCGCTAGAAGTCATCAAACTACTTGCTACCCAAGTGCTATCGTCAGACCTGTTTGCAAAGGCAATGTCCCGGACTCTGTCCTCAATTATTCACGTGAAGTTGTGGAATAGATTCTTGTATCGCATGAGGACCTCCTAAGGAGTTGCTGAAATCCGCCAAGCTAATCTATGAAGCAATGTAACAACATGTGCAAGGAATGGCCGCCAACTGTCACTGACTATTGGGAGTTTTTTTCACGATTTTAACATTATGGTTACTGTTTGCCTTCAGTCAAAATGCGTCAGTCTTCATATGCACTTGCAAAACTGGAAGGGAACCAAAGGTCTCTGAGTATTCTATGAGTACTACACAAATAGAATATGTGTATGACATGGAGGAAGATCCAAAGGCACCTCTGAGTCTTCTATGAATACTAAATATTTGTAGGAACATGGAGGAAGATCCAAAGGTACCTCTGAGTCTTCTATGAATACTAAATATTTGTAGGAACATGGAGGAAGAACCAAAGGTACCTCTGAGTATTCTATGAGAGTCGGCCAGTTAGTGAAGCTAGTGTCACCTTCTTGGAGGCTTTTTTCAAGCTGCTTGCTTGCGTAGATGCAGCGAAGAAGACTCGTACATCACCTGATTTATTTTCCTTGCAGTTTACATGTACGACGCACGGATAAGAGATATGAAGCGAAGTACCATAGCATTGAAGAGTATATGGAGCAGGTGAGTTTGTAAATAACCGCTGGGATTATTATAGGCTTTTACTGTAAAGTATGTATGTACCCAGTAGATAATAAGACAATGCCCATTTACTTGCAAATATGTAGCTCAGTAGCAAATTGATGTTACGCAAAATAATGCAAGGTACAACTAAATGTATATGGTAAGGATCATTATATAAGTTCAATAAGTTCAATGTTCTCTACCCAGTGCTCATGGGCACTTGACTTCCCGCCTCCAAAACCTGGTGGAAAAAGCAATGATATTCTAAGTGGTGCACACCCATGTTCATGTGATCATTTCTGGGGTTCCAGTGAGTGTAAGCAAGTCAGTGAGTTGGTGAGAATTTTCTGGATGTTTTAGTGCTTACCACTTGAGCTAATTTTGTTCCAGGTTCCTTAGACTCACTAAACCTTCCCTATGTTAGACTTCAAGTTTGTGGATGGAACTTCATCGCTATCCTCCCCTTCATCTTTACTCGGCCTTCGACAGATTCAGCACTTGCTTCATCCCTAGCCTTGTCAGTATCTATAGATACAGCACTTGCTGCATCCCTAGCCTTGTCAGTATCTATAGATACAGCACTTGCTTCATCCCTAGCCTTGTCAGTATCTATAGATACAGCACTTGCTTCATCCTTAGCCTTGTCAGTATCTATAGATACAGCACTTGCTTCATCCTTAGCCTTGTCAGTATCTATAGATACAGCACTTGCTTCATCCTTAGCCTTGTCAGTATCTATAGATACAGCACTTGCTTCATCCTTAGCCTTGTCAGTATCTATAGATACAGCACTTGCTGCATCCTTAGCCTTGTCAGTATCTATAGATACAGCACTTGCTGCATCCTTAGCCTTGTCAGTATCTATAGATATAGCACTTGCTTCATCCTTAGCCTTGTCAGTATCTATAGATACAGCACTTGCTTCATCCCTAGCCTTGTCAGTATCTATAGATACAGCACTTTCTTCATCCTTAGCCTTGTCAGTATCTATAGATACAGCACTTGCTTCATCCTTAGCCTTGTCAGTATCTATAGATATAGCACTTGCTTCATCCTTAGCCTTGTCAGTATCTATAGATATAGCACTTGCTTCATCCTTAGCCTTGTCAGTATCTATAGATATAGCACTTGCTTCATCCTTAGCCTTGTCAGTATCTATAGATACAGCACTTGCTGCATCCTTAGCCTTGTCAGTATCTATAGATACAGCACTTGCTTCATCCTTAGCCTTGTCAGTATCTATAGATACAGCACTTGCTTCATCCCTAGCCTTGTCAGTATCTATAGATATAGCACTTGCTTCATCCTTAGCCTTGTCAGTATCTATAGATATAGCACTTGCTGCATCCCTAGCCTTGTCAGTATCTATAGATACAGCACTTGCTTCATCCTTAGCCTTGTCAGTATCTATAGATACAGCACTTGCTGCATCCTTAGCCTTGTCAGTATCTATAGATACAGCACTTGCTTCATCCCTAGCCTTGTCAGTATCTATAGATACAGCACTTGCTTCATCCTTAGCCTTGTAAGTATCTATAGATACAGCACTTGCTTCATCCTTAGCCTTGTCAGTATCTATAGATACAGCACTTGCTTCATCCTTAGCCTTGTCAGTATCTATAGATACAGCACTTGCTTCATCCTTAGCCTTGTCAGTATCTATAGATACAGCACTTGCTTCATCCTTAGCCTTGTCAGTATCTATAGATATAGCACTTGCTTCATCCTTAGCCTTGTCAGTATCTATAGATACAGCACTTGCTGGATCCTTAGCCTTGTCAGTATCTATAGATACAGCACTTGCTTCATCCTTAGCCTTGTCAGTATCTATAGATACAGCACTTGCTTCATCCTTAGCCTTGTAAGTATCTATAGATACAGCACTTGCTTCATCCTTAGCCTTGTCAGTATCTATAGATACAGCACTTGCTTCATCCTTAGCCTTGTCAGTATCTATAGATACAGCACTTGCTTCATCCTTAGCCTTGTCAGTATCTATAGATACAGCACTTGCTTCATCCTTAGCCTTGTCAGTATCTATAGATACAGCACTTGCTTCATCCTTAGCCTTGTCAGTATCTATAGATACAGCACTTGCTTCATCCTTAGCCTTGTCAGTATCTATAGATATAGCACTTGCTTCATCCTTAGCCTTGTCAGTATCTATAGATATAGCACTTGCTGCATCCTTAGCCTTGTCAGTATCTATAGATACAGAACTTGCTTCATCCTTAGCCTTGTCAGTATCTATAGATACAGCACTTGCTGCATCCTTAGCCTTGTCAGTATCTATAGATACAGCACTTGCTGCATCCTTAGCCTTGTCAGTATCTATAGATACAGCACTTGCTTCATCCTTAGCCTTGTCAGTATCTATAGATACAGCACTTGCTTCATCCTTAGCCTTGCAGTATCTATAGATACAGCACTTGCTTCATCCTTAGCCTTGTCAGTATCTATAGATACAGCACTTGCTTCATCCTTAGCCTTGTCAGTATCTATAGATACAGCACTTGCTGCATCCTTAGCCTTGTCAGTATCTATAGATATAGCACTTGCTTCATCCTTAGCCTTGTCAGTATCTATAGATACAGCACTTGCTTCATCCTTAGCCTTGTCAGTATCTATAGATACAGCACTTGCTTCATCCTTAGCCTTGTCAGTATCTATAGATACAGCACTTGCTTCATCCTTAGCCTTGTCAGTATCTATAGATACAGCACTTGCTGTTTCCTTAGCCTTGTCAGTATCTATAGATATAGCACTTGCTTCATCCTTAGCCTTGTCAGTATCTATAGATACAGCACTTGCTTCATCCTTAGCCTTGTCAGTATCTATAGATACAGCACTTGCTGCATCCTTAGCCTTGTCAGTATATATAGATATAGCCCTTGCTTCATCCTTAGCCTTGTCAGTATCTATAGATACAGCACTTGCTGCATCCTTAGCCTTGTCAGTATCTATAGATACAGCACTTGCTGCATCCTTAGCCTTGTCAGTATCTATAGATATAGCACTTGCTTCATCCTTAGCCTTGTCAGTATCTATAGATACAGCACTTGCTGCATCCTTAGCCTTGTCAGTATCTATAGATACAGCACTTGCTTCATCCTTAGCCTTGTCAGTATCTATAGATATAGCACTTGCTTCATCCTTAGCCTTGTCAGTATCTATAGATATAGCACTTGCTTCATCCTTAGCCTTGTCAGTATCTATAGATACAGCACTTGCTTCATCCTTAGCCTTGTCAGTATCTATAGATACAGCACTTGCTTCATCCTTAGCCTTGTCAGTATCTATAGATACAGCACTTGCTTCATCCTTAGCCTTGTCAGTATCTATAGATACAGCACTTGCTTCATCCTTAGCCTTGTCAGTATCTATAGATACAGCACTTGCTTCATCCTTAGCCTTGTCAGTATCTATAGATACAGCACTTGCTTCATCCTTAGCCTTGTCAGTATCTATAGATACAGCACTTGCTTCATCCTTAGCCTTGTCAGTATCTATAGATATAGCACTTGCTTCATCCTTAGCCTTGTCAGTATCTATAGATACAGCACTTGCTTCATCCTTAGCCTTGTCAGTATCTATAGATACAGCACTTGCTTCATCCTTAGCCTTGTCAGTATCTATAGATACAGCACTTGCTTCATCCTTAGCCTTGTCAGTATCTATAGATATAGCACTTGCTTCATCCTTAGCCTTGTCAGTATCTATAGATACAGCACTTGCTTCATCCTTAGCCTTGTCAGTATCTATAGATACAGCACTTGCTTCATCCTTAGCCTTGTCAGTATCTATAGATATAGCACTTGCTTCATCCTTAGCCTTGTCAGTATCTATAGATACATCACTTGCTTCATCCTTAGCCTTGTCAGTATCTATAGATACAGCACTTGCTTCATCCTTAGCCTTGTCAGTATCTATAGATACAGCACTTGCTTCATCCTTAGCCTTGTCAGTATCTATAGATACAGCACTTGCTTCATCCTTAGCCTTGTCAGTATCTATAGATACAGCACTTGCTGTATCCTTAGCCTTGTCAGTATCTATAGATACAGCACTTGCTTCATCCTTAGCCTTGTCAGTATCTATAGATACAGCACTTGCTTCATCCTTAGCCTTGTCAGTATCTATAGATACAGCACTTGCTTCATCCTTAGCCTTGTCAGTATCTATAGATACAGCACTTGCTTCATCCTTAGCCTTGTCAGTATCTATAGATATAGCACTTGCTTCATCCTTAGCCTTGTCAGTATCTATAGATACAGCACTTGCTGCATCCCTAGCCTTGTCAGTATCTATAGATATAGCACTTGCTTCATCCTTAGCCTTGTCAGTATCTATAGATATAGCACTTGCTTCATCCTTAGCCTTGTCAGTATCTATAGATACAGCACTTGCTTCATCCTTAGCCTTGTCAGTATCTATAGATACAGCACTTGCTTCATCCTTAGCCTTGTCAGTATCTATAGATACAGCACTTGCTTCATCCTTAGCCTTGTCAGTATCTATAGATACAGCACTTGCTGCATCCTTAGCCTTGTCAGTATCTATAGATATAGCCCTTGCTTCATCCTTAGCCTTGTCAGTATCTATAGATACAGCACTTGCTTCATCCTTAGCCTTGTCAGTATCTATAGATACAGCACTTGCTGCATCCTTAGCCTTGTCAGTATCTATAGATACAGCACTTGCTGCATCCTTAACCTTGTCAGTATCTATAGATACAGCACTTGCTTCATCCTTAGCCTTGTCAGTATCTATAGATACAGCACTTGCTTCATCCTTAGCCTTGTCAGTATCTATAGATATAGCACTTGCTTCATCCTTAGCCTTGTCAGTATCTATAGATACAGCACTTGCTGCATCCCTAGCCTTGTCAGTATCTATAGATATAGCACTTGCTTCATCCTTAGCCTTGTCAGTATCTATAGATATAGCACTTGCTTCATCCTTAGCCTTGTCAGTATCTATAGATACAGCACTTGCTGTATCCTTAGCCTTGTCAGTATCTATAGATACAGCACTTGCTGTATCCTTAGCCTTGTCAGTATCTATAGATATAGCACTTGCTTCATCCTTAGCCTTGTCAGTATCTATAGATATAGCACTTGCTTCATCCTTAGCCTTGTCAGTATCTATAGATACAGCACTTGCTTCATCCTTAGCCTTGTCAGTATCTATAGATACAGCACTTGCTTCATCCCTAGCCTTGTCAGTATCTATAGATACAGCACTTGCTGCATCCTTAGCCTTGTCAGTATCTATAGATATAGCACTTGCTTCATCCTTAGCCTTGTCAGTATCTATAGATACAGCACTTGCTTCATCCTTAGCCTTGTCAGTATCTATAGATACAGCACTTGCTTCATCCTTAGCCTTGTCAGTATCTATAGATATAGCACTTGCTTCATCGTTAGCCTTGTCAGTATCTATAGATATAGCACTTGCTTCATCCTTAGCCTTGTCAGTATCTATAGATATAGCACTTGCTTCATCCTTAGCCTTGTCAGTATCTATAGATACAGCACTTGCTTCATCCTTAGCCTTGTCAGTATCTATAGATACAGCACTTGCTTCATCCCTAGCCTTGTCAGTATCTATAGATATAGCACTTGCTTCATCCTTAGCCTTGTCAGTATCTATAGATATAGCACTTGCTTCATCCTTAGCCTTGTCAGTATCTATAGATACA
Organism: Cladorhizidae sp. MBARI D1340-BT2; assembly: GCA_028752905.1. Classification (NCBI taxonomy): domain Eukaryota; kingdom Metazoa; phylum Porifera; class Demospongiae; order Poecilosclerida; family Cladorhizidae; species Cladorhizidae sp. MBARI D1340-BT2. The sequence continues at coordinate 26,371,614 of JAQNBH010000005.1, read as the reverse complement.
GCACTTGCTTCATCCTTAGCCTTGTCAGTATCTATAGATACAGCACTTGCTTCATCCTTAGCCTTGTCAGTATCTATAGATACAGCACTTGCTTCATCCTTAGCCTTGTCAGTATCTATAGATATAGCACTTGCTTCATCCTTAGCCTTGTCAGTATCTATAGATATAGCACTTGCTTCATCCTTAGCCTTGTCAGTATCTATAGATACAGCACTTGCTTCATCCTTAGCCTTGTCAGTATCTATAGATATAGCACTTGCTTCATCCTTAGCCTTGTCAGTATCTATAGATACAGCACTTGCTTCATCCTTAGCCTTGTCAGTATCTATAGATACAGCACTTGCTTCATCCTTAGCCTTGTCAGTATCTATAGATACAGCACTTGCTTCATCCTTAGCCTTGTCAGTATCTATAGATATAGCACTTGCTTCATCCTTAGCCTTGTCAGTATCTATAGATACAGCACTTGCTGCATCCTTAACCTTGTCAGTATCTATAGATACAGCACTTGCTGCATCCTTAGCCTTGTCAGTATCTATAGATACAGCACTTGCTTCATCATTAGCCTTGTCAGTATCTATAGATACAGCACTTGCTGTATCCTTAGCCTTGTCAGTATCTATAGATACAGCACTTGCTTCATCCTTAGCCTTGTCAGTATCTATAGATACAGCACTTGCTTCATCCTTAGCCTTGTCAGTATCTATAGATATAGCACTTGCTTCATCCTTAGCCTTGTCAGTATCTATAGATATAGCACTTGCTTCATCCTTAGCCTTGTCAGTATCTATAGATACAGAACCTGCTGCATCCTTAGCCTTGTCAGTATCTATAGATACAGCACTTGCTTCATCCTTAGCCTTGTCAGTATCTATAGATACAGCACTTGCTTCATCCTTAGCCTTGTCAGTATCTATAGATATAGCACTTGCTTCATCCTTAGCCTTGTCAGTATCTATAGATACAGCACTTGCTGTATCCTTAGCCTTGTCAGTATCTATAGATATAGCACTTGCTTCATCCTTAGCCTTGTCAGTATCTATAGATATAGCACTTGCTTCATCCTTAGCCTTGTCAGTATCTATAGATACAGCACTTGCTTCATCCTTAGCCTTGTCAGTATCTATAGATACAGCACTTGCTGTATCCTTAGCCTTGTCAGTATCTATAGATACAGCACTTGCTTCATCCTTAGCCTTGTCAGTATCTATAGATATAGCACTTGCTTCATCCTTAGCCTTGTCAGTATCTATAGATACAGCACTTGCTTCATCCCTAGCCTTGTCAGTATCTATAGATACAGCACTTGCTTCATCCTTAGCCTTGTCAGTATCTATAGATACAGCACTTGCTTCATCCCTAGCCTTGTCAGTATCTATAGATACAGCACTTGCTTCATCCCTAGCCTTGTCAGTATCTATAGATACAGCACTTGCTTCATCCTTAGCCTTGTCAGTATCTATAGATATAGCACTTGCTTCATCCTTAGCCTTGTCAGTATCTATAGATACAGCACTTGCTTCATCCTTAGCCTTGTCAGTATCTATAGATACAGCACTTGCTTCATCCTTAGCCTTGTCAGTATCTATAGATACAGCACTTGCTTCATCCTTAGCCTTGTCAGTATCTATAGATACAGCACTTGCTTCATCCTTAGCCTTGTCAGTATCTATAGATACAGCACTTGCTTCATCCTTAGCCTTGTCAGTATCTATAGATACAGCACTTGCTTCATCCTTAGCCTTGTCAGTATCTATAGATATAGCACTTGCTTCATCCTTAGCCTTGTCAGTATCTATAGATACAGCACTTGCTTCATCCTTAGCCTTGTCAGTATCTATAGATACAGCACTTGCTTCATCCCTAGCCTTGTCAGTATCTATAGATACAGCACTTGCTGCATCCTTAGCCTTGTCAGTATCTATAGATATAGCACTTGCTTCATCCTTAGCCTTGTCAGTATCTATAGATACAGCACTTGCTTCATCCTTAGCCTTGTCAGTATCTATAGATACAGCACTTGCTTCATCCTTAGCCTTGTCAGTATCTATAGATACAGCACTTGCTGCATCCTTAGCCTTGTCAGTATCTATAGATACAGCACTTGCTTCATCCTTAGCCTTGTCAGTATCTATAGATACAGCACTTGCTTCATCCTTAGCCTTGTCAGTATCTATAGATACAGCACTTGCTTCATCCTTAGCCTTGTCAGTATCTATAGATATAGCACTTGCTTCATCCTTAGCCTTGTCAGTATCTATAGATATAGCACTTGCTTCATCCTTAGCCTTGTCAGTATCTATAGATATAGCACTTGCTTCATCCTTAGCCTTGTCAGTATCTATAGATACAGCACTTGCTTCATCCTTAGCCTTGTCAGTATCTATAGATACAGCACTTGCTTCATCCCTAGCCTTGTCAGTATCTATAGATATAGCACTTGCTTCATCCTTAGCCTTGTCAGTATCTATAGATACAGCACTTGCTTCATCCTTAGCCTTGTCAGTATCTATAGATACAGCACTTGCTTCATCCTTAGCCTTGTCAGTATCTATAGATACAGCACTTGCTGCATCCTTAGCCTTGTCAGTATCTATAGATACAGCACTTGCTGCATCCTTAACCTTGTCAGTATCTATAGATACAGCACTTGCTTCATCCTTAGCCTTGTCAGTATCTATAGATACAGCACTTGCTTCATCCTTAGCCTTGTCAGTATCTATAGATATAGCACTTGCTTCATCCTTAGCCTTGTCAGTATCTATAGATACAGCACTTGCTGCATCCCTAGCCTTGTCAGTATCTATAGATATAGCACTTGCTTCATCCTTAGCCTTGTCAGTATCTATAGATATAGCACTTGCTTCATCCTTAGCCTTGTCAGTATCTATAGATACAGCACTTGCTTCATCCTTAGCCTTGTCAGTATCTATAGATACAGCACTTGCTGTATCCTTAGCCTTGTCAGTATCTATAGATATAGCACTTGCTTCATCCTTAGCCTTGTCAGTATCTATAGATACAGCACTTGCTGTATCCTTAGCCTTGTCAGTATCTATAGATACAGCACTTGCTGCATCCTTAGCCTTGTCAGTGTATCTATAGATATAGCACTTGCTTCATCCTTAGCCTTGTCAGTATCTATAGATATAGCACTTGCTGCATATACACTGTACCTAGCCTAATTCTTAAGGGGGGTGTTTACCATGAATTTTCTTCAGATAAAAAATATATATATATATTGTATCATTCTATACTCTGGTCTATAAGCCATGGGCATTTCAAATTCCAGAGCTTTTGAAAGCTCCATTCTAAAGCTGTTTTATTGCATGCTATTTCAAGAAAGATCCAGGAGAAAACCTCTTATATACCAAAGATTGACGAAGACTGGAGGAAGATGGCTATTGCAAAAGCGGGAGGCGTTTGCAGACAGTTAAGGCCGGTTCACAATATGACGCTAGCCCAGCGTTTCGTTCCGTCTCGTTTTCGTCTCCGTTTCATCTCCGTCTAGCGTCTTCCGTCTGTCAGTTCACAAATTGGCGTTTCGTTTCGTTTCGTTCCGTCACCTCGAGCCAATTTTTGCCAATTGAGGTGCGACCCTTTACCTACCACACCCTCGACTACGGCTGGCTAGCTATGACTCGAAGTTCGGCAGTGAAGCAGGCTATTATTTTGATTCTTTTGCTCAGGAGGCGGAGGAGGAGGAATAGGAGAAGGCAGAACAGAGTGTGATAAGTCCAATATTTAGAATGCGAAGACAGCAAGGCGAGTATCACAACCTGTTCAGGAGATGCGTCTGTCAGATCCAGAAAGCGATTTCAGGTATCTGCGGATGTCTGATAATGAAGATGGTAGTATAAACATGATTGATGGTGGGTGAAGAGGAGATGAAGAACCAAAATACGGAAATGACATCAATTGGTCATGCTTGCAGCAACAGGTTTGCATAATTTATCTATATAGTTGCATATGCGTTGTTTATTTCTTTTTATTAAGACATTCTCAGTCTGCTGTGGAGATCAGGGAAGGTTTCAAGAATACTTCTGTACTCCTGCTGGAGAAGTTGATTGGCAGTACAGCCATGTTCGCAGAACTCAACTAATTATTTATATCATTCATTCACTGAACAAAATGCAATGTAATATAATGCACTAGTTCAATAGTTGTAATAATCCATAGAATCATGGGAATGAGGGGTAGTGGGGTGAAAGGTTTCTGAAGAGGGATCAATATTCAACCTCACTACATACACCTCTTGATGCATCCATCCGCTGTGTAGCCTCCAACCTAAACAATATAATGAATATTATGGGAATATGACGACTACTAAGATAATTTAATTCAGTAGCTACGTAGTTTACCTTGCTAGCAACTCTCTTTAGCTCGTAGATCCTTGTAAGAGCTTGATCCTACCTTCCAAAGACATACAAAGCTTCGCACAGCCTCAACTAACTTTTCATCCGACTGACAAATTGGCATTAATTAGAACTACGATATGACACGTGAAAATATGAAGCAATCTGATTGGTCAAGCTAGCGTCAACAGACGCTAGAATAGAACTCGAGTCTAATCTAGCGCTGCTCTCCGTTTCTTCTTTTCTTCAAAACGGAGCATGTTCACAAATTGACGCTAGGAAACGGAACGGAACGAAACGCTGGGCTAGCGTCATATTGTGAACCGGCCTTTATAGCTAGAAGCCTGAAAATTTGCCAAAACATAGCTTATTCATTACTTCCTGTTTCCTTGATTACTGAGCAGCTCTGAATTCTTTTACTACTTCCTGCGCATCCTGTCCAGTCAATTGCGTGACTATTTTTGGTTGCTCGAGCAAGATGCCTCCTAAGAAGAGTAAGCGGTTTCATGGGAGTTCAGCGTCAGCAAATGCCTGTGGCAGAAGAAAGGCCACCTTTCCCTTTAGCTGAACCAGCTGAAAGGCCAATACCCGTTGTTTTATGTACACATGCAGTATAGAGTCACTAATAAAGAAAGATGTATGTTATGTGCAATATGACGATCAACTTACTGTAACTTTGTGGCTCGTTTTCTCAACTTACCAAAGTGGTGGAACCGTAGTCACAAAAAAGTATATAACTCATTTTTTCTAATAGATGGGGCAACTTTCAATATATCATCTTGAAGCTCTTTTCTTGCTCTATCATTTCCACTGAGAATATTTTGATAGGGGTAAGCTAGGTCAAGGTATGGTTGGTTTTGTGGGGGAAAAACAGATTTCTTTGTTGACCTCCAGTACTCCCCAACACTACATGATGTGTAAATTCTGTCAATGCATTTTACACATCTGTGGCTGTGATTAGCACAACCTAAGTGTGAAAGTCAGAGTATGAGGTTAGCTGGAGTTCTATTCATTTATTGCACTGAGAAGGGAAGTATTCAGTTTACCATATCTTGATCTAGGAAGTAGCTATGTACAAACTAAACATATCATTGGAAAGAGCATCAAATGGACTACATTTGACATAAAAATGACTTACAAAAAATTAAAAATAATGAAGTTATGACAAATTAAGTGAAAATATAGAATCGTGGTAAACACCCCCCTTAGCCTTGTCAGTATCGTATAACTCTTGTCTCTCTCTCTCTCCCTAAGATTAATTTTCGATATTTTTGCCGACTTGAATTTGTGCCCTTTAATAAGGTCTGGCAAGGGCTTGCGATATGCGATAACCTTGAAAATTATTCTGTGAAACAATTCTGTTATAATAAATTTTACTCCTCAAAAAGCAAGCTCTGTATGGTTACACGGCATTTTCCAGCCCACTTCAATTTAATCCAGACTGTAGTGCACCTATTTGGCGTGGTATTTACACATAACCCTGGATAAGCTTAAACTCTGGTTAGGTCTGGGTTAAAGGCCTCGCATAAACACTGCTCTGGATAGGTGATGCTTCTACTTGCGGCATTGCCTCAGAGGGGATTATATGCTAGTGATATTTGAAAAGACATGCTGTATAGAGTTTATTGAGGGTATTGTGTGGTTAGGTTTCATGTTAGCAGCTGTGACTTCTCGATGTCCAACTTTAAAAAAGGATTCTCTCTCAGCGATTCAGTTAAATTCTGTTCCTTCATCAGGAAGAACCTGTGTTTGTTGGTATATGTGTGTGGGGGATTAGAGCATCTAGCCTTCATTGGGAAGAACCTGGGTTTGTTGGTATATGTGTGTGGGGGGCTAGAGCATCTAGCCTTCATCGGGAAGAACCTGGGTTTGTTGGTATATGTGTGTGGGGGGCTAGAGCATCTAGCCTTCATCGGGAAGAACCTGGGTTTGTGGTATATGTGTGTTGGGGGCTAGAGCATCTAGCCTTCATCGGGAAGAACCTGGGTTTGTTGGTATATGTGTGTGGGGGGCTAGAGCATCTAGCCTTCATCGGGAAGAACCTGGGTTTGTTGGTATATGTGTGTGGGAGGCTAGAGCATCTAGCCTTCATCGGGAAGAACCTGGGTTTGTTGGTATATATATATATGTGTGTGGGGGGCTAGAGCATCTAGCCTTCATCGGGAAGAACCTGGGTTTGTTGGTATATGTGTGTGGGAGGCTAGAGCATCTAGCCTTCATCGGGAAGAACCTGGGTTTGTTGGTATATGTGTGTGGGGGGCTAGAGCATCTAGCCTTCATCGGGAAGAACCTGGGTTTGTTGGTATATGTGTGTGGGGGGCTAGAGCATCTAGCCTTCATCGGGAAGAACCTGGGTTTGTTGGTATATGTGTGTGGGGGGGGGCTAGAGCATCTAGCCTTCATCGGGAAGAACCTGGGTTTGTTGGTATATGTGTGTGGGGGGCTAGAGCATCTAGCCGAAATGTCGAGAGGCTAATTTTTTGGTTGGTAATTTATTAACTATTGAAGTGGAGGTAGTTTGCTTACCCAAGCCGTCGCTGTACAGACTGGTTTAGCTAGTTCTGCAAGTATCTAGAGTTAATGATTCCCAGTCAAAGTCCACAGTCAGTGTGGACTGAGCGAGTGTCAACGCTGATATTGTGCAACAGCTGGAAGTGATGCAATGTAAAGGGATATGACATAAGGTGAAGCAGCGTATTGGACCAGCCTTCTGTCAATGTGAGTTCATTCTTAGTCCAGAGAACTCTTATGTACACTGCGTATACCACTGAGCCGCATGCTCCCAGTGGCAGCGGTTAACCCTGTCAACTAACATGGCCAGCTTTTCAACTGCATCACGGAAATTCAGTGCAAATAAAAAGCAATATGTGTCTATGTTTATATATATATATATACAGTATATAAATGTCTGTATCTCTTCTCATGTATGTGTGGTTACCAGAGTTCATCGCTCCATTCTTCAGCTCATTTTCCTTTGATCATAATTATTATAATGGCTAGGTAATTTTTCATATCTGGTTATAGCATAATTCTGATTACAATAACCTTCTCAATAATCAACTTCAAATTGTATTCTCTTGATGTTTCGACTAGATGCTCTAGCCTTCATCAGGAATAATCTTGGCTAGGTAGTTTTTCATCTCTGATTTGTGTACATGTTTGTAAAAATGCAACCGTAAATTTAGCAATGTGTTATTATCTTAACGCTTCATCTTGTACAGTAGTGCTCAATGCTCTATATTGTAATAGATGCAGTGATTATATGTATGCAACGATTGACACAACTCCAGGTAAATAACTGGTATGACTCGTACGAACTGGCACATGGAGGCCCAGAGAAATCTTCAAGAAGAAGTGTATTCATAGCCACAGATGAGCCTAGTGTTATCAGCGAGGCAAAGAGCAAGTATGAACTTTTGATGACTGTTTCAATTTGCATGTTGTATATATAGTTTGGGTATTGAGACTTCTAGTGATGACGACGTGCATGAATGAGTCTTGCCGGCCAAGTCCTTGCGTGCATGCATGTAGTGATGACGACGTGCATGGATGAGTCTTGCCGGCCAAGTCCTCGCATGCATGCATGTAGTGATGACGACGTGCATGAATGAGTCTTGCCGGCGAAGTCCTCGCGTGCATGCATGCATGTGTAAAAAGCTGGTGTGCTCAAATGCCCTATACAATGCTCTGTTCTGCTCTAGTTGGCAACTTCTGGTTTGCTTAGTTATGTGTGCACTTTGTTAGAGCGACGTGATGGTGTAGATCGACATGGGTTCCCGGATTCAATCTCATTTGAAACTGCCATGAATGTCGTGGCACACCAGAGCAGAGCTTTCTGTGGCCATTTAGCGTGCTTGCTCTCCACGCGCTAGCATGTACGTGAGTCCTGCTCGCAGGACTGTGAGGGGAGACATTTTGTGTAATTCTAAGAGTATGCTGGTCATAAACTAGTTAGCTTACCATAAGTTAACCACATCCTGTGCTTTGATAAGGGAGACCTCTGACACCATTCATGTGTGTGGATGGTGATAGTGTGTGTGTGTATGGTGATGGTGTGTGTGTGTATGGTGATGGTGTGTGTGTGTATGGTGATGGTGTGTGTGTGTGTGTGTATGGTGATGGTGTGTGTGTGTATGGTGATGGTGTATGGTGATGGTGTGTGTGTGTATGGTGATGGTGTGTGTGTGTGTGTGTATGGTGATGGTGTGTGTGTGTATGGTGATGGTGTATGGTGATGGTGTGTGTGTGTATGGTGCACATGTGTGCTGGTTTTCATAATGCATTAGGAAGTCTGTTATCCAAACATGCCGGTCAACGAATGCTAGCTGCTTATTTTTTTCCATTTCACGAGGAAATTCCCTCTGTGCATGTGCATATTGAATGTTTATCATGTTGTCCTAGGGTGTCCTGTGACACGCCCGGAACTAGCTGCTGAATCTGGTTTAGCTATCACTAAGTGGGCTGCCACCAGGTAGCTAACTGTGCTACCACTGAACTGGGCTGACTGATCAAAGAAGAAGTATAGTTAAAACCTTTATGGCTGAAGTACAATTAAGCAAAAGACAGAAAACTGAGAGACTCTAAAAGTAGAGCACCACCTGAATGATAATACTGGCAGACTCTCCTTGCAGGGTAAAACCAGTTCCCTTAATTAGGCTACTGGCCCTGCTAGGCGATATCTCCTTACAAGGAAATGCATGCACTGAACATCATAATAACAATGACTTAATGTGTCTGTGATGCTATCAACACTAATAGTGATAATCAATAATTAGGAACAGGTTCACTACTGCAGAGTAGCTGATTGTTCTTGCAAGTCCGTGTCAGGCAGGTCACCCGGTGACACCCCTCTCTTCCCTTCGGAGGGCGAAGTCCTACTCCAAGATTGACGAGAGAGCCCATCGGCATTCTGATGTCGTGTGCCTGCTCTGTGGACTACCTCAAACAGGTAAGGCTGAAGGGCCAGTGCCCAACGGGTCAACCTTCCATTTTCATCCTTCATGTGATGAAGATAGAGGAGACTACGGTGGTCTGTCACAATAGTAAAGGGTGCACCACTCAGGTATACCCTGAAATGTCTGACTGCCTCGACTGCTGCTAGACATTCCTGTTCAGTGACAGTGTACCTGGTTTCTGCTGGTTTGAGTCGTCTTGAATAATAGGCAACCGGCTGGTCACCTCCCTGTCCATCATTCTGACTGAGCACAGCCCCTATGCCGATACCTGAGGCATCTGTATGTAATATGAATCTTTTCTCTTCATCTGGGCTTGCCAGCACTGGGTCGCTAGCAAGGGCTTTCTTCAACTGTTCAAAAGCCTTGATTCTGGCTGCTGACCACTCAACCTTGTCTGGTGCTGTCTTTTTTGTAGCTTCATTGAGAGGTATTGCTAATGAGCCATAATTGGGAACAAATCGGCGATAATAATTAGTCAAGCCTAAAAATGCACGCATGTCCTTCTTCTTCCTGGGTGGTGGGTACTGCAACACTACCTTCACTTTTGCCTGCAATGGCCTTATCTTTCCCTCACCTACTGAGTGTCCCAGGTATTGGCAATGTCCTGCTGCGAGCGTGCACTTCTTGGGTTTCAGCTTGAGTCCAGTTTCTGTAAGTCTCTTAAATACAGTCTCCAGATGCTGCAAGTGGCTATCGAAATCCTGGCTGAAAACCACAATGTCGTCAATATAGGCAGCTGCAAAGTCAGCCATGTCTGCCATTATTGAATTCATCAACCTTTGAAAGGTACTGGGAGCATTTTTTAAGCCAAAGGGCATCCTCAGATATTCCCATTTCCCGCGGGAAGTGATGAATGCTGTCTTTGCAATAGAATCCGGATGCATTGGTACCTGATGATAACCCTTGGCCAAATCGAGTGTGGAGATGAAGGATGCTTTGCCCAGTTTATCCAACAACTCTGGAATGTGAGGGAGTGGGAACGGATCTGAGATGGTAATGCTGTTTAGAGCTCTATAATCTATGCAGAGTCTCTTTGAGCCATCTTTCTTAGCGACGAGCAAGGCTGGTGATGCCCATGGACTCATTGATGGTCGGATGATGCCAAGTTCAAGCAGCTCCCTCACTGCATCATCCATTAGCCGAGCCTTGCCTGCATCCAGTCGGTAGGGTGGCTTGCTCAAGGGGTACGCTGCACCTGTCTCCAGTCTGATTTCTGCTCGGTTTGTGAGACCTGGTTGCCCTTCCACAAGATCCCTGTGTCTGACTAACAACTCCTCCACTCTGTTTCTCTGTCCTTCTGACAGCTTCTCTCCAAAGGAAGGCCAGTGCTTCCTTCCTTCTTTCTCCTGAGGTCCGAAATCCTCGTCATCTACTAACTCCACCATCATGCACCCGGCAGTGGGAGACACAAATGATTTAATCAAGTTCACATGTCGCTTCACAAGTCTCCTGGGGTGGTCCGGCATGCTGATACGGTAGGTCGTCTCATCCAGCTTCTCAGTGATGGTGTAGGGGCCTTCCCAATCTGTCTGCATTTTTGAACCCAGCGATGGTGTCCTCACCATCACGAGTTCTCCTTTTTGAAACTCTCTTTCTCTTGCCTTCAGGTCAAATCTTTCCTTGCTATCCGCCTTCTGGCTCTCTTCTCTGGCTGCTGACAGTTCCTTGATTTGTTCCAGCCTGTCCTGGATTGTGGTCAGATACAACACAACATTGTTACACTCATTCTTTTTACCTGTCCATCTCCCTCTCAAGGCTTGTAGCGGTCCTCTGATCTGCCGCCCATACAATAATTCAGAAGGAGTGAATCCAGTCGTTGCATTTGGTGAGCTTCGATATTCTCCTAGCAAGAAAGGTAATGCCAGATCCCATTGCCCGTTCCACTTTTTACTAGTCTTTCTGATCATTTCTTTTAGGCTGCCATTAAACCTCTCCACCATTCCGTCAGTGGCTGGGTGGTATGGTGTGGTGGTGATACCTCTTACTCCTAACAACTTATACAGTTCTCTCATTAATTTTCCAGTTAGGTTCTTACCACAGTCCGTCAAGATCTCCTCTGGTACACCAACTCTAGTGAATAAAACCAGGAGTTCGTCAGCTATGGTAGCACTGTCAATCTGTCTCATTGCAAATGCTTCTGGCCATCTGGTTGCAAAATCCATCACCACCAATGCGAACTTGTTCCCCTCATTTGTCACTGGTAACGGCCCGATAATATCCATAGCAATACGTGTAAATGGAACATTAATTACCGGTAATGGTCTCAAAGGTGCTGGTGGCTGTCTGCTTCTATTTGCCATCTGACATTCTGTACACGATTTGCACAGCTGCTTCACTTCATTGTAGATTCCTGGCCAAAAATATTCGTCTAGTATTCTGTCGGTTGTCCTGTCTCTTCCGAGATGTCCTGGGCGGTGAGCTAGGGATAAGACCAGTGATCTGCACGATTTTGGCACACACAGCTGTAACAGTTCATCACCCAGTCTGTCTGTAGCAAGACGGTAGAGTAGTTCATCTTTGAGTACAAACTCTCCATCTCCTGTTTCTGCTTTCCGCATCATAGGGATGAGTGTTTCATCCATCTGCTGTTCACGTTTGAAGGTCTCAGCACTTACGTCTAGAGGGTGGCCAGGTTTTCCTCGGATGTAGTCCGCTCTGGTCTTACGTCTAGCCGATCGGCTCTGCTTCACTCTGAGGGAGTCCTCTTCCTCACTGTTGTCTGGTTCCATCCGAGCTGTCTGTTCAACCTCTGCTTCCTCTCCTGATTCATCAACCTCCGTCTCATTTTCTTTGTCTGGTGTGGGATCTGCTGGTTGTGTCTCGTATGGCAGTGGTCTGGCACCTATAGCATTGGGGAACCAAATCCCCTTACCTCATCCTGATCTTCCTCGTCAGATTCGCATTCCGTTTCAGTCTCTGCCTCCTCATCATTGGCTGCAGGCTCTTGGTAGTTCTGGGGAAGCTGTTTCAGTGGCTCAGTCTCCATGCTCCTTGTTCTTACTAGGTTAATCATTTTGTCATACAATAACCGCTTTCCCAAGTCCCATAGCTCAGGTACATCCCTTCCAAGCAGCATGTCATGGCCTAGTCCGTCTGCCACCAGCACTTCCAGATGTCGACTGACTCCATCAACCTCTACCTCCACCTCTGCCAATGGGAGATTCTGTATCCTGCCATCAAATCCTTGGGCAGGTTTGGTCTTGCCCAGATATTGCTCGTCTCTGACCAGTCCAGGGCGTACCACCGTCTGTCCAGCTCCGGTATCTAGGAGGATGTCTTTGCTGTTGACTTCTCCTATTCGTCCGGTGACAGTTGCTTTTCTGGCAATCTCTGTATCCAGAAGAGCTAGCTCCTGATGTTGGGTCAGAGGCTTCACCAGATTGATTGTGTCCAACTTCGAGCTTGCTAAAACAGCTGTTGAATGGCATTCAGAGGCATAGTGCCCATACATATTACAACGGAAGCATCTTGGTTTCCCACTTTTGTCAAATTTGGGTTGACCTTTCCCATGCTTTACTGACTGTTCTCCATTCTGTGCCTCTTTTGGTGAACTTCTCTCTCCTCCTTTTGGACTCTGTGTCTGAGGTCTGTCTCTTCTGTGTCTGTCTTTCGGAGTCCATCCACCTCTGTCATCTCTGCTCTGCTGCTGTCTGTCTTCCCGTCTGGGGAATCTGTTTGCTGATTTATCTGCCTCTGATGAGACTGCATAGCTCCAGTTGCGGTTCATCATCCATTCATCTGCTGTCTGCAATGCTTCTCTGAGGGTCTTCTTCTTCTGCTCTTTCACATGAGTAGCTAGTGCTTTGGGCATGGTCTTCATCACCAAGTCGGTTGCTACCAGCTCTATTACGTCATCCACTGTAGTGCAGTCTGAGGCCCAGAGTTTCAACAGGTGTCTGGCTCTTTCACCCATAGTGACCCATGCCTCACCATCCTTTCTTTTCAGTTCGTCTAGTCTCTGTCTGTGAGACGCCTGCTGTACACGGTAGTGACCAAACAGAGCAGCTCTGACCTGGTCGTAGTCAAGTCTTGTTTCCTCGCTTAGTCCAATGTAGACTCTGCTGGCAGCTGAATCCAGCAGTGGGGTGAGGTGGCGTGTCCACTCTGCTCTGTCTTCCCTGGATGTTGTCATATGTGCTTCAAAAGCTGAAAAGTATGATTCAGCGTCTTCATCCTTTTCTTTCGTTCGAAACCGGTCTACTTTTCTTCGTCGGACTTCCCCAGTTGTGCGTACTGATTCTGCGGATGTATCGAGAGCAGCTCCTATTCTTGTTCTTTCCAAGAGCTCTTCCCACCGTCTCTCCTGCATTTCCAGCTGACTCTGGTACATTCTATCTCGGGCTGTCTGCTCTTCCTTCCGTCTGGCTTCCTTCAATTCCTCTTTTCTAACTTCCTCCTCTCTTCTACTCTTGTCCATGAAAATTAGCATCTGCATCCATTCTGGCGGTTGTTGTGTTAGCTGAGAGTCTGCAGTCTTGCCATTTGATGAGGACTGCTGGCTGCCTGCACCCTCTTCTTCTGAATCGGATTCACTTATTCGTGTGTCTGCAATTGTCTCCTTCTTTTTATTTTGTTTCCTTGACATTCTGACTGTTCGATCAATTCTAACAAAATAAATATCAAGTAGCTGGTCTTAGCTAAGCAGGTCTTGGCACCTCGTGCTTGTCAGGTTCACAAACCGCTGCCACCAGATGTCCTAGGGTGTCCTGTGACACGCCCGGAACTAGCTGCTGAATCTGGTTTAGCTATCACTAAGTGGGCTGCCACCAGGTAGCTAACTGTGCTACCACTGAACTGGGCTGACTGATCAAAGAAGAAGTATAGTTAAAACCTTTATGGCTGAAGTACAATTAAGCAAAAGACAGAAAACTGAGAGACTCTAAAAGTAGAGCACCACCTGAATGATAATACTGGCAGACTCTCCTTGCAGGGTAAAACCAGTTCCCTTAATTAGGCTACTGGCCCTGCTAGGCGATATCTCCTTACAAGGAAATGCATGCACTGAACATCATAATAACAATGACTTAATGTGTCTGTGATGCTATCAACACTAATAGTGATAATCAATAATTAGGAACAGGTTCACTACTGCAGAGTAGCTGATTGTTCTTGCAAGTCCGTGTCAGGCAGGTCACCCGGTGACACATGTGCACAACGTGGAAGATCTGCCGGCAGTTTCTTCCGATTCTTCTCGCTCCGTCACAGCAGAGAGCAGGCTAGGCCCACTCGAAAGAGTGGGTAAAGGGTTGGCCTTAATGATCCAGGATGAGCTCAAGATCTGTGATGAAGCAAGCGACTTCAAGTTAACTGAACAGTTCAGCTCTCCGAACACCCTCCGGTTGCAACATGTCAGGATAACAGGCTTCCAACTGTATTTAATAATTGCCAAAAGGTTTATCAAGCCAAAACTAACTGTTCTATTACATGCGCCAGTGTTTTGCAATAGTGCAGTGTAGTCTACATAATCAAAGCTCAAAAAAATCGTCCAAAAAAATTTAAATAGAATTTCCAACAATCAACTCTAATTATCAGGGTGTTTTTTTAATGTAATGCAGTCCATTACTATAATTATTGCATGCATTGTACGTACAGTATATTAAGGGGGAAAGAAGGCTGCGTATCGCGTAGTCTCATATAAAGTACCATATCTTTGCTCGCATTCACTCTAGTTTCCCAATTTATATATCAAATTATAGCTTGCAGTCTGTGCTTTCTAATGGTAAGTCTCTTTTGTCACTTAGTTTCGCCATAATTTTTTCCTGGCTCATTATAGGCTCTTCCAGTGCGGACCGTAAGCCGTTAAGTAAACCACGTTGCAGTAACGACCTTTGCGAGGCTCTTATTCGGTCTATTAGTCAATCATAATGAGCACTACAAACTGCGCGTCTTGAAATTTCGAAAAAAAGTTTTTTGGTTGCATTTTCTGAACATAGATTTATGACATCACGTTAAATTTCCATCTATAGGTATTTTTTAGTAATCCTATCAAACAAAAACTCTCGCGCAAGTTGTAGAATATAAAATTTGCTTTCAAATGAAATAATTTTTTTTATGAAAGGATAAAAAATATTCAAGTTATCATTTGAACGGTTTTTCAAAAATCACTTCAGAGATATTGAGCCTTGAAGTCCAAGCAGTTTGTAATCACATCCCAGCTGCCCCTGCTTCACTAGAATACATCCCCTCATTACTAGAATTGTGTGTACAAACAAAATGTTGAAAGCAACCAATTGACTTTCACAGTCCTTTATTTTTTCAACAACAGCAGTATCCTACATCCTAACTACAACTTCAAAACCAACAATAATTATATATATATACATACACATAAATTAAAGACGCATCAGACTTGTTACGTTGCTTTGCTAATATTGAATTAGCAAACATAAACACGTCATCATTTGCAGGGCTCCCATGCCCAGGTCCATCCATTGTCGCCCTCCACACATGTCTTCCGACACCCTCCAGTAATCCCTGAAAAACAATAGAACACAAACAAGTCATCCTCCAGTAATTTCTAAGCTTGACAAAAATACACATAAACAAAAGTATCTTCCAGTAATCTTTGTTTGAAATCTCTGTTTGACAATAGAAAGCAAGACACAAACAAAATAAAAATGTTACAGGTCCCCCTTGCCAGGACCATACAATGCTCCGCCCTCCATTGAAACTCTGCTGCCTCTCGATGGCAAGCCCGACACTTGTTGCACTCCCGTTTATGTGCATTTGTATACCCATCACTAATTAATGTGTGTGTACCTAAGCTTCAGTCTCTCCACTGAACGCTAAAAAAGTTTTTGTGTTCCTACAACTTCCATAGAAACCGAAGAGCCTTCAAAATTGGCTTAACAATTTACCTTGTGACCCTCAAACCATTCTGTGTAACTTGCTTCTGTTTCATCTTCAGGTCTTCGCGCACAAGCTTGAAATTAGACATAAGATAATAATCTAAAACCTCTCCAGTGTCCCAAGACATCACCGCAACCAAGCCATAATTTGATTTGTGGCCCTGTCTAAGCCATGTGCCGTCAACAGTAATACTAACATCAATGATGTCTTCATGCCTAACCCTATAAAAATCATGTAACCTATGAGCGGCATCCAACATAATACTCTGTTACTGCATTTGCGTCACTCCCTATTGACTTAGTATATTTTTTTTAAACAAGTGGAACTAAGAGGGGGCAACATATCCATGACTGCAGTGATGTCTTCCAGACCAGAATGACTAATTCCAGCAATGCGAGCACCCAGTACTGACTGGATGTTCAAAGAATGCTTCTAAGATACAGGGTTTGAGATGTCTCGAGTGTTACTACAATTTGAACAAAAAGTAAACCATGCCTGCCCTACGGGCTTCAGTTGCAAGGGAGCTCAGTTACCAACTTATTACACCTTTCTATGACCTCTCTAAGCTTATCTAAGTTTATTATACGATTACCCTTACCTAGTTCTCCAACACCACCCGAGTCCAAAGAGGTAGAGCCAGTAGATCCAGTAGCAACAGCCACAGAAGCAGCTGAACTATCCATGAGAGCCAACTTCTTCCTGGTCATAGTCACTTGTCATAGTCACCAATGGAACTGGCCTCTCTTCAGACATTTGCAATTGATTGCAAGGTAAGTGAAGGTTCACAGAAGGCGCTACCCCACCCACAGGATCCAAGAGACTCACTAACAAAGGAAAGGAAACAGCTAGTAACTTTTTAGTATGGAGATAAACATTAAAACTTGCCTTGCGCGGCTACTGTGACAGGCTCAACAACAGCCGCCTGTAGGGCTTTCTTCTTCTTGTCTTCACTCTTCTTGAATCCTTGGCCTTTCTGTTTAAAATGCTTCTCTGTTCTCTTCCCCATAACTCAACAGTGTAAAAGTTTCAAGTGAACCTTGACCTAAAAAAACGTGCTCATCTTAGCGGTTGCGCACTACCCCCCCACCTGGCCAATTCATTGCGCAAACGACTGGTAAGGGTCTCCATGAAATTGGCAACATTTTGATATATAAAAACTGTATTTTGGGTAGGCGATCATCGCCGCCCGCCCGATTGTAGCCAGGTAAGACTGGGAGAGAACCTCTTCCAATGTGAAGTGAAATGAAATGAAATGGAATAATAATGCACTGTATAAAAATGGCTATATCTTCTGATGCAAGTATTCACTTGCTCTGAAACTTGAAACTCAAACTCCAGACATATTATGAACCCTTTTGGGCTCACAAAAAAAAATTTGAAAAAATATGTGTTTTCAGCCCTCTTCCCCCCTTTTAATGCATTGCATCACAAGTACATGTATTGACATGTACTGTGCACGAATGCATCGTGTTACTGTGTGTGTCGATTGGAAGAGATCGCAGTAAAATGACATGCAGCACACATGAATCATTAAGAATCACAGTGCATGTATGAAAGACGTGTACTGCATTACTGCGTAGTCATCAGTTACTCAAATTTTGAATGCAGGAATTATTATGTGACTCTGTCTCTACATAAGTGTCCCAGAAAATTCTCTGCAAGAGTATGACACTAAATGCTCTGGTAACAAAGAAGCCAAAATGGGTTTGATGTGTAGGAACCAGCGCCTCTCCAACAACTGATATTGTTCTGGACTTCCCACCTGGAAATCCAGTCACATGACCAAGTCACATGAGCAAGTCACATGAGCACGACCACTCATTCACGCTCATCACCTTGCTCACTTCTTCAGCCTAGGTCTTCGGCTCTTCCCCACTGAGTGGTACTGACTGAGTTCTGAGCTGCAGTGAGCCATTGAATCAAAGCTGTGTCCACATCACTCCTATAGGGTCTCTATGCCACATCTTTTTTGAGCTTCCAACAGCATCATTTGCCCTTAGGGCCTCATTGTTCTTAAGTATTGTACTCAGTGTACTTGGAGGGTTCCAAACTCACCAATGGTGACCTTCTTTGGGTGGTAAGTTCTCCAAACTCACCAGTGGTGACCTTCTTTGGGTGGTAAGTTCTCCAAACTCACCAGTGGTGACCTTCTTTGGGTGGTAAGTTCTCCAGCCTGTCCACTCTCTCGATTAATGGTTAGCGATTTATACTCTACTTTTGCATGTATTGTGTTAGGAAACATGTGGAGAAGTGCTAGAGAGGTACTGGAGAGATGTTGGAGAGGTACTGGAGAGACGTTGGAGGTGCTGGAGAGATGCTGGAGAGATGTTGGAGAGGTACTGGAGAGATGCTGGAGAGGCACTGGAGAGGCACTGGTGAGACGTTGGAGAGGTACTGGAGAGATGCTAGAGAGGCACTGGTGAGGCACTGGTGAGACGTTGGAGAGGTACTGGAGAGATGTTGGAGAGACGCTGGAGAGATGTTGGAGAGGTACTGGAGAGATGTTGGAGAGACGCTGGAGAGATGTTGGAGAGGTACTGGAGCGATGTTGGAGAGGTAGTGGAGAGATGTAGGAAAGGTGCTGGAGAGGTACTGGAGAGATGTTGGAGGGGTACTGGAGAGGTACTGGAGAGGCACTGGAGAGATGTTGGAGAGACGCTGGAGAGATGTTGGAGAGGTACTGGAGAGATGTTGGAGAGGTAGTGGAGAGATGTAGGAGAGGTGCTGGAGAGGTACTGGAGAGATGTTGGAGAGATGTTGGAGAGACGCTGGAGAGATGTTGGAGAGGTACTGGAGAGATGTTGGAGAGACGCTGGAGAGATGTTGGAGAGGTACTGGAGCGATGTTGGAGAGGTAGTGGAGAGATGTAGGAAAGGTGCTGGAGAGGTACTGGAGAGATGTTGGAGAGGTACTGGAGAGGCACTGGAGAGGCACTGGAGAGACGCTGGAGAGATGTTGGAGAGGTACTGGAGAGATGTTGGAGAGGTAGTGGAGAGATGTAGGAGAGGTGCTGGAGAGGTACTGGAGAGATGTTGGAGAGATGTTGGAGAGACGCTGGAGAGATGTTGGAGAGGTACTGGAGAGATGTTGGAGAGACGCTGGAGAGATGTTGGAGAGGTACTGGAGCGATGTTGGAGAGGTAGTGGAGAGATGTAGGAAAGGTGCTGGAGAGGTACTGGAGAGATGTTGGAGAGGTACTGGAGAGGTACTGGAGAGGCACTGGAGAGATGTTGGAGAGACGCTGGAGAGATGTTGGAGAGACGCTGGAGAGATGTTGGAGAGATGTTGGAGAGGTAGTGGAGAGATGTAGGAGAGGTGCTGGAGAGGTACTGGAGAGATGTTGGAGAGATGTTGGAGAGACGCTGGAGAGATGTTGGAGAGGTACTGGAGCGATGTTGGAGAGGTAGTGGAGAGATGTAGGAAAGGTGCTGGAGAGGTACTGGAGAGATGTTGGAGAGGTACTGGAGAGGTACTGGAGAGGCACTGGAGAGATGTTGGAGAGACGCTGGAGAGATGTTGGAGAGATGTTGGAGAGGTAGTGGAGAGATGTAGGAGAGGTGCTGGAGAGGTACTGGAGAGATGTTGGAGAGACGCTGGAGAGATGTTGGAGAGGTACTGGAGAGATGTTGGAGAGACGCTGGAGAGATGTTGGAGAGGTACTGGAGAGATGTTGGAGAGGTAGTGGAGAGATGTAGGAGAGGCACTAGAGAGATGCTGGAGAGGTACTGGAGTGACTAACAGTCAACAAACACGTTTTTTTAGTTGTTATTTTTCTGTCGGCTATAGCAGTGCCAAAACTGTGCCACTTTGCTGGTGCGCATGCGCATTCTATTAACACTCTGTTCTTCAATTTTTAATTATCTGGCGATCCTATTTCCTTCAAATGTTTTGTATTGTCGGCAAATTTCAAGGAATTCATGCAAAGCAGATTTGAATTATGTGGACACACTGTAGTATTTCAACTAGGTTGGGTAAAGGGACACCTATTCACTTGGTTGTATCGGTCATTCTATGCCTGCATATTCTCATTGTTTGTCAATGCTCTTGGATAATAACCAGTTCTCTTATGTGCATATGTATCTATATACAGTGGTGAAGCATGTAGTTCTCTCACATGTATATGTATCTATATACAGTGGTGAAGCATGTAGTTCTCTCACGTGCATATGTATCTATATACAGTGGTGAAGCATGTAGTTCTCTCACATGCATATGTATCTATATACAGTGGTGAAGCATGTAGTTCTCTCACGTGCATATGTATCTATATACAGTGGTGAAGCAAGTAGTTCTCTCACGTGCATATGTATCTATATACAGTGGTGAAGCATGTAGTTCTCTCACATGTATATGTATCTATATACAGTGGTGAAGCATGTAGTTCTCTCACATCTATATACAGTGGTGAAGCATGTAGTTCTCTCACATGCATATGTATCTATATACAGTGGTGAAGCATGTAGTTCTCTCACGTGCATATGTATCTATATACAGTGGTGAAGCAAGTAGTTCTCTCACGTGAATATGTATCTATATACAGTGGTGAAGCAAGTAGTTCTCTCACATGCATATACAGTGGTGAAGCAAGTAGTTCTCTCACATGCATATGTATCTATATACAGTGGTGAAGCAAGTAGTTCTCTCACATGCATATGTATCTATATACAGTGGTGAAGCAAGTAGTTCTCTCACATGCATATGTATCTATATACAGTGGTGAAGCAAGTAGTTCCCTCACATATATATGTATCTATATACAGTGGTGAAGCAAGTAGTTCTCTCACATGCATATGTATCTATATACAGTGGTGAAGCAAGTAGTTCTCTCACATATATATGTATCTATATACAGTGGTGAAGCAAGTAGTTCTCTCATGTGCATATTATCTATATACAGTTGTGAAGCAAGTAGTTCTCTCACATATATATGTATCTATATACAGTGGTGAAGCAAGTAGTTCTCTCACATGCATATGTATCTATATACAGTGGTGAAGCATGTAGTTCTCTCACATGTATATGTATCTATATACAGTGGTGAAGCAAGTAGTTCTCTCACATGCATATGTATCTATATACAGTGGTGAAGCAAGTAGTTCTCTCACGTGCATATGTATCTATATACAGTGGTGAAGCAAGTAGTTCTCTCATGTACATATGTATCTATATACAGTGGTGAAGCAAGTAGTTCTCTCACATCTATATACAGTGGTGAAGCAAGTAGTTCTCTCACGTGCATATGTATCTGTATACAGTGGTGAAGCAAGTAGTTCTCTCACGTGCATATGTATCTATATACAGTGGTGAAGCAAGTAGTTCTCTCGCGTCTATATACAGTGGTGAAGCAAGTAGTTCTCTCACGTGCATATGTATCTGTATACAGTGGTGAAGGAAGTAGTTCTCTCACGTGCATATGTATATATATACAGTGGTGAAGCAAGTAGTTCTCTCACATGTATATGTATCTATATGCAGTGGTGAAGCAAGTAGTTCTCTCACGTGCATATGTATCTATATACAGTGGTGAAGCAAGTAGTTCTCTCACGTGCATATACAGTGGTGAAGCAAGTAGTTCTCTCACATGTATATGTATCTATATACAGTGGTGAAGCATGTAGTTCTCTCACATGCATATGTACATATCTATATACAGTGGTGAAGCAAGTAGTTCTCTCACGTTCATATGTATCTATATACAGTGGTGAAGCAAGTAGTTCTCTCACATGCATATGTATCTATATACAGTGGTGAAGCAAGTAGTTCTCTCACATGCATATGTATCTATATACAGTGGTGAAGCATGTAGTTCTCTCATGTGCATATGTATCTATATACAGTGGTGAAGCATGTAGTTCTCTCACGTCTATATACAGTGGTGAAGCAAGTAGTTCTCTCACGTGCATATGTATCTATATACAGTGGTAAAGCAAGTAGTTATATTTGGGTAGTGTTCAAATTATTTCTCAGTGATGGACGTCCAAGTAATTGCAGAACATATTATCACATGCAGATATCCCTCTTACACTATATTCGCTGACGCTGGGATTTCTTCTCTAGCTAGCAGTACTGGTACTCGGTATTCAGCTAAAGCCTTATTTGGACTCATGTTTGATGTCACCGTGCTTTCGGAATGCGACTACTTGGTATGCACCTTTTCATCTCAGGTAAACAGGCAATATGTTGTTGTTACAATAACCTTAACTTGTATTCTCTCTGTTGTTGTTGTTGACAACAATTAAATATATATATTGGATGAAACAAGGATTTGACCACACAAAAAAAACTTTACCTATTTAATATATACAATCGGTTATTATCTGCTTTTTTTTTTAACTGGTAAGGATGGTATGAATGTTTGTGTCCAAATGAAATATTTTTGTCTTTATACCGCCTGCAAGAAGTTACTAGGATAACTCCAAATCTGACCAATCCAGATGCCTATGCACATGACGGTGTATTCATTATACTGAGATACATGCATCATAAGTACTTCCCTGGTATTGGTTAGGTTCTGTGCTGTTAACTATTGTCACTGAATAAGCTTCTGAGCAAACCAATTGATCACATCTTTGGAAAGACATGCAGCTGCTTGCTGACTCGGCTAGACTCTGTATTGCACGTACACAAGTGTGTTTATTGCATGGAGATTTCTTAGGAGTTTTACTGTATTAGTTGCTGCAATGCATTGGACAATTTCAAGTCTTCAGGTAGTAGAATAAACCTATTGTAGATAGATAGGTACAAGATCCTTGAAGACCGAATTTCAAGTTTTTTGGGCTGCTGGTTTACTACCTTGTGAAGGGTATATATCATGTGTGTTTTTTGAACAAAAATCAGCCGAGTCCACCAGACCATCATTTAGGACGCTAAGAAACTGCTAAAGTGAGTTCCAGCTGAAATTTGAAAGGGGGGGGGGGTGCTGCTATATGGAAATAGTGGTCAGCCAATTAATGCTATCGCAACCCCCAATATTGGAACAAATAATGAAATTGGATCGACTTAAACAAAATTCATCTACATGTATATATATCATAACAGTTAATGACCCATTACCAGACTAAATTTCTTTTAAAAAAATATTTCGGTTGTGTTTTCTAAGACCTGTATATAACTTTTTTCACTACCCTAGAGGTACAATTATTGCTATCAATTTTTACGAGCTTTAAAAAAAAATTGATAAGAACAAGAACAGGTACATTATTGGGTGGATGACATGCAAGATCCACAACAGTAGGATCCCACCCTGATCTAACAGTAGGATCCCACCCTGATCCAACTGTAGGATTCCACCCTGATCCAACTGTAGGATTCCACCCTGATACAACAGTAGGATTCCACCCTGATCCAACAATAGGATTCCACCCTGATCCAACAGATCCCACCTTGATCCAACAGTAGGATCCCACCATGATCCAACAGTAGGATTCCATCCTGGTAGGATCCTGATCCAACAGTAGCAGTAGGATTTCAACCCGATCCAACTGTAGGATCCCACCATGATCCAACAGTAGGATTCCATCCTGGTAGGATCCTGATCCAACAGTAGCAGTAGGATTTCACCCCGATCCAACTGTAGGATTCCACCCTGATCCAACAGTAGGATCCTACCCTGATCCAACTGTGGGATTCCACTCTCATCCAACAGTAGGATTCCACCCAGATCCAACTGTAGGATTCCACCCTGATCCAACAGTAGAATCCCACCCTGATACAACAGTAGGATTCCACCCTGATCCAACAGTAGGATTCCACCCCGATCCAACAGTAGGATCCTACCCTGATCCAACTGTGGGATTCCACTCTCATCCAACTGGAGGATCCCACCCTGATCCAACAGTAGGATCCCACCTTGATCCAACAGTAGGATCCCACCATGATCCAACAGTAGGATTCCACCCTGGTAGGATTCCACCCTGATCCAACAGCAGCAGTAGGATCCAACTGTAGGATTCCACTCTGATACAACAGTAGGATTCCATCCTGATCCAACAACAGTAGGATCCTACCCTGATCCAACTGTGGGATTCCACTCTCATCCAACTGGAGGATTCCACCCAGATCCAACAGCAGCAGTAGGATTCCACCCAGATCCAACTGTAGGATTCCACCCTGATCCAACAGTAGGATCCTACCCTGATCCAACAGTAGGATCCTACCCTGATCCAACTGTGGGATTCCACTCTCATCCAGGAGGATCCTACCCTGATCCAACTGAGTCATGTTGGCTGGTTTATAGCTTGGAACCCAATTCTCATGAAAACATGGGTACAAAGCTGATTTAATCTACCTAGAGATCTGTCTGGAGTGTGGTAAAGACTCAGTTTTTGTTGGGAATCAGTCGAGGGGAAGACATCTCAAGAGCAGCTGGGGGTGATTGTTTCCAGGAGCAGGCTAGTGTATGACAAGGTGCAATGGCTGACCAAGGGTATTGGTGTACCTGGCAGCAGAGCAGAACGAAGATCAAGAAATGGTAGAATGGCAATGCTATTCTTGTATAGTTACATGTAGCAATGGCTGGCTACTACCAACACAGCATGTTCCTATGAGAGCTGTTTGTGCTACTACCAACACAGCAGGTTCCTATGAGAGCTGTTTGTGCTACTGCCAACACAGCAGGTTCCTATGAGAGCTGTTTCTGCTACTACCAACACAGCAGGTTCCTACGAGAGCTGTTTGTGCTACTACCAACACAGCAGGTTCCTATGAGAGCTGTTTGTGCTACTACCAACACAGCATGTTCCTATGAGAGCTGTTTGTGCTACTACCAACACAGCATGTTCCTATGAGAGCTGTTTGTGCTACTACCAACACAGCATGTTCCTATGAGAGCTGTTTGTGCTACTACCAACACAGCAGGTTCCTATGAGAGCTGTTTGTTTGTTATCTAGGAAAACAAAGTTTCTGGAGGAACTAAAGATCAAAGAGAGCTTGAGAAGAAGACGAAGTTTAGGGAGAGAGGGTGATGTTTGGGGTAGTGATGCAGATGGCGAGCAGCAATAGGTCATCCGGCCTAAAATAACCAGCAACCATCATCATTAAACCTCCCCAACAGCAGTTTGCCATACACCTCCACCTCCAATGAATCATCTCACTTACATAGCATTCACTATCTCCCTAAATATTATTCTTTATATCCTGAAATTGGACATTTGAGAGAAATTATGGAAAGGGGGGAGACTCTGATAATTATCAAATACTATTATAATCTCTTAAAGTAACAGTTGACATAATGACATTACAATGACCTTTTCAATAATCAACTTAAAATTGTATTCTCTCGACATTTCGACTATATAGATGCTCTAGCCTTCATTAAGAATAATGAGATGCTAAGACTCGCGTGAGCCTGCTATATACCGGTAGCTAGCAATATATCCACCATGTGCTACAAAACCACTTGGTTTGTGTGCTGGATGCGGGTGCTGGTTTATGTGCTGGACAAGTGTACAAGCAATTGTGCCTATCATTCTTTATCATAGATGTTTCATTCCATTAGCAACACCCCTTTCCTCCTTGCAGGTTTGTCGGTTGTCTTATGAACTCCTGCAAAATCATCACGTCGATGCTTCTCAAAAATATTACAGTCTTGATGATATTTATTACTTTGGAGGACAGCAAGGTCATGATGTAGTGGCCATTGAAAGACATCGGCGGTCATCAGCTCATGAAATAGAGTTTAAAGTGGGAGATCACCTTGGTATTGCCGGCAATGAGAAGAATGGCTATAGTGTGGGTGTGCACAGGAAAAGTCGTCAACAAGGGCAATTTCCATCGTATAAAGTTGAAGATCATGTTCGAATTTCTGATTTTCCAAAGTACTTAGATTAGATCAATATTTAATAGGCCTTGAACAAAGGCTTATTTTGAATCATGCATATTATTATACTATATTCACAAGCCATTATCGTTCACAAGCCATTATCATTATTATTATTGCTCAGTGTTGGACTTGGTGTCATTTTTAAGTTGCATGCTCATAATTAGGCGTTGGTGAATAATGCTCATATGTCTTGTGTTTATATGCTATGCTAATAATGCTCAATATAAAACAATTATGCTTGCCATTAATTAAGTACTATTATGCTGAGTATTTTGCTCAAGAATATTGATCAAGGTTATGGCAAATTAACACATTCAGTCGAGTTGGTAGCCTGTGCAAATTAATGATGGCCATAGCTTACTCGCGGGTTCTAGCCACAGTGATAGTGGTGATGCTAAATTTCTTTTGGATCTGTTAAAGCCAGCTCAAAATTATGCACTAGCTCAAAACAGGAAAACTAAAGAGCCTAAAGTCTCTGGTTAAAAGAAAAAGAAGAATTCAGTTCCTAATCCTAGAGATTCCCAGAACATTTCTACTTCCAGTTATGTTAAGGAGTTTCTTAATGAGTGCCCTGAGGTTAGACATGGCAAACTCATCTGTTTGTCATGTCGGATAGAACTTGTAAAGTGTTGGATCCTACTAAGGTAATGGACCTTGATCCTGATGCTACAATGATTAAGGCCTTCAGCTTTTTATATAGAGAGCAGTTCATTTGTTAATTCCTGAGCTACAGAAGGAGTTGTCACCCTATCTAGCTGCTGCTATTCAACATAGAACTGCAAGGGTGGTGGGAAAAGGTAGAAGGAAAATGGCTGCATTGGGCGGCGGTATCTTTTAATTTGTAGGCCATGTCATCCACGGGAGAAGGCATTCAGCACTGGTTTTGGAGATTACTAAAGCAGAACATTGAAGGACTATATTATTGATATTTCAGTTTTATTAAGTTTTATTACTACCTTTAAATTTTAAAAAAGTTTCAATTCTGATTATGTGCTTAAATTTTTTTTAGCACTTATGCTCAAAAATTATATGCCATAATTCGCCAAATCCCGCCCATACTAGCATTACTTGGGGATCATTATATATATACAAATCAAAAACAAACCAAACAGACATTGAAAGGCTGCACCCATTTAGATTCCCTTTCGAAACAATAATCAGTATACACCAAATGCAGTAGAGATTTAGATAAAACCTCATAATAGTGTGTTCATGATCTTTTTTAATTGGTGAATGTAAGTGCCTGAGTAGGTGTGTTCTATAAAAGTTCTTGTTTCTATATTGCTCATTTTTGCTTGTTTATTTGTTGCTGCTTTAGTAAATTAGATCTGATAAATTAGTCCCAGCCAACTCTAAGTGTTTCAAATACCTCACTGTCATATTATTATATAGCAACTCTCTGCACAACTCTCTGCACAAATCTAACACAATATATACCTTTTTGGCAAGAATTGAATTGGATGAAGAAGTTTTAACAAGTTTGGAAATTAGTTAGCGGATTTAAATTTGGCAAAAAGGCGTGGTCACAACTAGCGCTTGGCATAGCGAGAGAAGTGGCTATGTTAGGTGCAAATTTGTGTCGATGAGATACCTCATGGAATCAGAACTCTTGATCAGGAGTGTCATTTGGAAACATGAACATCCAAGAATAGGTGAAGAATAACTACTGCCTTTTAAAATTATTGTTTTGTTGTTATTGCTATTAAATTTTGTTTCAGTCACAAATACTTGTAAAAATAATTGATGCAACAAGTTCAACACGCACATACACACAAAGAGTTCTCAATGCTTATGTCCAAATTCATGAGAAGGCCATGAAATTCCATCAGCTTCAGTATGTCGATTATGATGAACAATATCCCACCTATTCATCCAGGGTCCATGGATGGAAGTATCAGTCATCTTTGGACATCTGC
Source organism: Cladorhizidae sp. MBARI D1340-BT2 (assembly GCA_028752905.1). Classification (NCBI taxonomy): domain Eukaryota; kingdom Metazoa; phylum Porifera; class Demospongiae; order Poecilosclerida; family Cladorhizidae; species Cladorhizidae sp. MBARI D1340-BT2. Next base: position 26,343,719 of record JAQNBH010000005.1, on the reverse strand, counting down.
TCCGAGTACTGCTGGGATTGTAGCATTACTCCAAAATCTGCACAACAAGGAGGACCACAAAAAAATCCCTTTACCTTTTGTAGTCTAAATATAGTACGGTAGCCATTCATAGTAGCTCCACCTTGGTCTAATAATACTCTTCACTGTCCTACAACTAGCAAGAAATTGTTACTCTTGCCTAAATTCTCACATATGTTCATACATAAAATAAAAAAGGAGTCTGGTCATGTTGAATTCAAAAAACATGATGTCTTGTTGCACTCATAAGCTCTACAGAGAAGGCAGGTGCTCTCTTTCCTTGTGAAGTATGGGAGGAGCTGGCCAACGAGACCTTAACCTTCCCATTTTATCTTGTGGTTCGGGTCATCAGCCTTTCTAATCACAACACTCTTTTGCAGGTCATAGAACCCTGTGGACTTCTTGGGGTCCTGCCAACGGAGATCCTTGCTCCAGCGGATCTTATCTGAGTGGTTCTCAAGACTCCTGTGAGGTATACAGTTATTGAACAGCAACATACCCCCATAGGGGACCTCACAAGTCACAACGTCTCTCATCATGTCCACTCCCAGTGCCTTCTCCATCTCCTGCTCCTCAATTTCCACGTATATACCAGGTCCCACCAACACAGCAAGTATATATATATGTCTTCCAGTAATTCCACGCCTGTGCCCACCAGACACCATCTGAGCAAAAGAAAGCATAAAATAAACAAATCTCAATGAACTCTCAGTTGACATAATTACATTAAAATCACCTCAATATTCAACTTCAATTTTTATTCAATCGACGTTTCGACATACTCTATATAGTCTTCATCAGGAATAATGAGATGCTAGTGCTCACGTGAGCCTGTTATATACCAGTAGCTAGCTATCCACCACGTGCCAGTGCACTGGATGTAAATAATAATAATAATAAATATATATATATATATGTATATTAATATAAATAAAATAAATACAAATAAAATATAAAATTAAAATAAAAAAATAATAAAATTAAATGAATAATAATAATAATTATTATTATTATTATTATTATTATTTTTTTATTTTTTTATTATAATTACAATTACAATTATAATAATTATAATATTATAATTATAATTATAATTATAATAATAATAATAATAATAATAATAATAATAATAATAATAATAATAATAATAATAATAATAATAATAATAATAATAATAATAATAATAATAATAATAATAATAATAATAATAATAATAATAATAATAATAATAATAATAATAATAATAATAATAATAATAATAATAATAATAATAATAATAATAATAATAATAATAATAATAATAATAATAATAATAATAATAATAATAATAATAATAATAATAATAATAATAATAATAATAATAATAATAATAATAATAATAATAATAATAATAATAATAATAATAATAATAATAATAATAATAATAATAATAATAATAATAATAATAATAATAATAATAATAATAATAATAATAATAATAATAATAATAATAATAATAATAATAATAATAATAATAATAATAATAATAATAATAATAATAATAATAATAATAATAATAATAATAATATAAATAATTAATAATAATAATAATAATAGCCTTCTTGGCCTCAGCTGCTGCCACTCATGACCTGGTCCAAGCCATCCTGCCACCTCACTTGTTTTCACTCCCTGTCCCTTTTGTTGATAATGCCCTTTCAGCATGGTCTATGGGTCACGACACTCCCCCACCATCAGGTCGTGCAGGCTTTTGGCCGTTTCAAAAAAAGAATCCGGTGCATGGCTAAATGCCCTCCCTATCTCGTCCCTGGGTTTGAGGATGGATGATGATACTATCAGGGTTGCCGTGGGTCTCCGCTTGGGCTCCACTTTGTGTCTCCCCCATAATTGCCAGCACTGTGGAACAGAAGTGGATCGCCTTGCTACACACGGTCTTAGCTGCAAGAGAAGTGAAGGACGTTTCTACCGTCATACCGCCATGAACGACATCATCTTCCGGGCATTGTCATCTGCCGGGGCCCCTTCCAGGTTGGAACCGTCGGGTCTCTTTCGTTCCGATGGGAAAAGACCTGATGGGGTAACCATGGTGCCATGGAAGAATGGCAAGCAACTGGTATGGGATGCAACCTGTCCAGATACATTTTCCCAGTCGTATCGGGGTGCAGCAGTGAGTGGTCCTGGAGCTGTGGCTGCTATGGCTGAGGGGGAAAAAGTGGCCAATTATGCCAGCCTAGATCCTTGCCACTTTTTTGTGCCTGTGGCCATCGAGTCATTGGGGGTCATCGGGAACAGGTCGATGGCTTTCCTGAAGGAGCTCAGCCTCAGGATAAGGCAAAGAACTGGGGAGGTGAATGCCCGTGCTTACCTCCTTCAGCGTCCAGTCCAGCGGGGGGATGCCTTGTCTGTTTTGGGGTCAGTCGGGAGTTCAACGTGTTAGCTTTTTAGTTATTTATTTATTTATTGTTAATTAGTTATTATTTCAGTATTATTTAGGTATTTTTGTAATTGATTATTATATAAGTATATGTGTTAATTAGGTGTTAATGATAATTAGGTGTTAATGAACATGGTATGTTGTGTTTGCTGTTTGCTCAATAATTATTATGTAATAATAAATTTTTATTATTATTATTATTAATAATAATAATAATAATAATAATAATAATAATAATAATAAATAATAATAATAATAATAATAATAATAATAATAATAATAATAATAATAATAATAATAATAATAATAATAATAATAATAATAATAATAATAATAATAATAATAATAATAATAATAATAATAATAATAATAATAATAATAATAATAATAATAATAATAATAATAATAATAATAATAATAATAATAATAATAATAATAATAATAATAATAATAATAATAATAATAATAATAATAATAATAATAATAATAATAATAATAATAATAATAATAATAATAATAATAATAATAATAATAATAATAATAATAATAATAATAATAATAATAATAATAATAATAATAATAATAATAATAATAATAATAATAATAATAATAATAATAATAATAATAATAATAATAATAATAATAATAATAATAATAATAATAATAATAATAATAATAAAATGGAAAAGACCTGATGGGGTAAGCATGGTGCCATGGAAGAATGGCAAGCAACTGGTATGGGATACAACCTGTCCAGATACGTTTTCCCAGTCGTATCGGGATGCAGCAGTGAGTGGTCCTGGAGCTGTGGCTGCTATGGATGAGGAGGAAAAAGTGGCCAAGTATGCCAGCCTAGATCCTTGCCACTTTTTTGTGCCTGTGGCCATCGAGTCATTGGGGGTCATCGGGAACAGGTCGATGGCTTTCCTGAAGGAGCTCAGCCTCAGGATAAGGCAAAGAACTGGTGAGGTGAATTCCCATGCTTACCTCCTTCAGCGTCTCTCAGTGGCAGTCCAGCGGGGGGGAATGCCTTGTCTGTTTTTGGGTCGGTCGGGAGTTGAACGTGTTAGCTTTTTAGTTATTTATGTATGTATTTATTGTTAATTAGTAGTTATTATTTGTTATATAACTATATAGCATGTCTGTTTGTTTGTTTATTTATTTAATAATAATTATAAATAATTAATTAATTTAAAAAAATCAAAAACATATCAATTTTTTTAAACTATTTTTATTGTTTTTATTATTATTATTATTATTATTATTATTATTATTATTATTATTATTATTATTATTATTATTATTATTATTTATATAGCTATATATCTATAAATTATTATTATTATCATCATCATCATTATTATTTATTATCTGTGTTTATTATTTAAAATATATTATTATAATTTTATGTAATTGTTGTTTTATTTGTTTATTATTTATGTACATTTTTATTTGTTGTTCATTTAAAAAAAATTTACTATATTATATAAATAGTATTATTATTTATTTATTTATTATTTATTATTATTATTTTAATTTTTTTGTGTTTTTTTATACATCCGGTGCACGTGCTAGGTGCATGTTACTGGCACGTGGTGGATAGCTATATAGCAGGTATATAACGGGCTCACGTGAGCCTAAGCGTCTCATTATTCCTGATGAAGAGACTAGAGCATCTAGTCGAAACGTCAAGGGAAAACAAAAATTGAAGTTGATTTATTGAGAAGGTGATTTTAGTGAAATTTAAAAAAAAAATTTAAGAAGTCGAGATAAACATGTTATTGCCATCAACATCACAAAGCTCTTCTTGCCTGCATGCAGCCATTGGTCATGTTTGCATCAATGAGTGGTATCCATGCTGTTGGCACGAGCGTGTAGAGAGCTGAAGGGTCCAAGTATCCATTGTCTTGGTGCCAGGGGACAGTAGCCTGCTAGTTTTAGTCCTGAGGTTCCACACTGGATGGCCTGCATGGTGCATACAAGGAAGTGAAATATGTGTATGTATGTATGCATCACCTCAAGAGGTCAGCATTTATTCAGGTTGCTTCACAAAACACACACAAACAACAACAACTAAGTGCACAGCAGTACATCATGTACCTGCAATATCTGGTCCTATGAACTGCTCAACCACATTGAGGAGTCTTTCGTTGGTCCAGAGCTGTCTAAACCCTGGAGGCAGGTACGGCATCTTGTTCAGCAGTATACCTGCTCCCCTGAACTGCTTCTCTATCAGTGTGAGTCGGTCATAAAAATCCGCCTTCTCACACTTGTCTTTGATTTTTCCTCCTTTGTACAATTTTTCTGCTAATATATCAACGCACTCTTGGACAGCGACAGCCTACAGTGTAAAAGTTTGATACAACAGCTATGTGTGTGTGTGTGTGTGTGAGTGAGTGCGTGTGTGGGTGTGTGTCATTGTGTGCATATTTTGCACAGATTACCTCAACAACATTATTCATCTCTTCTTCAGTAAAGAACTTTGGAACTACCACAAAGCCTTTGTTGAAGTACTGATCCACCCTGGCTTCTCCATCACTGGTGGAGGGAGGTTCAGATACACCTCAGGTGCTGGGTCCTGGGCAACTGGCAAGAATATATATATATACATCTCAGCAAAGATTGAGAGATGTCCAAACTGCCACGGATTATGCAGGATCATCTCTAGATGTCCTAGCCTTGTCCTATCCATAATACCATGCCATATGCCCTTGCAACCAGTGTCACCAGGGAGGACATACCCCTAAGCTAGCCTTATCTTAGCCCTAGTCAGCAAACAACACCAAACTTGAGACATTCCAGGATGATCCCAGAATAATCCATGACAGTCCGGCAGCATAAAACTTACACATCTAAAAAAAAAACACTTATCTTATAAATGAAAACATGACACTGCCGAATCTTACCTTGTTACATATATATATATATATATAGACACCTGAATTACTATTATTTTTTCTAATTTCTAACTGCATTATCCTGTAAAAGATCGAGTTCTCTTTTCTACTTGAACTTAGTAATAAAAAAAGCTGAGAGGTGATTTTTGGTGCATATACAAATCTTTTTGATATAAGGTTATTTACATATATATACATGGTATGAGGACAAAGGTTTTGTAGCAGACCTAGAGGAAAGATGACAGTGGAGATCTCTTCTTGCTGCGTGTAAACGGGTGAGATATGGCACTTTCTGTGCTCAATTAAGGGGGGACTATACCTGAAACGGGGGGGGGAACGTCTGTTGATTTAGACTGCCCATAACTTTCTTTACAATTACTCTGTCCAAATAATATTATGCCCATATTGTTCCTTGATCTATGTGCTTTCCAATGATACAAAAGATTAGTCTATAAGCATATTTTCTCAGAAGATACATGCAGAAATATCAAGGCATTCCAAATAACTAAACACTTCTGCCCCAACACTTCCCCCTCACCCATACTTACAAACCAAAAGCTGTAAATTGGTCTGTGGTTTGCCTAATATTATATGTTGGAGACAAAAAAAATTTGGCTCATATAATAGCTATTAGCTTAGGAAAACCACAGACCAATTTACAGCTTTTGGTTTGTAAGTATGGGTGAGGGGGAAATGTTGGGGCAGAAGTGTTTATTTTGGGGGGAATGTCTTGATATTTCTGCATGTATCTTCTGAGAAAATATGCCTATAGACTAATCTTTTATATCATTGGAAAGCACATAGATCAAGGAACAATATGGGCATAATATTATTTGGACAGAGTAATTATAAAAAAAGTTATGGGCAGTCTAAATCAACAGACGTTTTTACCCCCCAGTTTCAGGTATAGTCCCCCCTTAAGGACCCAAGGACAGGGAGGAAAGAAGGCGATGGAGATCGAGCTTCTGACATATGAGCCATCTGTGTTTTATAGTTTCGAGTGCAAATAGAAATGAAATGAAGAGCTTGAATATCATTGTTGTTCTCAACTGCTGGGGCTCCTGCTAGGTCTAGGATTCCTCCTAGGGTGGTAATTAATCCTCTCTGCCATAGAGCTCAACTACGGCCATAAAACAGGGCACACCTAATATAAAATATGTCCACAAATAGATCTTGCCAAGTCACTATTCGTTGATTCTGAGCACACATAGGTTAGAAGCACATCGACCCTTGTGCATTAGCTTGTATGCCAGACTTTACATGGACTTGAGCCCACCATGAAGTGGAATGGCCTCCTTTACTTTTAGGTTAAAGCTCAAGGCTCAAACCAGACTGGCTAGACACATTTGCATTTGCTATGGCGAGGCAGCAAGGGTGAGTTGTTACTTTATTTATATATTTTTTTAATTCAACAATTTAATTTTATACTGTACATTTAGTTATTTGTGTAGTCACTTTTAAGCCATGTTTTTAGTAATTAAAGGTTGCCTTCGATGGCATCCAGAATTCTTGCTTTAAAAAAATCCACTTTGGATGATGGTCCTATGGTCAGAGAGGATGAACTTTTGGACATCCCCATTAATATCTCCAGGCTTTCATAAAACAGTGTTAATAATCACAGTACCGGGAGACGATCGCAACTGTTCCAAGTAGTGTTCTTGAAAATGCCACCATGCTTTCGCCAAGTTCAACTATTCTTTCTCGGTACTTGCGCTTACCACATTCAGCAGCATCCTTTCTGATTGCAGTCCACTGCCGGTCAGTGAAGCAGTATACATTTTCCTCTGACTCGTTCACTTTAGATAGTATGTGTCTTAATTCTCAATTTTTCCCGCAGAGTCTCCTATCCCAGTCTCTTTCAGAGTTGATAGCAAGCGCAGTCTGACGACAGGATAGAGACATTTCTGAGTAGCCTGGTATAAATCTATCACAAAACTAGCCTCAAGCTCAGCTCACAACTTCTCACCTCGCAACTTCCTTCGAGGCCGTGGGCATTTGTGGGAATAACCTATCAATAGTTGAGTGTTTTGTGAGATTTTGCATTTTGGGGGCTTCTATATAGCATAATTCAGATATATTATTACTGCACAAATAACCTATCAAAGTGCATCCTAGAATTACTGTGACCACACACCCAGGTTTGCATGAATTTGAAAGGCTAAAATTACTTGTGAATTGGAAAATAAAATGCAAATGAGTCTTATAAGCAAAAGTTAGCTGCATACCAACTCTTGTGCACCCCACAAATTCTGGCACACAAGAGCATCTGCACATGGACTCTGAATGCTATGCCTTGTTTGTGGCCATGCTAATTAATTAATTTGAGTCAGAGTTACCATATAAAGGTGTATGCAATACGTGGCCGCTTGCTAGCTAGCCACAAAGTAACCTGCCGCAGTGTGCTGAGATCTGCTCCAAGAAGCCCTTACAACGTTGCAGAAAAGCGAAAATGGTCATGGAAACGTAAGTTCTTCGTTAGAGTAGCCATTTCAATTTTGTCGCCTAGATCCCCACAGGTCAGCCACACCCCTCTAATGAGCGGAGCGTTGCGTTGCGGATCAGATTGACCTTTGACTTCATTTACACAATAGGAGTCAGGTGACAGCGGCGGTGAAGAAGAGGAGGCGAAATAAGAGGAAGATGTGGGTACCGGCAATATTCACCTACCAAGTTCTTGCTAATCTAGCAGCTAATTGTAGTAGGCCATTCGTATCTGACTTGCCAACCTTGTGGACATTTTTTTTTGCTCCATATCCTTGTAGGCTTTTGCCATAAACAGGGGAAGCTCTGAATAGATTCAATAAACTTCTTCATCCATCACCATCCTTGCTACAGGCTCTGCAGCTGTCAGTTCATCACGTGCTAGATTCTAGTACGAGACACAGTTATACAGATGATTTTTTTGTGTGTTTTGGATGTCTTGCTTGAACTTGAGCAAGTCTGTTGTAAATCTTTTTTTCCTTCGAATGCTCTCTTTCTAAACTATTCCTTGATGTCTTTTTGCTACTAGAGAGAAATTCCACACACCCTCTGTAGTGGAATATTATGCTAGTGCAGATGCAATTAGGCTAGATCAGATCCTGATTCTTGTGAGCCAGATCTGATCTGGCTTTAAAAACCCTCTTATGCATCAGTCATTGTTGACTTTGAACTAGTTTATAAATAATAATACCTGGAGACAACCCAACCTTGATCCATGGCGGACTTGCATGGAGTGTACAGTCTATTCTAGATAACTATCTGGTGAATATGTCAATTTTGGAGGTGCTTAATATGGCTGCGTATGATGACAGGCTTCTACTCTGCAAACACCATGTGCTTACCTATCTTGCTGCCTGCACAAAGCAAGCTGTGTATTAAGATTGCCAACAAACAACAAGAATAACTTGGATATCTGTCTCTGATGTGCTCCAATTGGACACCTTAGGACCAAAAGGAATAAGAGGGCCCTTTTCTAAGATCAGGACTTACTCGAAAGCTAACAGAAAAGATTTTTTCTCTTTGAAAGTATATAGCTTGGGCTCAAATTTGTGTGTAGACCATTTTCTTTTTCTTAGTGTGGATAATTATCATGGTGCTTCTTCCTGTCATGAAGCTATAGAATTTCATGAGGTTGTAGAGGGTGGCCTTTTGTGTCTACTTGTAAGCCATGATCACACTGTGTGCAAGCCATCATGCCACAGTACAACTAGAATACAACTTTAATAGTATACAGGTGCACTAGACAATTGTGCCTATCTTTCTTTATCATCTCGCCAAGCTATAGTGCATTCAAATGTGATAACTACTTCCTTTAACTATTTATTAATATTTCTGTTGTTATTACTATCACAAATACTTGTAAAAATAATTGATGCAACAAGCTCAACACGCACACACACACACAAAGAGTTCTCAATGCTTATGTCCAACTTCATGAGAATGCCACGAAATCCCATCAGCTTTAGTAGTATGTCGATTATGATGAACAATATCCCACCTATTCATCCAGGGTCCATGGATGGAAGTGTCAAAGTCATCTTTGGACATCTGCTCCGAGTACTGCTGGGATTGTAGCATTACTCCAAAATCTGCACAACAAGGAGGACCACAAAAATTGACCTTTTGTAGTTCTAAATATATATAATTCATAGTACGGTGGCCATTCAGTCTCCACCTTGGTCTAATAATACTCTTCACTGTCCTACAACTTGTTACTCTTGCACTAATTCTCACACATTTGCATACATAAAATAAAAAAGGAGTCTGGTCATGTTGAGCAGAATTCAACATGACGTCTTGTTGCACTCATAAGCTCGACAGAGAAGGCAGGCTCCCTTTCCTTGTGAAGTATGGGAGGAGCTGGCTAACAAGACCTTACCTTCCCATTTTGTCTTGTAGTTCGGGTCATCAGCCTTTCTCATCACAACATTCTTTTGCAGGTCATAGAACCCTGTGGACTTCTTGGGGTCCTGCCAACGGAGATCCATGCTCCAGCGGATCTTATCTGAGTGGTTCTCAAGACTCCTGTGAGGGATACAGTTATTGAGCAGCAACATACCCCATAGGGGACCTCACAAGTCACCACGTCTCTCATCATGTCCACTCCCAGTGCCTTCTCCATCTCCTGCTCCTCAATTTCCACGTACCAGGTCCCACCAACACAGCAAGTATGTCTTCCAGTAATTCCACGCCTGTGCCCACCAGACACCATCTGAGCAAAAGAAAGTACAAACAATAATAATAAACTCTCAATGAACTCTCAGTTGACATAATTACATTAAAATCACCTTCTCAACAATTTTTATTCACTCGACGTTTCCACTAGATGCCTAGTCTTCATCAGGAATAAAGAGATGCTAAGGCTTGAGTATGTTATATACCAGTTGCTAGCAATCCACCACGTGCCAGTGCACGCGCCTAGCGGATGCTTAAAAAATAATAATAATATATAAATTTAAAAAAAATAATAATAAACAAATAAAAAATAAGATTAATAAAATTAAAATTAAAACGACAAATAATACACAAATAAATAAAATAACAATTGCATATAATAATAATAATAATAATAATAATAATAATAATAATAATAATAATAATAATAATAATAATAATAATAATAATAATAATAATAATAATAATAATAATAATAATAATAATAATAATAATAATAATAATAATGGGGAAGAGAATTCATACCAATTTTTGATACAACAATTGTCTGTGGCGGTACAGAGAGGCAATGCTCTTGCAGTCATGGGGGCAATGGGAGGCTCGGGCATGGACAGTCTTGTGTAATTATTAGTGTTGTTGTTGTTATTGTTTTGTTGTTGTTTGATAATTTAAAAAAATAATAATAAAAAATAAAAAATATAATAATAATAATAATAATAATAATAATAATAATAATAATAATAATAATAATAATAATAATAATAATAATAATAATAATAATAATAATAATAATAATAATAATAATAATAATAATAATAATAATAATAATAATAATAATAATAATAATAATAATAATAATAATAATAATAATAATAATAATAATAATAATAATAATAATAATAATAATAATAATAATAATAATAATAATAATAATAATAATAATAATAATAATAATAATAATAATAATAATAATAATAATAATAATAATAATAATAATAATAATAATAATAATAATAATAATAATAATAATAATAATAATAATAATAATAATAATAATAATAATAATAATAATAATAATAATAATAATAATAATAATAATAATAATAATAATAATAATAATAATAATAATAATAATAATAATAATAATAATAATAATAATAATAATAATAATGCCTCAGCTGCTGCCACTCATGACCTGGTCCAAGCCATCCTGCCACCTCACTTGTTTTCACTCCCTGTCCCTTTTGTTGATAATGCCCTTTCAGCATGGTCTATGGGTCACGACACTCCCCCACCATCAGGTCTTGCGGCGTGCTTCCGCAGGGTATCAAAGTCCGTGGAATCTTTGTTGCACAATGCACCTGACGATTTAGCTCGAGCCCGGCTTTTGGCCGTTTAAAAAAAAAAATCCGGTGCATGGCTAAATGCCCTCCCTATCTCGTCCCTGGGTTTGAGGATGGATGATGATACTATCAGGGTTGCCTTGGGTCTCCGCTTGGGCTCCACTTTGTGTCTCCTCCATAATTGCCAGCACTGTGGAACAGAAGTGGATCGCCTTGCTACACACGGTCTTAGCTGCAAGAGAAGTGAAGGACGTTTCTACCGTCATACCGCCATGAACGACATCATCTTCCGGGCATTGTCATCTGCCGGGGCCCCTTCCAGGTTGGAACCATCGGGTCTCTTGCGTTCCGACGGCCTGATGGGGTAACCATGGTGCCATGGAAGAATGGCAAGCAACTGGTATGGGATGCAACCTGTCCAGATACGTTTTCCCAGTCGTATCGGGGTGCAGCAGTGAGTGGTCCTGCAGCAGTGGCTGAGGGGGAAAAAGTGGCCAAGTATGCCAGCCTAGATCCTTGCCACTTTTTTGTGCCTGTGGCCATCGAGTCATTGGGGGTCATCGGGAACAGGTCGATGGCTTTCCTGAAGGAGCTCAGCCTCAGGATAAGGCAAAGAACCTGAATATTCCATGGTTTTGAGAGTGCTGGGGAGGTGAATGCCCGTGCTTACCTCCTTCAGCGTCTCTCAGTGGCAGTCCAGCGGGGGGATGCCTTGTCTGTTTTGGGGTCAGTCGGGAGTTGAACGTGTTAGCTTTTTAGTTATTTATTTATTTATTGTTAATTAGTTATTATTTCAGTATTATTTAGGTATTTTTGTAATTGATTATTTATAAGTATATGTGTTAATTAGGTGTTAATGAACTTGGTATGTTGTGTTTGCTGTTTGCTCAATAATAAATATTATATTTATTAAAATAATAATAATAATAATAATAATAATAATAATAATAATAATAATAATAATAATAATAATAATAATAATAATAATAATAATAATAATAATAATAATAATAATAATAATAATAATAATAATAATAATAATAATAATAATAATAAATTTTAAAAATAATTCAAAAATAATAATATTAATTAATTAATTTAAAAATATTACTTTTTTATTGTTATTATTTTTTTATTGTTATTATTTTATATTATTTTATTGTTATTTTATTATTATTATTTTATTATTATTTTTATTATTGTTATTATTTTTATTATATTAATATATATAAATATTGATTTAATATATTATTATCATCATTATTATTTTTATTTATTTATTAATAAATAAATTATAAATATATATTTATTTTTTATTTTTTATTTTTTATATTATTTATATTATTATTTATTATTATTATATATTTATTATTATTATTATTTTAATAATTTTTTTTACATCCGGTGCACGTGCTAGGCACGTGTACTGGCACGTGGTGGATAGCTATGTAGCTACAGGTATATAACGGGCTCACGTGAGCCTTAGCGTCTAATTATTCCTGATGAAGACTAGAGCATCTAGTCGAAACGTCGAGTGAATAAAAATTGAAGTCGATTATTGAGAAGGTGATTTAAAAAAAAAATTTTTTTTAAAGAAGTCGAGATAAACATGTTATTGCCATCAACATCACAAAGCTCTTCTTGCCTGCATGCAGCCATTGGTCATGTTTGCATCAATGAGTGGTATCCATGCTGTGGGCATGAGCGTGTAGAGAGCTGAAGGGTCCAAGTATCCATTGTCTTGGTGCCAGGGGACAGTAGCCTGCTCATTATATGGAGTTTTAGTCCTGAGGTTCCACACTGGATGGCCTGCATGGTGCATACAAGGAAGTGAAATATGTGTATGCATGTATGCATCACCTCAAGAGGTCAGCATTTATTCAGGTTGCTTCACAAAACACACACAAACAACAACAACTAAGTGCACAGCAGTACACATCATGTACCTGCAATATCTGGTCCTATGAACTGCTCAACCACATTGAGGAGTCTTTCGTTGGTCCAGAGCTGTCTAAACCCTGGAGGCAGGTACGGCATCTTGTTCAGCAGTATACCTGCTCCCCTGAACTGCTTCTCTATCAGTGTGAGTCGGTCATAAAAACCCGCCTTCTCACACTTGTCTTTGATTTTTCCTCCTTTGTACAATTTTTCTGCTAATATATCGACACACTCTTGGACAGCCTACAGGGTAAAAGTTTGATACACGTGCGTGTGTATGTGTGTGTGTGTCTGTGTGTGAGGGTGTGTGTGGTGTGTGTCATTTTGTGTGCTTATTTTGCACAGATTACCTCAACAACATTATTCATTTCTTCTTCAGTAAAGAACTTTGGAACTACCACAAAGCCTTTGTTGAAGTACTGATCCACCTGGCACTTTTTCAGCTGCCCTGGCTTCTCCAGCACTGGTGGAGGGGGGTTCAGGTACACCTCAGGTGCTGGGTCCTGGGCAACTGGCAAGAATATATATATGTTTACATCTCAGCAAAGATTGAGAGATGTCCAAACTGCCACGGATTATGCAGGATCATCTCTAGATGTCCTAGCCTTGTCCTAGCCATACTACCACATCATATGCCCTAGCAACTAGTGTCACCAGGGGGAGGACATACTAGGCTAGTCTTATCCTCTCCCTAGTCGGTATTAGATGGCAAACAACACCAAACTTGAGACATTCCAGTGATCCCAGAATAATCCGTGACAGTCCGCCATCATAAAACTTGGCATAAAAATACACCTAAAATATAAACATGCACTTATTTTATAAGTGTAGACATGCCACTGCCAAATCTTACCTTGTTACATATATAGGCACCTGCAAAATGTGAATTACTATTATTTTTTCCCCAACTGCATTATCCTGTAAAAGATCGACTCAGTAAAAAGGCTGAGAGGTGATTTTTGTTGCATATACAAATCTTTTTAATCTATGGTTATTTACATGTGCATGGTATGAGGACAAGGGTTGTACTAGGCCTAGAGGAAAGATGACGGTGGAGATTTCTTCCTATGTGAGTCAACGGGTGAGAAATGGCACTTTCCATGCTCACTGAAGGACCCAAGGACAGGGAGGAAAGAAGGCGATGGAGATGGCAGCTTCTGATGTATGAAAAGGCATGATGATAGAGCCCTCTGTGTTTTATAGTTTCGAGTGCAAATATAAATGAAATGAAGAGTTTTGTTGTTCTCAACTGCTGGGGCTACTGCTAGGTCTAGGATTCCTCCTCTCTTTTAATTAAGTGGCCATATAGCTCAACTACTGCCATAAAACAGGGCACACCTAATATAAACAAATAGATCTTGCCAAGTCACTATTCGTTAGCTCTAAGCACAGACAGGTTAGAAGCACATCGACCCTTGTGCATTAGCTTGTATGCCAGACTTTACATGGACTTGAGCCTGCATGAAGTGGAATGGCCTCCTTTACTTTTAGGTTAAAGAGTATGGCTCAAGGCTCAAACCAGGCTGGCTAGACACATTTGCTATGGCAAGGCAGAAAGGGTGAGTTGTCACTTTATTTATATATTTTTTAAATTCAACAATATCACTGTAAATTTAGTTATTTGTGTAGTCACTTTTGAGCCATTGCCTTCGATGGCATACGTTATTCCTGCTTTAAAAAAATCGACTTTGGATGATGGTCCTATGGTCAGAGAGGATGAACTTTTGGACATCCCCATTAATATCCAGGCTTTCATAAAACACAACTATTCTTTCTCGGTACTTGCGCTTTCCACATTCAGCAGCATCCTTTCTGATTGCAGTCCGCTGCCAGTCAGTGAAGCAGTATACATTTTCCTCTTTTGTTGACTCGTTCACTTTAGATAGTACGTGTCTTAATTCTCAATTTTAGCAGTCTCCTATCCCAGTCTCTTTCAGAGTTGATAGCAAGCGCACTCTGAAATACGACAAGATAGACATTTCTGAGTAGTCTGGTACTTTAATCTATCACAAAACTAGCCTCAAGCTCAGCTCACAACTTCTCACCTCGCAACTTCCTTCGAGGCCGTGGGCATTTGTGGGAATAACCTATCAATAGTTGAGTGTTTTGAGATTTTGCATTTTGGGGCTTCTAGCATAATTATATTACATATTACTGCACAAATAACCGAAATGGTATTCTGCTTATCAAAGTGCATCCTAGAATTACTGTGACCACACCCTTAGGTTGGCATGAATTTGAAAGGCTAAAATTACTTGTGAATTGGAAAATAAAATGTAAATGATCATATAAGCAAAAGTTAGCTGAACAGTAGCTACATACCAACTCTTGTGCACCCCACAAATTCTGGCACACAAGAGCATCTGCACATGGACTATGAATGCTATGCCTTGTTTGTGGCCATGCTAATTAATTAATTTGAGTCAGTATGCAATACGTAGCCGCTTGCTAGCTAGCCACACAGTAGCTAGTTATATATATAATACCTGCCGCAGCGTGCTGAGATCTGCTCCAAGAAGCCCTTACAACGTTGCAGAAAAGCGAAAATGGTCGATGGAAACGTAAGTTCTTCGTTAGAGCAGCCATTTCAATTTTGTCGCTTTGCTTAGTCTCAGAAAATTCGTCCCGGCTAGCCACACCCCTCTAAATGGGCGGAGCGTTGCGTTGTGATGCAGATTGACCTTTGACTCCGGACAGTAGCGGAGAGGAGGAGGGTGTGGGTACCCACCTACCAAGTTCTTGCTAATCTAGCAGCTAATTGTAGTAGGCCATTCATATCTGACTTGCCACCACCTTGCGGACATTTTCTTTTGCTCCATGTAGGCTTTTACTTGCCATAAACAGGGGAAGCTCTGAATAGATTCATCGTCATCCATCACCATCCTCGCTATAGGCTGTCAGCTCATCACGTGCTAGATTCTAGTACAGAGACAGATAGTTATGGAGTTATACAGATGATTTTTTGTGTGTTTCGGATGTCTTGCTTGAACTTGAGCAAGTCTGTTGTAAATCTTCTTGTCTTTTTTCTTGGATGCTCTCTTACTAATCTATTCCTTGATGTCTTTCTGCTACTAGAGAGAAATTCCACACGCCCTCTGTACACACGCCCTCTGTAGTGGGATATTATGCTAGTGCAGATGCAATTAGGCTAGATTAGATCCTGATTCTTGTGAGCCGGATCTGATCTGGCTTTTAAAAACCCTCTTATGCAGACAAACCTTCAGTCAACACTTCTTGGTTGTTAACTTTGTAAATAATAATACCTGGAGACAACCCAACCTTGATCATGGCGGACTTGCATGGAGTGTACAGTCTATTCTAGATAACTATCTAATAATCTGGTGAACATGTCAATTTTGGAGGTGCTTAATATGGCTGCGTATGACGACAGGCTTCTACTCTGCAAACACCATGTGCTTACCTATCTTGCCTGCACAAAGCAAGCTGTGTATTAAGATTGCCGACAAACAACAAGAATTAGTTAGATATCTGTCCTGATGTTCCAATTGGACACCTTAGGACCAAAAGGAATAAGAGGGCTCTTTTCTACAAGACTTACTCGAAAGCTAACAGAAAAGATTCTTTCTCTTTGAAAGTATATATCAGCTCAAATTTGTGTGCAGACCATTTTCTTTTTATTGGTGTGGATATTATCATGGTGCTTCTTCCTGAAATGAAGCTATGAATTTCATGAGGTTGTAGAGGATGGCCTTTGTGTCTACTTGTAAACCATGGCCACACTGTGTACAAGCCATCATGCCACAAGTGTACAGGTGCAGTAGAAAATTGTGCCTATCTTTCTTTATCATAGATGTTCCATTACATTAGCAACCCCTCCCCCACCCCTTGTAGGTTTGTTGACTGTCTTATGAACTCCTGCAAAATAATCACGTAGATGCTTCTCAAAGTCTTGATGATATTTATTACTTTGTAGAGAAGCAAGGTCATGACACAGAAGCCATTGAAAGACATCAGCAGTCATCAGCATCATTACCACCTTATGAAATTGAGTTTAAAGTGGGAGATCACCTTGGTATTGCCGGCAATGAGAAGAATGGCTATAGTGTGGGTGTGCACAGGAAAAGTCAATGAGGGAAATTTCCATCGTATAAAGTTGAAGATCATGTTCGAATTGCTGGTTTTCCAAAGTATTTAGACTAGATAGCATGATGTGTCAGTGTTTAATAGGCCTTGAACATAGGCTTATTTTGAATCATGCACATATGTGTTCACAAGCATTATCATTATTATTTTGCTCGGTGTTGGACTTGGAGTCCCTTTTAAGTTGCATGCTCATAATTAGGTGATGCTGGATTACTCAAATGTCTTGTACTCTGCTATGCTAGCAATATATAACACAATTAAGTACTATTATGCTCAAGAATATTGATCAAGGTCATGGCAAATTAACACGCTCAGTAGAGTAGTGATGGCCACAGCTGACTCGCGGATTCTAGCCACAGCGATAGTGGTGTTGCTTAATCTCTTTTGGATCTGTTAAAGCCAGCTCAAAACTATGCACTAGCTCAAAACCGGAAAACTAAAAATCTAAAGTATTTGGTAAAAATAAAGAGTTCGATTCCTGATCCTAGAGATTCCCAGAAGGAGTTTCCTAACAAGGACCCCGATGTTAGCCATGAACTCATCTGTTTGTCATGCCAGATAGAACTTCCATTAAAGAAAAGCAGTATTAAATGCTACTCTGGAAACAAGCATAACAAACCATTTGTCCAGCCTAGAGGTTGAAGGACGCTTGCTCCCATTTGTTTGGAAGAATCCTTGCAAATAAAGCACTGGCCTAGCGCACATGTAGAAGCTAAGAAGAATGCTTCATTCAGCTTAGGAAAAGCAACTCGTCGATTATGCTCTAGCCTGTCTTCAACCTGCCTTGGACTACTTTGAAAACAAGTTTTGTTTTTGCTTATATTTAAGCTGGTCGTGTGTTTGATCCTACTAAGGTCATGGATCTTGATCCTACTAAGGTCATGGATCTTGATCCTGATGCTAATGATTGAAGACTTCAGCTTTTTATAGAGCAGTTCATTTGTTAATTCCTGATCTACAAAAGAAGTTGTCAGCCTATAGAATTGCAAGGGTGATGGGAAAAGGTAGAGGCAAAACTGCTGCATTGGACAGCGACATATTTGAATGATGCTGAGCCAATTAAGGCCATCACTTAATTATAAATTATACTACAGCACAGTGTGAGACTATGTAACAATAACTAACACTAATAATTAACAGTACTTAATTATCCATAATACTAATAGTTTCGAGTGTCCTGCTGCTCAAGGAGTAGGGAGGGGAGGGGAGCAAAGATCTTGCTCGCCATACAACAGTTGCTTTCTCCTCTGTCACCACTTCCCTACCCAATACATAACACACTCGCCCACCTCCTCCATCACAGCATCACTTACTCCCTTCACACTTTTCCCCAAAGCAATGCCACCTTTCCATCCTTACCCACTCTTCTAAATTCATCCAGCCACTGTCCTGCCCCTACAATTCTGCGCACCTCATCCATCAGTACCAGCCGATCCTTCTCAAATTCCCTGCACATTACCAAGAAATGTTCCACATCTTCCCCTGCTCCACTATCACACATGATACACCTCTCATCCATAACTACCCCACATCTCTTCTAATCCTCTTACAAACAAGCTGATGCAGTCAGTCTAAATTACAACTGCACACCTTACTAACCATACATGGACCTCGTATACCTCTCCACCCCTACACTATTCTTTGCCAATTTATAAAACTTCAGCGTACTCTTGCCGTTTACTTCCTCCTCCCAATCCTTCTCATTTCTCACCTTCATTTTCCCCTTCCACTTACGTATTGACCCAACTTCATTGTTTAGCTCGCATTTTCACCTCAATATCTCATATTCTTCCCACCATCCGATTCCTCCATCCTCTCTAAGTTTATTTACAACCAATCTGTTCTTTTCCAACACCTCTAATCTCTTACTGAACAAAACCTTCATCTCTTCCCTCCTCTCCTCCAGCTTCCTCCACCCCATATCTCCCTGTATTGCCATTCCTGCTACTGTATTACTTCCCCCCAACAATCTCCTACCCACTCTCATCTGTGCTGACTCCAACTTCTTGCAAGCATTATGTCCTCCTGTCCACCACACTTCGGCTGCATGCTCCATACTAGGTCTCACTAGAAGCTCCCACACCATTCTTCCTCTGTCTACTTCCACCTGCCCATTCACTCTACTCATCCAGGTCACCTTTCCAACCCACTATTCTGCATTCTTTGCCATCTTCTCTAACTGAACATTACCTTTTAGCTTCCTATCAAAACATACTCCCAAGTACTTGAATTCTTTGAACTCTTCCAATATCTCCTGACGAATCTTACAATGCACTCTTTCTTCCCTACTACCATGACCTTGCTCCTCTTACCATTAAACTTCATCTTCCACCTTAACACATACGCCTGTACCCACATCCAACATAGTTTGCACTTCCACCCCAGAGTCCGCCATGCATACATAAGTGCCCCACACCAACAGCCTTCCACCTTGACTCCTAGCTCAGCTCTCTCCTACTCCTCTACCATTCCCATCAAATAAATATTAAACAGAAGTGGAGACAAAGGACATACCTGCCTAAGTCCATTCTCCTCAGCGTACCACCACCTTGACCTCCTTCCGTTCAATGTCACCATCATCTCCACTACGCTATACAATCCTACACATGTCCTCACAAGTTTCTCCTCTACTCCACACTGCCTGAACTTCTGCCACAATCCCTCTATATGAATCTTTCTTCTCGCTCTTCCTCACTTCACAAACTCCTCTTAATACCAACCACTGCTCCGAACATCTCCTCA
The DNA here is from genome assembly GCA_028752905.1 of Cladorhizidae sp. MBARI D1340-BT2. NCBI lineage: Eukaryota > Metazoa > Porifera > Demospongiae > Poecilosclerida > Cladorhizidae > Cladorhizidae sp. MBARI D1340-BT2. Next base: position 26,323,590 of record JAQNBH010000005.1, on the reverse strand, counting down.
GGCTCCCAAATCCTCCTTGTGCTTCCGTCAAAATCCTATCCTCAGTAAACCCTCCCAACCTCTTCACCAACACTCTGCAAATGCCTTCACCACACTCAACATAATGTAATTCCCCTATAATTCCCCACTTCATCCTCGTTGCCATCCTTGTGGAGAGGTACTAGCAAACTCCTCTTCCAGTCCACTGGGCAGCACTCAATCCTCATCACCACATTCATCACCGCACCATCACCTCCAACAAAACCTTCTACCTTCATTCATCAGCATCTCATTCAACATTCCATCAGGGCCTGGTGCCTTTCCTCTCTTCAAACACTTAATTACCTCTACTACTTCTTTCCAACTTACTTCTTCACACATACCCAACTCATGCCCACTCACTTCTCCTATCTCTAATTCTGGTACTGTGGCATCCTCTTTTTTCCTCCCCAGCTCTTCCCAGTGTTTTTTCATCACCTCCAATACCTCATCTTCCTCCTCCACCATCCTTCCCTCATCATCTTTCACTCCTTTTATCCTCTCTCCTTCCTCTTTGCTCTCAAATCATTCCAAAAAGCTTACAACTAGACCCTGCTCTCTAATCTTCTTTATAGTTCTCTTCCTCAATTCCTTCTTCTCTTTCCTAATAGTCTTTTTCGCTTCCTTTCTTGCTTCTCTATAGTCATCCCATAGTTGTCTTAATGTAGCCTCTCTCCCGCCTCTCTTCCTTGCTTCCCTCAGCCTCTTACATTTCTCCTTCCTAACACCAATTAACCTCTACACATCCACCACCTTTCCTCTGACCTGTATGTAATCTTCTTCCTTCTAATTCCTTTCTCTGCTGCAGCCAAAACTTTCTCCTTCCACCTATATACCCCACACCTTTTCAACTATGTTTCCTCCCTACTCTTGCTTAAGCTCTCTCACCTCCTCTTCCCAACCCAAGAACATTTCCTCCACTGCCTCCTAATACTCCTCCCAGTCTAGCCTATTGGAGACTCTCCATTTATGTCGCACTGTTCTCACTTGTACCTCTCTCCTAACCCCACAGAATTGCTCCCCAAATAATGTTATGATCCGACCCCACATCCAACTTGCCTGAGTCCTCAACTACCACCCTAGCAACATCCACACCCTCACTAAACAACATATAATCTATGACCAACTTCCTCTCCCCACCTACTCTCACAGCACTGAAACTTGTTCCTTACAACCAGACCTCCTTCCATTAATGTTTGGGTTGTCCTCCACTCCCAATCTAATCTTCGCATTGAAGTCCCCCATCATAACAACATCGAAACCTTTCTCTTCATACTTCACCACATCCTCCTGCAATACCTCAAACAATACCTCCATCTCTCACTCACACTCCTTCTGGATTCACATACACTACCCCTACCATAGTCTTCTCCCCGCTCCACTCAACTCCACCCACAGCAAACCTTCTCTTGACTTCCTCACCCTAGAATACAAACTCTTATGCACCAGAACTCCCACACCTCCACTCGCCTGCATGCCATCCTCTCTATTCCAGCCGTACCACTCATATCCTGCCACGCTCACCTTGTCCTCCTTCTGCAAAAATGTCTCCGCTAATCCCAGCACATCAAACTTCTTCGTTCCCAACACTACCTTCAAATCCACCTCCCTTGACCACCATCCCCTACAAATTAACAAACGCCACACTCAACCTCCCAGTTTCCCTATCCTCGGTCTCTCTCCCACCCTCCAACTTCCTTAACAAACTTTTTTCACTCACAACTGAGATTTGTCCTTCATGTTCATGACCTTGGATACATGCCAATAGGTGCTCCATCCCAAATGGATGAACCCCCTCCCAGTGCTCCCCCACCTGATGGTCCTTGCCTCTCTCCAAACTCCTCTGTGTTGTTCACCAGAGTGTCTCCCCCCGGCAGCCCACATCTACCAAGCCACAGTGAACACAACATTCCACTTGACTCTTCCTCCTGGCATCCATCCACACTCCCACCACTCAGCACTCTCCCCACCACCTTTTTGCATACCAACTTTTTCCCTGCGTGCCTTCTCTTGCTGTTTTACTTGCTGGAGACTCTATCTTCATTTGCCACTGCCGATTCCCCCCCTGCATCATATACACTTCATCTCCCCACAGACTCACTTTCCTCCTCTTGTATCTTCCTCTCTTTCTCATGATGATTGGCCTCCCTACCAGATTGCTCAAGACCTCATGAAAATTTTCTTCTTCCCTCTTCGTAATATCCTCATGAATATATATTGCCTCCACCAACTTTGCCTGTCCTATTTCCTTTACCACCTTCTTGTTCTATCTTCCTTACCCTCTGGTTCGACTTCCTCTACAAACCCCAACTGATTTAGTTTCCTCCCCAAAACTTCGATTCTTCTCTGCTTGTATTCCACTTGTTTCTCCATCTCTTCCACACTTAGCAATATATTCACGAGTGCACCTCCCATTTCATGGCTTTCCATTATATAAAAGTTAATCCAGACACCAGCATTCTCCTTCTGTACCAGTTGTTTTAGCACCTCCCTCGTCAGCAGCTGTGTTGTGTGCCATCCCTTTCTGCCCAATACTGTTCTTTTATGTTAGTTAACAGTTCCTCCTTCTTAAAAACAACCTTGTCTGTAAAAAAAACCTTACTTTTGACTTGCCTTTAATATGGCCTGTTGCATCACAACCAGTCAGCGCATGCCACTTGCATAGGGCAGCTGCCTCCTGTACACCAAGTGAGTTAATTAACTAATAATCAAAACAAACCAAATTGACATTGAAAGGATTAGAGGCTATTTTTAAACACTAAATCAGTATACACCAAATGCAGTAGAGATTTAGCTAAAACAGCATAATAGTGTGTTCGTGATCTTTTTTTAAATTGGTGAATGTAAGTGCCCGAGTAGATGTGTTCGCTTGTTTCTATATTGCTCATTTTTTGCTCGTTTGTGTGTTGCTACTTTAGTAATATTAGATTGGCACAGCTCCCATCCAACTCTTGAGTGTTTGAAATACCTCACTGTCATATTATTATACCTATACACTACAAGGAACTCTCTGCACAGATCTAACACAATACCTTTAACATTTATCTTCTGCAGAGCCCGAAAGTTTGGCAAGAATTGAATTGGATGAAGTAGTTTTAACAAGTTTTGGAAATTATAGTTAGCGGATTTAAATTTGGCAAAAAGGCATGGTCACAACTAGCGCTTGGCATAGCGAGAGAAGTGGCTATGTTAGGTGCAAATTTGTGTCGATGAGATACTCATGGAGTCAGAACTCTTGATCACGAGTGTCATTTGGAAACAAGAATAGGTGAAGAATAACTACTGCCTTTTTTAATTATTTATTTTGTTGTTGTTATTGAGTCACAAATACTTGTAAAAATAATTGATGCAACAAGTTCAACACGCACATACACACAAAGAGTTCTCAATGCTTATGTCCAAATTCATGAGAATGCCACGAAATCCCATCAGCTTCAGTATGTCGATTATGATGAACAATATCCCACCTATTCATCCAGGGCCCATGGATGGATGTGTCAAAGTCATCTTTGGACATCTGCTCAGAGTACTGCTGGGATTGTAGCATTGCTCCAAAATATGCACAACAAGAAGGACCACAAAAAAAATCCCTTGACCTTTTGCAGTCTAAATATAGTATGGTGGCCATTCATAGTAGCTCCCCCTTGGTCTAATAATACTCTTCACTGTCCTACAACTAGCTACTCTTGCGCTAATTCTCAGACATTTGCATACATAAAATAAAAAAGGAGTCTGGTTTCAACATGACCGTCCTGTTGCACTCATAAGCTCTACAGAGAAGGCAGGCTCCCTTTCCTGTGAAGTATGGGAGGAGTTGGCCAACGAGACCTTACCTTCCCATTTTATCTTGTGGTTCGGGTCATCAGCCTTTCTCATCACAACATTCTTTTGGAGGTCATAGAACCCTGTGGACTTCTTGGGGTCCTGCCAACGGAGATCCATGCTCCAGCGGATCTTATCTGAGTGGTTCTCAAGACTCCTGTGAGGTATACAGTTATTGAACAGCAACATACCCCCATAGGGGACCTCACACGTCACCACGTCTCTCATCATGTCCACTCCCAGTGCCTTCTCCATCTCCTGCTCCTCAATTTCCACGTACCAGGTCCCACCAACACAGCAAGTATGTCTTCCAGTAATTCCACGCCTGTGCCCACCAGACACCATCTGAGCAAAAGAAAGTATAAAATAAACAAACAAACAATAATAATAAACTCTCAATGTCAGTTGACATAATTACATTAAAATAACCTTCTCAATAATCAACTTCAATTTTTATTCACTCAACGTTTCGACTAGATGCTCTAGTCTTCATCAGGAATAATGAGATGCTAAGGCTTGAGCCTGTTATATACCAGTAGCTAGCTATCCACCACATGCCAGTACACACACCTAGCACATGCACTGGATGTAAAATAATAATAATAAATATATATATATATATATATATATATATAAATAAAATAACAAATAAATAAAATAATCAAATTAATAAATAAAACAATAAATTAAATGAACAACAAATAAAAATATACATAAATAATAAAGAAACATTAATAATAAAGAAACAAATAAAATAACAATTACATCAATTACAATTACATCAATTACAATTACATCAATTACAATCAACTACAATCAACTACAATCAACTACAACAACAACTACAACAACTACAACAACAACTACAACTACAACAACTACAACACCTATATACTACAACAACAACTACAACAACTACAACAAGAACAACAACAACACCAACAACAACAACAACAAATAATAAACAGATAATAAATAATAATCATGATAAAGATAATCATGATAAAGATAATAATAATAAAAAGATAATAAAAAGATAAGATTAAAAAGATAATAAATTAAAAAAATATAAAAAAATTAACAATAAATACATAAATAAATTACTAAAAAGCTAACAAGTTCAACTTCCGACCGACCCCAAAACAGACAAGGCATTTCCCCGCTGGACTGCCATGCCACTGAGAAACACTGAAGGAGTTAAGCACGGGCATGCACCTCCCGAGTTCTTTGCCTTATCCTGAGGTTGAGCTCCTTCAGGAAATCCATCGACCTGTTCCCGATGACTCCCAATGACTCGATGGCCACAGGCACAAAAAAGTGGCAAGGATCTAGGCTAGCATATATACGTGGCCACTTTTTTCTCCTCAGCCACAGCTCCAGAACCACTCACTGCTGCACCCTGATACGGCTGGGAAAACGTATCTGGACAGGTTGCATCCCATACAGATACTTTAATATTATTATTTTGTTTATTATTTTTAAATTACTTTTAAAAAAAATTGTGTATAAAATTATATAATTATATACATCTATTATTAATTAACATATATTATTAATTAATAATAATAAAAATTTAAAAACCCAAAAAATAATAATTACTTTTTTAAATTATTTATATATATATAAATATTTATTTAATATTATTATTATTTATTATCATCATCATTACTATTTATTATCTGTTTATTTATTATTATTATTATTATTATTATTATTATTATTATTATTATTATTATTATTATTATTATTATTATTATTATTATTATTGTTTTAATATTATTATTGTTTTTAATATTATTATTGTAATAATTTGTGTATAAAATTATTATTTATTATTATTATTATTATTATTATTATTATTATTATTATTATTATTATTATTATTATTATTATTATTATTATATTATTATTTCTAATGTAATTGGCGTTTTATTTTGTTATTTATTTATATTTGTTTATTATTTATGTCATTTTTATTTGTTGTTCATTTTTATTTGTTGTTCATTTAATTTTATTTGTTTATTATTATTATTTTTAATTGTGTATAAAATATTTTTTTAATATACATTCTATATACATTTATTATTATTACATTTATTATTATTACATTTACTATTATTATTATTATTATTATTATTATTTTATTATTATTATTATTATTATTATTATTATTATTTTATTATTATTATTATTATTATTATTATTATTATTATTATTATTATTATTATTATTAAAAAAAAAAAAAACTTTTTTTTACATCCGGTGCATGTGTTAGGCGTGTGTACTGGCACGTGGTGGATAGCTACCGGTATATAATGGGCTCACGTGAGCCTTAGTGTCTCATTATTCCTGATGAAGACTATATAGAGCATCTAGTCGAAACGTCGAGTGAATAAAAATTGAAGTTGATTATTGAGAAGGCGATTTTAAAAAATTAAGAAGTCGAGATAAACATGTTATTGCCATCAACATCACAAAGCTCTTCTTGCCTGCATGCAGCCATTGGTCATGTTTGCATCAATGAGTGGTATCCATGCTGTGGGCATAAGCGTGTAGAGAGCTGAAGGGTCCAAGTATGCATTGTCTTGGTGCCAGGGGACAGTAGCCTGCTCATTATATGGAGTTTTAGTCCTGAGGTTCCACACTGGATGGCCTGCATACAAGGAAGTAAAATATGTGGGCATCACCTCAAGAGGTCAGCATTTATTCAGGTTGGTTCACAAAACACACAAAAAAAAACAACTAAGTGCACAGCAGTACAGTAACATCATGTACCTGCAATATCTGGTCCTATGAACTGCTCAACCACATTGAGGAGTCTTTCATTGGTCCAGAGCTGTCTAAACCCTGGAGGCAGGTACGACATCTTATGCAGCAGTACAGCTGCTCCCCTGAACTGCTTCTCTATCAGAGTGAGTCGGTCATAAAAACCCGCCTTCTCACACTTGTCTTTGATTTTTCCTCCTTTGTAAAAAATTTCTGCTAATATATCAACGCACTCTTGGACAGCCTACAGTGTAAAAGTTTGATACAACAGCTGTGTGAGTGTGTGTGTGGGTAGGTGTCATTTTGTGCTTATTTTATTTTGCACAGATTACCTCAACAACATTATTCATTTCTTCTTCGGTAAAGAACTTTGGAACTACTACAAAGCCTTTGTTGAAGTACTGATCCACCTGGCACTTTTTCAGCTGCCCTGGCTTCTCCAGCACTGGTGGAGGGGGGTTCAGGTACACCTCAGGTGCTGGGTCCTGGGCAACTGGCAAGAATATATATATATATATATATATACATCTCAGCAAAGATTGAGAGATGTCCAAACTGCCACGGATTATGCAGGATCATCTCTAGATGTCCTAGCCTTGTTCTAGCCATACTACCATGCCATATGCCCTAGAAACCAGTGTCACCAGCTAGTCAGTATTAGATGGCAAACAACACCAAACTTGAGACATTCCAGGATGATCCCAGAATAATCCGTGACAGTCCGCCATCATGAAACTTGGCATAAAAATACATCTAAAATATAAATATGCACTTATTTTTTAAGTGCTGACATGACACTGCCGAATCTTACCTTGTTACATATATAGGCACCTGCAAAATGTGAATTACTATTATTTTTTCCCAACTGTATTATCCTGTATACAAATCTTTTTGATATAAGGTTATTTACATGTGCATGGTATGAGGACAAAGGTTGTAGCAGGCCTAGAGGAAAGATGATGATGGTGATCTCTTCCTGCTACGTGTAAACGGGTGAGATATGGCACTTTCCATGCTCACTGAAGGACCCAAGGACAGGGAGGAAAGAAGGCGATGGAGATGGAGCTTCTGACATATGAGCCCTCTGTGTTTTATAGTTTCAAGTGCAAATAGAAACGAAATGAAGGGCTTGAATATCATTGTTGTTCTCAACTGCTGGGGCTCCTGCTAGGTCTAGGATTCCTCCTAGGGTAGGAATTAATCCTCTCTTTGAGTGGCCATAGAGCTCAACTACTGCCATAAAACAGGGCACACCTAATATAAAACATGTCCACAAATAGATATTGCCAAGTCATTATTCGTTAGCTCTAAGCACAGACAGGTTAGAAGCACATCGACCCTTACCGTTCACAGTCATAAGTGCATTAGCTGTTAAATTTATCTCACACTAGCTACTTGCCAAGCTTGGATTGGTAATAACCTTCGACAAGACATTTAAGTCACAATTTTTTCTTACATGCTAAAAACTTGCTCTTTATTTGGGCTTATCGTTCTCTTGGAGACTTTCTCTGTACTAAACCCGATGCTATTGACCTGATTTCTTGTTTACCTTCTAGTCTCTGGCCCTGATTTGATCTCTAGAATGCTTAAATCTACATGCCTATCATAGTTGCTCCCCTTACATATATCTCTTATGTCTTCCAGTTGATTGGAAAAACTCGTTCATTGTTTCCATCCTTAAATGTTCATCTAATCTTGACAATCTCTCTAACTACCAGCTTATTTCCTTACCCTCTATAGTTAGTAAGCTACTTGAAAAGCATGTTCACTCTCTCTCCTTTACAAATTCTGTATCTCTTTTTCCCCCTCAATCTGTTTTTCTTTCCCATCAGTCAACTTCATCAGCCCTTCTCTTGGCCAACCGTTCCTTTCACTCTCTTCTTCTAATAGATTGGTAGGTGCTAGATCTCAAAAAGGCATTTGATTTTGTTCCTCATAAACTGCTAATTGATCTTCTTTCCTTCCTGCACTTCCCATCTTACCTCACCAACTGGCTTCACTCCTATCTTTCAGCGCATTCTCAACAGATGATCGTCACAGGCACCTCCTCACCTGTACCTGTATCTTGTGGTATCCCTCAGGGATCTATATAATAGATTATGAAGTCAAAATATATGCATATTTCAATCCTTTCTTTTGCCATCTCTGTGTATCACTTGTTCTCTAGTTACTGAGTTCGGTACCTGGGAATCCTCTTTACTTTATCTATTCTGGACCTATCATATTTTTTACATCTCATCCAAGACCTGTAAATTACTTGGCCTTCTCTACCATCATTTCTACTGCTATTCTGACACTTCTACTCTTCTTCGCCTCTACACTTCTCTTATCCATAGTCAGCTGGAGTACTGTTCTTCTCTGGGACCCTCAATCGCCTCATCTTTCATCTCATCTTGAGAGAATACAATACTTTGCCTGTAAATTATCTAGTAAACATTGGTTCCTCGGACTACCCTTCTCACTAAGCTTCATCTTCCATCTCTATCCTCTCACCACTGTAATGCCAAACTTCTTCAAATTTCTTCAAAATAACATAGATTTTCGTTCTAGCCTCCCACCATGCCAACCCTACAACCTCTGATCCTCCCACCCCTGTAATCGTCTGCTAATCCCATACACAACTCAGTATGTTTACCTCTCATTTTCCCCTTCTGCTTCTAGGCTCTGGAATTCTCTCCCCAATTACATCTCCAATAAATTAAAGAAACTGGACAATTTAAGCAACACTCCTTATCAGCACTACATAACTATTATCACCTAAATATGTTCATCCACGTATTTATTTTATTTTTGCTCATCATATTAGCCTCTTGGTTATTGAGTATGACCTTTTCCATTATAAAAAAAATAAAGAAGAGAAAAAGGAAAAAAGATCAGTAGCTAACTAGCTATATATATGTAACTACTTACCTGCTGCAGTGTGTTGAGATCTGCTCCAAGAAGCCCTTACAACGTTGCAGGGAAAAAAGGAAAGTAATCCCTGGAAACGGAAGTTCTTTGTTAGAGCAGCCATTTGCAGCTTTGCTTAGTAAGCCACTGGTACTGTACTTGAACTCCTAGAGACCTTCGCGGCGAGTCACACCGCTCATGTGACATATGATGATGTAATGATATAAATTCCGCGATAGTCTACTCGAAACTATGCTGAAATGTTTGCTGCTAGTGTTGTTATCAAAAAGGAGAGTTTCAAAGTAAAGCTAGTTGTCACATACGTAATGCCTTTAATGAGTAAGGGACCAGATTCTACTGTTGTTTGCTAGAACAACACTTGTAAGCGAAGTTATTTTTGTCCATGTAGAATTCCAAGTGCTTTTACTCACTAAACTATAATATATAGAGCTATCTTGTTCATTACTAGCTGCAGCAATACGTGGCTGCAGTCTAACATCACCCCCAGTATTTATAAACAAATCATGTTGTCAAGTTCAATGAAAATTGCAAATGGGAATGATGGAGAGAGTTATTAGGATTATCAGGAAAAAACAAAGTACTAGAAGATGTGTTACTGGCCATTTAACATGTAGAAATTCTTCTAGAAGGCAGAGTGAGACACCTTCATTAGGATAACATTTATTGATTGTGCTCCTACACAGACCACCCCAGAACATCCTAATACTTCCAGGCTCAGCAACTTCTACTTCATATATATTTACCGAGTGTTTACAACTTTATTTAGTGTTTCAGCTCCAAAGTCCAAGAGAGTAAGAGAAAGTGAGGAAGTGTAGTGTCTGAAGAGGTTATTATCGATGCTACCAATGATATCAGTATCTGAACTAGAAGATTCGAGAGTTGAAGATGAGAATGAGTTAGGCACATCAGAAACCTTGGATACAATTCCAGGTTGTTCATCTCAGTGATGTGGTAATGAAGAAAAAACTTTTCAGCCTAAAGATAAGTGCCAAAAATCGAAATTTTCAGTCAAGTTGGTATAAGCAGTATCCATGGCTAAGTATATGCATCCAAAGAAAAGTGGTGTTTTGCCTATACTGGTTAAGCTCAATTGGCTCACATTTAGCAAAATGGGGGGAAATACTTTCACTGAAAAAGGATTACAAAATTGGAAGAAAGCTATTGAGAGTTCACAAGTCATGAAGGCTCTCTGTCCCACAGGGAAGCAAAGGTGAAATGGATGACGAAAGGAAGTACTATAATTGGGAATCAGTTAAGTTCACAAACGTTGCAAGTTCAAAAGACAAGAAGATCAGGTCAATTGAGGGCAGTACAATATCTTGCCCGCCAGGGAATTGCATTTCAAGGCCACACTGAGCTAGAAACTAACCTTAAACAACAACTGCTTACATGGATTTTAAGTTGACGAACTTAAAATCTGGTCAAGTGACATCAAGCGGTAAATGAGATAATTTCAATTATGGATCAGAATTTATTGCGTACTCTTTTGGAGAAAATACGAGGACAGTTATTGCAGACAAAGCCACTGATGTATGTAATAGTGCACAGCTGAACCTGTCAATTCGTTGGGTAAATAACAACTATGACGTTTTTTTGGACACTGTAGGATTATTCAGAAGTACCAAAATTAATACAAGAGCAGAAACTTTATTCACAGTGATCAAAGACCTCCTTACTATGCAATCTTCCATTTAGTTTATGTCATGGACAAGCGTATGACAGTGCATCAAACAGGGAAAGAGATCAGGTGTAGCAGCCAGATTTCTGAGTGAGAATCCAGCAGCCATTCCTGTACACTGTTTTGCCCATTCATTGAATCTGTTTCTTCCAGGGAATTGGAAAAAATGTAGTGTGTATCAGGGATGCTATAGAAATGGCGAAGGAAGTTGGTAAATTCATTCTATATTCTCCAAAGCGACTTCATCTCTTCTCTTCAACTCTTCAACAAGCATCTGACAGTAGAGTGAGCCTAAAGTTGTTGTGCCCAACAAGATGGACAGCTCAATACTCAAAGATTATAATGCTCTACTGGAAGTTTTGGAATAAATTCATGAGACCACCCCTAATAAGTACGGAACAAAAGCTTCAGGCTTGCTACTAGTCTGAAGTTAAGTTATCTCTTATTTAGTGGTTATTACTTTGTCTCCAAAAGAAGAACATAGCCATGGATGCTTTGTCAGCAGTGGAAGCAGCAAAGGAACATTTAAGATCAGACGAGGAGTTCAATGGATTTTACGAGAAAGCACTCAGATTTGCAGAAGAAAAGGGAATTGAGCAACCAGTGCTTCCTAGAAATAGAAGGCGACCTCAGCAACACGACACTGGAAGTGAACCTCACCATTTTTCTTCAGTGAAAGAGTATTACAGAAAAATGTACTATGAAGCCTGTGACCTGTTATCTGGTGAACTCCAATGTCGATTTGAAACCAAACAAATTCCATTTGTTGTATCAATTGAGCAAGCATTAATCAAGGCAGCAAATAAGGTGGATTTCCAAAGTGAATTGAAGAAAGTTGGAGAGTCATGCTTCAAAGATGATTTAGATGTGTCCGAGTTGAACATACAGCTGCCACTTCTTAACGAGATTATCAAGAAAGCCAAACCAGAGGTAAGAAGTGTCACTTCAATACACACTATATGTGATGCTATGGATACCATTGAGGTTTTCAAGGAACTCTTACCAGCTGTACACAAGTTGCTTTGCCTGTATTTGACAATACCAATAACGTCTGCCACAGCCGAAAGAGCGTCAGCACTCAAGCATATTCACGGTCATCCATGACTGAACAAAGGCTTATAATTATTACTCTGCGTTAATTTTAAAAAAATTGATAATTTAGATTTAGTATCTGTAGCTAAGGAATTTATAGCTAGAAATGAAGAAGAACGTATAAAATACTTTGGTAAATATTAGCGTATATTCTCAAGTACATGACAACTATTATACATAGTCCCCCCTTTATGAATGGTGAGCCCCCCCCACTTTTCATGTGCTGTCTCTGTCCCTGCCAAGTATTACTCTGAGTCCATAATAATAGTGCAGGTTTTAAGATCTGATGTTTTAATTATTGGTAAACAAACATGGCATTATAATATAACAGGTTGTTATGAAAAGAAAGGGAGGTTTTTGAGGTCAACCAGATCCCTGCATTAGGCTACGGTCTTGGTCAAAGGGGTCAAAAGCCAATTACTCATCAGCCTATTATTGTCAGACCAATGATAAATTGATGCTATTAATTAAGATGAAGCAGGAACTGAAATGTATGTGCTCATACCGTACACATAGTGTATACAAAAAGGCAAGTCATTTCATCTGTTTGTCATGCCAAATATAACCACTTTTTTTTTACACTTTTACGATACTGACTTATTACATATCAAGAGGAATCCTTCACATCATAATCGGCAGCCAGCATATAGCGAAAACATTGGAATGAATTTTGCTATTTTTCAGAGTTATTGATGAATACTTGTGCAGATATTACTATTAATATCACAGAAATAGTGCAAAACTTCATCACTGAGCACCCTGGATGTATGAAATAGTTTCATGAAGATCGAATGAAATGAATAGATTTCCCCCCCTCCCAATATATTATAATAAAGGGTTTAGGTATGATAATAATTGTTATAAATCTAGTCATGATTGTGCAGTAAAGCAGCTGTATTGACACACTTGACCATTAACTGAAAGATGTTGGAGTAGATGCAAGAAAATGACTCTGTCTCACCAGCCAATCCACCTATACACGTCCCTAAAACAATAATAATAATAGTAAGCACCCCTCTCCTCACCCAGCAGGGTACTCATGGACTCAATTGCAGAAAGAGTCAGGCCGCCACTCTCGACACACTGCTATTAATCAAGTGATCCAAAGATCTCTATGTTCCGCCAAAATCCCCTCTTACCTGGAACCAGTAGGCTTGGATCGTGATGATGGCAAACGTCGTGGCGGTGCCACAGTTGTGCCTTGGAGGAATGGGAGGGTTCTGCTCTAGTTGGCAACTTCTGGTTTGCTTAGTTATGTGTGCACTTTGTTAGAGCGACGTGATGGTGTAGATCGACATGGGTTCCCAGATTCAATCTCATTTGAAACTGCCATGAATGTCGTGGCACACCAGAGCCGAGCTTTCTGTGGCCATTTAGCGTGCTTGCTCTCCACGCGCTAGCATGTACGTGAGTCCTGCTCGCAGGACTATGTGAGGGGAGACATTTTGTGTAATTCTAAGAGTATGCAGGTCATAAACTAGTTAGCTTACCATAAGTTAACCACATCCTGTGCTTTGATAAGGGAGAGCTAGTTTAGAGTGTGGTCCTCTGACACCATTCACGTGTGTGTATGGTGATGGTGTGTGTGTGTATGGTGATGGTGTGTGTGTGTATGGTGATGGTGTGTGTGTGTATGGTGATGGTGTGTGTGTGTATGGTGCACACGTGTGCTGGTTTTCGTAATGCATTAGGAAGTCTGTTATCCAAACATGCCGGTCAACGAATGCTATAAGAAGCCACGCCCATGGCGATGCTGGCTGCTTATTTTTTCCCATTTCACGAGGAAATTCCCTCTGTGCATGTGCATAATGAATGTTTATTATGTGCACAACGTGGAAGATCTGCCGGCAATTTCTTCCGATTCTTCTCGCTCCGTCACAGCAGAGAGCAGGCTAGGCCCACTCGAAAGAGTGGGTAAAGGGTTGGCCTTAATGATCCAGGATGAGCTCAAGATCTGTGATGAAGCAAGCGACTTCAAGTTAACTGAACAGTTCAGCTCTCCGAACACCCTCCGGTTGCAACATGTCAGGATAACAGGCTTCCAACTGTATTTAATAATTGCTAAAAGGTTTATCAAGCCATAACTAACTGTTCTATTACATGCGCCAATGTTTTGCAATAGTGCAGTGTAGTCTACATAATCAAAGCTCAAAAAAATCGTCCAAAAAAAATTAAATAGAATTTCCAACAATCAACTCTAATTATCAGGGGGTTTTTTAAATGTAATGCAGTCCATTACTATAATTATTGCATGCATTGTACGTACAGTATTAATGCATTGCATCACAAGTACATGTATTGACATGTACTGTGCACGAATGCATCGTGTTACTGTGTGTGTCGATTGGAAGAGATCGCAGTAAAATGACATGCAGCACACATGAATCATTAAGAATCACAGTGCATGTATGAAAGACGTGTACTGCATTACTGCGTAGTCATCAGTTACTCAAATTTTGAATGCAGGAATTATTATGTGACTCTGTCTCTACATAAGTGTCCCAGAAAATTCTCTGCAAGAGTATGACACTAAATGCTCTGGTAACAAAGAAGCCAAAATGGGTTTGATGTGTAGGAACCAGCGCCTCTCCAACAACTGATATTGTTCTGGACTTCCCACCTGGAAATCCAGTCACATGACCAAGTCACATGAGCAAGTCACATGAGCAAGACCACTCATTCACGCTCATCACCTTGCTCACTTCTTCAGCCTAGGTCTTCGGCTCTTCCCCACTGAGTGGTACTGACTGAGTTCTGAGCTGCAGTGAGCCATTGAATCAAAGCTGTGTCCACATCACTCCTATAGGGTCTCTATGCCACATCTTCTTTGAGCTTCCAACAGCATCATTTGCCCTTAGGGCCTCATTGTTCTTAAGTATTGTACTCAGTGTACTTGGAGGGTTCCAAACTCACCAATGGTGACCTTCTTTGGGTGGTAAGTTCTCCAAACTCACCAGTGGTGACCTTCTTTGGGTGGTAAGTTCTCCAAACTCACCAGTGGTGACCTTCTTTGGGTGGTAAGTTCTCCAGCCTGTCCACTCTCTCGATTAATGGTTAGCGATTTATACTCTACTTTTGCATGTATTGTGTTAGGAAACATGTGGAGAAGTGCTAGAGAGGTACTGGAGAGATGTTGGAGAGGTGCTGGAGAGGTACTGGAGAGGCACTGGAAAGACGTTGGAGGTGCTGGAGAGATGCTGGAGAGATGTTGGAGAGGTACTGGAGAGATGCTGGAGAGGCACTGGAGAGGCACTGGTGAGACGTTGGAGAGGTACTGGAGAGATGCTAGAGAGGTACTGGAGAGGCACTGGTGAGGCACTTGTGAGACGTTGGAGAGGTACTGGAGAGATGTTGGAGAGACGCTGGAGAGATGTTGGAGAGGTACTGGAGAGATGTTGGAGAGACGCTGGAGAGATGTTGGAGAGGTACTGGAGCGATGTTGGAGAGGTAGTGGAGAGATGTAGGAAAGGTGCTGGAGAGGTACTGGAGAGATGTTGGAGGGGTACTGGAGAGGTACTGGAGAGGCACTGGAGAGACGCTGGAGAGATGTTGGAGAGGTACTGGAGAGATGTTGGACAGGTAGTGGAGAGATGTAGGAGAGGTGCTGGAGAGGTACTGGAGAGATGTTGGAGAGATGTTGGCGAGACGCTGGAGAGATGTTGGAGAGGTACTGGAGAGATGTTGGAGAGATGTTGGAGAGACGCTGGAGAGATGTTGGAGAGGTACTGGAGAGATGTTGGAGAGGTACTGGAGAGGTACTGGAGAGGCACTGGAGAGATGTTGGAGAGACGCTGGAGAGATGTTGGAGAGGTACTGGAAAGATGTTGGAGAGGTAGTGGAGAGATGTAGGAGAGGTGCTGGAGAGGTACTGGAGAGATGTTGGAGAGATGTTGGAGAGACGCTGGAGAGATGTTGGAGAGGTACTGGAGCGATGTTGGAGAGGTAGTGGAGAGATGTAGGAAAGGTGCTGGAGAGGTACTGGAGAGATGTTGGAGAGGTACTGGAGAGGTACTGGAGAGGCACTGGAGAGATGTTGGAGAGACGCTGGAGAGATGTTGGAGAGATGTTGGAGAGGTAGTGGAGAGATGTAGGAGAGGTGCTGGAGAGGTACTGGAGAGATGTTGGAGAGATGTTGGAGAGACGCTGGAGAGATGTTGGAGAGGTACTGGAGCGATGTTGGAGAGGTAGTGGAGAGATGTAGGAAAGGTGCTGGAGAGGTACTGGAGAGATGTTGGAGAGGTACTGGAGAGGTACTGGAGAGGCACTGGAGAGATGTTGGAGAGACGCTGGGATGTTGGAGAGGTACTGGAGAGATGTTGGAGAGGTAGTGGAGAGATGTAGGAGAGGCACTAGAGAGATGCTGGAGAGGTACTGGAGTGACTAACAGTCAACAAACACGTTTTTTTAGTTGTTGTTTTTCTGTCGGCTATAGCAGTGCCAAAACTGTGCCACTTTGCTGGTGCGCATGCGCATTCTATTAACACTCTGTTCTTCAATTTTTAATTATCTGGCGATCCTATTTCCTTCAAATGTTTTGTATTGTCCTGATGCGAGTACTAGGGGGGCAAATTTCAAGGAATTCATGCAAAGCAGATTTGAATTATGTGGACACACTGTAGTATTTCAACTAGGTTGGGTAAAGGGACACCTATTCACTTGGTTGTATCGGTCATTCTATGCCTGCATATTCTCATTGTTTGTTCAAGAGCATTGAATGCAATTGGCTAATAACCAGTTCTCTTATGTGCATATGTATCTATATACAGTGGTGAAGCATGTAGTTCTCTCACGTGCATATGTATCTATATACAGTGGTGAAGCAAGTAGTTCTCTCACGTGAATATGTATCTATATACAGTGGTGAAGCAAGTAGTTCTCTCACATGCATATACAGTGGTGAAGCAAGTAGTTCTCTCACATGTATATGTATCTATATACAGTGGTGAAGCAAGTAGTTCTCTCACATGCATATGTATCTATATACAGTGGTGAAGCAAGTAGTTCTCTCACGTGCATATGTATCTATATACAGTGGTGAAGCAAGTAGTTCTCTCACGTGCATATGTATCTATATATAGTGGTGAAGCAAGTAGTTCTCTCACGTGCATATGTATCTATATACAGTGGTGAAGCAAGTAGTTCTCTCACATGTATATGTATCTATATGCAGTGGTGAAGCAAGTAGTTCTCTCACGTGCATATGTATATATATACAGTGGTGAAGCAAGTAGTTCTCTCACATGCATATGTATATATATACAGTGGTGAAGCAAGTAGTTCTCTCACGTGCATATGTATCTATATACAGTGGTGAATCAAGTAGTTCTCTCACATGCATATGTATATATATGCAGTGGTGAAGCAAGTAGTTCTCTCATGTGCATATGTATCTATATACAGTAGTGAAGCAAGTAGTTCTCTCACGTTCATATGTATCTATATACAGTGGTGAAGCAAGTAGTTCTCTCACATGCATATGTATATATATGCAGTGGTGAAGCAAGTAGTTCTCTCATGTGCATATGTATCTATATACAGTGGTGAAGCATGTAGTTCTCTCACGTGCATATGTATATATATGCAGTGGTGAAGCAAGTAGTTCTCTCACATGTATATGTATCTATATACAGTGGTGAAGCAAGTAGTTCTCTCACATGTATATGTATCTATATACAGTGGTGAAGCAAGTAGTTCTCTCACATGCATATGTATATATATGCAGTGGTGAAGCAAGTAGTTCTCTCATGTGCATATGTATCTATATACAGTGGTGAAGCATGTAGTTCTCTCACGTGCATATGTATCTATATACAGTGGTGAAGCAAGTAGTTCTCTCACATGTATATGTATCTATATACAGTGGTGAAGCATGTAGTTCTCTCACATGCATATGTATCTATATACAGTGGTGAAGCAAGTAGTTCTCTCACGTGCATATGTATCTATATACAGTGGTGAAGCATGTAGTTCTCTCACATGCATATGTATCTATATACAGTGGTGAAGCAAGTAGTTCTCTCACGTGCATATGTATCTGTATACAGTGGTGAAGCGTATCTATATACAGTAGTGAAGCATGTAGTTCTCTCATGTGCATATGTATCTATATACAGTGGTGAAGCAAGTAGTTCTCTCACATGCATATACAGTGGTGAAGCAAGTAGTTCTCTCACATGTATATGTATATATATACAGTGGTGAAGCAAGTAGTTCTCTCACTTGCATATGTATCTATATACAGTGGTGAAGCAAGTAGTTCTCTCACATGCATATGTATATATATACAGTGGTGAAGCAAGTAGTTCTCTCACGTGCATATGTATCTATATACAGTGGTGAAGCAAGTAGTTCTCTCACGTGCATATGTATATATATACAGTGGTGAAGCAAGTAGTTCTCTCACATGCATATATATCTATATACAGTGGTGAAGCAAGTAGTTCTCTCACATGCATATGTATCTATATACAGTGGTGAAGCAAGTAGTTCTCTCACATGCATATGTATCTATATACAGTGGTGAAGCAAGTAGTTCTCTCACATGCATATGTATCTATATACAGTGGTGAAGCAAGTAGTTCTCTCACATGTATATGTATATATATACAGAGGTGAAGCAAGTAGTTCTCTCACGTGCACATGTATCTATATACAGTGGTGAAGCAAGTAGTTCTCTCACATGTATATGTATCTATATACAGTGGTGAAGCAAGTAGTTCTCTCACATGTATATGTATCTATATACAGTGGTGAAGCAAGTAGTTCTCTCACATGCATATGTATCTATATACAGTGGTGAAGCAAGTAGTTCTCTCACATGTATATGTATCTATATACAGTGGTGAAGCAAGTAGTTCTCTCACATGTATATGTATCTATATACAGTGGTGAAGCAAGTAGTTCTCTCATGTGCATATGTATCTATATACAGTAGTGAAGCAAGTAGTTCTCTCACATGCATATGTATATATATATAGTGGTGAAGCAAGTAGTTCTCTCACATGTATATGTATCTATATACAGTGGTGAAGCAAGTAGTTCTCTCACATGTATATATATCTATATACAGTGGTGAAGCAAGTAGTTCTCTCATGTGCATATGTATCTATATACAGTAGTGAAGCAAGTAGTTCTCTCACGTGCATATGTATCTACATACAGTGGTGAAGCAAGTAGTTCTCTCACGTGCATATGTATCTATATACAGTGGTGAAGCAAGTAGTTCTCTCACGTGCATATGTATCTATATACAGTGGTGAAGCAAGTAGTTCTCTCACGTGCATATGTATCTATATACAGTGGTGAAGCAAGTAGTTCTCTCACATGTATATGTATATATATACAGTGGTGAAGCAAGTAGTTCTCTCACGTGCATATGTATCTATATACAGTGGTGAAGCAAGTAGTTCTCTCACATGCATATGTATCTATATACAGTGGTGAAGCAAGTAGTTCTCTCACATGTATATGTATCTATATACAGTGGTGAAGCAAGTAGTTCTCTCACGTGCATATGTATCTATATACAGTGGTGAAGCAAGTAGTTCTCTCACATGTATATGTATCTATATACAGTGGTGAAGCAAGTAGTTCTCTCACGTGCATATGTATCTATATACAGTGGTGAAGCATGTAGTTCTCTCACATGCATATGTATATATATGCAGTGGTGAAGCAAGTAGTTCTCTCATGTGCATATGTATCTATATACAGTGGTGAAGCAAGTAGTTCTCTCACTGCGTATGTATCCATATACAGTGGTGAAGCTTGTAGTTCTCTCACATGTATATGTATCTATATACAGTGGTGAAGCAAGTAGTTCTCTCACGTGCATATGTATCTATATACAGTGGTGAAGCAAGTAGTTCTCTCACATGTATATGTATCTATATACAGTGGTGAAGCATGTAGTTCTCTCACATGTATATGTATCTATATACAGTGGTGAAGCAAGTAGTTCTCTCATGTGCATATGTATCTATATACAGTAGTGAAGCATGTAGTTCTCTCATGTGCATATGTATCTATATACAGTGGTGAAGCAAGTAGTTCTCTCACATGCATATATGTATCTATATACAGTGGTGAAGCAAGTAGTTCTCTCACATGTATATGTATCTATATATAGTGGTGAAGCAAGTAGTTCTCTCACGTGCATATGTATCTATATACAGTGGTGAAGCAAGTAGTTCTCTCACATGCATATGTATCTATATACAGTGGTGAAGCAAGTAGTTCTCTCACGTGCATATGTATCTATATACAGTGGTGAAGCAAGTAGTTCTCTCACATGCATATACAGTGGTGAAGCAAGTAGTTCTCTCACATGTATATGTATATATATACAGTGGTGAAGTAAGTATTTCTCTCACGTGCATATGTATCTATATACAGTGGTGAAGCAAGTAGTTCTCTCACATGTATATGTATCTATATACAGTGGTGAAGCAAGTAGTTCTCTCATGTGCATATGTATCTATATACAGTGGTGAAGCAAGTAGTTCTCTCACATGTATATGTATCTATATACAGTGGTGAAGCAAGTAGTTCTCTCACATGCATATGTATCTATATACAGTGGTGAAGCATGTAGTTCTCTCACATGCATATGTATCTATATACAGTGGTGAAGCAAGTAGTTCTCTCACGTGCATATGTATCTATATACAGTGGTGAAGCAAGTAGTTCTCTCACATGCATATGTATCTATATACAGTGGTGAAGCATGTAGTTCTCTCACATGCATATGTATCTATATACAGTGGTGAAGCAAGTAGTTCTCTCACGTGCATATGTATCTATATACAGTGGTGAAGCATGTAGTTCTCTCACATGCATATGTATCTAAATACAGTGGTGAAGCAAGTAGTTCTCTCACTGCGTATGTATCTATATACAGTGGTGAAGCAAGTAGTTCTCTCACGTGCACATGTATCTATATACAGTGGTGAAGCAAGTAGTTCTCTCACATGTATATGTATCTATATACAGTAGTGAAGCAAGTAGTTCTCTCACGTGCATATGTATCTATATACAGTGGTGAAGCAAGTAGTTCTCTCACATGCATATGTATCTATATACAGTGGTGAAGCAAGTAGTTCTCTCACGTGCATATGTATCTATATACAGTGGTGAAGCAAGTAGTTCTCTCACGTGCATATGTATCTATATACAGTGGTGAAGCAAGTAGTTCTCTCACATGCATATGTATCTATATACAGTGGTGAAGCATGTAGTTCTCTCACATGTATATGTATCTATATACAGTGGTGAAGCAAGTAGTTATATTTGGGTAGTGTTCAAATTATTTCTCAGTGATGGACGTCCAAGTAATTGCAGAACATATTATCACATGCAGATATCCCTCTTACACTATATTCGCTGACGCTGGGATTTCTTCTCTAGCTAGTGGTACTCGGTATTCAGCTAAAGCCTTATTTGGACTCATGTTTGACGTCACCGTGCTTTCGGAATGCGACTACTTGGTATGCACCTTTTCATCTCAGGTAAACAGGAAATATGTTGTTGTTACAATAACCTTAACTTGTATTCTCTCTGTTGTTGTTGTTGACAACAATTAAATATATATATTGGATGAAACAAGGATTTGACCACAACAAAAAAAACTTTACCTATTAATATATACAATCGGTTATTATCTGCTTTTTTTTTTAACTGGTAAGGATGGTATGAATGTTTGTGTCCAAATGATATATTTTTGTCTTTATACCGCCTGCAAGAAGTTACTAGGATAACTCCAAATCTGACCAATCCAGATGCCTATGCTTCATGCACACATGACGGTGTATTCATTATACTGAGATACATGTACTTCCCTGGTATTGGTTAGGTTCTGTGCTGTTAACTATTGTCACTGAATAAGCTTCTGAGCAAACCAATTGATCACATCTTTGGAAAGACATGCAGCTGCTTGCTGACTCGGCTAGACTTGGTATTGCACGTACACAAGTGTGTTTATTACATGGAGATTTATTACATCGAGATTTCTTACTTATTTGAGGAGTTTTACTGTATTAGTTGCTGCAATGCATTGGACAATTTCAAGTCTTCAGGTAGTAAAATATAAAGAATAAACCTATTGTAGATGGATAGGTACAAGATCCTTGAAGACCGAATTTCAAGTTTTTGGGGCTGTTGGTTTACTACCTTGTGAAGGGTATAAATCATGTGTGTTTTTTGAACAAAAATCAGCCGAGTCCACCAGACAATCATTTAGGATGCTAAGAAACTGCTAAAGTGAGTTCCAGCTGAAATTTGAAAGGGGGGGTGCTGCTATATGGAAATAGTGGTCAAGCCAATTAATGCTATCGCAACCCCCAATATTGGAACAAATAATGAAATTGGATCGACTTAAACAAAATTCATCTACATGTATATATATCATAACAGTTAATGACCCATTACCAGACTAAATTTCTTTTTAAAAAATATTTCAGTTGTGTTTTCTAAGACCTGTATATAACTTTTTTCACTACCCTAGAGGTACAATTATTGCTATCAATTTTTACGAGCTTTAAAAAAAAAAATTGATAAGAACAAGAACAGGTACATTATTGGGTGGATGACATGCAAGATCCACAACAGTAGGATCCCACCCTGATCCAACTGTAGGATTCCACCCTGATACAACAGTAGGATTCCACCCTGATCCAACAATAGGATTCCACCCTGATCCAACAGATCCCACCTTGATCCAACAGTAGGATCCCACCATGATCCAACAGTAGGATTCCATCCTGGTAGGATCCTGATCCAACAGTAGCAGTAGGATTTCACCCCGATCCAACTATAGGATTCCACCCTGATCCAACAGTAGGATCCTACCCTGATCCAACTGTGGGATTCCACTCTCATCCAACAGTAGGATCCCACCCTGATACAACAGTAGGATTCCACCCAGATCCAACTGTAGGATTCCACCCTGATCCAACAGTAGAATCCCACCCTGATACAACAGTAGGATTCCACCCTGATACAACAGTAGGATTCCACCCCGATCCAACAGTAGGATCCTACCCTGATCCAACTGTGGGATTCCACTCTCATCCAACTGGAGGATCCCACCCTGATCCAACAGTAGGATCCCACCTTGATCAAACAGTAGGATCCCACCTTGATCCAACAGTAGGATCCCACCATGATCCAACAGTAGGATTCTACCCTGGTAGGATTCCACCCTGATCCAACAGCAGCAGTAGGATTCCACCCAGATCCAACTGTAGGATTCCACCCTGATCCAACAGTAGAATCCCACCCTGATACAACAGTAGGATTCCACCCTGATCCAACAGTAGGATTCCACCCCGATCCAACAGTAGGATCCTACCCTGATCCAACTGTGGGATTCCACTCTCATCCAACTGGAGGATCCCACCCTGATCCAACAGTAGGATCCCACCTTGATCCAACAGTAGGATCCCACCTTGATCCAACAGTAGGATCCCACCATGATCCAACAGTAGGATTCCACCCTGGTAGGATTCCACCCTGATCCAACAGCAGCAGTAGGATTCCACCCAGATCCAACTGTAGGATTCCACCCTGATCCAACAGTAGGATCCTACCCTGATCCAACAGTAGATCCTACCCTGATCCAACTGAGTCATGTTGGCTGGTTTATAGCTTGGAACCCAATTCTCATGAAAACATGGGTACAAAGTTCAAATTCTGATTTAATCTACCTAGAGATCTGTCTGGAGTGTGGTAAAGACTCAGTTTTTGTTGGGAATCAGTTGAGGGCAAGACATCTCAAGAGCAGTTGGGGGTGAATGTTTCCAGGAGCAGGCTAGTGTATGACATGGTGCAATGGCTGACCAAGGGTATTGGTGTACCTGGCAGCAGAGCAGAACGAAGATCAAGAAATGGTAGAATGGCAATGCTATTCTTGTATAGTTACATGTAGCAATGGCTGGCTACTACCAACACAGCAGGTTCCTATGAGAGCTGTTTGTAACACAGCAGGTTCCTATGAGAGCTGTTTGTGGTACTACCAACACAGCAGGTTCCTATGAGAGCTGTTTGTGCTACTACCAACACAGCAGGTTCCTATGAGAGCTGTTTGTGCTACTACCAACACAGCAGGTTCCTATGAGAGCTGTTTGTGCTACTACCAACACAGCAGGTTCCTATGAGAGCTGTTTGTGCTACTGCCAACACAGCAGGTTCCTATGAGAGCTGTTTGTGCTACTACCAACACAGCAGGTTCCTATGAGAGCTGTTTGTGCTACTGCCAACACAGCAGGTTCCTATGAGAGCTGTTTGTGCTACTACCAACACAGCAGGTTCCTATGAGAGCTGTTTCTGCTACTACCAACACAGCAGGTTCCTATGAGAGCTGTTTGTGCTACTACCAACACAGCATGTTCCTATGAGAGCTGTTTGTACTACTGCCAACACAGCAGGTTCCTATGAGAGCTGTTTGTGCTACTACCAACACAGCAGGTTCCTATGAGAGCTGTTTGTGCTACTGCCAACACAGCAGGTTCCTTATGAGGGCTGTTTGTGCTACTACCAACACAGCAGGTTCCTATGAGAGCTGTTTGTGCTACTACCAACACAGCAGGTTCCTATGAGAGCTGTTTGTGCTACTGCCAACACAGCAGGTTCCTATGAGAGCTGTTTGTGCTACTACCAACACAGCAGGTTCCTATGAGAGCTGTTTGTGGTAGTAGCAACACAGCATGTTCCTATGAGAGCTGTTTGTGCTACTACCAACACACAACACAGCAGGTTCCTATGAGAGCTGTTTGTTTGTTATCTAGGAAAACACTAAAGATCAAAGAGAGCTTGATAAGAAGACGAAGTTTAGGGAGAGAGGGTGATGTTTGGGGCGATGCAGATGGCGAGCAGCAATAGGTCATCCGGCCTAAAATAACCAGCAACCATCATAAACCTCCCCAACAGCAGTTTTCCATACACCTCCACCTCCAATGAATCATCTCACTTACAAGCATTCACTATCTCCCTAAATATTATTCTTTATATCCTGAAATTGAACATTTGAGAGAAAATATGGAAAGGGGGAAGACTCTGATAATTATCAAATACTATTATAATCTCTTAAAGTAATCTCAGTTGACATAATGACATTACAATGACCTTTTAAATGATCAACTTAAAATTGTATTCTCTCGACATTTCGACTAGATGCTCTAGCCTTCATCAGGAATAATGAGATGCTAAGACTCGCATGAGCCTGCTATATACCGGTAGCTAGCTATCCACCACGTGCTACAAAACCACTTGGTTTGTGTGCTGGATGCGGGTGCTGGTTTATGTGCTGGACAAGTGTACAAGCAATTGTGCCTATCGTTCTTTATCATAGATGTTTCATTCCATTAGCAACCCCTCCCCCCCCCCCCCCCCTTGCAGGTTTGTCGGTTGTCTTATGAACTCCTGCAAAATCATCACGTCGATGCTTCTCAAAAATATTACAGTCTTGATGATATTTATTACTTTGGAGGACAGCAAGGTCATGATGTAGTTGCCATTGAAAGACATCGGCGGTCATCAGCATCATTAACACCTCATGAAATAGAGTTTAAAGTGGGAGATCACCTTGGTATTGCCGGCAATGAGAAGAATGGCTATAGTGTGGGTGTGCACAGGAAAAGTCGTCAACAAGGGCAATTTCCATCGTATAAAGTTGAAGATCATGTTCGAATTTCTGATTTTCCAAAGTACTTAGATTAGATCAATATTTAATAGGCCTTGAACAAAGGCTTATTTTGAATCATGCATATTATTATACTATATTCACAAGCCATTATCGTTCACAAGCCATTATCATTATTATTATTGCTCAGTGTTGGACTTAGTGTCATTTTTAAGTTGCATGCTCATAATTAGGCGTTGGCGAATAATGCTCATATGTCTTGTGTTTATATGCTATGCTAATAATGCTCAATATAAAACAATTATGCTTGCCATTAATTAAGTACTATTATGCTGAGTATTATGCTCAAGAATATTGATCAAGGTTATGGCAAATTAACACATTCAGTCGAGTTAGTAGCCTGTGCAAATTAATGATGGCCATAGCTTACTCGCGGGTTCTAGCCACAGTGATAGTGGTGATGCTAAATTTATTTTGGATCTGTTAAAGCCAGCTCAAAATTATGCACTAGCTCAAAACAGGAAAACTAAAGAGCCTAAAGTCTCTGGTTAAAAGAAAAAGAGAACTCAGTTCCTAATCCTAGAACATTTCTACTTCCAGTTATGTTAAGGAGTTTCTTAATGAGTGCCCTGAGGTTAGACATGGCAAACTCATCTGTTTGTCATGTCGGATAGAACTTGTAAAGTGTTGGATCCTACTAAGGTAATGGACCTTGATCCTGATGCTACAATGATTAAGGCCTTCAGCTTTTTATAATTATAGAGAGCAGTTCATTTGTTAATTCCTGAGCTACAGAAGGAGTTGTCACCCTATCTAGCTGCTGTTGTCACCCTATCTAGCTGCTGTTGTCACCCTATCTAGCTGCTGTTGTGGGGCTATTCAACATAGAACTGCAAGGGTGGTGGGAAAAGGTAGAAGGAAAACGGCTGCATTGGGCGGCGGTATATTTTAATTTGTAGGCCATGTCATCCACAGGGGAGAAGGCATTCAGCACTGGTTTTGGAGATTACTAAAGCAGAACATTGAAGGACTATATTATTGATATTTCAGTTTTATTAAGTTTTATTACTACCTTTAAATTTTAAAAAAAGTTTGAATTCTGATTATGTGCTTAAATTCTTTTTAGCAGTTATGCTCAAAAATTATATGCCATAATTCACCAAACCCCGCCCATACTAGCATTACTTGGGGATCATATATATATACAAATCAAAAACAAACCAAACAGACATTGAAAGGCTGCACCCATTTAGATTCCCTTTCGAAACAATAATCAGTATACACCAAATGCAGTAGAGATTTAGCTATGTTCATGATCTTTTTTAATTGGTGAATGTAAGTGCCTGAGTAGGTGTGTTCTATAAAAGTGCTTGTTTCTATATTGCTCATTTTTGCTTGTTTATTTGTTGCTGCTTTAGTCAATTAGATCTGATAAATTAGCATATTCCCATCCAACTCTAAGTGTTTCAAATACCTCACTGGCATATTATTATATATAGCAACTCTCTGCACAAATCTAACGCAATACCTTTTTGGCAAGAATTGAATTGGATGAAGAAGTTTTAACAAGTTTGGAAATTAGTTAGCGGATTTAAATTTGGCAAAAAGGCGTGGTCACAACTAGCGCTTGGCATAGCGAGAGAAGTGGCTATGTTAGGTGCAAATTTGTGTTGATGAGATACCTCATGGAATCAGAACTCTTGATCAGGAGTGTCAATTGGAAACATGAACATCCATGAATAGGTGAAGAATAACTACTGCCTTTTAAAATTATTGTTTTGTTATTGCTATTAAATTTTGTTTCAGTCACAAATACTTGTAAAAATAATTGATGCAACAAGTTCAACACGCACATACACACAAAGAGTTCTCAATGCTTATGTCCAAATTCATGAGAAGGCCATGAAATTCCATCAGCTTCAGTATATCGATTATGATGAACAATATCCCACCTATTCATCCAGGGTCCATGGATGGAAGTATCAAAGTCATCTTTGGACATCTGCTCCGAGTACTGCTGGGATTGTAGCATTACTCCAAAATCTGCACAACAAGGAGGACCACAAAAAAATCCCTTTACCTTTTGTAGTCTAAATATAGTACGGTAGCCATTCATAGTAGCTCCACCTTGGTCTAATAATACTCTTCACTGTCCTACAACTAGCAAGAAATTGTTACTCTTGCCTTAATTCTCACATATGTTCATACATAAAATAAAAAAGGAGTCTGGTCATGTTGAATTAAAAAAATATGACGTCTTGTTGCACTCATAAGCTCTACAGAGAAGGCAGGTGCTCTCTTTCCTTGTGAAGTATGGGAGGAGCTGGCCAACGAGACCTTACCTTCCCATTTTATCTTGTGGTTCGGGTCATCAGCCTTTCTGATCACAACAATCTTTTGCAGGTCATAGAACCCTGTGGACTTCTTGGGGTCCTGCCAACGGAGATCCATGCTCCAGCGGATCTTATCTGAGTGGTTCTCAAGACTCCTGTGAGGTATACAGTTATTGAACAGCAACATACCCCCATAGGGGACCTCACAAGTCGCAACGTCTCTCATCATGTCCACTCCCAGTGCCTTCTCCATCTCCTGCTCCTCAATTTCCACGTACCAGGTCCCACCAACACAGCAAGTATATATGTCTTCCAGTAATTCCACGCCTGTGCCCACCAGAGCAAAAGAAAGCATAAAATAAACTAATCTCAATGAACTCTCAGTTGACATAATTACATTAAAATCACCTTCTCAATATTCAACTTCAATTTTTATTCACTCGACGTTTCGACATGCTCTATATAGTCTTCATCAGGAATAATGAGATGCTAGTGCTCACGTGAGCCTGTTATATACCAGTAGCTAGCTATCCACCATGTGCCAGTGCACTGGATGTAAATAATAATACATGTAGTAATAAATATATATATATATATATGTATATTAATATAAATAAAATAAATACAAATAAAATATAAAATAAAAATAAAAAAATAATAAAATTAAATGAACAACAACAAATAAAAATGTGCATAAATAATACACAAATAAATAAAATAACAATTACATATAATAATAATTACTACTAATAATAATAATAGTAGTAATAATAATAATAATAATAATAATAATAATAATAATTAATAATAATAATAATAAATAATAATAATAATAATAATAAATAATAATAATAATAATAATAATTATTATTATTATTATTATTATTATTATTATTATTATTATTATTATTATAATAATTATAATTATAATAATTATAATAATAATAATAATAATAATAATAATAATAATAATAATAATAATAATAATAATAATAATAATAATAATAATAATAATAATAATAATAATAATAATAATAATAATAATAATAATAATAATAATAATAATAATAATAATAATAATAATAATAATAATAATAATAATAATAATAATAATAATAATAATAATAATAATAATAATAATAATAATAATAATAATAATAATAATAATAATAATAATAATAATAATAATAATAATAATAATAATAATAATAATAATAATAATAA
This sequence comes from Cladorhizidae sp. MBARI D1340-BT2, assembly GCA_028752905.1. NCBI lineage: Eukaryota > Metazoa > Porifera > Demospongiae > Poecilosclerida > Cladorhizidae > Cladorhizidae sp. MBARI D1340-BT2. Next base: position 26,294,111 of record JAQNBH010000005.1, on the reverse strand, counting down.
TAATAATAATAATAATAATAATAATAATAATCATAATAATCATAATAATCATAATAATCATAATCATAATCATAATCATAATCATAATCATAATAATCATAATCATAATCATAATAATAATAATCATCAGAGCCTTCTTGGCCTCAGCTGCTGCCACTCATGACCTGTCCAAGCACCTCACTTGTTTTCACTCCCTGTCCCTTTTGTTGATAATGCCCTTTCAGCATGGTCTATGGGTCACGACACTCCCCCACCATCAGGTCGTGCAGGCTTTTGGCCGTTTCAAAAAAAGAATCCGGTGCATGGCTAAATGCCCTCCCTATCTCGTCCCTGGGTTTGAGGATGGATGATGATACTATCAGGGTTGCCGTGGGTCTCCGCTTGGGCTCCACTTTGTGTCTCCCCCATAATTGCCAGCACTGTGGAACAGAAGTGGATCGCCTTGCTACACACGGTCTTAGCTGCAAGAGAAGTGAAGGACGTTTCTACCGTCATACCGCCATGAACGACATCATCTTCCGGGCATTGTCATCTGCCGGGGCCCCTTCCAGGTTGGAACCGTCGGGTCTCTTTCGTTCCGATGGGAAAAGACCTGATGGGGTAACCATGGTGCCATGGAAGAATGGCAAGCAACTGGTATGGGATGCAACCTGTCCAGATACATTTTCCCAGTCGTATCGGGGTGCAGCAGTGAGTGGTCCTGGAGCTGTGGCTGCTATGGCTGAGGGGGAAAAAGTGGCCAATTATGCCAGCCTAGATCCTTGCCACTTTTTTGTGCCTGTGGCCATCGAGTCATTGGGGGTCATCGGGAACAGGTCGATGGCTTTCCTGAAGGAGCTCAGCCTCAGGATAAGGCAAAGAACTGGGGAGGTGAATGCCCGTGCTTACCTCCTTCAGCGTCCAGTCCAGCGGGGGGATGCCTTGTCTGTTTTGGGGTCAGTCGGGAGTTCAACGTGTTAGCTTTTTAGTTATTTATTTATTTATTGTTAATTAGTTATTATTTCAGTATTATTTAGGTATTTTTGTAATTGATTATTATATAAGTATATGTGTTAATTAGGTGTTAATGAACTTGGTATGTTGTTTGCTGTTTGCTCAATAATTATTATGTAATAATAATAATAATAATAATAATATTAATAATAATAATAATAATAATAATAATAATAATAATAATAATAATAATAATAATAATAATAATAATAATAATAATAATAATAATAATAATAATAATAATAATAATAATAATAATAATAATAATAATAATAATAATAATAATAATAATAATAATAATAATAATAATAATAATAATAATAATAATAATAATAATAATAATAATAATAATAATAATAATAATAATAATAATAATAATAATAATAATAATAATAATAATAATAATAATAATAATAATAATAATAATAATAATAATAATAATAATAATAATAATAATAATAATAATAATAATAATAATAATAATAATAATAATAATAATAATAATAATAATAATAATAATAATAATAATAATAATAATAATAATAATAATAATAATAATAATAATAATAATAATAATAATAATAATAATAATAATAATAATAATAATAATAATAATAATAATAATAATAATAATAATAATAATAATAAAATGGAAAAGACCTGATGGGGTAACCATGGTGCCATGGAAGAATGGCAAGCAACTGGTATGGGATGCAACCTGTCCAGATACATTTTCCCAGTCGTATCGGGGTGCAGCAGTGAGTGGTCCTGGAGCTGTGGCTGCTATGGATGAGGAGAAAAAAGTGGCCAAGTATGCCAGCCTAGATCCTTGCCACTTTTTTGTGCCTGTGGCCATCGAGTCATTGGGGGTCATCGGGAACAGGTCGATGGCTTTCCTGAAGGAGCTCAGCCTCAGGATAAGGCAAAGAACTGGTGAGGTGAATTCCCATGCTTACCTCCTTCAGCGTCTCTCAGTGGCAGTCCAGCGGGGGGGAATGCCTTGTCTGTTTTGGGGTCGGTCGGGAGTTGAACGTGTTAGCTTTTTAGTTATTTATGTATGTATTTATTGTTAATTAGTAGTTATTATTTGTTATATAACTATAATTATAGAGCATGTCTGTTTGTTTGTTTATTTATTTAATAATAATTATAAATAAATTAATTAATTTAAAAAAATCAAAAACATATCAATTTTTTTAAACTATTTTTATTGTTTTTATTATTATTATTATTATTATTATTATTATTATTATTATTATTATTATTATTATTATTATTATTATTATTATTTATATATCTATAAATTATTATTAATTTTAATTATTATCATCATCATCATTATTTATTATCTGTGTTTATTATTTAAAATTTATTATTATATATGTAATTGTTGTTTTATTTGTTTATTATTTATGTACATTTTTATTTGTTGTTCATTTAAAAAAAAATTAATATATATAAATAGTAGTATTATTTATTTATTTATTATTTATTATTATTATTTTAATTTTTTTGTGTTTTTTAAACATCCGGTGCACGTGCTAGGTGCATGTACTGGCACGTGGTGGATAGCTATATAGATATATACAGGTATATAACGGGCTCACGTGAGCCTTAGCGTCTAATTATTCCTGATGAAGACTAGAGCATCTAGTCGAAACGTCGAGTGAATAAAAATTGAAGTCGATTATTGAGAAGGTGATTTTAAAATAATTTTTTTTTAAGAGAAGTCGAGATAAACATGTTATTGCCATCAACATCACAAAGCTCTTCTTGCCTGCATGCAGCCATTGGTCATGTTTGCATCAATGAGTGGTATCCATGCTGTGGGCATGAGCATGTAGAGAGCTGAAGGGTCCAAGTATCCATTGTCTTGGTGCCAGGGGACAGTAGCCTGCTCATTATATGGAGTTTTAGTCCTGAGGTTCCACACTGGATGGCCTGCATGGTGCATACAAGGAAGTAAAATATGTGTATGTATGTATGCATCACCTCAAGAGGTCAGCATTTATTCAGGTTGCTTCACAAAACACACACAAACAACAACAACTAAGTGCACAGCGGTACATCATGTACCTGCAATATCTGGTCCTATGAACTGCTCAACCACATTGAGGAGTCTTTCGTTGGTCCAGAGCTGTCTAAACCCTGGAGGCAGGTACGGCATCTTGTTCAGCAGTATACCTGCTCCCCTGAACTGCTTCTCTATCAGTGTGAGTCGGTCATAAAAACCCGCCTTCTCACACTTGTCTTTGATTTTTCCTCCTTTGTACAATTTTTCTGCTAATATATCAACGCACTCTTGGACAGCGACAGCCTACAGTGTAAAAGTTTGATACAACAGCTATGTGTGTGTGTGTGTGTGTGAGTGAGTGCGTGTGTGGGTGTGTGTCATTGTGTGCATATTTTGCACAGATTACCTCAACAACATTATTCATCTCTTCTTCAGTAAAGAACTTTGGAACTACCACAAAGCCTTTGTTGAAGTACTGATCCACCCTGGCTTCTCCATCACTGGTGGAGGGAGGTTCAGATACACCTCAGGTGCTGGGTCCTGGGCAACTGGCAAGAATATATATATATACATCTCAGCAAAGATTGAGAGATGTCCAAACTGCCACGGATTATGCAGGATCATCTCTAGATGTCCTAGCCTTGTCCTATCCATAATACCATGCCATATGCCCTTGCAACCAGTGTCACCAGGGAGGACATACCCCTAAGCTAGCCTTATCTTAGCCCTAGTCAGCAAACAACACCAAACTTGAGACATTCCAGGATGATCCCAGAATAATCCATGACAGTCCGGCAGCATAAAACTTACACATCTAAAAAAAAAACACTTATCTTATAAATGAAAACATGACACTGCCGAATCTTACCTTGTTACATATATATATATATATATAGACACCTGAATTACTATTATTTTTTCTAATTTCTAACTGCATTATCCTGTAAAAGATCGAGTTCTCTTTTCTACTTGAACTTAGTAATAAAAAAAGCTGAGAGGTGATTTTTGGTGCATATACAAATCTTTTTGATATAAGGTTATTTACATATATATACATGGTATGAGGACAAAGGTTTTGTAGCAGACCTAGAGGAAAGATGACAGTGGAGATCTCTTCTTGCTGCGTGTAAACGGGTGAGATATGGCACTTTCTGTGCTCAATTAAGGGGGGACTATACCTGAAACGGGGGGGGAAACGTCTGTTGATTTAGACTGCCCATAACTTTCTTTACAATTACTCTGTCCAAATAATATTATGCCCATATTGTTCCTTGATCTATGTGCTTTCCAATGATACAAAAGATTAGTCTATAAGCATATTTTCTCAGAAGATACATGCAGAAATATCAAGGCATTCCAAATAACTAAACACTTCTGCCCCAACACTTCCCCCTCACCCATACTTACAAACCAAAAGCTGTAAATTGGTCTGTGGTTTGCCTAATATTATATGTTGGAGACAAAAAAATTTTGGCTCATATAATAGCTATTAGCTTAGGAAAACCACAGACCAATTTACAGCTTTTGGTTTGTAAGTATGGGTGAGGGGGAAATGTTGGGGCAGAAGTGTTTATTTTGGGGGGAATGTCTTGATATTTCTGCATGTATCTTCTGAGAAAATATGCCTATAGACTAATCTTTTATATCATTGGAAAGCACATAGATCAAGGAACAATATGGGCATAATATTATTTGGACAGAGTAATTATAAAAAAAGTTATGGGCAGTCTAAATCAACAGACGTTTTTACCCCCCAGTTTCAGGTATAGTCCCCCCTTAAGGACCCAAGGACAGGGAGGAAAGAAGGCGATGGAGATCGAGCTTCTGACATATGAGCCATCTGTGTTTTATAGTTTCGAGTGCAAATAGAAATGAAATGAAGAGCTTGAATATCATTGTTGTTCTCAACTGCTGGGGCTCCTGCTAGGTCTAGGATTCCTCCTAGGGTGGTAATTAATCCTCTCTGCCATAGAGCTCAACTACGGCCATAAAACAGGGCACACCTAATATAAAATATGTCCACAAATAGATCTTGCCAAGTCACTATTCGTTGATTCTGAGCACACATAGGTTAGAAGCACATCGACCCTTGTGCATTAGCTTGTATGCCAGACTTTACATGGACTTGAGCCCACCATGAAGTGGAATGGCCTCCTTTACTTTTAGGTTAAAGCTCAAGGCTCAAACCAGACTGGCTAGACACATTTGCATTTGCTATGGCGAGGCAGCAAGGGTGAGTTGTTACTTTATTTATATATATTTTTAATTCAACAATTTAATTTTATACTGTACATTTAGTTATTTGTGTAGTCACTTTTAAGCCATGTTTTTAGTAATTAAAGGTTGCCTTCGATGGCATCCAGAATTCTTGCTTTAAAAAAATCCACTTTGGATGATGGTCCTATGGTCAGAGAGGATGAACTTTTGGACATCCCCATTAATATCTCCAGGCTTTCATAAAACAGTGTTAATAATCACAGTACCGGGAGACGATCGCAACTGTTCCAAGTAGTGTTCTTGAAAATGCCACCATGCTTTCGCCAAGTTCAACTATTCTTTCTCGGTACTTGCGCTTACCACATTCAGCAGCATCCTTTCTGATTGCAGTCCACTGCCGGTCAGTGAAGCAGTATACATTTTCCTCTGACTCGTTCACTTTAGATAGTATGTGTCTTAATTCTCAATTTTTCCCGCAGAGTCTCCTATCCCAGTCTCTTTCAGAGTTGATAGCAAGCGCAGTCTGACGACAGGATAGAGACATTTCTGAGTAGCCTGGTATAAATCTATCACAAAACTAGCCTCAAGCTCAGCTCACAACTTCTCACCTCGCAACTTCCTTCGAGGCCGTGGGCATTTGTGGGAATAACCTATCAATAGTTGAGTGTTTTGTGAGATTTTGCATTTTGGGGGCTTCTATATAGCATAATTCAGATATATTATTACTGCACAAATAACCTATCAAAGTGCATCCTAGAATTACTGTGACCACACACCCAGGTTTGCATGAATTTGAAAGGCTAAAATTACTTGTGAATTGGAAAATAAAATGCAAATGAGTCTTATAAGCAAAAGTTAGCTGCATACCAACTCTTGTGCACCCCACAAATTCTGGCACACAAGAGCATCTGCACATGGACTCTGAATGCTATGCCTTGTTTGTGGCCATGCTAATTAATTAATTTGAGTCAGAGTTACCATATAAAGGTGTATGCAATACGTGGCCGCTTGCTAGCTAGCCACAAAGTAACCTGCCGCAGTGTGCTGAGATCTGCTCCAAGAAGCCCTTACAACGTTGCAGAAAAGCGAAAATGGTCATGGAAACGTAAGTTCTTCGTTAGAACAGCCATTTCAATTTTGTCGTTTTGCTTAGTAAGTCTCAGAACTCAAATTCGTCCCAAGCACTAGATCCCACTTGCCTTAGCGGGCCTGCCACACCCCTCTAAATGAGCGGAGCGTTGCGTTGTGATGCAGATTGACCTTTGACTTCATTTACACAATAGGAGTCAGGACAGTAGCGGTGACAGCGGCGGTGAAGAAGAGGAGGCGAAATAAGAGGAAGATGTGGGTACCGGCAATATTCACCTACCAAGTTCTTGCTAATCTTTTTTTAATTATTTTTATTATTTTTTTAATTATTAATTATACATGCTCAATAGCCACTGGCTAATGCAAAGAGCACACAATACGCACAACACATGAAATACATTATGAATGTTATGAAATTGTTTGTATGTAATGTTTAATAAGCTAAGACAACGGGATTCCTTAATATTGTTCGGAAGAGCATTCCACTTACGAATGGCAGAAGGGAAAAAAGATACATTAAAAGACTGAGTACGAGGGAAAATGAAAGTAAGATTGAGGGGGTGGTATGATCTAATGTTGTAAGGTGGAGGAGGCTGATGTGCAGGCAGTGAGGTTGGAAAGTCAATGTAATTATGCAAAAGCTTAAAGAGAAGTATGAGTTTAGAGTTGAGACGACGAGAGGAGAGTGTAGAGAGTTAGCAGCTAATTGTAGTAGGCCATTCTATCTGACTTGCCAACCTTGTGGACATTTTTTTTTGCTCCATATCCTTGTAGGCTTTTGCCATAAACAGGGGAAGCTCTGAATAGATTCAATAAACTTCTTCATCCATCACCATCCTCACTACAGGCTCTGCAGCTGTCAGTTCATCACGTGCTAGATTCTAGTACGAGACACAGTTATACAGATGATTTTTTGGTGTGTTTTGGATGTCTTGCTTGAACTTGAGCAAGTCTGTTGTAAATCTTTTTTTCCTTCGAATGCTCTCTTTCTAAACTATTCCTTGATATCTTTTTGCTACTAGAGAGAAATTCCACACAACCTCTGTAGTGGGATATTATGCTAGTGCAGATGCAATTAGGCTAGATCAGATCCTGAGCCAGATCTGATCTGGCTTTAAAAACCCTCTTATGCAGACAAACCTTCAGTCAACACTTCTTGGTTGTTGACTTTGAACTAGTTTATAAATAATAATACCTGGAGACAACCCAACCTTGATCCATGGCGGACTTACATGGAGTGTACAGTCTATTCTAGATAACTATCTGGTGAATATGTCAATTTTGGAGGTGCTTAATATGGCTGCGTATGATGACAGGCTTCTACTCTGCAAACACCATGTGCTTACCTATCTTGCCTGCACAAAGCAAGCTGTGTATTAAGATTGCCGACAAACAACAAGAATAACTTAGATATCTGTCTGATGTGCTCCAATTGGACACCTTAGGACCAAAAGGAATAAGAGGGCCCTTTTCTAAGGTCAGGACTTACTCGAAAGCTAACAGAAAAGATTTTTTCTCTTTGAAAGTATATAGCTTGGGCTCAAATTTGTGTGTAGACCATTTTCTTTTTCTTGGTGTGGATAATTATCATGGTGCTTCTTCCTGTCATGAAGCTATAGAATTTCATGAGGTTGTAGAGGGTGGCCTTTTGTGTCTACTTGTAAACCATGGCCAACTGTGTGCAAGCCATCATGCCACAGTACAACTAGAATACAACTTTAATAGTATACAGGTGCACTAGACAATTGTGCCTATCTTTCTTTATCATCTCGCCAAGCTATAGTGCATTCAAATGTGATAACTACTTCCTTTAACTAATGCCTATTTGTTAATATTTTTGTTGTTATTACTATCACAAATACTTGTAAAAATAATTGATGCAACAAGCTCAACACGCGCACACACACACAAAGAGTTCTCAATGCTTATGTCCAACTTCATGAGAATGCCACGAAATCCCATCAGCTTTAGTAGTATGTCGATTATGATGAACAATATCCCACCTATTCATCCAGGGTCCATGGATGGAAGTGTCAAAGTCATCTTTGGACATCTGCTCCGAGTACTGCTGAGATTGTAGCATTACTCCAAAATCTGCACAACAAGGAGGACCACAAAAATTGACCTTTTGTAGTTCTAAATATATATAATTCATAGTACGGTGGCCATTCCTAGTCTCCACCTTGGTCTAATAATACTCTTCACTGTCCTACAACTTGTTACTCTTGCGCTAATTCTCACACATTTGCATACATAAAATAAAAAAGGAGTCTGGTCATGTTGAGCAGAATTCAACATGACGTCTTGTTGCACTCATAAGCTCGACAGAGAAGGCAGGCTCCCTTTCCTTGTGAAGTATGGGAGGAGCTGGCTAACAAGACCTTACCTTCCCATTTTGTCTTGTAGTTCGGGTCATCAGCCTTTCTCATCACAACATTCTTTTGCAGGTCATAGAACCCTGTGGACTTCTTGGGGTCCTGCCAACGGAGATCCATGCTCCAGCGGATCTTATCTGAGTGGTTCTCAAGACTCCTGTGAGGGATAGTTATTGAGCAGCAACATACCCCCATAGGGGACCTCACAAGTCACCACATCTCTCATCATGTCCACTCCCAGTGCCTTCTCCATCTCCTGCTCCTCAATTTCCACGTACCAGGTCCCACCAACACAGCAAGTATGTCTTCCAGTAATTCCACGCCTGTGCCCACCAGACACCATCTGAGCAAAAGAAAGTACAAACAATAATAATAAACTCTCAATGAACTCTCAGTTGACATAATTACATTAAAATCACCTTCTCAACAATTTTTATTCACTCGACGTTTCCACTAGATGCCTAGTCTTCATCAGGAATAAAGAGATGCTAAGGCTTGAGTATGTTATATACCAGTAGCTAGCAATCCACCACGTGCCAGTGCACGCGCCTAGCGGATGCTTAAAAAATAATAATAATATATAAATTAAAAAAATAATAAAATAAACAAATAAAAAATAAGATTAATAAAATTAAAATAAAAACGACAAATAATACACAAATAAATAAAATAACAATTACATATAATAATAATTACTACTACTACTAATAATAATAATAGTAATAATAATAATAATAATAATAATAATAATAATAATAATAATTAATAATAATAATAATAATAATAAATAATAATAATAATAATAATAATAAATAATAATAATAATAATAATAATAATAATAATAATAATAATAATAATAATAATAATAATAATAATAATAATAATAATAATAATAATAATAATAATAATAATAATAATAATAATAATAATAATAATAATAATAATAATAATAATAATAATAATAATAATAATAATAATAATAATAATAATAATAATAATAATAATAATAATAATAATAATAATAATAATAATAATAATAATAATAATAATAATAATAATAATAATAATAATAATAATAATAATAATAATAATAATAATAATAATAATAATAATAATAATAATAATAATAATAATAATAATAATAATAATAATAATAATAATAATAATAATAATAATAATAATAATAATCATAGCCTTCTTGGCCTCAGCTGCTGCCACTCATGACCTGGTCCAAGCCATCCTGCCACCTAACTTGTTTTCACTCCCTGTCCCTTTTGTTGATAATGCCCTTTCTGTTTCAGCATGGTCTATGGGTCACGACACTCCCCCACCATCAGGTCTTGCGGCGTGCTTCCACCTGGCAGGGTGTCAAAGTCCGTGGAATCTTTGTTGCACAATGCACCTGACGATTTAGCTCGAGCCCGGCTTTTGGCCGTTTCAAAAAAAGAATCCGGTGCATGGCTAAATGCCCTCCCTATCTCGTCCCTGGGTTTGAGGATGGATGATGATACTATCAGGGTTGCCGTGGGTCTCCGCTTGGGCTCCACTTTGTGTCTCCCCCATAATTGCCAGCACTGTGGAACAGAAGTGGATCGCCTTGCTACACACGGTCTTAGCTGCAAGAGAAGTGAAGGACGTTTCTACCGTCATACCGCCATGAACGACATCATCTTCCGGGCATTGTCATCTGCCGGGGCCCCTTCCAGGTTGGAACCGTCGGGTCTCTTTCGTTCCAACGGGAAAAGACCTGATGGGGTAACCATGGTGCCATGGAAGAATGGCAAGCAACTGGTATGGGATGCAACCTGTCCAGATACGTTTTCCCAGTCGTATCGGGGTGCAGCAGTGAGTGGTCCTGGAGCAGTGGCTGCTATGGCTGAGGGGGAAAAAGTGGCCAAGTATGCCAGCCCAGATCCTTGCCACTTTTTTGTGCCTGTGGCCATCGAGTCATTGGGGGTCATCGGGAACAGGTCGATGGCTTTCCTGAAGGAGCTCAGCCTCAGGATAAGGCAAAGAACCTGAATATTCCATGGTTTTGAGAGTGCTGGGGAGGTGAATGCCCGTGCTTACCTCCTTCAGCGTCTCTCAGTGGCAGTCCAGCGGGGGAATACCTTGTCTGTTTTGGGGTCAGTCGGGAGTTGAACGTGTTAGCTTTTTAGTTATTTATTTATTTATTGTTAATTAGTTATTTCAGTATTATTTAGGTATTTTTGTAATCGATTATTATAAGTATATGTGTTAATTAGGTGTTAATGAACTTGGTATGTTGTGTTTGCTGTTTGCTCAATAATAAATATTATATTTATTAAAAATAATAATAATAATAATAATAATAATAATAATAATAATAATAATAATAATAATAATAATAATAATAATAATAATAATAATAATAATAATAATAATAATAATAATAATAATAATAATAATAATAATAATAATAATAATAATAATAATAATAATAATAATAATAATAATAATAATAATAATAATAATAATAATAATAATAATAATAATAATAATAATAATAATAATAATAATAATAATTAATTTTAAAAATAATTCAAAAATAATAATAATAATAAATAAATAAATTAATTAAAAAATATTACTTTTTTATTGTTATTATTTTTTATTGTTATTATTTTATATTATTTTATTGTTATTTTATTATTATTATTTTATTATTATTTTTATTATTGTTATTATTTTTAATATATTAATATATATAAATATTGATTTAATATTATTATCATCATTATTATTTTTATTTATTTATTAATAAATAAATTATAAATATATATTTGTTAATTAGGTGTTAATGAACTTGGTATGTTGTGTAATAATAATAATAATAATAATAATAATAATAATAATAATAATAATAATAATAATAATAATAATAATAATAATAATAATAATAATCATAATAATAATAATAATAATAATAATAATATTATTATTATTATTATTATTATTATTATTATTATTATTATTATTATTATTTCAATATAATATTTATTATTAAGCAAACAGCAACACAACATACCACGTTCATTAACACCTAATTAACACATATACTTATATAATAATCAATTACTAAATAATACTGAAATAATAAAATATATATATAATTATATATATATTTTTATTTTTATTTTATTTTTTTTATTATTTATTATTATTATTTATTATTATTATTATTTTTATTATTTTTTTTACATCCGGTGCACTGGCACGTGGTGGATAGCTATGTAGCTACAGGTATATAACGGGCTCACGTGAGCCTTAGCGTCTGATGAAGACTAGAGCATCTAGTCGAAACGTCGAGTGAATAAAAATTGAAGTCGATTATTGAGAAGGTGATTTTAAAATAATATTTTTTTAAGAGAAGTCGAGATAAACATGTTATTGCCATCAACATCACAAAGCTCTTCTTGCCTGCATGCAGCCATTGGTCATGTTTGCATCAATGAGTGGTATCCATGCTGTGGGCATGAGCGTGTAGAGAGCTGAAGGGTCCAAGTATCCATTGTCTTGGTGCCAGGGGACAGTAGCCTGCTCATTATATGGAGTTTTAGTCCTGAGGTTCCACACTGGATGGCCTGCATGGTGCATACAAGGAAGTGAAATATGTGTATGTATGTATGCATCACCTCAAGAGGTCAGCATTTATTCAGGTTGCTTCACAAAACACACACAAACAACAACAACTAAGTGCACAGCAGTACATCATGTACCTGCAATATCTGGTCCTATGAACTGCTCAACCACATTGAGGAGTCTTTCATTGGTCCAGAGCTGTCTAAACCCTGGAGGCAGGTACGGCATCTTGTTCAGCAGTATACCTGCTCCCCTGAACTGCTTCTCTATCAGTGTGAGTCGGTCATAAAAACCCGCCTTCTCACACTTGTCTTTGATTTTTCCTCCTTTGTACAATTTTTCTGCTAATATATCGACACACTCTTGGACAGCCTACAGTGTAAAAGTTTGATACACGTGTGTGTGTATGTGTGTGTGTGTCTGTGTGTGAGGGTGTGTGTGGTGTGTGTCATTTTGTGCTTATTTTGCACAGATTACCTCAACAACATTATTCATTTCTTCTTCAGTAAAGAACTTTGGAACTACCACAAAGCCTTTGTTGAAGTACTGATCCACCTGGCACTTTTTCAGCTGCCCTGGCTTCTCCAGCACTGGTGGAGGGGGGTTCAGGTACACCTCAGGTGCTGGGTCCTGGGCAACTGGCAAGAATATATATATGTTTACATCTCAGCAAAGATTGAGAGATGTCCAAACTGCCACGGATTATGCAGGATCATCTCTAGATGTCCTAGCCTTGTCCTAGCCATACTACCACATCATATGCCCTCTCAACTAGTGTCACCAGGGCGAGGACATACTAGGCTAGTCTTATCCTCTCCCTGGTCGGTATTAGATGGCAAACAATACCAAACTTGAGACATTCCAGGATGATCCCAGAATAATCCGTGACAGTCCGCCATCATAAAACTTGGCATAAAAATACATCTAAAATATAAACATGCACTTATTTTATAAGTGTAGACATGCCACTGCCAAATCTTACATTGTTACATATATAGGCACCTGCAAAATGTGAATTACTATTATTTTTTTCCCAACTGCATTATCCTGTAAAAATCGACTCAGTAAAAAGGCTGAGAGGTGATTTTTGTTGCATATACAAATCTTTTTAATCTATGGTTATTTACATGTGCATGGTATGAGGACAAGGGTTGTACTAGGCCTAGAGGAAAGATGACGGTGGAGATTTCTTCCTATGTGAGTCAACGGGTGAGATATGGCACTTTCCATGCTCACTGAAGGACCCAAGGACAGGGAGGAAAGAAGGCGATGGAGATGGCAGCTTCTGATGTATGAAAAGGCATGATGATAGAGCCCTCTGTGTTTTATAGTTTCGAGTGCAAATATAAATGAAATGAAGAGTGTTGTTGTTCTCAACTGCTGGCGCTACTGCTAGGTCTAGGATTCCTCCTAGGGTGGGAATTAATCCTCTCTTTTAATTAAGTGGCCATATAGCTCAACTACTGCCATAAAACAGGGCACACCTAATATAAACAAATAGATCTTGCCAAGTCACTATTCGTTAGCTCTAAGCACAGACAGGTTAGAAGCACATCGACCCTTGTGCATTAGCTTGTATGCCAGACTTTACATGGACTTGAGCCTGCATGAAGTGGAATGGCCTCCTTTACTTTTAGGTTAAAGAGTATGGCTCAAGGCTCAAACCAGGCTGGCTAGACACATTTGCTATGGCAAGGCAGAAAGGGTGAGTTGTCACTTTATTTATATATTTTTTAAATTCAACAATATCACTGTAAATTTAGTTATTTGTGTAGTCACTTTTGAGCCATTGCCTTCGATGGCATACGTTATTCCTGCTTTAAAAAAATCGACTTTGGATGATGGTCCTATGGTCAGAGAGGATGAACTTTTGGACATCCCCATTAATATCCAGGCTTTCATAAAACACAACTATTCTTTCTCGGTACTTGCGCTTTCCACATTCAGCAGCATCCTTTCTGATTGCAGTCCGCTGCCAGTCAGTGAAGCAGTATACATTTTCCTCTTTTGTTGACTCGTTCACTTTAGATAGTACGTGTCTTAATTCTCAATTTTAGCAGAGTCTCCTATCCCAGTCTCTTTCAGAGTTGATAGCAAGCGCACTCTGAAATACGACAAGATTGACATTTCTGAGTAGCCTGGTACTTTAATCGATCACAAAACTAGCCTCAAGCTCAGCTCACAACTGCAACTTCCTTCGAGGCCGTGGGCATTTGTGGGAATAACCTATCAATAGTTGAGTGTTTTGAGATTTTGCATTTTGGGGCTTCTAGCATAATTATATTACATATTACTGCACAAATAACCGAAATGGTATTCTGCTTATCAAAGTGCATCCTAGAATTACTGTGACCACACCCTTAGGTTGGCATGAATTTGGGAAAAAATTACTTGTGAATTGGAAAATAAAATGCAAATGATCATATAAGCAAAAGTTAGTAGCTACATACCAACTCTTGTGCACCCCACAAATTCTGGCACCCCACAAATTCTGGCACACAAGAGCATCTGCACATGGACTCTGAATGCTATGCCTTGTTTGTGGCCATGCTAATTAATTAATTTGAGTCAGAGTTAGTGTATGCAATACGTAGCCGCTTGCTAGCTAGCCACACAGTAGCTAGTTATATATATAATACCTGCCGCAGTGTGCTGAGATCTGCTCCAAGAAGCCCTTACAACGTTGCAGAAAAGCGAAAATGGTCGATGGAAACGTAAGTTCTTCGTTAGAGCAGCCATTTCAATTTTGTCGCTTTGCTTTTAGTCTCAGAACCTCAAATTCGTCCCGGCTAGCCACACCCCTCTAAATGGGCGGAGCGTTGCGTTGTGATGCAGATTGACCTTTGACTCCGGACAGTATAGCGGAGCGGAGGAGGGAGATGTGGGTACCCACCTACCAAGTTCTTGCTAATCTAGCAGCAGTAGGCCATTCATATCTGACTTGCCACCACCTTGCGGACATTTTCTTTTGCTCCATGTAGGCTTTTACTTGCCATAAACAGGGGAAGCTCTGAATAGATTCATCGTCATCCATCACCATCCTCGCTATAGGCTCTGCAGCTGTCAGCTCATCACGTGCTAGATTCTAGTACAGAGACAGATAGTTAATGGAGTTATACAGATGATTTTTTGTGTGTTTCGGATGTCTTGCTTGAACTTTAGCAAGTCTGTTGTAAATCTTCTTGTCTTTTTTCTTCGGATGCTCTCTTACTAATCTATTCCTTGATGTCTTTCTGCTACTAGAGAGAAATTCCACACGCCCTCTGTACACACGCCCTCTGTAGTGGGATATTATGCTAGTGCAGATGCAATTAGGCTAGATTAGATCCTGATTCTTGTGAGCCGGATCTGATCTGGCTTTTAAAAACCCTCTTATGCAGACAAACCTTCAGTCAACACTTCTTGGTTGTTAACTTTGTAAATAATAATACCTGGAGACAACCCAACCTTGATAATGGCGGACTTGCATGGAGTGTACAGTCTATTCTAGATAACTATCTAATAATCTGGTGAACATGTCAATTTTGGAGGTGCTTAATATGGCTGCGTATGACGGCAGGCTTCTACTCTGCAAACATCATGTGCTTACCTATCTTGCCTGCACAAAGCAAGCTGTGTATTAAGATTGCCGACAAACAACAAGAATTAGTTAGAGATCTGTCCTGATGTTCCAATTGGACACCTTAGGACCAAAAGGAATAAGAGGGCTCTTTTCTACAAGACTTACTCGAAAGCTAACAGAAAAGATTCTTTCTCTTTGAAAGTATATTATATCAGCTCAAATTTGTGTGCAGACCATTTTCTTTTTATTGGTGTGGATATTATCATGGTGCTTCTTCCTGAAATGAAGCTATGAATTTCATGAGGTTGTAGAGGGTGGCCTTTGTGTCTACTTGTAAACCATGGCCACACTGTGTGCAAGCCATCATGCCACAAGTGTACAGGTGCAGTAGAAAATTGTGCCTATCTTTCTTTATCATAGATGTTCCATTACATTAGCAACCCCTCCCCCCCCCCCCCCCCCCCCCACCCCTTGTAGGTTTGTTGACTGTCTTATGAACTCCTGCAAAATCATCACGTCGATGCTTCTCACAAATATTAGAGTCTTGATGATATTTATTACTTTGTAGAGAAGCAAGGTCATGACGCAGTAGCCATTGAAAGACATCAGCAGTCATCAGCATCATTACCACCTTATGAAATTGAGTTTAAAGTGGGAGATCACCTTGGTATTGCCGGCAATGAGAAGAATGGCTATAGTGTGGGTGTGCACAGGAAAAGTCAATGAGGGAAATTTCCATCGTATAAAGTTGAAGATCATGTTCGAATTGCTGGTTTTCCAAAGTATTTAGATTAGATAGCATGATGTGTCAGTGTTTAATAGGCCTTGAACAAAGGCTTATTTTGAATCATGCACATAATTATGTGTTCACAAGCATTATCATTATTATTTTGCTCGGTGTTGGACTTGGAGTCCCTTTTAAGTTGCATGCTCATAATTAGGTGATGCTGGATTACTCAAATGTCTTGTACTCTGCTATGCTAGCAATATATAACACAATTAAGTACTATTATGCTGACTATTATGCTCAAGAATATTGATCAAGGTCATGGCAAATTAACACGCTCAGTAGAGTAGTGATGGCCACAGCTGACTCGCGGATTCTAGCCACAGCGATAGTGGTGTTGCTTAATCTCTTGGATCTGTTAAAGCCAGCTCAAAACTATGCACTAGCTCAAAACCGGAAAACTAAAAAGTCTAAAGTATTTGGTAAAAATAAAGAGTTCAATTCCTGATCCTAGAGATTCCCAGAAGGAGTTTCCTAACAAGGACCCCGATGTTAGCCATGAACTCATCTGTTTGTCATGCCAGATAGAACTTCCATTAAAGAAAAGCAGTATTAAATGCTACTCTGGAAACAAGCATAACAAACCATTTGTCCAGCCTAGAGGTTGAAGGACGCTTGCTCCCATTTGTTATGAGATCTTATTATGTGGAAGAATCCTTGCAAATAAAGCACTGGCCTAGCGCACATGTAGAAGCTAAGAAGAATGCTTCATTCAGCTTAGGAAAAGCAACTCGTCGGTTATGCTCTAGCCTGTCTTCAACCTGCCTTGGACTACTTTGAAAACAAGTTTTGTTTTTGCTTATATTTAAGCTGGTCGTGTGTTTGATCCTACCAAGGTCATGGATCTTGATCCTACTAAGGTCATGGATCTTGATCCTGATGCTAATGATTGAAGACTTCAGCTTTTTATAGAGCAGTTCATTTGTTAATTCCTGATCTACAAAAGAAGTTGTCAGCCTATAGAATTGCAAGGGTGATGGGAAAAGGTAGAGGCAAAACTGCTGCATTGGACAGCGACATATTTGAATGATGCTGAGCCAATTAAGGCCATCACATAATTATAAATTATACTACAACACAGTGTGAGACTATGTAACAATAACTAACACTAATAATTAACAGTACTTAATTATCCATAATACTAATAGTTTCGAGTGTCCTGCTGCTCAAGGAGTAGGGAGGGGAGGGGAGCAAAGATCTTGCTCGCCATACAACAGTTCCTTTCTCCTCTGTCACCACTTCCCTACCCAATACATAACACACTCGCCCACCTCCTCCATCACTGCACCACTTACTCCCTTCACACCTTTTCCCCAAAGCAATGCCACCTTTCCATCCTTACCCACTCTTCAAAATTCACCCAGCCACTGTCCTGCCCCTACAATTCTGCGCACCTCATCCATCAGTACCAGCCGATCCTTCTCAAATTCCCTGCACATTACCAAGAAATGTTCCACATCTTCCCCTGCTCCACTATCACACATGATACACCTCTCATCCATAACTACCCCACATCTCTTCTAATCCTCTTACAAACAAGCTGATGCAGTCAGTCTAAATTACAACTGCACACCTTACTAACCATACATGGACCTCGTATACTTCTCCACCCCTACACTATTCTTTGCCAATTTATAAAACTTCAGCGTACTCTTGCCGTTTACTTCCTCCTCCCAATCCTTCTCATTTCTCACCTTCATTTTCCCCTTCCACTTACGTATTGACCCAACTTCATTGTTTAGCTCGCATTTTCACCTCAATATCTCATATTCTTCCCACCATCCGATTCCTCCATCCTCTCTAAGTTTATTTACAACCAATCTGCTCTTTTCCAACACCTCTTACTGAACAAAACCTTCATCTCTTCCCTCCTCTCCTCCAGCTTCCTCCACCCCATATCTCCCATTCCTGCTACTGTATTACTTCCCCCCAACAATCTCCTACCCACTCTCATCTGTGCTGACTCCAACTTCTTGCAAGCATTATGTCCTCCTGTCCACCACACTTCGGCTGCATGCTCCATTACTAGGTCTCACTAGAAGCTCCCACACCATTCTTCCTCTGTCTACTTCCACCTGCCCATTCACTCTACTCATCCATGTCACCTTTCCAACCCAATATTCTGCATTCTTTGCCATCTTCTCTAACTGAACATTACCTTTTAGCTTCCTATCAAAACATACTCCCAAGTACTTGAATTCTTTGAACTCTTCCAATATCTCCTGACGAATCTTACAATGCACTCTTTCTTCCCTACTACCATGACCTTGCTCCTCTTACCATTAAACTTCATCTTCCACCTTAACACATACGCCTGTACCCACATCCAACATAGTTTGCACTTCCACCCCAGAGTCCGCCATGCATACATAAGTGCCCCACACCAACAGCCTTCCACCTTGACTCCTAGCTCAGCTCTCTCCTACTCCTCTACCATTCCCATCAAATAAATATTAAACAGAAGTGGAGACAAAGGACATACCTGCCTAAGTCCATTCTCCTCAGCGTACCACCACCTTGACCTCCTTCCGTTCAATGTCACCATCATCTCCACTACGCTATACAATCCTACACATGTCCTCACAAGTTTCTCCTCTACTCCACACTGCCTGAACTTCTGCCACAATCCCTCTACATGAATCTTTCTTCTCACTCTTCCTCACTTCACAAACTCCTCTTAATACCAACCACTGCTCCGAACATCTCCTCAGGCTCCCAAATCCTCCTTGTGCTTCCGTCAAAATCCTATCCTCAGTAAACCCTCCCAACCTCCTCACCAACACTCTGCAAATGCCTTCACCACACTCAACATAATGTAATTCCCCTATAATTCCCCACTTCATCCTCGTTGCCATCCTTGTGGAGAGGTACTAGCAAACTCCTCTTCCAGTCCACTGGGCAGCACTCAATCCTCATCACCACATTCATCACCGCACCATCACCTCCAACAAAACCTTCTACCTTCATTCATCAGCATCTCATTCAACATTCCATCAGGGCCTGGTGCCTTTCCTCTCTTCAAACACTTAATTACCTCTACTACTTCTTTCCAACTTACTTCTTCACACATACCCAACTCTTGCCCACTCACTTCTCCTATCTCTAATTCTGGTACTGTGGCATCCTCTTTTTTCCTCCCCAGCTCTTCCCAATGTTTTTTCATCACCTCCAATACCTCATCTTCCTCCTCCACCATCCTTCCCTCATCATCTTTCACTCCTTTTATCCTCTCTCCTTCCTCTTTGCTCTCAAATCATTCCAAAAAGCTTACAACTAGACCCTGCTCTCTAATCTTCTTTATAGTTCTCTTCCTCAATTCCTTCTTCTCTTTCCTAATAGTCTTTTTCGCTTCCTTTCTTGCTTCTCTATAGTCATCCCATAGTTGTCTTAATGTAGCCTCTCTCCCGCCTCTCTTCCTTGCTTCCCTCAGCCTCTTACATTTCTCCTTCCTAACACCAATTAACCTCTACACATCCACCACCTTTCCTCTGACCTGTATGTAATCTTCTTCCTTCTAATTCCTTTCTCTGCTGCAGCCAAAACTTTCTCCTTCCACCTACCCCACACCTCTTCAACTATGTTTCCTCCCTACTCTTGCTTAAGCTCTCTCACCTCCTCTTCCCAACCCAAGAACATTTCCTCCACTGCCTCCTAATACTCCTCCCAGTCTATATAGCCTATTGGAGACTCTCCATTTATGTCGCACTGTTCTCACTTGTACCTCTCTCCTAACCCACAGAATTGCTCCCCAAATAATGTTATGGTCCGACCCCACATCCAACTTGCCTGAGTCCTCAACTACCACCCTAGCAACATCCACACCCTCACTAAACAACATATAATCTATGACCAACTTCCTCTCCCCACCTACTCTCACAGCACTGCAACTTGTTCCCTACAACCAGACCTCCTGCCATTAATGTTTGGGTTGTCCTCCACTCCCAATCTAATCTTTGCATTGAAGTCCCCCATCATAACAACATCGAAACCTTTCTCTTCATACTTCACCACATCCTCCTGCAATACCTCAAACAATACCTCCATCTCTCACTCACACTCCTTCTGGATTCACATACAATACCCCTACCATAGTCTTCTCCCCGCACCACTCAACTCCACCCACAGCAAACTTTCTCTTGACTTCCTCACCCTAGAATACAAACTCTTATGCACCAGAACTCCCACACCTCCACTCGCCTGCCTGCCATCCTCTCTATCTCTATTCCAGCCGTACCACTCATATCCTGCCACGCTCACCTTGACCTTCTTCTGCAAAAATGTCTCCGCTAATCCCAGCACATCAAACTTCTTCGTTCCCAACACTACCTTCAAATCCACCTCCCTTGACCACCATCCCCTTCAATTAACAAACGCCACACTCAACCTCCCAGTTTCCCTATCCTCGGTCTCTCTCCCACCCTCCAACTTCCTTAACAAACTTTTTTCACTCACAACTGAGATTTGTCCTTCATGTTCATGACCTTGGATACATGCCAATAGGTGCTCCATCCCAAATGGATGAACCCCCTCCCAGTGCTCCCCCACCTGATGGTCCTTGCCTCTCTCCAAACTCCTCTGTGTTGTTCACCAGAGTGTCTCCCCCCGGCAGCCCACATCTACCAAGCCGCAGTGAACACAACATTCCACTTGACTCTTCCTCCTGGCCTCCATCCACACTCCCACCACTCAGCATTCTCCCCACCACCTTTTTGCATACCAACTTTTTCCCTGCATGCCTTCTCTTGCTGTTTTACTTGCTGGAGACTCTATCTTCATTTGCCACTGCCGATTCCCCCCCTGCACCATATACACTTCATCTCCCCGCAGACTCACTTTCCTCTTCTTGTATCTTCCACTCTTTCTCATGATGATTGGCCTCGCAACCAGATTGCTCAAGACCTCATGAAAATTTTCTTCTTCCCTCTTCGTAAATATTGCCTCCATCCTTCACCAACTTTGCCTATCCTATTTCCTTTACCACCTCCTTGTTCTATCTTCCTTACCCTCTGGTTCGACTTCCTCTACAAGCCCCAACTGATTTAGTTTCCTCCCCAAAATTTTGATTCTTCTCTGCTTGTATTCCACTTGTTTCTTCATCTCCTCCACACTTAGCACGAGTGCACCTCCCATTTCATGGCTTTCCATTATATAAAAGTTAATCCAGACACCAGCATTCTCCTTCTGTATCAGCACCTCCCTCGTCAGCAGATGTGTTGTGTGCCATCCCTTTCTGCCCAATACTGTTCTTTTATGTTAGTTAACAGTTCCTCCTTCTTAAAAACAACCTTGTCTGTAAAAAAACCTTACTTTTGATTTGCCTTTAATATGGTCACAACCAGTCAGTGCATGCCACTTGCATAGGGCAGCTGCCTCCTGTACACCAAGTGAGTTGTATAATGGAGTTCGAGCAAAACCAAGCGACGCTTATCACCTCTGCCATTCACCATTGCAGCATTTTTCTCTAGTAAATGTGCACGTCGTATTGCTAGAAGCAAAACGTCTGTATCCTGGCTGTAAATGTGGATATAGTATCTAGCTTTTGCTGATACGACAGCATGCAACATCATCAATCTATCTGCCTCTTCTTGCTCACTAACTCCAGGGATAATGTAGTCATCTCTTGTCATCACACTCAACCCGGTGGCAGTGACGACTTGCACTTGGCAATGGTCTATGAGTGTCTGTGCCAAGTAGAGTGTGAGGAAGTCTTTGGTTGCTGGCATTGCAAGAAAGGACTTAGGATCCCTGATGTGCATTGTGGCATCCACTGCATAGCAAATTTATACTGGCATAATTCGCCAAACCCTATAGCTGCATATGCAATTTCGGGTAGATTCTTTGAAACTTTAAGGGTATGTTGTCAGGGAGTATGAAACCGCTTACCAACCAGCCACACCACCTAAGATGGATGTTATTCAAACTCCAAGGTCCAGATAGAGGAATTGAACTGCTCCCACCAACACTTGGTACATGGAGAGAACATGTGTTGCGAGCTCACTGTCAAGCTTCTTTATGGGAGCAAGATCTTGTCCTCCATCCCCAAATTCCCGATCCTCTGAAGCTTGGTTGGGTTAAAGAGGGAGACCGTCTACTACCACTACCCTCAAAGCAGCAGCAGCTCCATCTGCAGCTGTGGAGATGATGAGATGCACGTGTGGTGCTACTAATCCTAACTCACTTACGAAATGTCACACAGCAAGAGATGTTCATGCAAAAAAACATGACTTGGTTTGCACCGAGTTGTGTCAGTGCGAAGCAGACACTGAAATATGCCAAAACATAACTGTCAGGTGTAGCTCTGATGATGAACTCTGATTATTATCACTATCCATGTGTTGTAATTTTATCTTTAAATTGTAATTGAACGTTGTTGGATAAAACTGGAAATGGTGTGAGTTGCATTGTGTAGTCAAGGTAGCCCATCATCATTATAGTCATGCTAAGATCAAAATAATTATATATTTAAATGTGGAAATGTAACACATACAGTGGGTACATTCTTGGTATATTTATCAACCAATGTCCATAGTTATCTTGACTAAACTTGTTATTTGATGGATAAAGTGTATATAGCCCTTTTGAAATTAAAAATGGTGGCCCTAATGGGATGATGAAAATTATGCAACATGTGGTTTCACATCCATAGATGTCATGAGAACGTGCTCTGAAAGTTGGAAAGAATATACCCGAAAATGAATTTAGATTCAGCCACACAAGCTGGTATACTACTGTTTCGCCCTGCTAAGTCGAGGTGGAAGGTTGTAAGGCTTCCGACTTTCGAGGGACTTGAGTGGAGATTGCTATGGCTACAAACTCATACGCTAAGAATTGACAGAAGCACACTTTAATTAACCTTCATAATAATAACTGCAGGTGAGCAATAATTGGAAAAGGAAGTGAGTAGTGGTGACACAATCTATACATAACCTTATAAGGAGATCAGGAGAATATGCATGCAAGAAAGGGTAATCAAGTAAGAGAAGGGCAAATACATGAGTAAAGATATGATGATGTTCAGTTTCAGTTCACTGGAGGGACGGAATCACAGGCCCGAACATCCTCCCCAGGGAAGAAGTGGGAATCCTGATCTTCATTCTCCTCCTTCTCGGTGATCAGGAGGACCAGCTTGTTCACAGGTCGCTTGTAGCTGTGGCCGTCGACAGTGATTTCAGCCATTCGAGTGAGCCCGTCCTGCCCTGGAAAGGTATTAGTCACGATGCCCATTGGCCAAGAACGTCTATTTGGAAAGTCCTCTTTGAGAAGGACTAAGTCTCCTTTCCTCAAGTTGGACATGGGGTGGTGCCATTTCTTCCTGGCTTGCAGATGGTGTAGGTACTCCGACCTCCATCTCGTCCAGAGGTCGTCGTATAATCGGTTGAGTAGATTCCAGCGTCTGAGTGCTGTGATTTTCTTGCAACTGTCCACTCTGGAGTGGTGGAGCCTTGAGTGGGCGACCAATTAAAAAGTGGCCTGGGGTCAGGGGCGGAACTCCGTCTTCTGTTGTGCTATAGGTAGCGATGAGGGGGCGGCTGTTTAGAGTCGCTTCGGCCTCAGCAAGAATAGTTGTTAATTCCTCGTAGGTGAGGTGGTGTGGTCCGACTACTTTCCGGTGAATGAGTTTCATACTCATAACTCCGGCCTCCCAGATGCCTCCGAAATGGGGAGCTCGGCTCGGGGAGAAATTCCACTGAATGTTTCATTCAGAAGAAAGATGGTGAATGCGCTGACGGGTAACTGGATGTTGCTTGAAATAACTCTCCTTGGAGTGCTCGAGTCGTCCTCCAACTCTCAATAGCCCATCGAAACCGATGAGAGGCCAGCAAGTAGAGGAAATGGTTTGGAGAGTTCCTTACCAGCTCGTATGAGCTTGATAGCCTTGCCGTAGGCCTGAACTTGACAGAGTTTCAGCAGCTGGAGTCTTGCATCTTCCAGCTCCTTGTTGGTGAGTCTGGGGGCCAGTTCTTTGGGACCTCGGCAGTTCGAACAGAAACGTTGTATCCACGCTGTAGAACGCAGTAGACGGTCGAAGTTGGAATAGCGGTTGAGAAGATCGTGTGTTCGGACGACTGGCTTAGCCACAAGTACCTTTAACCTGATCTCGGGTAGCTCTCTTGACAGATTTAGATCTGGTCTCTTGGGGATCTTTTGACAGCCACGGAGGGCCTGCCCACCACAGCTGCCTGCTTATGAGCTCCTTGGGCGTAACTCCTCGTGACACCAGATCAGCTGGGTTTAACTTGGTAGCCACGTAACGCCAGTGGCTTGCAGGGACGAGTTCAGTCACTGCCTTGACCCGGTGACCAACGTATACTTTGAATTTGACTGAAGACGAGTTCAGCCAGCCCAGCACTACTGTTGAATCGCACCCGGCGTATACTTGTTCGATGGGAAGGGCTAGGTCGGAGGCGACCGCGACAAGCAGCTTGGAGAGTAGAACTGCTCCATTCAGCTCCAGTCTGGGAATTGTAAGTCCTGAAACAGGAGCAACACGAGATTTTGCTGTAATGAGTGTTACCGTGACTGAAGTGTCTGAGTAAAACGTTCTGAGGTAGACTACACCTCCGAAGGCTGCTTCAGAGGCATCACAGAAGCCATGGAGTTGCATACCGACGACGGGCAGCTCCCCAGTGGTGATTCTCCTCGGGATGGGATGCTCTGTGATCAGGTGGAGTTCGTTTCTCCATGTCTTCCATTCACCTTTGAGCTCCGCTGGGATGTCGTCATCCCAACCGATTTGATTCGCCACAGCTTCTGCAATAGAGTTTTTAGAGCAATGGTTACAGGTGCGTACCAACCCAGTATGTCAAAGGCCTTGGCAACTGCTGAGGCGAGCTGCCTCTTGGTAAAAGTAGATTGACTCTCCAGCTGGGGCACAGAGACGTGGAGTGTGTCTTGGGCCGTGTTCCAATGAATGCCCAACGCCTTAGAGCAGTCAGCTGGACGTGTGGCAATACGGAGGTCATCTTTCTCGAGTAGTTCAGGAGGAATTGTGCCTTGAATCTCAGAGGAGTTGGTCCTCCACTTGCGGAGCGTCATGCACACTCTGCTCAGGAGCACATTCAGTTGGCTTCGGAGCTCTGCTGCTGCCTCTGGGGTGTCTGCACCTGTGAGACAGTCGTCTAGATAAAATTGGTTAAGAACAACTAGAGGGTACTCAGCGCTGTGGTCCTGGGCCATTTGACGCAGGACTTGAGATGCCAGGAAAGGAGAAGCTGCAACCCCGAAGGTGAGTCTCAGCATCCTCCAGTCTTCTAGGTCTCCGTTGGGTGATCGACGTAGGAACCGATGGTAGTCACGTTCGTCGGGATGTAGACAGATCTCTCGGAACATTTTTGACACGTCTGCCGACATCCCGATGCGAGGCAGTCTGAACCTTGTGAGGATGGAAGGCAGACTTGTCAGAAGAGATGGACCGGGTAGCAGCATGTCATTTAGGGAGTATCCTGTTGTTGTTGCGGCAGAGGCGTCGAACACTATGCGTAGTTTTGTGGTCGTGCTCGCTTCCTTGACCACGCCGTGCATGGGCAAGTAAAACACAGAGTTGCATGGCTTCTGCAGGTCGACTGCAGGTACCAGCTCAGCGTGTCTCAGTTCCGCATACTCCTCCACTGCTTTGGAGAAGTCCTGCCACCTGCCTTGCTTCTTCAAGGATTTTTCGGTCTGTAGGTATCGTCGGACGGCTGCAGCTCTGGAGTTTCCAAGTGGTGGAGGTAGCTGAGGTCTACGGAGTTTGACCATGAATCGTCCGTCCGTCTTCAGCTCTGCTGTGAGTGTTGCTGAAGTGATCCACGGCCAGTTTCTGGTCAGGAGTCAGCTCGCAATCTTCACCCGGGACCTTCTCCATCTCCCAGAACTGTTGGAGTAGGATGTCTGTCTGATGTCCATTGTCAGTAGCCTTGAGGCACGTCTGTACTGGACTGTCTCTGGGATGGCACCTCCCAGTGCCCATCCAAAAAGCGTCTTCTGGGCCGTAATGCATCGATGAGGTGAAGAGACGGAGTCGTCCCTGAGACAGAGGTTACAATCTGCTATCCCAAGGAGCAAGTCTATCTTCTCCGAGCGGCCAAACTCTCGATCAGCAAGAGGAAGGCCCTTGAGGCAAGGCAGGTTGTGGACGTCCGTTAGATCCCTGATAGGATAGTCTGTGGTGATGTCCTGGACAACCTGCGCGATGATCACAAGGGATTCATCATTGGTACAATGAGTGGACCTTAGAGTTAGTTCCACTCTGTGACTGCTCTGCAGCCCACCCCCAATGCCTGCAATGTCGGTAGGCGATCTGATTCGTTTTGCCTTGAGGGTAGCTGCCAGTCTGCTGGTGACCAGCGATAGTGAAGTGCCCGGGTCCATAAGAGCTCGAGCGACTTGCTGACCCGAGTCTACAGAGACGGTGGCCAATATTGTCCTGGGAATAGTGTATTTGGCAGATCGGAATCGATTGTTGCTTACGAACAGAGCTCGGCCGTAGTCGTTCAGGTCGGAAGTCGTGGTGGTAGTAGTAGACTTGTGCAAAAGTGAGTGGTGCTTGGCAGAGCACTCTCGGCAAGTGTGTTTGCTGTGACAGCGTGCAACACCGTGCCCTTTTCCTAGGCAGTTGAAACACAGTCGCTTCTGTCGGGCTGCCTCTGCTCTCTGCTCGGCAGTCAAGGACTTGAAGGAATCACAGTCATAAATTCTGTGGGTTCCATCGCAGTGAGGGCATGTAGGGTCCTTGGGAGCATCGGTAGACTGCATGACCTTGACTTTGTCGGAAGTCGTGGTGGTAGTAGTAGACTTGTGCAAAAGTGAGTGGTGCTTGGCAGAGCACTCTCGGCAAGTGTGTTTGCTGTGACAGCGTGCAACACCGTGCCCTTTTCCTAGGCAGTTGAAACACAGTCGCTTCTGTCGGGCTGCCTCTGCTCTCTGCTCGGCAGTCAAGGACTTGAAGGAATCACAGTCATAAATTCTGTGGGTTCCATCGCAGTGAGGGCATGTAGGGTCCTTGGGAGCATCGGTAGACTGCATGACCTTGACTTTGTGCTGCTGTGGCTTGGGCTTGATGTCAGCTGGTTTGCTCCTGGATGGCATAGGCTGGTCTTCCTTGAGTTGGAGAGCGGCTAAAGGTGGACTTGGCTCGTTTGTCCAAGAATGCCGTGAAGCATTCTATGTCGGGAGGAGAGTCGAGCTCGGCAGTGAACTCGTCCCACCGTGAGCGCAGGCCGCGATCGAACGAGTGCTCGGCAATGGCTGTGAGGATTTGCATGGCAGTCAGTCCCTTGGCATCCTTCATGCCAGATATGGTGTCACGCATCTTCTGGCGGAGGGCCACTATGTCGGAGTGGTTACCTGAGATGTGAGGCAAAGACAATACATTGTGAACATGCTGCTTAAATACCAATCTTTCCTGATCGTAGGCTTCTTGTAGGGCTTTCACCCCGCAGTCATACTCTTCCCCCCACGGAGGAGGTGGTGAACAATTTGTTAGCAGCTGGGTCCTTGAGGCACAATTGGAGACAATTGATCCTTTCAAAGTCATCCAGCCCTACCTCCTTCTTGAGGCGAGCTTGATAGAGGTGCCAAAATGGCTTCCACGCCATGATGTCTCCGTTGAAGGAAGGGAGATCGATGCGCAGGCGAGATGGGAAAGATGAGGTGGATACAGCTGGAGCATCCTTCACGATGGTGGGAGGATCTGTGTGGGCTGTGGCAGCCGCTCTGTCTTTCATTGTAGCTTCTTCTTTGGATACCCGGTTGTAGAGCTCCAGGGATTCTGCATTTAATCTGTCCCTTAGTTCACATAAGGTTACAATGTCACTCACTGTGTCCATATTGAGTTGGAATCTCTTGATGAGAACATCCATTTCGTCTCTCTTGGACTTCGCGGGACGGCTGAGGGTTGAGTCAAGGGCTCGGATGTCTGCCAGCGTCCGAAGTACGCTGGTGGCATCACTGTAGGCTTGTCTGGCCAAGTACAGATGGTCGATCCCACTTACGAGTTCTTCAATGGAGCTGAACTGCTTGTTGACTTCAGACTCCTCTGCAGAGATGGCATCACTGGAAGAGAGTTCGGTGATCCGTTCTTGGATCACCTCGAAGAGATGAGCTTGCTCCTCAAGTTGCTCACTTTTCTTGAGGCATTCAGGCAAACTGACTTTGTCGAGTTTCATCTTGCTGGCGTTGTCATAGTAGGATTTTATGCGGGTAAAGGCACCTTTCCTGGCGCCACGCTTCGCGCGAAGCGTTTGGAGTTCGGTGATGTCCAGTATGGCCTCTTCTGAGGGAGCGGTCATGCTGGAGGGCTAGGATTGACTGAAGGAGTCTTAGAGTGTTGACAGCAGAGGCGGAGCGAGCGTCCTAATCTGTTGTCCTGTCGTTGGAGTCTGGCTGGTCTGGATCCTCGGGACGAGAGCGGTCGAGCTGTGAGGATCCGGCTCGAAGGACCAATGTTTCGCCCTGCTAAGTCGAGGTGGAAGGTTGTAAGGCTTCCGACTTTCGAGGGACTTGAGTGGAGATTGCTATGGCTACAAACTCATACGCTAAGAATTGACAGAAGCACACTTTAATTAACCTTCATAATAATAACTGCAGGTGAGCGATAATTGGAAAAGGAAGTGAGTAGTGGTGACACAATCTATACATAACCTTATAAGGAGATCAGGAGAATATGCATGCAAGAAAGGGTAATCAAGTAAGAGAAGGGCAAATACATGAGTAAAGATATGATGATGTTCAGTTTCAGTTCACTGGAGGGACGGAATCACAGGCCCGAACAACTACTACTCATAGACATATATTATATACTATGTTTATCTATCATGTGTACAATTAACTAATAATCAAAAACAAACCAAATTGACATTAGAGGCTCTTTTGAAACATTAAATCAGTATACACCAAATGCAGTAGAGATTTAGCATAATAGTGTGTTCATGATCTTTTTTTTAATTGGTGAATGTAAGTGCCCGAGTACGTAGGTGTGTTCTATATAAGTGCTATATTGCTCATTTTTTGCTCGTTTGTGTGTTGCTACTTTAGTAATATTAGATTGGCACAGCTCCCATCCAACTCTTGAGTGTTTGAAATACCTCACTGTCATATTATTATACCTATACACTACAAGGAACTCTCTGCACAGATCTAACACAATACCTTTAACATTTATCTTCTGCAGAGCCCGAAAGTTTGGCAAGAATTGAATTGGATGAAGTAGTTTTAACAAGTTTTGGAAATTATAGTTAGCGGATTTAAATTTGGCAAAAAGGCATGGTCACAACTAGCGCTTGGCATAGCGAGAGAAGTGGCTATGTTAGGTGCAAATTTGTGTCGATGAGATACTCATGGAGTCAGAACTCTTGATCACGAGTGTCATTTGGAAACAAGAATAGGTGAAGAATAACTACTGCCTTTTTAAATTATTTATTTTGTTGTTGTTATTGAGTCACAAATACTTGTAAAAATAATTGATGCAACAAGTTCAACACGCACATACACACAAAGAGTTCTCAATGCTTATGTCCAAATTCATGAGAATGCCACGAAATCCCATCAGCTTCAGTATGTCGATTATGATGAACAATATCCCACCTATTCATCCAGGGCCCATGGATGGATGTGTCAAAGTCATCTTTGGACATCTGCTCAGAGTACTGCTGGGATTGTAGCATTGCTCCAAAATATGCACAACAAGAAGGACCACAAAAAAAATCCCTTGACCTTTTGCAGTTTAAATATAGTATGGTGGCCATTCATAGTAGCTCCCCCTTGGTCTAATAATACTCTTCACTGTCCTACAACTAGCTACTCTTGCGCTAATTCTCAGACATTTGCATACATAAAATAAAAAAGGAGTCTGGTTTCAACATGACCGTCTTGTTGCACTCATAAGCTCTACAGAGAAGGCAGGCTCCCTTTCCTTGTGAAGTATGGGAGGAGTTGGCCAACGAGACCTTACCTTCCCATTTTATCTTGTGGTTCGGGTCATCAGCCTTTCTCATCACAACATTCTTTTGGAGGTCATAGAACCCTGTGGACTTCTTGGGGTCCTGCCAACGGAGATCCATGCTCCAGCGGATCTTATCTGAGTGGTTCTCAAGACTCCTGTGAGGTATACAGTTATTGAACAGCAACATACCCCCATAGGGGACCTCACACGTCACCACGTCTCTCATCATGTCCACTCCCAGTGCCTTCTCCATCTCCTGCTCCTCAATTTCCACGTACCAGGTCCCACCAACACAGCAAGTATGTCTTCCAGTAATTCCACGCCTGTGCCCACCAGACACCATCTGAGCAAAAGAAAGTATAAAATAAACAAACAAACAATAATAATAAACTCTCAATGTCAGTTGACATAATTACATTAAAATAACCTTCTCAATAATCAACTTCAATTTTTATTCACTCAACGTTTCGACTAGATGCTCTAGTCTTCATCAGGAATAATGAGATGCTAAGAAAGTATAAAATAAACAAACAAACAATAATAATAAACTCTCAATGTCAGTTGACATAATTACATTAAAATAACCTTCTCAATAATCAACTTCAATTTTTATTCACTCAACGTTTCGACTAGATGCTCTAGTCTTCATCAGGAATAATGAGATGCTAAGGCTTGAGCCTGTTATATATATATATATATATATATATATATACCAGTAGCTAGCTATCCACCACATGCCAGTACACATGCCTAGCACATGCCCTGGATGTACAATAATAATAAAAATATTTATATTAAATGAACAACAAATAAAAAAATGTACATAAATAATAAAGAAACATATTAATAATAAAGAAACAAATAAAATAACAATTACATCAATTACAATAATATACATCAATTACATATATAATAATAATAATAATAATAATAATAATAATAATAATAATAATAATAACAATAATAATAAAAAATAATAAACAGATAATAAATAATAATCATGATAAAGATAATCATGATAATGATAATAATAATAAAAAGATAATAAAAAGATAACAATAAAAAGATAATAAATAATATTAAAATTAAAAAATTAAAAACAACAACAATTTTTTTTATTATTATATATTTTTTATTATATAAAGAGCAAACATAACATACTAAGTTCACTAAGTTCATTAATTAACACCTAATTAACACATGCTATATAGTTATATAATAATCAATTACAAAAATACCAAAATAAAAATACCAAAATAATAACTAATTAACAATAAATACATAAATTATAAATTACTAAAAAGCTAACAAGTTCAACTCCCGACCGACCCCAAAACAGACAAGGCATTACCCCGCTGGACTGCCATGCCACTGAGAAACACTGAAGGAGTTAAGCACGGGCATGCACCTCCCGACTTATCCTGAGGCTGAGCTCCTTCAGGAAAGCCATAGACCTGTTCCCGATGACCCCCAATGACTCGATGGCCACAGGCACAAAAAAGTGGCAAGGATCTAGGCTGGCATACTTGGCCACTTTTTTCTCCTCAGCCATAGCAGCCACAGCTCAAGAACCACTCACTGCTGCACCCCGATACGGCTGGGAAAACGTATCTGGACAGGTTGCATCCCATACAGATACTTTCATTTTATTTGTTTATTATTTTTAAATTACTTTTTTTTTTATTGTGTATAAAATTATAAATTAATTAAAATTTTAAAAAAATTAAACCCAAAAATAATAATTACTTTTTTAAATATATATATAAATATTTATTTAATATTATTATCATCATCATCACTATTTATTATCTGTTTATTATTTATTATTATTATTATTATTATTATTGTTGTTGTTTTAATATTATTGTTTTAATTTTAATAATAATTTGTGTATAAAATTATTATTTTTTATTATTATTATTATTATTATTATTATTTTTTATTTTTTTATTATTTTTATTTTATTTTTTTTATTTTTATTATTTTTTTTTATTATAAATATATATATTATTATTATTATTATTATTATTATTATTATTATTATTATTATTATTATTATTATAATATAATTTATTATTATTACTTTATATTATTATTACTTTATATTATTATTACGTAATCGGTGTTTTATTTGTTTATTATTTATGTCATTTTTATTCATTTTTATTTGTTGTTCATTTAATTTTATTTGTTTATTATTTTTATTTGTTTATTATTTTTTATTATTTTTGTGTATAAAGTTATTTTTTTAATATACATTTATATTATAATTATAATTACATTTATTATTATTATTATTATTATTAAAAAAAAAAATTTTTTACAACCGGTGCATGTGTTAGGCGTGTGTACTGGCACGTGGTGGATAGCTACCGGTACATAATGGGCTCACGTGAGCCTTAGCATCTCATTATTCCTGATGAAGACTATACAGAGCATCTAGTCGAAACGTCGAGTGAATAAAAATTGAAGTCGATTATTGAGAAGGCGATTTTAAAAAATTAAGAAGTTGAGATTAAGAAGTCGAGATAAACAAGTCGAGATAAACATGTTATTGCCATCAACACCACAAAGCTCTTCTTGCCTGCATGCAGCCATTGGTCATGTTTGCATCAATGAGTGGTATCCATGCTGTGGGCATAAGCGTGTAGAGAGCTGAAGGGTCCAAGTATGCATTGTCTTGGTGCCAGGGGACAGTAGTCTGCTCATTATATGGAGTTTTAGTCCTGAGGTTCCACACTGGATGGCCTGCATGGTGCATACAAGGAAGTGAAATATGTGTATGTATGCAGGCATCACCTCAAGAGGTCAGCATTTATTCAGGTTGCTTCACAAAACACACAAAAAACAACTAAGTGCACAGCAGTACATCATGTACCTGCAATATCTGGTCCTATGAACTGCTCAACCACATTGAGGAGTCTTTCGTTGGTCCAGAGCTGTCTAAACCCTGGAGGCAGGTACGACATCTTATGCAGCAGTACAGCTGCTCCCCTGAACTGCTTCTCTATCAGAGTGAGTCGGTCATAAAAACCTGCCTTCTCACACTTGTCTTTGATTTTTCCTCCTTTGTACAATTTTTCTGCTAATATATCAACGCACTCTTGGACAGCCTACAGTGTAAAAGTTTGATACAACAGCTGTGTGAGTGTGTGTGTGGGTGGGTGTCATTTTGTGCTTATTTTGCACAGATTACCTCAACAACATTATTCATTTCTTCTTCGGTAAAGAACTTTGGAACTACCACAAAGCCTTTGTTGAAGTACTGATCCACCTGGCACTTTTTCAGCTGCCCTGGCTTCTCCAGCACTGGTGGAGGGGGGTTCAGGTACACCTCAGGTGCTGGGTCCTGGGCAACTGGCAAGAATATATATATATACATCTCAGCAAAGATTGAGAGATGTCCAAACTGCCACGGATTATGCAGGATCATCTCTAGATGTCCTAGCCTTGTTCTAGCCATACTACCATGCCATATGCCCTAGAAACCAGTGTCACCAGCTAGTCGGTATTAGATGGCAAACAACACCAAACTTGAGACATTCCAGAATAATCCGTGACAGTTCGCCATCATGAAACTTGGCATAAAAATACATCTAAAATATAAACATGCACTTATTTTTTAAGTGCTGACATGACACTGCCGAATCTTACCTTGTTACATATATAGGCACCTGCAAAATGTGAATTACTATTATTTTTTCCCAGCTGTATTATCCTGTATACAAATATTTTTGATATAAGGTTATTTACATGTGCATGGTATGAGGACAAAGGTTGTAGCAGGCCTAGAGGAAAGATGACGATGGTGATCTCTTCCTGCTACGTGTAAACGGGTAAGATATGGCACTTTCCATGCTCACTGAAGGACCCAAGGACAGGGAGGAAAGAAGGCGATGGAGATGGAGCTTCTGACATATGAGCCCTCTCAGGATCTGTGTTTTATAGTTTCGAGTGCAAATAGAAACGAAATGAAGGGCTTGAATATCATTGTTCTCAACTGCTGGGGCTCCTGCTAGGTCTAGGATTCCTCCTAGGGTAGGAATTAATCCTCTCTTTGAGTGGCCATAGAGCTCAACTACTGCCATAAAACAGGGCACACCTAATATAAAACATGTCCACAAATAGATATTGCCAAGTCATTATTCGTTAGCTCTAAGCACAGACAGGTTAGAAGCACATCGACCCTTACCGTTCACAGTCATAAGTGCATTAGCTGTTAAATTTATCTCACACTAGCTACTTGCCAAGCTTGGATTGGTAATAACCTTCGACAAGACATTTAAGTCACAATTTTTTCTTACATGCTAAAAACTTGCTCTTTATTTGGGCTTATCGTTCTCTTGGAGACTTTCTCTGTACTAAACCCGATGCTATTGACCTGATTTCTTGTTTACCTTCTAGTCTCTGGCCCTGATTTGATCTCTAGAATGCTTAAATCTACATGCCTATCATAGTTGCTCCCCTTACATATATCTCTTATGTCTTCCAGTTGATTGGAAAAACTCGTTCATTGTTTCCATCCTTAAATGTTCATCTAATCTTGACAATCTCTCTAACTACCAGCTTATTTCCTTACCCTCTATAGTTAGTAAGCTACTTGAAAAGCATGTTCACTCTCTCTCCTTTACAAATTCTGTATCTCTTTTTCCCCCTCAATCTGTTTTTCTTTCCCATCAGTCAACTTCATCAGCCCTTCTCTTGGCCAACCGTTCCTTTCACTCTCTTCTTCTAATAGATTGGTAGGTGCTAGATCTCAAAAAGGCATTTGATTTTGTTCCTCATAAACTGCTAATTGATCTTCTTTCCTTCCTGCACTTCCCATCTTACCTCACCAACTGGCTTCACTCCTATCTTTCAGCGCATTCTCAACAGATGATCATCACAGGCACCTCCTCACCTGTACCTGTATCTTGTGGTATCCCTCAGGGATCTATAATAGATTATGAAGTCAAAATATATGCATATTTCAATCCTTTCTTTTGCCATCTCTGTGTATCACTTGTTCTCTAGTTACTGAGTTCGGTACCTGGGAATCCTCTTTACTTTATCTATTCTGGACCTATCATATTTTTTACATCTCATCCAAGACCTGTAAATTACTTGGCCTTCTCTACCATCATTTCTACTGCTATTCAGACACTTCTACTCTTCTTCGCCTCTACACTCTACACTTCTCTTATCCATCGTCAGCTGGAGTACTGTTCTTTCCTCTGGGACCCTCAATCGCCTCATCTTTCATCTCATCTTGAGAGAATACAATACTTTGCCTGTAAATTATCTAGTAAACATTGGTCCTCGGACTACCCTTCTCACTAAGCTTCATCTTCCATCTCTATCCTCTCACCACTGTAATACCAAACTTCTTCAAATTTCTTCAAAATAACATAGATTTTCCTTCTAGCCTCCCACCATGCCAACCCTACAACCTCTGATCCTCCCACCCCTGTAATCGTCTGCTAATCCCATACACAACTCAGTATGTTTACCTCTCATTTTCCCCTTCTGCTTCTAGGCTCTGGAATTCTCTCCCCAATTACATCCCCAATAAATTAAAGAAACTGGACAATTTAAGCACTATATTCAACACTCCTTATCAGCACTACTTAACTATAATCACCTAAATATGTTCATCCACGTATTTATTTTATTTTTGCTCATCATATTAGCCTCTTGGTTATTGAGTATGACCTTTTCCATTATAAAAAAAAAATTTTAAATAAAGAAGAGAAAAAGGAAAAAAGATCAGTAGCTAACTAGCTATATAATAATGTAACTACTTACCTGCTGCAGTGTGTTGAGATCTGCTCCAAGAAGCCCTTACAACGTTGCAGGAAAAAAAGGAAAGTGATCCCTGGAAACACAAGTTCTTTGTTAGAGCAGCCATTTGCAGCTTTGCTTAGTAAGCCACTGGTACTGTACTTGAACTCGAAACTCGTCTTGGTGTCCTAGAGACCTTGCGCGGCGAGTCACACCCCATCACTGGCTCATGTGACATATGATGATGTAATGATATAAATTCCGCGCGAGCTTTACTCGAAACTATGCTGAAATGTTTGCTGCTGTTATCAAAAAGGAGAGTTTCAAATAGTTGTCACATACGTAATGCCTTTAATGAGTAAGGGACCAGATTCCACTGTTGTTTGCTAGAACAACACTTGTAAGCGAAGTTATTTTTGTCCATGTAGAATTCCAAGTGCTTTTACTCACTAAACTATAATATAGAGATGCTATCTTGTTCATTACTAGCTGCAGCAATACATGGCTGCAGTCTAACATCACCCCCAGTATGTATAAACAAATCATGTTGTCAAGTTCAATGAAAATTGCAAATGGGAATGATGGAGAGAGTTATCAGGATTATCAGGAAAAAACAAAGAACTAGAAGATGTGTTATGGCCATGAAATTCTTCCAGAAGGCAGAGTGAGACACCTTCATTAGGATAACATTAATTGATTGTGCTCCTACACAGAACACCCCAGAATATCCTAATACTTCCAGGTTTTGGGGGCTCAGCAACTTCTACTACATATTTACCGAGTTTACTGAGATGCCTTCACCTCCAAGGTCACAAAGTCACATGAGAAAATTCCTGCACAGAGCATCCCAGAGTTTCCTAGTATTCCAGGTGCTCTGTACTCAGTAGAATGTCACCAAGCAGTGCAGAGAACCTGGGGGGGGGGGGGCTGCCACTTTTTGGTAGCAATGATTACCAACTTAATGCTCTAAAATAACCCCTTAGCACCTGTTCTGTTCTTTTGTAAAAATATTAACACCACTACCAGATAACATTACATACACATGATATAATTCGCTGCTGTACTTTGAACCAAGCCTAGAATAGCTGCTGAATTGTGAGCAAAGCCAGACTCCACAATGGCAAAAAGACAGGCAACTTTATTTAGTGTTTCAGCTCCAAAGCCCAAGAGAGGAAGTGAGGAAGTAGTGTCTGACGAGGTTATTATCGATGCTACCAATGATATCAGTATCTGAACTAGAAGATTTGAGAGTTGAATATGAGAATGAGGAAGGCACATCAGAAACCTTGGATACAATTCCAGGTTGATGTGGTAATGAAGAAAAAACTTTTCAGCCTAAAGATAAGCCTTCACTATAGTTGTTAAGTGCCAAAAATCGAAATTTTCAGTCGAGTTGGTATAAGCAGTATCCATGGAAGTAGTTTTAACAAGTTTTGGAAATTATAGTTAGCAGATTTAAATTTGGCAAAAAGGCATGGTCACAACTAGCGCTTGGCATAGCGAGAGAAGTGGCTATGTTAGGTGCAAATTTGTGTCGATGAGATACTCATGGAGTCAGAACTCTTGATCACGAGTGTCATTTGGAAACAAGAATAGGTGAAGAATAACTACTGCCTTTTTAAATTATTTATTTTGTTGTTGTTATTGAGTCACAAATACTTGTAAAAATAATTGATGCAACAAGTTCAACACGCACATACACACAAAGAGTTCTCAATGCTTATGTCCAAATTCATGAGAATGCGAGAAATCCCATCAGCTTCAGTATGTCGATTATGATGAACAATATCCCACCTATTCATCCAGGGCCCATGGATGGCAGTATCAAAGTCATATTCACGGTCATCCATGACTGAACAAAGGCTTAACAATCTTATAATTATTACTCTACGTTCATTTAAAAAAATTGATAATTTAGATTTAGTATCTGTAGCTAAGGAATTTATAGCTAGCTGCAATTGTATGTATAATTATTCTCAAGTATATTCTAAAGTACATGACAACTATTATACATAGTCCCCCCTTTATGAATGGTGAGCCCCCCCACTTTTCATGTGCTGTCTCTGCCCCTGCCAAGTATTACTCTGAGTCCATAATAATAGTGCAGGTTTTAAGATCTGTTGTTTTAATTATTGGTAAACGAACATGGCATTATAATATAACAGGTTGTTATGAAAAGAAAGGGAGGTTTTTGAGGTCAACCAGATCCCTGCATTAGGCTATGGTCTTGGTCGAAGGGGTCAAAAGCCAATTACTCATCAGCCTATTACTTGTCAGACCAATGATAAAGTGATGCTATTAATTAAGATGAAGCAGGAACTGAAATGTATGTGCTCATACCGTACACATAGTGTATACAAAAAGGCAAGTCATTTCATCTGTTTGTCATGCCAAATAGAACCACATTTTTTTACACTTTTACGATACTGACTTATTACATATCAAGAGGAATCCTTCACATCATAATCGGCAGCCAGCATATAGCGAAAATTCCATCATTGGAATGAATTTTGCTATTTTTCAGAGTTATTGATGAATACTTGTGCAGATATTACTATTAATATCACAGAAATAGTGCAAAACTTCATCACTGAGCACCCTGGATGTATGAAATAGTTTCTTGAAGATCGAATGAAATGAACAACAATAGTAGATTTCCCCCTCCTCCCAATATATTATAATAGGTATGATGATAATTGTTATAAATCTAGTCATGATTGTGCTAAATAAACCTTGACCATTACTGAAAGATGTTGGAGTAGTA
This sequence comes from Cladorhizidae sp. MBARI D1340-BT2, assembly GCA_028752905.1. Taxonomy (NCBI): domain Eukaryota; kingdom Metazoa; phylum Porifera; class Demospongiae; order Poecilosclerida; family Cladorhizidae; species Cladorhizidae sp. MBARI D1340-BT2. Next base: position 26,255,025 of record JAQNBH010000005.1, on the reverse strand, counting down.
TGCAAGAAAATGCCTCTGTCTCACCAGCCAATCCACCTATCCACATCCCTAAAACAATAATAATAATAGTAAGCACCCCTCTCCTCACCCAGACACCTGCATTCCACCTGCAATTGATGACTTTTTCCCCCTTTTCTTTTCTTTCCTGTGTCGAGGGAGATATTGCTTGTGCTATCCAGTCTTTCCCTCGTGGCTCTACTGGTGGTCCGGATGGCTTGAAGCCACAACACGTGAAAGATTTGACTAGTCCATCTGCCAATACTGCTGCTCATTCTCTTCTCCGTGCCCTCACCTTATTCCTGAAGTTATCTCTTGGTGGCAATATACCTCAGTCAATTCGTCCATTTTTCTTTTGGTGCCTCCCTGACAACTCTGCACAAGAAAGATGGAGGAATAAGGCTGATAGCAGTAGGTTGCACTCTGCGCCGTTTGATCTCTAAGGTTGCAGGTAGTAAGGTATTGGATGATATGTGTCCCCTTTTGTCCCCCTGTCAGTTGGGTTATGGAGTTAGGAGAGGAGCAGAGGCTGCAGTTCATGCTGCAAGGTTATATATATATACCTCCAAAATTTATCTCAAGGTAGCCTTTTCTTGAAATTGGATTTCAGGAATGCCTTCAACTCAGTACACAGGGACAAAATGTTGGAGGCTGTGCGAGTTCTAGCTCCAGATCTCTACCCTTTTGTATACTCCTCTTACTCGTCACCATCCTCTCTGTTTTGGAATGACAAGATTATTCAGTCCTCTGTAGGTGGGCAACAAGGAGATCCCCTTGGTCCACTTCTTTTCTGTCTCTCCATCCACAAGCTCTCTTCTAATTTACGCTCCAAACTCTGTCTCCTCTATCTGGATGTTATCTCCAAGTGGAGGATGTATTGGCTGACATTGAGATGATGAAGAGGGAGGCTGCTAGCATGGGTCTCCAGCTGAATGCACAGAAGTCGGAAATGATATGTGATGATGTTTCCATTAAAGAGTCTCTCCTTTTTTCTTTGCCGGGTGCCCATATTGTTAACCCTTCCAGTGCCAGCCTTTTGGGTTCCCCTATTGGTGATTTAACCTCCATGACACCAGTGTCTTCAGTGTGGAGCTCCAGTTGACCAGCAGGGTACTCATGGACTCAATTGCAGAAAGAGTCAGGGCCGCCACTCTCGACACACTGCTATTAATCAAGTGATCCAAAGATCTCTATGTTCCGCCAAAATCCCCTCTTACCTGGAACCAGTAGGCTTGGATCGTGATGATGGCAAACATCCTGACGGTGCCACAGTTGTGCTTTGGAGGAATGGGAAGGTTCTGGTTTGGGATGCCACATGTTCAGACATGTTTGCTCCCTCTTACGCAGATTTGAGGTCTGGAGATCCAGGAACGGTTGCCAACAGAGCTGAATTCCTGAAGAAACAAAAGTATCGTTCAATCAGAGACACCCACTATTTCGTTCCTCTGGGGCTTCGAGACCACGGGTGTATTTGGTTATGAGGCCATGTCCTTTATTAAGGAGTTGGGCAGGAAAATTAAGGAGGAGACTAGGGAGGCTAAGGCCCATTTCTACTTGCTCCAACGGTTGTCAGTAGCAATACAGCGTGGAAATGCTGCTGCTGTGCTGGGAACATCTCGGGTGCAGGAAACGTCCGACTATTTTTAATTATAATTATCATTATACCTGTTTATCATATGCGTAATAAATGTTAAAATTGTTAAAAAATAAATTAATTATTAAAAAAAAATAACAATGATAATAATAACAATGATAATATTAACAATGATAATAATAACATAACAATAACAACGATAATAATAACAAAAATAATAATAACAAAAATAATATTAACAACAATAATAATAACATTAATAAAAGGACAGATGTCCCTATCCTAAAGTCTCTACTTTTTTCAACTGCACCCCAGAATGGGATCTGAAACAATCAATATTGTACATATAAGTGCTGGTGCTGGATTAGGACTTGCAATGATTTTTAGCAGAATTTTTGTCATCTCCAGTGGCAGCAAATTTGAGTGACAGGTATGGCTAATCCAGATTTGGTTTAAGAAGATTCAGGAAGAAAAGGCTCATTCTGGAGCGTGAGTCACATTATATCATGTACTGATGCATAACTAACACTAAACTAATGTAAACATAAAGTATTCTAATTTGTATCAGAGCACCATAGCATCAATAATTATTGTGAAGAATCATTGAATGAAGTGTATTTCCACTTACTAGACAGGCTATTCATGATGAGTAATGTAAAAAATATCTGTTGTAAGTCCAAAAGGTGTATAAAAAGGGAGTTTTAAGGATGATATAACGAACTTGATTTAATAGGTCAACTATTAATCATAGTTGTTTATGTGAAGCAATCTCGGTCTATGATTGGTTGGCATTGGGTATGGGGTAGTGATGGTGATGCAGGTCATTCAAGATTAGTTGGTAGACTCATGAATATGAACCGATATTCTTGGTTACGCATGCAAAGCACCCAACATAGACTGCTGTGGTGGCAGTTGTAGCGTAGCTAGGTGTGAGCACACACTTCAAGCCTGGATTCTCTGAGCTGTAATAGTAGCTAGGTGTGGGCACACACTTCAAGCCTGGATTCTCTGGGCTGTAATAGTTGCAGCCTAGTTAGGTGTGAGCACACATTTCTCAAAGCCTTGATGATTCCCCTAAGCTGTGGTAGTTGCAGTCTGCCCTTATTATTATTATTATGAAAATAAATATAGCAATTTATTTTTATTATTATTATTATTATTATTATATTTAATTTAAGAAATAATGATCGTCAGGTATTATTATTGTTATTATTTTACAGTACATATATATAGAAACATGAGTGGTGACCATGGTTAGGGAGAAAGAGTACTGATGGTCTACAATTCAAAATCAAGTCTCCTGGTTTAAGTGGTGGAAGTTGGGGGTTTGGGAGGTTGGGGGGGGGGGGGGGGGGGGGGGTTGGTATAGTGCATTTGTTACATGGGAAATGATAAGAGTATGAATTACAAAGTTTGAAATGAAGTGATTAAGAAATAGTCGATATTTTATAATAAGATTCGAGTCTATACTAGGGAGTGAATTCCAAAGACAAGGAATGCGAGTGAAAAATGAGTGGAGGTTCTTTACATTACGAGCATGAACATGTTTAATTTTTAGATGATTAGTAGATCTGGTATATAGTTATATATTATAGTGGACATAGAAATGTAATTAAGAATATTGAAATGTTCAGATGGGTTTTTTTTAAGAGATTTTACAACAAAAAAGATATCATTTACTTCCAGAATCATCATTAGGGGAAGAATTTTTTATCTAATAAGGCGATATTTGTAGTCTGTTGAAAAATCTCCGAGGATAAACTTAGTTGCGCTCTTCTTTGGATCTTTTCCAATGGGACAAAGTCTTTCTTGAGACGAGGGCACCAGATTGGAGAGGCAATACATAAATAGAGACTTCACTGGGGTGAGGTAAAGTTGTTTCTTTGCACTCACTGTGTTGCAATGATGGAAAGTACGTCTAAGGTAGGATTTACCAATCATGTATGATACATGGTCCATGATAGAATCAGAACTCCTAAATCTTTGGTGAAAATTTTCTGGTAGCGACCATTTCTTCAATAAGGTATATAATCAATGTTGTACAATGGTCAATTGGTACAGAATCTCATAAAATGGCACTTTTGATTATTGAAGGGGAGGTGCCAATCTTTCGACCACTTGGAAGAGAGTTAAATCAGATTTATCCACTTAGTATCACGAGGAGAAGCGTAGATGAGGTTGAAGCGCAAGAAGGAATATCATTAATGTAGAACAAGAACAGAAGGGGACCAAGAATACTTCCTGGGGGACACCAGAGATTACAAGTAGGGTCAGAGATGATTGGCTGTCTAGGAAGACCTGAAAGAAAGGTAGGCCTTAAACTAGTGCCATAAATTACCAGTGATGCCAAAGGACCAAAACTTATAGAGAAGCTCATTATGAGGAACCTTATTGAAGGCTTTACAGAAATCGAGATAAATAACATCAACTTGAGATTTTTCATTTTGTGAGCAATTGATAAAACTATATTTAAGTAGTTGCTGAGTGGTATACAGAGCGACCTTTCAAAAATCCAAATTGAGATGGAGACAGCCATTTTGTTATATATTAGTCTCTCAAAGATAAGGGAGGTGGAACTTAGAAGCAAGATGGGCCTGTAGTTAGTGATGGATGACTTGTCACCTGATTTATATATTGGATGGACTCTCTAGTCATTTGGGAGATAGTGTTGGAAAGGTTTAGAGAAAATAGATGAGATTTTTCTCTCTTTCGAAAGAATGACCTAAACTTTATCTCTGCCTGGCTTGCTTCCCAATCTCTCACACTTAATCTCAAAATACATGCTTATTTCTTATAAACAATCTCTTCTTACTAAGTCTCTGCCACTACTGTGTATTTCTGGTTCTCCAATTCAGTTAGTGACTGAGTTCAAGTACCTGGGAATCCTCTTTTCTTCATCTCTATCCTGGAACAAACACATTTTTTACATCTTTTCCAAGACCACTTGGCCTTCTCTACCGTCATTTCTACTGCTATTTGGACACTTATACTCTTCTTCACCTCTACACTTCATTATCTGTCCCCACCTGGATGTACTGTTATTTTCTCTGGGACTCTCAATCATCCCATCTTTCTTCTCATCTTTAGAGAATACAATACTTTGCATGTAAATTATGTAGTAAACAATGGTCCTCTGACTACACTTCTCTTCTCACTAAGCTTCACCTTCCATCTCTATCCTTTCACCACCGTAATGCCAAACTTATCAGATTTTCCTTCTAGCCTCCCATCATGCCAGCCAACTCCCTGCTACAACCTCCGATCCTTCCACCCCAGTATAATCATCTGCTAATCCCATACAGAACTCGCCTTTCATTTCCCCCCGCTACTACTAGGCTCTGGAACTCTCTTCCCGATTACATTAAAGAAACTAATTCATTTGACAATTTAGCGCTATATTCAACACCCCTTATCATCACTCAACTAATATTTTCCTCCATGTATTTGTTTACTTATTTTTACTCTTCATATTAGCCTCTTGGCTATCGAGTATGACCTTTTTCCATTTTAGCCATTTAGCAATTGAATATCATCAATACTGAATATATATTGGGTAAAGTTAAAAACATTAAGAAGGACTATTTTAATTACGTCATAGTAATTCAGTCCTGCAATCTAGAGGACGCCCCTCTAGCAACCTAAATGGTTGTGGCATGGAGGAATCGTACAGGTGTCCTGATTGCACGTCCAGGCGAGTTGTTCGAGGACGTGGAACCGGATGTTCCTGTCTGCCAGTGACTTCTGCATAGGATGGAGCAGTAGATGAAGGTTGAGGTACTGTAATTGGAGGTATTACTGCCTGGGCAGCTGTGGACTTAGATTCGCCTTCCAATGGCTTGAGGCGGTCAATTGATACAGTGTCAGACCTTCCATTCATGTCCAATGTGTAGAACTTGTCAGTCTTCTGTAGGACACGAAATGGTCCCTCATTGGATCCTATGGGTATCTCGGCGGACGAACACAAACTTGCAAGTGAGCAGAGCAGTAGGTAAATGGCATGATGGCTGGCTATGGTGTGTTGTTATTGTCGGACGCAGTTTCCTCATGGCCTCCCGCAGGTGTGGCAACAACTCAGTGGAGGGGTTGTCTGGCAGTGGTCCGGTTTAAAAAAACTCTCCCGGCAATCTTAATGTCTCACCATACACCAACTCAGCCGATGAGCAACCTAGGTCATCCTTGGGTGCTGTCCGAATGCCAAGGGAGCTCGTGCATCCAGTGTGGGCCATCCAGTCGTGCCTTTAGAGAGGCCTTGAGCTGACGATGGAATCGCTCAATGATGCCATTACTCTGTGGGTGGTAACTGGTGGTTTTTCCGTGATCCTAAGAGAGCATTGAGCAGTCCCCATAGATCGGATGTGAACTGCCGACCTCTGTCCGAGGATACACCGAAACTGGCAATGTGTTCTAGAAGTGCTCTGGCACAGGATGTGGCAGTCTGTTCAGCCATTGGAAAGGCCTCTATCCATCTGGTGAACCGATCGACTACTGTGAACAGATATTTCATGCCCCGAGACTCTGGCAGAGGGCCAACAATGTCCACGTGCAGCTGCTCAAATCTTCGGCTGGGTAATTGTCCATGTTGTACCGGAGTTTGGACATGTCGGTGCACTTTTGCCTTCTGGCATCTCATGCAGGTCTTTGCCCAGTGTCCCACATCTTTATTGATGCCATGCCAGACAAATCTGTCTACCATCATCTTGCGTGAAGTACGTATGCCTGGGTGAGAGAGACCGTGGACTGTATCAAACAGTAAGTTCGAGGGACCAAACCAACGGCCTTAGTTGTCCTGTTGACTTGTCACAAAGTAGGGTGAGATCAGTGTTGGGCAGAGGCTCATCACTGAGAATAAGATCAGTGATGGCTGTACGTGTGGCCCATACCTCTGGGTCAGTCAGTTGGTCCTGTGCCATGGCTACGAAGTCCACTTCTGGCATATGGATGGCAGTTATGTCCAAAGAGCCTGTGTCAGTTGATTGTGGCTCCTCGGTTGGGCTTCCGCCCGGAAACACTCTGGAAAGCGCATCTGCTGCTGCATTGTCTTTCCCACTGATGTGTCGGACGTCGGTAGTGAATTCGCTGACATAGGCAAGGTGGCACTGTTGTTTTGGGGTATACTTGCCAGCCTGTTTGGCAAAAGCAAAAGTTAATGCTTTGTGGTCTGTTGTTGAAACTTGCAGGGTTTGACGCACCTATGGGAATTTTGTCCAAACTTGAGGTGGTACCAGCAAAATCCAGTGTCAGAGTCAGAACCCGATGGTCTCTTGGGTTTCTTCTGACTCTGGTATTGAGAACTTCCTGCTGTTTTCGTCATTCTAGCTGGGTTCCCAACGAATGCGGTAATCGCTGGTAATGCTGACTGACCTTCCATGATGGCATCTGCTCTCTCAGCCAATTCTTCCAGGGTGCCTGTTCTGCCATCAAGCTGCATTCATACATGCTCAGGTAGGTGCATGAGGAAACCTTGGCAAAAGATGTCTTTGGCATTGAAGAGGCCATGAAGGTGGTCAAGCAGGTCTGAAGGGCGCCTGTCAGGAACCAGTAATCAGGGTCATCGAGGTCTAGCTCAGGAAGCTCAATCCTGGCTGCATTTACTTGTGGATCCTGGTCCGTGGTGTGTGCTGTATCGTGGGCTGCTTGTGCAGCTACTACTGCGGCGATAATGTCATCCTTTCCTGGCACTGCGGCTGCCAGATCGGCGACGAGTGCTTGAGTTGTGAGATCCATAGGTAAAGGGACGCTTCTGACCTGATGTCTCTGTCCTCGTTTGTTTAGTTTTTACTGGAGCAGTGGAGGACAGTCGGGAACGTCAGTCGGCGAAGTCAATAGAGGGGGCTTTTCCTTGTCCGGGTCACCATTTAGCAATCGAACAATTGTCAATACATGTACTGAATATAATATATTGGGTAAAGTTAAATACATTAAGGACTATTTTAATTACGTCATAGTAATAAGGAATCCCGTTCTCTTAGCAACATTACAAACAATTATTTCATAACATTCATAATGTATTTCATGTGTTGTGCGTATTGTGTGCTCTTTGCATTAGCCAGTGGCTATTGAGCATGTATAATTAATATAAGAGGACGCCACACCATTAAAAAATATATTTTAAAAAAATACAACTTTGACATACAAAAATACATATCATTCTCTACCAACCCTACTCGGTCATCTTCACTTCACAAATTAAACTACAAATTCACTCGCTCCTCCAACAGTAGACATTTCTACTTCAACCGCATTGTACTACTATGGAATGCACTGCCTCCTATTGACATTTCACAATCACTATTATCTATCAAGAAACAACTGGTACCGTACTTATGGCATTATTTCCTAAATCACTTTGACCCAGCCGACACATGCACTTTTCACTATCTTTGTCCTTGCGCACCATGCCATATGATCAATATTAATAGGACCCCTGATTAACTCTGATTAACTCTGTATTGTTCCTTTTACTTTTTCTTTTCTTCATTTTCAGGCTTCACCAGTTCTTGGTTCATTGACCTTCAGCAATCATTATTTCCAATATCACTCACACACATTTCACACCTGTCAACATGGCTGTAAAGTTCATAATAATAATAATAATAAAATAATAGGTATATAGATTGCAAGGGCACAGGACTTGCTAAGTTTAAGATAAGTTTAAGGTTGAAAGTTGTGTCAAGTGATGAATACACCTCTTGACTTAAGATCTCTGTTTAGCACATCTGAAGGTGTGAAGAGATAATCTGTAGGAGGCTAGTTGCAACTTCTGGTGAATACAGAGTGAAAATACTTGTTGAATAAGTACTATAAGGGGACTGCAATAGAGCATCTCAGTCCTGCGACGGCGTGGGGGGGGGGGGGGGGGGGGGGGGGGGCTGCGAGGCACGCTGGAAATAATTATCGGAGGGGGAGGGGAGGGGACTAGTCCGCCATTTTAAAGTTGTGCGTTGTTTATGACGTCATTGGTGCGCGCGTATCAGATATCCTATGAGAGTTCTGTTTGCTCTCTAGTATGCTGTGGAGGCAACTGCGATCGAAGCTATCTCATAGAGTGCTGTACTTCGCGAGAGATTACTAGTAAGCGGGGGAAAGGTTGAAGCTGTTTGTGTAGGTGCTTCCTGTAGGCAAGTTATATATTCTCTTATTAGTGCCCACCAATGTAATTATTTCTCTTCACCTTGCACATTGATCCCAAACAGTTAGGGAATGTTGTGTATGGTCTATTTTTTGGGGTCAATGTGGTTACCTCCCCTTTATCCCCCCTCCCTTTACCTCAAACACATTCCCCAATTAGACACACATGATGTTGTATGTATATAATAATACCAGACAAGCATTCATGAAGTGACTGAGATGAAGTCAGCTTTCTACCACTGCTGCTGTTTTTGTGAACTTCAATTTCATGTGACGTGCCTAAAGTAAATCAAACTGCTAGCAAGAGAACCAAACATGATTTAAAAAGGGTTTGCAACGTTGACGGATATTACAGGCACCAGACCCCTAGTGGATCCGGACTCCCTTACCCATTTCCCCTCTGCTTTATCTTAATTGACTTTCCTTTAGTTGTGTGTGTAACTTACGTATGCTAACTCCAGCTCGCTGAGAACCATTCCAAGTTGTCTGGGGTGTAGAAAGAGCAAAGCTGCATAGTGGAGTACTTACAATGACTGGAGCAATTTGATAAACACTCGCAAAATACTTGCTAAGCGGGTTTGTGTGCTGAAAATGGTCTCAGTCCAAGCTGGACTGGATATCATCTCCGACATAATCTCTCTGGTAGAATCTCCTCTGACACAGATGCTTGAATCCACAGGACAACTTTTAGCTGCAATATAAAAAGCAAAGAAAACAACAACAGCATAGACACTTAACTGACATTTTGTCTCTTGCACTCATGGAATTCTCTGGTGTCACTTCAGCTGAAGACGACACCAGAAAAGGGGTGTGATTTACAATGCGCCAATGTGGCTTACTTTATGAGGGTGTGACCTTTATGAGGGTGTGACTGTGACAATGTTTTTTTTTGCTACAGATGGCAACAGGAGCGAACACAGCTCCGCTTGGGAGGCTCCACCCCATTCTTGCTGGCAAATTTGGAGAACCGAAATTTAAAGAATTGAAGAGTATGGAACCGACCAACAGTAATAGTGGGACAAGGTAACGAGTTTCTGCTGGTAGGTATGAGGTATAGTGCTATGTGTGGGTACCCTCAGTGTTGGTAGAGGTATGAGGTATAGTGCTGTGTGTGGGTACCCTCAGTGTTGGTAGAGGTATGAGGTATAGTGCTATGTGTGGGTACCCTCAGTGTTGGTAGGTATATGAGGTATAGTGGATAACCAGTGTTGAGGTATCTGGTCACACAGCCAACCACCTGCACGACATTCCGACCTGTGATACTTGAGGCTCTGGTTATAAGTGGGCAATGTGCATATCTTTACTAGAGGGAATGCTAGAGCTTGGGTGATCACGCCCACTTTTCCTCTACCTAGTCGGCTACTAGTGATATCAGCAGCAAATAGCAATTAAGTAAATAAATAAATATTTATGTAGTAAATATATATATATATATATATATAAGTAAATAAATAAATATATATGTAGAAACCTTCACATTTTACATATCATGCAGGGTTTCATTTAGAAAATTGTCCAAGGGGTGGGGCAACTGGAGGAATCTGGATATTAAGGGGGTGGCATGATGGTAAGATGTGACAAAGAATTTTAATAATACAATTTCCAAGGGGGGGGGGGCCTAAATGAAACCCTGCGGTATGTATTACATATCAGCAGCAAATAATAAATATATGTACATTTTGAGATGTTGCTCTATGAGTGATCTTGGGCATTTCCCTCTCCGATTAGCTGAGCATGCAGTTGTTGTGCTGTCCTCTTCTGAGTGTTGAACATTTTGACCTCCTAAACTGCATGCACTTGTGGATGCACCTGACCTATGTACCCATGTGTCCGTGAGCCATTTATTTTTTAAATTTGAGGATTAGACCAACTTACACTCTGCCTGTTTTACATCTAGGTGTGAGCTTATAATGGGAGGACCGGACCATTTTTGGGAGGTATTCTTTTTTAAAAAAGAGCAAAAAAAATTTAATGTCATTGTTCTTAATATACAACAAAAAAAATCAAGTTTTGGCTCTTTTGTCAAACCATTCTTGAGTTAAGATACTTTTTATGCTACCACTTCATTACGTACCAGTTGAGAAATGGACGAGAAGAAGCTTGAATGACATGGCTTCCCATAGAAGTGCGTTGACGACATAAATGTTACTCGGTCAATTTTTTCCTTGGTAAATAATTTTTGTATCATCTGAAAGCTCTTTATCTTCTCTTGATCATTCATCCCTTTTCTCATGAGATAGAGTCCAGTCGTGTGTGCTCACTTCACATGCTAGTATTGAAAGTGGGTTAGTAGGAGAAATAAGTTTGTAAGAAACTGAGCCTTCATTCACGGTATCTGTGGTTACTCTGCTAGCACCGTAAGTTTAATGACCCACCCTTAGGGTGTAAAGTAATTTCTTAATTTTATACATTGACCTTAGTGCTATCGCAAGTAATTAGACCAAGGTTGATTGAAACCACTTTACAAACAATCATTGCAAAGCACACAGAAGAGTATCTTTTGCAAAATTATTGAAAATGGGCTAGAGCATCTAGTCGAAATGTCGAGAGAGTACAATTTCAAGTTGATTATTGAGAAGTGTTATTATGTCAACTTACAGTTCAGTCAACCAGAGAAAGAAGACTTCACCAATGTAGACCACAAGCATTTATAGGACCTAGTTATTTTTTATCTGGTGTTCTTTATATTAATAGGTAAAAGGTCCCATAAATGTTTGTGGTCTACATTGGTAAAGCCTAGCCAATCCAGCATACTTTTTAATTTCATTTTTAGTGCTCTCTCTCTCTGTATATATGGGTCATTCCATATATATGGGTCATTCCATGTCAAATCAACTGAAAATTTGCCTTCATCTCTCAGATTTTTTTAAAAATTTGGGGAATGATTGGGATCCATGAGTAACGGCCAGAGCTAAAATATATTTGGCCACACCCACTTAATTAGTGAGATACGTGACAACGCACTTCGGGCTAATTAGCACTACCTCGGAAATTCAAATGCCCGTATCTTTGAAAGTATAGCTTCTGCAGAGCTGGTTCTGGGGTCATTTTAAAGCTCCTTTCAAGGCCTATAATTTATCTCTGATATCTTTCTTTTCAAATCAACCAGAAAAAAGTGATCACAATTTATAAACTTCAAACTTGAACCCCCAAAAATTATATCCTTCAAATTTCTTCAATTTTTTGGCTAAAGTACCTTATGATGTAAACAAGCTTCCCTGTAAGTTTTGTGATCCATACTCTATAAACAAATTTATAGTGTACGTTTGATCAAAAGAATCGTGGATTTTCCCACAGTCTTTACAATGTCATTAAAACCAAAAACACTTTGAAGTGATGGAGGTGCGCGGCCATCACACTCCAGCTGGCTTGCTAAGTTATAGTCTGGTTGGTGGTCATGATGGCTCTTCAACAGTAGCAGGTACTCCACCGACAGGTAGGCTATCGAGGCTCTGGCATGATTAACCTACCCTGTTTGGTTTCGTCTCTCTCGGGGCTGCATGAGCTATATAGCATGTTCTGGCTAGTAGTGGTGCTGCATATTGCCAACTTTGTTGAAGGATGCTGTCATGAATGGTAAAGCAGTCAATGGTTACCAACTGAGACCCAGCAATGAGGGTTTTACTAAACAGAAATTGTGTATGTGTGTACTGCGTACATTGTTTTTGTCTATTAGCAGTGGCAGCAAAGACCCGGAGCTTCAGAAGCACCTAGCGGCCGCAAAGAAAGCTGCTTCAGCACTTTTTCTCAGTAAGTCGTTTGTCTTAACTTCTCCCGATGCCCTGCATGTGATAAAGTCGTGTGTGTGGTGCGTGCCTAGTTTGGACCTTGCTATAATCCCACATGAGACCTGCACGTGCTAGTAAACACGTGGTGATATCATACTTGTGCACTTGTTCATGCAGACCCAACAGAACCACCACCGAAGAAGAAACGCAAGAGTCGCTGGGGCAACGATGATGGCAAGATAGCTATCTCGGGTCTTCCGACTGCCTTGCCTGCGAACATGAAAGAGGAGGAGCAGAAACTCTACATATGTGAGTGGTTGAGGAGATGGTGGAGCCTCATCTTTGTCGTTGGTCCTCTCATTTTTTAAATCTTGCAAGTTATTGTGTGTGTGGTCCTCTCTGATTGTCAGTGCACTTGAAGATCGAAGAGAACAGTCGAATGTTGAGGACAGGGGATCTAGGGATACCCAACAACCCATCAGACAGGTTTGTTGATGTTGTTTTGTGTGCGGGCTGGATTAACAACCCATTATAATTGTCGGATGGCGCAAATGGACGCGAGTGGTGAGTAATGGATTTCTCTCTTGTGTAAGGGATTGGCTGCTATACTGAGGTGACGGTGTGCTAAGTTAATTAGCAGAATTGTAATACCTGTTTTGGTCTTTGTCATCTAGGTCCTTCTTGCTCTCTCTCCATGCTCTCCCCACATCCTGGCTCTCTCTCCATGCTCTCCCCACATCCTGGCTCTCCCCATGCTCTCCCCACATCCTGGCTCTCTCCATGCTCTCCTGGCTCTCTCCATGCTCTCCCCACATCCTGGCTCTCTCCATGCTCTCCCCACATCCTGGCTCTCTCTCCATGCTCTCCCCACATCCTGGCTCTCTCTCTCCATACTCTCCCCACATCCTGGCTCTCTCCATGCTCTCCCCACATCCTGGCTCTCTCTCCATGCTCTCCCCACATCCTGGCTCTCTCTCCATACTCTCCCCACATCCTGGCTCTCTCCATGCTCTCCCCACATCCTGGCGCTCTCCATGCTCTCCCCACATCCTGGCTCTCTCTCCATGCTCTCCCCACATCCTGGCTCTCTCTCCATACTCTCCCCACATCCTGGCTCTCTCCATGCTCTCCCCACATCCTGGCACTCTCCATGCTCTCCCCACATCCTGGCTCTCTCCCCATGCTCTCCCCACATCCTGGCTCTCTCCATGCTCTCCCCACATCCTGGCTCTCCCCATGCTCTCCCCACATCCTGGCTCTCTCCATGCTCTCCTGGCTCTCTCCATGCTCTCCCCACATCCTGGCTCTCTCTCCATGCTCTCCCCACATCCTGGCTCTCTCTCCATGCTCTCCCCACATCCTTGCTCTCTCCATGCTCTCCCCACATCCTGGCTCTCTCTCCATGCTCTCCCCACATCCTGGCTCTCTCCATGCTCTCCCCACATCCTGGCGCTCTCCATGCTCTCCCCACATCCTGGCTCTCTCCCCATGCTCTCCCCACATCCTGGCTCTCTCTCCATGCTCTCCCCACATCCTGGCTCTCTCCATGCTCTCCCCACATCCTGGCTCTCTCCCCATGCTCTCCCCACATCCTGGCTCTCTCTCCATGCTCTCCACACATCCTGGCTCTCTCTCCATGCTCTCCCCACATCCTGGCTCTCTCTCCATACTCTCCCCACATCCTGGCTCTCTCCATGCTCTCCCCACATCCTGGCTCTCTCTCCATGCTCTCCCCACATCCTGGCTCTCTCTCCATACTCTCCCCACATCCTGGCTCTCTCCATGCTCTCCCCACATCCTGGCTCTCTCTCCATACTCTCCCCACATCCTGGCTCTCTCCATGCTCTCCCCACATCCTGGCTCTCTCCATGCTCTCCCCACATCCTGGCTCTCCCCACATCCTGGCTCTCTCCATGCTCTCCCCACATCCTGGCTCTCTCTCCATGCTCTCCCCACATCCTGGCTCTCTCCATGCTCTCCCCACATCCTGGCTCTCTCCATGCTCTCCCCACATCCTGGCTCTCTCTCCATACTCTCCCCACATCCTGGCTCTCTCCATGCTCTCCCCACATCCTGGCTCTCTCTCCATGCTCTCCCCACATCCTGGCTCTCTCTCCATACTCTCCCCACATCCTGGCTCTCTCCATGCTCTCCCCACATCCTGGCTCTCTCTCCATACTCTCCCCACATCCTGGCTCTCTCCATGCTCTCCCCACATCCTGGCTCTCCCCATGCTCTCCCCATGCTCTCCCCACATCCTGGCTCTCTCCATGCTCTCCCCACATCCTGGCTCTCTCTCCATGCTCTCCCCACATCCTGGCTCTCCCCATGCTCTCCCCACATCCTGGCTCTCTCTCCATGCTCTCCCCACATCCTGGCTCTCTCCATGCTCTCGCCATATCCTGGCTCTCTCCATGCTCTTCCCACATCCTGGCTCTCTCCATGCTCTCCCCACATCCTGGCTCTCTCCATGCTCTCCCCACATCCTGGCTCTCTCTCCATGCTCTCCCCACATCCTGGCTCTCTCCATGCTCTCCCCACATCCTGGCTCTCTCTCCATACTCTCCCCACATCCTGGCTCTCTCTCCATGCTCTCCCCACATCCTGGCTCTCTCCATGCTCTCCCCACATCCTGGCTCTCTCTCCATACTCTCCCCACATCCTGGCTCTCTCCATGCTCTCCCCACATCCTGGCTCTCTCACCATGCTCTCCCCATATCCTGGCTCTCTCCATGCTCTCCCCACATCCTGGCTCTCTCCATGCTCTCCCCACATCCTGGCTCTCCCCATGCTCTCCCCACATCCTGGCTCTCTCCATGCTCTCCCCACATCCTGGCTCTCTCTCCCCATGCTCTCCCCACATCCTGGCTCTCTCTCCATGCTCTCCCCACGCTCTCCCCACGTCCTGGTGCTCTCTCCATGCTCTCCCCATCCTCTCCCCACATCCTGGCTCTCTCTGCATGCTCTCCCCACATCCTGGCTCTCTCTCCATGCTCTCCCCACGCTCTCCCCACATCCTGGTGCTCTCTCCATGCTCTCCCCACATCCTGGTGCTCTCTCCATGCTCTCCCCACATCCTGGTATGGCCATCTGGTATGGCCATCTGCCGGACTCCCTCTCATTGCATAATCCACGTGTATAGCGCATGCTCCTCGAGCTTGTGGAAACGAGACTTGTTTTGACAGGTACGGGTCCAGTTTCTTGTTGGCAGAGAGCGATTCTTTCTTAGGTTCTAGCTGGTTTCTTGTTTGTAGCTTGTGCCTGAAGATGTCTGAGACTAGAATAATGTGGAAGTCTTCCCACAACAGTGATGATGAGAGCGAAGGGGAAGAGGCCGTGGAATACCATCGCTCAGTCATATACCAGTGAAGCTTTCAGTGCTCTAGAAATCTCTGCTGTGGCTTGAAACCTTCTTGTGAAAGAATGGCACGACAATGCCACTTGGACAAGGCAGGGATCGCCAGAACTAAACCTCCATCATCTCTTTTTTGTGTTGTCGTTGTTTTCAGTCGCTGCACATGTGCAGTATGCATGCACTTAATAAATGTAGGGTGCAAAGTTCAAGGCAAATCATCAATTTTGGGCAAAGTTGGTATGTTCCCAGATACGGCCATTTCTTAGTTACGGGCAATGCAAACTGCTCGGATAAGGGAGTTTGATTGTGCCTCTGCTTCTTCCTCCATCCAATGCTTGACCATCTCCATCTCCCTCCTTCCCGTCCTCCTTTCCTCAGCCTCGTTGACCTTCTCTTTCATGTCCAGCATATCTTGTCTTTCCCTCCCTCCCTGCCTGCCATCATTCTTGGCCGGTTATGTTGGTAGTTGTGGATCCATCTTCTCCTCTGGATCACCTTCCCCATGTTGTAATCATCTTCTCCTCCTCTAGGTCACCTTCCCCATGTTGTAATCATCTTCTCCTCCTCTAGGTCACCTTCCCCATGTTGTAATCATCTTCTCCTCTAGGTCACCTTCCCCATGTTGTAATCATCTTCTCCTCCTCTAGGTCACGTTCCCCATGTTGTAATCATCTTCTCCTCCTCTAGGTCACCTTCCCCATGTTGTATTCATCTTCTCCTCCTCTAGGTCACTTTCCCCATGTTGTAATCATCTTCTCCTCCTCTAGGTCACCTTCCCCATGTTGTAATCATCTTCTCCTCCTCTAGATCACCTTCCCCATGTTGTAATCATCTTCTCCTCCTCTAGGTCACCTTCCCCATGTTGTATTCATCTTCTCCTCCTCTAGGTCACCTTCCCCATGTTGTAATCATCTTCTCCTCTGCTAGGTCACCTTCCCCATGTTGTATTCATCTTCTCCTCTAGGTCACCTTCCCCATGTTGTAATCATCTTCTCCTCCTCTAGGTCACCTTCCCCATGTTGTAATCATCTTCTCCTCTAGGTCACCTTCCCCATGTTGTAATCATCTTCTCCTCCTCTAGGTCACCTTCCCCATGTTGTAATCATATTCTCCTCCTCTAGGTCACCTTTCCCATGTAATCATCTTCTCCTCCTCTAGGTCACCTTCCCCATGTTGTATTCATCTTCTCCTCCTCTAGGTCACCTTCCCCATGTTGTAATCATCTTCTCCTCTGCTAGGTCACCTTCCCCATGTTGTAATCATCTCCTCTAGGTCACCTTCCCCATGTTGTAATCATCTTCTCCTCCGCTAGGTCACCTCCCCCACGTTATATTCATCTTCTCCCCTTCCTCCTCCGCTAGGTCACCTTCCCCTGAACCCATCTACAGCCACGATGGGAAGCGGCTGAACACTCGTGAAGTGCGCATCCGTAAGAAGCTGGAAGATGAACGCCACAGTCTTGTACAGAAGGCTGTTACTCTCAAGCCTGAATACAAACCTCCTCCCGATTACAAGTGAGTGTGAGTGTGTGTGCATGGATGCACAGCAAGAGGGGGGGGGGGGGGGGGGTTGGAGGACTCCCTTGATGTGATGATGTATTGATGATGTAATGTCCGTATAGGCCTCCGAACCGAAAGTTTGAAGATAAAGTATTCATTCCTCAAGATCACCATCCAGAGACTAACTTCGTTGGCTTGCTCATAGGTCCGAGGTGAGGCGGCCAGCATCGTGTTTAAACGTGGGGCTGCTTGTTGCAGACATTATGTGATGAGGTGGTGCCAGTGAGGGTTGTGCAGGTAGCTGGAGGAGGTGTGTGCGTGGATGTTGTGTGACGTGAATGATGTGTTGCATTGATATGTTGTGGCGTAGATGTTGTGTGGCGTGGATGTTGTGTGGCGTGGATGTTGTGTGGCATGGATGTTGTGTGGCGTGGATGCTGTGTGGCGTAGATGTTGTGTGGCGTGGATGTTGTGTGGTGTGGATGCTGTGTGGCGTGGATGCTGTGTGGCATGGATGTTGTGTGGTGTGGATGTTGTGTGGCGTAGATGTTGTGTGGCGTGGATGCTGTGTGGCGTAGATGTTGTGTGGCCTGGATGGCGTGGATGTTGTGTGGCATTGATATGTTGTGGCATAGATGTTGTGTGGCGTCGATGTTGTGTGGCGTGGATGCTGTGTGGCGTAGATGTTGTGTGGCGTGGATGCTATGTGGCATGGATGTTGTGGCGTGGATGTTGTGGCGTAGATGTTGTGTGGCGTGGATGCTGTGTGGCGTAGATGTTGCATGGCGTGGATGCTGCGTGGCGTGGATGCTGTGTGGCGTGGATGTTGTGTGGCGTGGATGTTGTGTGGCATGGATGTTGTGTGGCGTGGATGTTGTGTGGCGTGGATGCTGTGTGGCACGGATGTTGTGTGGCGTGTATGTTGTGTGGCATTGATATGTTGTGGCATAGATGTTGTGTGGCATGGATGTTGTGTGGTGTGGATGTTGTGTGGCATAGATGTTGTGTGGTGTGGATGCTGTTTGGTGTGGATGTTGTGTGGAGTGGATGACTTTCCAACGTTCACAGTTGTTGCCCACCTAATTCTTGCTAGCACTGCCCTGGGGCATCTTTAGTGGCAGTGGTTAGGGCTAGGGCATCCTATGTATGTGGCAGTGGTGTAGGGCTAGGGCATTCTATGTATGTGGCAGTGGTGTAGGGCTAGGGCATGCTATGTATGTGGCAGTGGTGTAGGGCTAGGGCATGCTATGTATGTGGCAGTGGTGTAGGGCTATGTATGTGGCAGTGGTGTAGGGCTAGGGCATGCTATGTATGTGGCAGTGGTGTAGGGCTAGGGCATGCTATGTATGTGGCAGTGGTGTAGGGCTAGGGCATGCTATGTATGTGGCAGTGGTGTAGGGCTAGGGTATGCTATGTATGTGGCAGTGGTATAGGGCTAGGGTATGCTATGTGGCAGTGGTGTAGGGCTAGGGCATCCTATGTGGCAGTGGTGTGGGGCTGGAGTTTGGACGTATCTTTCTTCCTTTCCGAATAATATAAGTACGAATATTTAATTTATGATGTCCTTGTTCTACACAGAGGCAACACGTTGAAGCAGCTGGAGAGGGAGGTAAGGCGTGGTTTGTCTATGTCTTAGTCTTTATGAAGTCACACGTAGCCTAACTAAGATGTGTCTGTTAGTCTTTATGAAGTCACACGTAGCCCAACTAAGATGTGTCTGTTAGTCTTTATGAAGTCACACGTAGTCTAACTAAGATGTGTCTGTTAGTCTTTATGAAGTCACACGTAGCCCAACTAAGATGTGTCTGTTAGTCTTTATGAAGTCACACGTAGCCTAACTAAGATGTGTCTGTTAGTCTTAATGAAGTCACACGTAGCCTAACTAAGATGTGTCTGTTAGTCTTTATGAAGTCGCACGTAGCCTAACTAAGATGTGTCTGTTAGTCTTTATGAAGTCACACGAAGTCTAACTAAGATGTGTCTGTTAGTCTTAATGAAGTCACACGTAGCCTAACTAAGATGTGTCTGTTAGTCTTTATGAAGTCACACGTAGCCTAACTAAGATGTGTCTGTTAGTCTTTATGAAGTCACACGAAGTCTAACTAAGATGTGTCTGTTAGTCTTAATGAAGTCACACATAGCCTAACTAAGATGTGTCTGTTAGTCTTTATGAAGTCACACGTAGCCTAACTAAGATGTGTCTGTTAGTCGTTATGAAGTCACACGTAGCCTGACTAAGATGTGTCTGTTAGTCTTTATGAAGTCACACATAGCCTAACTAAGATGTGTCTGTTAGTCTTTATGAAGTCACACGTAGTCTAACTAAGATGTGTCTGTTAGTCTTTATGAAGTCACACGAAGTCTAACTAAGATGTGTCTGTTAGTCTTAATGAAGTCACACGTAGCCTAACTAAGATGTGTCTGTTAGTCTTTATGAAGTCACACGTAGCCTAACTAAGATGTGTCTGTTAGTCGTTATGAAGTCACACGTAGCCTAACTAAGATGTGTCTGTTAGTCTTTATGAAGTCACACGTAGCCTAACTAAGATGTGTCTGTTAGTCTTTATGAAGTCACACGTAGTCTAACTAAGATGTGTCTGTTAGTCTTTATGAAGTCACACGTAGCCTGACTAAGATGTGTCTGTTAGTCGTTATGAAGTCACACGTAGCCTGACTAAGATGTGTCTGTTAGTCTTTATGAAGTCACACGTAGCCTAACTAAGATGTGTCTGTTAGTCTTTATGAAGTCATACGTAGCCTAACTAAGATGTGTCTGTTAGTCTTTATGAAGTCGCACGTAGCCTAACTAAGATGTGTCTTTAGTCTTAATGAAGTCACACGTAGCCTAACTAAGATGTGTCTGTTAGTCGTTATGAAGTCACACGTAGCCTAACTAAGATGTGTCTGTTAGTCTTTATGAAGTCACACGTAGTCTAACTAAGATGTGTCTGTTAGTCTTTATGAAGTCACACGTAGTCTAACTAAGATGTGTCTGTTAGTCTTTATGAAGTCACACGTAGTCTAACTAAGATGTGTCTGTTAGTCTTTATGAAGTCACACGTAGCCTAACTAAGATGTGTCTGTTAGTCTTTATGAAGTCACACGTAGTCTAACTAAGATGTGTCTGTTAGTCTTTATGAAGTCACACGTAGTCTAACTAAGATGTGTCTGTTAGTCTTTATGAAGTCACACGTAGCCTAACTAAGATGTGTCTGTTAGTCGTTATGAAGTCACACGTAGCCTAACTAAGATGTGTCTGTTAGTCTTTATGAAGTCACACGTAGTCTAACTAAGATGTGTCTGTTAATCTTTATGAAGTCACACGTAGCCTAACTAAGATGTGTCTGTTAGTCTTTATGAAGTCACACGTAGCCTAACTAAGATGTGTCTGTTAGTCTTTATGAAGTCACACGTAGCCTAACTAAGATGTGTCTGTTAGTCTTTATGAAGTCGCACGTAGCCTAACTAAGATGTGTCTGTTAGTCTTTATGAAGTCACACGTAGCCTAACTAAGATGTGTCTGTTAGTCTTTATGAAGTCACACGTAGCCTAACTAAGATGTGTCTGTTAGTCTTTATGAAGTCACACGTAGCCTAACTAAGATGTGTCTGTTAGTCTTTATGAAGTCACACGTAGCCTGACTAAGATGTGTCTGTTAGTCTTTATGAAGTCACACGTAGCCTAACTAAGATGTGTCTGTTAGTCTTTATGAAGTCACACGTAGCCTAACTAAGATGTGTATGTTAGTCTTTATGAAGTCGCACGTAGCCTGACTAAGATGTGTCTGTTAGTCTTTATGAAGTCACACGTAGCCTAACTAAGATGTGTCTGTTAGTCTTTATGAAGTCACACGTAGTCTAACTAAGATGTGTCTGTTAGTCTTTATGAAGTCACACGTAGCCTAACTAAGATGTGTCTGTTAGTCTTTATGAAGTCACACGTAGTCTAACTAAGATGTGTCTGTTAGTCTTTATGAAGTCACACGTAGCCTGACTAAGATGTGTCTGTTAGTCTTTATGAAGTCACACGAAGCCTAACTAAGATGTGTCTGTTAGTCTTTATGAAGTCACACGTAGCCTAACTAAGATGTGTCTGTTAGTCTTTATGAAGTCACACGTAGTCTAACTAAGATGTGTCTGTTAGTCTTTATGAAGTCACACGTAGCCTAACTAAGATGTGTCTGTTAGTCTTTATGAAGTCACACGTAGTCTAACTAAGATGTGTCTGTTAGTCTTTATGAAGTCACACGTAGCCTAACTAAGATGTGTCTGTTAGTATTTATGAAGTCACACGTAGTCTAACTAAGATGTGTCTGTTAGTCTTTATGAAGTCACACGTAGCCTGACTAAGATGTGTCTGTTAGTCTTTATGAAGTCACACGAAGCCTAACTAAGATGTGTCTGTTAGTCTTTATGAAGTCACACGTAGCCTAACTAAGATGTGTCTGTTAGTCGTTATGAAGTCACACGTAGCCTAACTAAGATGTGTCTGTTAGTCTTTATGAAGTCACACGTAGCCTAACTAAGATGTGTCTGTTAGTCTTTATGAAGTCACACGTAGCCTAACTAAGATGTGTCTGTTAGTCGTTATGAAGTCACACGTAGCCTAACTAAGATGTGTCTGTTAGTCTTTATGAAGTCACACGTAGCCTAACTAAGATGTGTCTGTTAGTCTTTATGAAGTCACACGTAGTCTAACTAAGATGTGTCTGTTAGTCTTTATGAAGTCGCACGTAGCCTGACTAAGATGTGTCTGTTAGTCTTTATGAAGTCGCACGAAGCCTAACTAAGATGTGTCTGTTAGTCTTTATGAAGTCACACGTAGCCTAACTAAGATGTGTCTGTTAGTCTTTATGAAGTCGCACGTAGCCTGACTAAGATGTGTCTGTTAGTCTTTATGAAGTCACACGTAGTCTAACTAAGATGTGTCTGTTAGTCTTTATGAAGTCACACGTAGCCTAACTAAGATGTGTCTGTTAGTCTTTATGAAGTCACACGTAGCCTGACTAAGATGTGTCTGTTAGTCTTTATGAAGTCATACGTAGCCTAACTAAGATGTGTCTGTTAGTCTTTATGAAGTCGCACGTAGCCTAACTAAGATGTGTCTTTAGTCTTAATGAAGTCACACATAGCCTAACTAAGATGTGTCTGTTAGTCTTTATGAAGTCACACGTAGCCTAACTAAGATGTGTCTGTTAGTCGTTATGAAGTCACACGTAGTCTAACTAAGATGTGTCTGTTAGTCGTTATGAAGTCACACGTAGTCTAACTAAGATGTGTCTGTTAGTCTTTATGAAGTCACACGTAGTCTAACTAAGATGTGTCTGTTAGTCTTTATGAAGTCACACGTAGTCTAACTAAGATATGTCTGTTAGTCTTTATGAAGTCACACGTAGCCTAACTAAGATGTGTCTGTTAGTCTTTATGAAGTCACACATAGCCTAACTAAGATGTGTATGTTAGTCTTTATGAAGTCACACGTAGTCTAACTAAGATGTGTCTGTTAGTCTTTATGAAGTCACACGTAGCCTGACTAAGATGTGTCTGTTAGTCTTTATGAAGTCACACGTAGCCTAACTAAGATGTGTCTGTTAGTCTTTATGAAGTCACACGTAGCCTAAAGATGTGTCTGTTAGTCTTTATGAAGTCACACGTAGTCTGACTAAGATGTGTCTGTTAGTCTTTATGAAGTCACACGTAGCCTGACTAAGATGTGTCTGTTAGTCTTTATGAAGTCACACGTAGTCTAACTAAGATGTGTCTGTTAGTCTTTATGAAGTCACACATAGCCTAACTAAGATGTGTCTGTTAGTCTTTATGAAGTCACACGTAGTCTAACTAAGATGTGTCTGTTAGTCTTTATGAAGTCACACGTAGCCTAACTAAGATGTGTCTGTTAGTCTTTATGAAGTCACACGTAGTCTAACTAAGATGTGTATGTTAGTCTTTATGAAGTCACACGTAGTCTAACTAAGATATGTCTGTTAGTCTTTATGAAGTCACACGTAGTCTAACTAAGATGTGTCTGTTAGTCTTTATGAAGTCACACGTAGCCTAACTAAGATGTGTCTGTTAGTCTGTATGAAGTCACACGTAGTCTAACTAAGATGTGTCTGTTAGTCTTTATGAAGTCACACGTAGTCTAACTAAGATGTGTCTGTTAGTCTTTATGAAGTCACACGTAGTCTAACTAAGTGCAACAAAGTCCTAGTGCGTAAAGTCCTAGTGCGTAAAGATGTGTCTGTTAGTCTTTATGAAGTCACACGTAGCCTAACTAAGATGTGTCTGTTAGTCTTTGCTATTAAGTTACACGTAGCAATTCACATTCATTAACAGACACAGACCAAGATCATGATCCGAGGGAAAGGTGCGACCAAGGAGGGGAAGCTGGGGAGGGCGGGGCTCCCACAGCCGGGAGAGGATGAGCCGCTGCATGCTCTCATCACAGGGAACACACCGGAGCTGGTCAAAGGTGCCGTGGACAAGGTCAGTTCCACTGTCGAGGCAGACAATACTCGTCAGATGTGGTTCATGTACAACGAGTGGAGGGCTTGTTTTAATGGGGAGTTTCTCTAACCCTTTTTGCTCCCTCTCCTTGAAAACCAAGATATATCATGTAGTTGACTTAAAATTAATTTATCTTTAATTTTGGTGTGTGTGTGGAGGGTGGTGTGTGTGGAGGAGGGTGGTGTGTGTGGAGGGTGGTGTGTGTGGAGGAGGGTGGTGTGTGTGGAGGGTGGTGTGTGTGGAGTGTGGTGTGTGTGGAGGGTGGTGTGTGTGGAGGAGGGTGGTGTGTGTGGAGGGTGGCGTGTGTGGAGGAGGGTGGTGTGTGTGGAGGGTGGTGTGTGTGGAGGGTGGTGTGTGTGGAGGGTGGTGTGTGTGGTGTGGAGGGTGGGTTAAGGGAATTGCTGACTTGTTCATAGTTGCACTGATAATACAGAGGTGCGGAGCTAGAACATGCCCCCCTCATATGCTCTTCGGTAACTGTTCTTGTTGTTGTTGTTTCCCTGCACTAGATCAAGTCTATTATCCAGAGTGGCATAGACGTCCCTGGCAACGACAACGACCTCAAGAAGTTGCAGCTGCAGCAGTTAGCGGAGCTCAATGGCACCTTCAAACCTCTGGACATCCTCAAGTGAGACCAATGCAGCCATTGTTGTAGTCGGGGGTTTAATATTTGCAGCCATTGTTGTAGTCAGGGGTTTAGTATTTGCAGCCATTGTTGTGGTCGGGGGTTTAGTATTTGCAGCCATTGTTGTAGTCGGGGGTTTAGTATTTGCAGCCATTGTTGTAGTCAGGGGTTTAGTATTTGCAGCCATTGTTGTAGTCTGGGGTTTAGTATTTGCAGCCATTGTTATAGTCGGGGGTTTAGTATTTGCAGCCATTGTTGTAGTCAGGGGTTTAGTATTTGCAGCCATTGTTGTGGTCGGGGGTTTAGTATTTGCAGCCATTGTTGTAGTCGGGGGTTTAGTATTTGCAGCCATTGTTGTAGTCAGGGGTTTAGTATTTGCAGCCATTGTTGTAGTCTGGGGTTTAGTATTTGCAGCCATTGTTATAGTCGGGGGTTTAGTATTTGCAGCCATTGTTGTATCAGGGGTTTAGTATTTGCAGCCATTGTTGTAGTCGGGGGTTTAGTATTTGCAGCCATTGTTGTAGTCAGGGGTTTAGTATTTGCAGCCATTGTTGCAGTCGGGGGTTTAGTATTTGCAGCCATTGTTGTAGTTTGGGGTTTAGTATTTGCAGCCATTGTTGTAGTTTAGTATTTGCAGCCATTGTTGCAGTCGGGGGTTTAGTATTTGCAGCCATTGTTGTAGTTTGGGGTTTAGTATTTGCAGCCATTGTTGTAGTCGGGGGTTTAGTATTTGCAGCCATTGTTGCAGTCAGGGGTTTAGTATTTGCAGCCATTGTTGCAGTCGGGGGTTTAGTATTTGCAGCCATTGTTGCAGTCGGGGGTTTAGTATTTGCAGCCATTGTTGTAGTTTGGGGTTTAGTATTTGCAGCCATTGTTGTAGTCGGGGGTTTAGTATTTGCAGCCATTGTTGTAGTCGGGGGTTTAGTATTTGCAGCCATTGTTGTAGTCGGAGGTTTAGTATTTACAGCCATTGTTGTAGTCAGGGGTTTAATATTTGCAGCCATTGTTGTAGTCGGGGGTTTAGTATTTGCAGCCATTGTTGTAGTCAGGGGTTTAGTATCTGAAGCCATTGTTGTAGTCAGGGGTTTAGTATTTGCAGCCATTGTTGTAGTCAGGGGTTTAATATTTGCAGCCATTGTTGTAGTCGGGGGTTTAGTATTTGCAGCCATTGTTGTAGTCAGGGGTTTAGTATTTGCAGCCATTGTTGTAGTCGGGGGTTTAGTATTTGTAGCCATTGTTGTAGTCAGGGGTTTAGTACAGTAGAGGCCCCAAAAAACTTTACGTACCGTTGCGTTGGGTAAACGTTCAACGCAGAGACCTTTCTTAAGAAACGCTCAAGCAACGCTCAAGGAACGCACAGATAACGCTCAAGCAACGTATTGCGAACGCAACGCACGAACCGTTATTTAATTACCCGAAACGCGCAATCAACATTCGGTATCTACACCACGTGTTCGATAGAGCGGGTAAAGTCAAGTCAGTCGGCCTACTGTTGATTACTGTTTTGTTGCAGCTTCTACTTTTGATTTGTCCTGGGAATGGCTTACAGAAGAACTCTCGCTGCTACCTTTGCTCTGAGCAGTAAGTGTAACACTAGGTAGAACTCCAATGGCTTGAACCTCTAGCGCCTATCTGTGGTAGTGACCCAGCCTTTACTTCAGTCTAGTTGTTAGTGTTATTTAAAACGGAACCCCCCAAAATGAAAACTAGAACAGTGGATCCAGTAATGATAATTATACTGACTATTGTTTGGTCTTCTGGCAGAATGAAAGTTCTGGGTGGCTGTACCAAGCAGCAATGTTTTAGGGGGCTCCTCAGTGGGACAAGGCAGTGAGGGTGATATATAAAGGCAAGATTTCAGCTATTGTTAAGTTTTAAATCAAATTCTTTAAATCAAGTTCAGGTGTGATTACTATTTTGAAATGCAGTTACCAGGCAGCCATGGAGGAAGAATTCAAGCCTGTCATGGAAGACGAGGATTACAGTTCTTCACTCTACATCTGTGGTGGTGGGGTCAGGACTGGACTTGTTCGATAACTATATAGTTGTTTTTGAAATTATCATTATTTTATATCTTCTTATTGATAATTTAACACCTCTAGTACTACCCAAACACACGAAAGTTTTGCCAACTTGATATCAAGAAGCATTGCTTGGCAAACTCCCCGTGGCCCAACCCTCCAGGTGTCTGTTCTACTTCTGACATCTACAGTTAATCAAAATTGTGTTATGCTGTCCACCAATTCAGCTTTGGACTTGGGCTTCACTTCTCTCCTGATGTACTCTTTCAACTCGTGTCACAGGTCTTCAATGGGGTTGGCATCTTGAAACTCGGGAGGCATCCTCCAATTTATATCGAACAACTCCTTAGCCAGCCTGGATGTACGTTTGGGGTCAGTGTCCTGCATGAAGCGGTGATGGGAGCAAACATCCATTACAAAGGGTAAAAAGGGTCTAGTGAAGAATTTGAACAAAAAGTGGGGCTCTCATAATACCGGCCACACATGACAAAAAGTGGGGCTCTCATAATACCGGCCACACATGCACCTTCACCAAATGTTTCACGCTATAATCAAATAAACAGAGGTTTAAAACACCCGAGTATACCATAAATCTACACCTTATTACACAACCATAATACAACATGAATCATATCTTGGCTTGTTGTTTCGTGCCTGCCTTTACAAAAAAAAAGCCTCTGTGTTTCCAATTGAACTGTGCACTCGTCTGTCCATTGGCTGCCTCTTCAAGGTTCTGCCTATCTCGCTCCAATCTCTTGACCTAGGACAGGGATAAATGATGCCGCTATTGATCATGTTATTACACGAGTCACTATACCAATTCACTAGTGTTCTATATCAATATCTTGCCCTAGACTTAAGCCATAACATCTACAAAGTCACTAAACTATATATATATATATATATTTTTTAATCCAATGGCTTATCCCAATCGGCACATTGGCTCTAACCAAAATACCATCAAGATCCAGGCCTAGATTATCATTAGCCACTAGCAACCAACATAGCTTCAGTGTGACACAGAAAGCTTCTACACTAGATATTAACTTTCACATAGTTCCATCCCAAAACTAGTTCAACACAAACTTTATTGGCTTCTTTTATCAGTTGGCATTACCACTGCCTCAAAATATCAACATAAGCAATGTCCTGCAAAGCAAGACTGGGTTCCCTTCGCTGTGAAGGAGAACTGCAGTTGGTATGCTGTCTTCTCATCATCGACTGGGTTCCCTTCGCTGTGAAGGAGAACTGCAGTTGGTATGCTGTCTTCTCATCATCTTCCAGCATCTTTTCCACCACGAGTTTTGGGCCAGCAATAAAAAACGAAGATCTCCCGCTCCACGGTTGTAAGGCGATACCTGTCTCGCAGTGCTTGACAAAACTGGACGCTTTGCCTTGTTGCTGTCACGTCCTCCTTCAAAATACAGACGATAGCTGCAGCCTTGAATCCTCTAGATCCTAAAGAATACAATTCTGTTTCTTATAATAGAATAAGGCATCTTGATTCTGAAAATGAATAACCGCTAGAGCAACGACAGTTAGCCTTTCTCCCGCCTTCGTCGATCTGGCATGCGCTAGAGAAATCAATTTTACAACGCTCAATTAACGATCCCTGCCTAACGTTTTTGGCCAACGTTTAGCGAACGTATGGCGAACGTTTGGCTAACGGTACAGCAACGCTGCGACTCAAACGTCCAACGCAAACGGTACGTAATTTTTTTGTTGACCTCTACTGTATTTGCAGCCATTGTTGTAGTTAGGGGTTTAGTATTTGCAGCCATTGTTGTAGTCAGGGGTTTAATATTTGCAGCCATTGTTGTAGTCAGGGGTTTAGTATTTGCAGCCATTGTTGTAGTTGGGGGTTTAGTACTGCTATCTAGAAAGGCATTGAGCACCTTGACCTCTCCTGAGGTTCCAGTACGAGAGTCCAGTCCCTTGTCAACCGTCACTCCAAACACTGTTCATAAGTTCCTCATGTTCCACATGTTGGCTCTCCCTTCTGACTGATTTCTCCACTGTTGCTTGTGTGTCTGCACACCCTAAGCATTTCTCCACTGTTGCTTGGGTGTCTCTGCACACCCTAAACATTTCTCCACTGTTGCTTGTGTGTCTCTGCACACCCTAAGCATTTCTCCACTGTTGCTTGGGTGTCTCTGCACACCCTAAGCATTTCTCCACTGTTGCTCGTGTGTCTCTGCACACCCTAAGCATTTCTCCACTGTTGCTTGGGTGTCTCTGCACACCCTAAGCATTTCTCCACTGTTGCTTGAGTGTCTCTGCACACCCTAAGCATTTCTCCACTGTTGCTTGTGTCTGTCTGCAAACCTTCAGTCCACAACAGCTGCCAGTGTGCCTTGTGTGTAGCTTGAGGGCTATGCACTTGCAGGCTATTCGTGTTTAGGACACATCCTTTTCTTCTTTGGGACAGGTTTCCCCTTTTTCCAGGATGTTTAGGACAGGTGGCTCATTTATGTTTAGGACAGGTGGCTCATTTATGTTTAGGACAGGTGGCTAATTTATCTTTTGGACAGGTGGCTCATTTATGTTTAGGACAGGTGGATACATTTATCTTTAGGACAAGTGGCTCATTTATGTTTAGGACAGGTGGCTCATTTATGTTTAGGACAGGTGGAGACATTTATCTTTAGGACAGGTGGATAATTTATTTTTAGGACAGGTGGCTCATTTATGTTTAGGACAGGTGGATACATTTATCTTCAGGACAGATGGCTCATTTATGTTTAGGACAGGTGGCTAATTTATGTTTAGGACAGGTGGATACCTTTATCTTTAGGACAGGTGGCTCATTTATCTTTAGGACAGGTTAGGACAAGTGGCTCATTTATGTTTAGGACAGTTGGCTCATTTATGTTTAGGACAGTTGGCTCATTTATGTTTAGGACAGGTGGCTCATTTATGTTTAGGACAGGTGGCTCATTTATGTTTAGGACAGTTGGCTCATTTATGTTTAGGTCAGGTGGCCAAAATTATATTTAGGATAGATGGCCCCTAGACAGCTGAGCCCGTATTTAGGACGGGTGACCTTGTTTATGTTTAGGACAGCTGGCCCTGTTTATATTTAGGACAGGTGGCCCTATTGATATTTAGGGCAAGTGACATGTGATAATTAAAAGTTCATTTGATTGTATCCTCGTCCTCTGCTCAGAGGTGTTTGTCCTCTGCTCAGAGGTGTGTTGTCTTCTGCTCAGAGGTGTGTTGTCCTCTGCTCAGAGGTGTGTTGTCCTCTGCTCAGAGGTGTGTTGTCCTCTGCTCAGAGGTGTGTTGTCCTCTGCTCAGAGGTGTGTTGTCCTCTGCTCAGAGGTGTGTTGTCCTCTGCTCAGAGGTGTGTTGTCAGAGGTGTGTTGTCCTCTGCTCAGAGGTGTGTTGTCCTCTGCTCAGAGGTGTGTTGTCCTCTGCTCAGAGGTGTGTTGTCCTCTGCTCAGAGGTGTGTTGTCCTCTGCTCAGAGGTGTGTTGTCCTCTGCTCAGAGGTGTGTTGTCCTCTGCTCAGAGGTGTGTTGTCCTCTGCTCAGAGGTGTGTTGTCCTCTGCTCAGAGGTGTGTTGCCCTCTGCTCAGAGGTGTGTTGTCCTCTGCTCAGAGGTGTGTTGTCCTCTGCTCAGAGGTGTGTTGTCCTCTGCTCAGAGGTGTGTTGTCCTCTGCTCAGAGGTGTGTTGTCCTCTGCTCAGAGGTGTGTTGTCCTCTGCTCAGAGGTGTGTTGTCCTCTGCTCAGAGGTGTGTTGTCCTCTGCTCAGAGGTGTGTTGTCCTCTGCTCAGAGGTGTGTTGTCCTCTGCTCAGAGGTGTGTTGTCCTCTGCTCAGAGGTGTGTTGTCCTCTGCTCAGAGGTGTGTTGTGGTTGTGTGGAAGTGAATCTATTTCCGTTTCCTTCTCTCCCCTCTGTGTTCGGTAAGGTGTCGCAACTGTGGCTCGTCCTTGCACAAGACGTGGGAATGTTCCGAACAACAAAATGTCACATCCGCCATCGTGTGCTCCCGGTGTGGTGGAGGGGGACATGTCGCCTCCGACTGCAAAGCAGATCCGTAAGTCCAAGTAGTTGTCTAACAAACCTCAAACTCTTGGGGGCCGATATGCTAGACACGTTTGCCTCCTCACTTGCGTTCACAACTGCGAGTATGGCGGCGGCTCTCATTGTTGGGGGCTCTCATCGTTGATAATATTTTGTAGGCTAGGCCTAGCTAAACTACGAAAGAATTATTGGATGGTTTGAAAAGAAGGTAAGGTGTTGTCGCTGGACCAGCGGCAGAGGAGAAGAGCCGGATAGATTTGAGGCGTGACTTGGACGGCCAAGTTCACCCGGGAATTTGGCGTGTCAAGTCCCAAGAGGAGGAATTAGAAAAGCCAAACTGAGAGAAATGGCACGCCCTCCTAAGGGATACATTGTTCTCTGTTAAATAATGTCTTCCTACCGATTGGTATGTATTTTTTAATTTTTTATTTATGAAGTACTCGAGATGGTTATTTCTTGATAGGACGCCAGCATGCTAGACCTCTGGCTAGGAGGGTGGAGTCTTGTGAGAGGTCTGGACCACCTGTGGCCCAAAAGAGGCCATCTGATGTGGTCATAATACTGGACCTGTTGTCCGGCTGGATGGCCTTTAAAGGGATCAACACGCTTGTTTCCATGGTTTCTCCATCACACTAGTAATTATGGATAATTGGAGGGGAAGACCACAAGTTAACGTATGCTCCAGATGGTTGTTTAGCACTGTCCACCCCAACCTACACGAAAATGGGTGCTTAACTGGGAATAGGCGCTTGGTTCTAAGTAACACACCTTCACAGAAAATTAATTAATTTTTTTAAACAGAGGACTAAGGATCTAATCTCACGAGCTAGTTGAAGGGGCAAGTCTCTCGAGGCAAATTAAGAAGGAGCTAGAGATGGCACTTTGCATTTAGTTTATTCATTATTTGGACATCCTACATTGCAAAATTTCCATTTATCCTATGATGAGAACAATTCTTGTGACAGGCTCGCTGTAGGCGTCCTCCACGAGCCAGAAGTACACTCGTTGGGAATGTCTGAAAGTGTTTTGGAACTTCATAGACCGTGGAGGAGTTACCTGCGCTACTAGAAGGCTGGGAAGAGGATTAGTAGCCCTCTGAAAATAAGCAGCGAGAAGCTCGAATGGATATTATGAACAACTATAGATCATCGAAGCTAATAATAGAGACATGCTCACACTAATCAGGGCTTCATTTAGAAAATTGTCCAAGGGGGTCAACTGGAGGAATCTGGATATTAAGGGGGGGGGGGGGGGTTCCAATGGTGGGCAGCCACCTGCCCCCCTAAATGAAACCCTGCTAATAAAACTCTTGCCTCAGTGTTTTGTTGAAATACGTTGCCATGGCAGTGCAGCTAATGCACATGTGCATAACCAGGAGGCCTTTTCCCCCCAACAACATGAAGCCAGCAAGAGCTTCACCGAGAGATACTAGAGATGGACGCCCAACAAAGACAGTTGGTAACCAGAATGGAATGGGCATTGACAGCTTTTTGTGCACACAACAATGAGAGGCTTAACCGTCTCACCGCCGTATATGGCGGAGTTGTAAATGACCGCGACAAAAACAAATATATAAAATCGTTAGTTTTAGCTACGCATGTGCTAAATATACCTGGGGACGTCCCTTGCTTTGCTAGAGGTGGAATTAAAATAGCTGAGGTATAGTGCTAAGGTATTCGTGACGTCAAACTCAGCTGATCGATAAAAAAATGGCTTCTAGACTAAATTGGACGATGTTTTGGCAATGCTGGATGACGACGAATTCGGTCGTCTGAGGATGAAAGCAGTGATGAGGAAGGAGAAGGGATATTTGCCTACCACGGAGAACAGACTAGGGATCCTGAAGAGCTAGCAACTCTGAATGACATCGTAGATTCAGAACCTTTTTTTGCCAGTCCAGAGATAGTAGCGCTGATTTGCGTAGGGATCCAGGTCTTGAGACTGACGATGGTGAAGAACAGGAACAAGATGTCCCAGGAAAATAAATAGCCATACATGTAAGATCCTTTAGCATTACTGCTTTTTTTCTGACTTGTATAAAAAATAGCATTTACCTGGGTACTTCGCGGGTACTAGCTATCCATCTATATAGCTATAATAATATAAAGCTAGTAGGTAGTTAGTTAGCTATTTTTAATTATCTGTCCTAGTAAAATATGACACTGTCATTTTATTATATTTACATCATGATGTAATCTCCAGTTATCTGTCCATATTCTGCCAAAAAATACAATCAAGACAAACAATCAAATGTTGTAATGATATTCATCGTATGTGGTAAGTTGCTAGGCAACCTACAGTTGACCACAATGTTTGTCAACACCAATGCTATAACATCAATCATGGTTGCTAGGGACATTTGTGCACTCCTGGTTGAATATAAAATATTATGTAAAATAACGTCACTATTTTTAAAAAGTGCTGTGTAAATCCAGCGGTGGAAGGGTTAATAGTCCATGGGCCAGGATGCAAATTTTCCTGAACCGGTACCACTCAGGGGGACAAAGTCTAATTGCCATTTTTAACTTGCCATACATCTCTAGTTTAGGTTCTGATATGATAGCAATCTCAGGATGGTAGCTGATTGGTTGTTATCACCATCTGAGTACATTACCTTTATCCTTCAGAGCGATGCTGACAATATTTGGCATCTGTTGGATCATAGCAGTTTGGTGATTTATTGTTTCAAAACAAACAACAAAACAATTTTCCCCCTATGGTCCAACATGAAAATTACAACATTATTTTGGAGAAAATTAGTATACTATAGTATACAGTAGGTATATACTATACATCTCTCACCCTTTGTTCTTTCTGTAGTTCAGCACAAATCAGCATAATTAATTCATGGGGAAAAAGCATTAATTCAAGTAATTTTTTTAAACACTCTCAAAACCATGGAATATTCAGAACTACTTAGTAAATGTTCACTCTGATTCATATTACAATGATCAAACCACTAAGAGTTTAACAATAAACAATACAATAACAATACATAGGAAAATCAACACAGAGAACACTGTATACTTATATATTAATCTTCAGAGTTCATCAGAGCTTTCTGGCTCAAATGTAGCCACGGATTCTTCCTCCTGCTTTTGATTAGTGCAGTTTTGAAGCTTGCAGAGTTCTGTGCATTTTAGTCCTTTGCTAAGACAAGTGCAGTCTGGTAGTTTGCACCTGCGCACACACTTACAAGCTATCAGGGCAAGGACTACATCTGGTGCAGGCGGAGTGCGCATCCAGTTAATTGCTAACTTTCCATCATTACCGGTCAGCCACCCATTCATAGTAGGGTCTGGTATGGAAGGGTGAGTTTGCAGAGAAGGCATCTCCAGATTCTAGCCTGGTAATTGACACGAAGAAGATGGAGAAAAAGGCACTCTCTGCATGGTGGAAGCTGACTAGAGTCTGCCTCTCCTCTTTTGGCACAAAAGCTTTGGTAGCGGAGGTCATTCACCTTACTAGTGCTAGTTCCTGAAACGTACATGTTACAGGTAAACTGCTGTAATTTGTGAACTACATGTACAGTCCGAAGATACATCCCAAGTCTGGCCAAGTTGGCTCAAAGTCTTCTGGTAAGTGATGTTTTTCTTCAGCAGTTTTAGGGCTCCCAGTTTCCCATGACCGGCAAATGCACTCACTGTGTCACACCCCGTAAAAGCGTGTAGGCCGATTAGACTGTCACAGATTCCTTCTCCTAATGCGCTGCCTAGTTTGCATATATCAATAAACAGTGTGCGATTCTGTGGGTGCCACGCTTCTGGTAAATAGGGTTTGTGGAAACCAAGGCAGAGCACCAAAACATCAGCTGTTACTATTGCCTTTGAACCAGACTTAGCAGCATGCAAGGCATGCAACAGGAGCTGTGTGTCTGCTTGTTCTTGGGTTGAATGCAGCTCCAGGGCTTCCATCCAGTCATCTCTTGTCATTCGATAACATTTCTCCTCGCAGGTAGCATACAGTATCTTCCCACCTAGCTTTTTTCGTTGGATTGTCGTTTTCCATTCATCTTCTAGAAATTTAATCAGGCTAGTTTTGTTGTCGGGGCTGCACAAGAACATCCTCCACTGCTGGATGGTGTGGCCTCCTGTAATTTTTTTGTACTGTATAGTTGGGCTTGCAGCTCCACGGTTAGCATCTTTGATTGACCTATCGTGATAGACATAAAAAACCACATCAATCCTTGGACTGTGTGTGCAATCAAGACCAGCTGCATAACAGATTCTGCAAGCGGTGAAAATGTTTTGCTATTGCCATTCATCTTCTGCACCAGGTTCATGCCGTCAATGATGCAGGTAGATTCATTTGGGATTTTATCAGCAGGGGAAACAACCTTTTCTAGCAAGTGAAGCCTTGTTGAGGCCACCAGAGGGTGGGCCAAGACATCTTTCATTTGCAGCTTTCGACTCTCAGTGACTAAGATCATTTGTCCAAACAGCTTTCTGTCTGCTCTCAGAACCACATCAAGTGCTTTGTTTGCATGAACTTTCTTTATGTTAGCATCAGTGAAAGTTTTCAAGTTGAGTTTGGTCATTTTGTTGATTGGTTGATCTTTGTCTAGTCGACTTTCTTTGAAACTGTCTCAAGGCCCTCAACAAATCATTAGCTACATTTGGAGGTGCCACAATTCCTGTGGATAAGCTAACCAAATCAGACTCCTCTGGACACATCGGGTTCAGCCAGTCATTTTCCATCAAGTCAACAAGAGATTGGACGTCTTTCTCATCCTTCTTGATTCTTGGACTCTGCAAGTCATGGTGAGATGGATTTGAACTGCCTTTGTCTATCATATCCCTCACTTTCCTGAGGTACTCTCTTATGTATTCAGAAGTCATGTAGTACTTGGCAACTGCTCCAGGCTTTAGACTGAACCCCTTAGTTCCCCCTGGTGTATGTGTGTCCTTGTTTACCGTCTCCTCGATGGTTTGATCAACAGGGATCCTGCCAAAGGAGTTTGAGTGGCCAAGCTGAACTGAACTGAGAAGCCACCATGCATGAATTTCTCATGCACTTCTGGGTGTGTAGTAGGTAACTGGGACATCTTTGCATAGTAGTAAGGTAGATACCGTGCATAATTTAATCTGTCATAGGCAAAGCACCAAGGTATCAGAGCACGGATAGATGCAAGATGCAACAGCCAGTCTCCTTCTCGTGATGCTCTAATCACCCCCAACAAATTGTCCATCATATCCTCCACATAGGACATCCAGAATGATGACCGAACTGCCATTGCTTTCTCTAAGGAACTGGAGATAGTCTTCAAACAGCTCTAAGATCCTGGCACATGAGTTGTCCATAACTAAGGATGCCTGTGATACATCTTTGTACATCTCATTGATGATCTTGAGTGTTTCAAGGGGCATGATGAACTTCTAACCATGGCAGGAAGCCTTTCCATGCCAGATGAAGAAGACCTTCATACACCAGCTTGTGAAGTCTGACTGCACGATTGTACTTCCTTCCATCCATTACACCAGCAATGTAGCCTTCTGCTATCACCCCAGACTCTACACAGAGGTCCCTCAGTCCAGCATCTTGAAATTGTTTTCCAATTGTAGACAGAAACTTACAAATCGTGTGGAAAACTCCAAGCCTAATGATGATTATAGCCTGAAATTTGTCAGGATGCTTCCATATGATCTCCACAGCCTTTGCATACAGAGCCTGATCAAAGACACAGATAATCTTCCAAAGGTGTAAAGATTGCAAGATTGCTAGGCTGGTTAAGGACTTCATGTACAGTAGACATCTGTGTGGCTGGAGCATTAATAGTAGGTAGGTATCCCACACTGTCTTGGGTAACTGTCACTTCATCTCGGGTTAATATGTTGAAACCTGTCCACCCACTAATAGATTGTTGTTCTTTATCTGACATGCGTGCCATAAGCCAGATGAAGTTCTTCTTCCTAGCAGAGTTTGTTTCTTCTGTGGGCTTGGACATATACACTCTTACTTTGGGGAGGTCCAGCTTGTTTTCCAACATTGTATGGTGGGAGCACAGGCATTGTTGCAGCAATACTTCTCTTCTTCATTTTGGAAACTGAAGGAAGGATCTTGGAGGCATTGGCTCAGTTGGTCTTTCTTGGATGGCAATCCCGTGTGATGTTCCCTCTCCACTGACCGTCTCCTCCAATCTGTCAATGTTGTCCCAGGCTAGGGTTGACCGTTGTGCACACCAGGATGGATATTGGATGGAAGGGCTATGTCACCTCCTGCCAGTGGCACCTTTTGAAGACAGAGTGCTGTATCTATCTCTTCTATCTGAGAATACGAGACACTGTGACCAAGTCAGTTGAGGATTTGTATCAGCTCTTAATTAGGAGAGCCACATGATTGAACTTTGCCACAGATTCTATACTAAACTAAAATGGACGCCAATTCCGGTAAATAAGAGGTACCAAAAAAGGCAATCAGCTACACATCTGGAATTGCTATCACATATTTTTTACTGCTTGTACTGGTACTTATAAATTCCCACTAATAGAAGTTTTGTCCCATTGTATGGTACCGATGTCTGATCTGGCCCATGGACTATAAGGGGGGACTACACCTGAAAAACTTTAGATTTTTATTATTATTTTTTTTTATCAGTTCAAACTGTTGCTGTACATATCTACTAGACAATTCTAAAGTTTTAGAGCTATTGGATGCTCCATTTCAAAGTTATGATGGTTTTTGTCCATGCAATTTCTCATTGATTTGAAGAGAAACCAACAAGGAACATTAAAGGGGGGGGGGGGACAGCAGCATTTTTTAAATTAAAACAAACAAACTTGTGGTTACCACTTTATAGCTCTGTAAAATTCATGGTATGGACTTGATATATAGCTCAAAAGATAGGTATCTCTTTGTGCTCTCTGTTGATACTAAAATATTTTTCATAAGTATAACTATAGCCAAGTTACAGGAGCTACAAGTGGAGGGAACCTCAAAAACCTGAATGCCTGAACTGGCAGCATAAATATCTCAGATTGCCAAGTGCTAGAGAGTTGAAATTAGCACCAGTGGCTAGAGGAAGCCCTACTCTATTCAATGAGTGTTTTCATATGGCGCTAAAACGTAAGTACGTGGTCAAGCGTGGGTGGGTGGAAAGTGTACGTAGTCAAGCGCCTAATGAAAACACTCATTGAATAGAGTAGGGGCCACTGGTGCTAATTTCAACTCTCTAGCACTTGGCAATCTGGAGATATTTATGCTGCCAGTTCAGGCATTCAGGTTTTTGAGGTTCCCTCCACTTGTAGCTCCTGTAACTTGGCTATAGTTATACTTATGAAAAATATTTTAGTATCAACAGAGAGCACACAGAGATACCTATCTTTTGAGCTATATATCTAGTCCATACCATGAAGTTTACGGGATCTATGGAGTTATAAAGTGGTAACCGCAAGAAGGAAAAAGGTGAAAAATACATGTGGGTCACTCTCCCCCCAAAAATGCAACTGTCCCTCCTTCAACACATATTACCAGGAATTTTGAAAATCTATTTTGTTCTGATTTTGCGGCAAACATAACTTTGCCACACTTGACTCAGTTTTAATATTTGAGGGTTCATTTGAGAGCTCTTTTAGTGATCTGTGATATAACGGTTTCAATTCTTTTTTTACTTGAAGCATTGCCGAGTTATGGTGATTAGAAGAGGTGACCGTCACAGATTTTGCGTGGTTGGAAATGAAATGCCTTAGAACTAATGAACATGAGATGTGTTGAAAAATATGCCTCCGTTATATCACAGCTTAATGTCTTGGTAAGCTATAAACCAAATTTGGGCATCTGTAGACCAGGCACTTGGGAATTATCCTCGCTGCAGTTTGGGGGGTGCAATTTTTGGAGTGACCCTTGCCTTTTTGGATGTATCTTGTAAGAAAATGTGCCTATAGAGACATTTCACATATCATCTTAAAGCACACAGAATGAGCAACAAGTTGGTATCAAAAGTATCTTCACAGAAGAAAGGGGGGTGGAAGTTATGATGGCTACAAAAATGCATTCAAATTTCGGTGGTTTCAGGTGTAGTCAACGGCCAGCTTACAGTAGAACTCCTAGCTATGGGGGGGGGGGCAATATTCACAAGCATGCATTAGTATATAGTAATATTAGTATAGTGGTATACTATTAATACTAGTATAGTGGTGTACTATTAGTATAGTGGTAGTATAATGGTTTGTATAGTAATGCTGGTATAGTAGTGAACTATATGTGTGTATAGTATTACTAGTATGATGATATTCTAATTAATACTAGTATAGTGGACACTAATTAGTAGTATAGTAGTAAACTATTAGTAATGCTAGTATAGTGGTATTCCATTAGTGTATAGTAACTCTAGTATGGTGTTATACTAGTCTAATATATACTAATTAGTAGTATAGTGGTATTCCATTAGTGTATAGTAACTCTAGTATGGTGTTATACTAGTCTAATATATACTAATTAGTAGTATAGTGGTATTCCATTAGTGTATAGTAACTCTAGTATGGTCTTATACTAGTCTAATATATACTAATTAGTAGTATACTACATCACATGATCTGTGGCTAATCTGATTGGTTAATAACTATAGGTTACATAGGCGCGTAACCGACACTTTTAACCGCATGTAGTTTAGCGCGTGCGCAATGTAGTATAAGTAAGATAGCCTATACAAAAGAGTCGGTTATGCGCCAGTGTAACCTACTCGTTTGCTGTTACATTCCTCGGCTTCGCCTCGGGGTAACCGCAAACTCGGAGGTTACATAGTCGCATAACCGACTCTTTTGTATAGGCTATCCTATACGTATAGTGGTATACTATTAGTGTATAGTAACACTGGTATAGAGGTACTGCATAGTAGATTCTAAGCCCGACTTTGCAGTCATTTAAAAAACTTTATTCATTTCTGTAGGTCGGCCATGACCACTCCAGTGGACAAGGCAAAGATGGACAGTGAGGTAGGTAGGCCCACGACATGGTGAGGGGACGGGGAGCTCGTGGCCGGCCATGTCTTCTGGTCATTGTGATTGCATGATTGCTTCTGTCTCCTCTGCAGTACTTGTCTCTGATGAAGGAGCTGGGGGAGTCCGTGCCTGATGCACCCAAACAGGCGAGCTCTGCGCCATTTTCATTGGTAAGTGAGTGACAGAGGAAGAGACAAGTTTTGGTTGTGCTGTTTCAGCTTGTGCAACATACTGCTGAAGGTGGTAGCCATAAGGGGACAGTTGCATTTTTATTATAATTTTTTTTTTACTTGTGGTTACAACTTTAGAGCTCCGTAGATTCTGCAAACTTCATGGTATGGACTTGATATATAGCTCAAAAGATTGTAGGTCTCTCTGTGTGCTCTCTTTTGATACTAAAATATGTTTCATAGGTATAACTATAGGCAAGTTACTAGACCTAAAGTGGAGGGACCTCAAAACCTGAATGCCCTAAACCTCCACATAAATAACTCCAGATTGCTAAGTGCTAAAGATCTAAAATTGGTACCAGTGGCTAGAGGAAGCCCTCTTCTATTCAATGACTGTTTTCATTAGGCGTTAAAATGTAAGTACGCGGTCAAGCGCGCAGGTGGAAAATGAATTGCAGTTAGCTAGTTTGGCCGCATGCCACAGATAGTACACAGCTAGTTCCAAAGTTCCTAACTGCAGCATCACGAAGACTCGAGTGGATGAAATTCTTTTCAACGCACACTCCCATAGTCTTTAATTAGTTGCTCTGATTCACATCAAACCACCTATCAAAGTGGACCAGAATAATGTGCATTATTTTAATTCGAATTCAATGTGGACGCGACCAATGTGCATTAATGTGCATTGGCTTATGCAGTGTCCTTAGGCGTAGTGCTCGGTACCTACCAGTCAGGTCAGTTGATCCGGTCGCCATTGAATGAGGACCTGGATCGATGACTCTAACAAGGCAGAGCGTGGTGGAGCTTGCTATGAGGGAGTGCTACATCCCGGCAGGCTGACCTGGGATTAGGGAGATGGTGCAGTGCCTAGCAGAGATTGTAGCTTACTCACTTTTCACCTGAATAGTCTTCTTTTTTTCCTCTTGTGTTTATGAAACCGTTTCTTCCAGATCATCATTGTAAGCAGTACAAAACAGTTACTTCTCCCATGAGATATTTGAAGTAATCACTATTATTAATGAGCATTCAGACTTCAGTATTTGTAGAATGTGTTATCATATTATATATATATACTTTAAAATCACCTTCTCAATAATCAACTTAAATTTTTATTCACTCGACGTTTCGACTAGATGCTCTAATCTTCATCAGGAATATGCTGTTTGTTACATGATACTGAATTGATTCATAGCTCTTTTACATGTAACAATATTATGTCTAGTCCAGTGCACCTCCTGCAACCTGTAAACACCATAATGAATACAAGACAAAAAAAATCATAGTTTATTAGCGCGCTACTCCACCAATGACATGCTAATATCCATCACAAAACTCCTGGGGAGAAACCGACTTTTACGTCGGACTTGACCGTGCCGAAACTGGAACAATTTCCACGTGCCTCTCACGTGCAAACAGAAGGACGTGCTTGACACACTGCGCCTGTTTCTATCTGTTTATTTATTTTTATTTGGTTTATTGTTGTTTCTGCTGCTGTTGTTGTTGCTGCTGTTGTTGTTGTTGTTGCTGATGCTGTTGTTGTTGCTGATGCTGTTGTTATTAATCAGCCATTTTTCTTTGTTGTTGTTGCAGTGTGGACCCAAGCCTTCCAACCAATTAAATCAGCAGCAGCTGGGGGTCCAGCCACCACACATGCCGCCCCCTTGGGCATCGGTCCCTGGTGGCCCGCCTCTCATATCTGGACCCCCT
Source organism: Cladorhizidae sp. MBARI D1340-BT2 (assembly GCA_028752905.1). Taxonomy (NCBI): domain Eukaryota; kingdom Metazoa; phylum Porifera; class Demospongiae; order Poecilosclerida; family Cladorhizidae; species Cladorhizidae sp. MBARI D1340-BT2. Next base: position 26,213,736 of record JAQNBH010000005.1, on the reverse strand, counting down.
CCACCATTTCTGATGATGTCCCACAGGGGGAGCCTGATGGGTGGAGTGCCTCCCCCGTGGGGGGTTCCTCCTCCGCCACCTCCTGGTGCTCCCACTCCACTCATGCCCACCCCGTCCTTGTCGTTGCCCTTGGTACTGCCCGGTATGTGCGAGCAGTACCTACAGTAGCAATACTGCCAATAATGGGACTATACCTAGTGTGTGTGTGTGTGTGCATGAGTGAGCAGTACCTAAATGCGACCAGTGTGCATTAATGTGTACTGACTTGCAGTGTGGACAGGCCTAAAGATTCCTCTAGGAAGGCTGGCATCTCACTGTGGTTATAACAGTTGCAATAACCCATTCACCACTCACAAGCCCCCATAACTCACGCTTGAGGAATGGTGTTCTGCACTCCTGAGTTCTAATTTCCCTCCTGGTGCGAGACCCTCAGCATGTCAGGATCCTTGCTGAGCCTGCAAGCTGTTCCCGTTCCATTGGGATTAGCAGGTGGTCAAGAGTGTCCTGCAACCTCTGCATGTGGTCAAGTGTGTCCTGCAGCCTCTGCATGTGGTCAAGTGTGTCCTGCAACCTCTGCATGTGGTCAAGTGTGTCCTGCAGCCTCTGCATGTGGTCAAGAGTGTCCTGCAACCTCTGCATGTGGTCAAGTGTGTCCTGCAGCCTCTGCATGTGGTCAAGTGTGTCCTGCAGCCTCTGCATGTGGTCAAGTGTGTCCTGCAACCTCTGCATGTGGTCAAGTGTGTCCTGCAGCCTCTGCATGTGGTCAAGTGTGTCCTGCAGCCTCTGCATGTGGTCAAGTGTGTCCTGCAGCCTCTGCATGTGGTCAAGTGTGTCCTGCAGCCTCTGCATGTGGTCAAGTGTGTCCTGCAGCCTCTGCAGATTGACTACTTGTCTCCTCTGCTGCGGGTAGTGCAAGATCTGTTGGACTCCTCCCTGTTTGGTAGCTATTCCAAAGTGCCTGCTATTGCTGTAAAAAGATTGAGTGCAGATTGAATGGAAGTGCCCCTCTCCCTGCTTGATGTCTCGCCAGGCAAGGCCCTCTCCCTGGTTGATGTCTCACCAGGCATGACCCTCTCCCTGCTTGATATCTCACCAGGAATGGCCCTCTCCCTGCTTGATGTCTCATCAGGCATGACCCTCTCCCTGCTTCTCCATGCTTGATGTCTCACCAGGCATGGCCCTCTCCCTGCTTGATGTCTCACCAGGCATGACCCTCTCTCTCCCTGCTTGATGTCTCACCAGGCATGGCCCTCTCCCTGCTTGATGTCTCACCGGGCATGGTCCTCTCCTGCTTGATGTCTCACCAGGCATGACCCTCTCCCTGCTTGATGTCTCGCCAGGCAAGGCCCTCTCTCCCTGCTTGATGTCTCACCAGGCATGACCCTCTCTCTCCCTGCTTGATGTCTCACCAGGTATGGCTCTCTCCCTGCTTGATGTCTCACCAGGAATGGCCCTCTCTCTCCCTGCTTGATGTCTCACCAGGTATGGCTCTCTCCCTGCTTGATGTCTCACCAGGTATGGCTCTCTCCCTGCTTGATGCCTCGCCAGGCATGACCCTCTCTCTCCCTGCTGTTGCTATGCCCCTGGATGCCTCCCCCACGTTGACTTACGTCAGCATAACTCTCGTCCCTCCCATCACTCGCATTCCATCCTTCTGGTGACAACAAATCGACTGTCATCCTCCACTTGCCTGTGTTCTCTCCAAGCCTGCTCAGTTACCTGGACCTCTGGGAGGGACTACGAAAAAGGAGCCCAGCACCCATCCCTCCAGGTACTCCTTACTCTCGCACCACTTGTGGGAGGAAGTAGCCACACCCCTTATTCCTCTGTCCTCTTGCACCAGTTGTTGTTTTAGTTGAACCTGATTCCTAATCCACTGTGGCTTCTGTTAATGACATCACCAAACTCTTGATCGGGATGATTCTCCTGAGCTGCTTCCTGTTCCCTCCAGCATAGAGGGGATGAGCTGCTTCCTGTTCCCTCCAGCATAGAGGGGATGAGCTGCTTCCTGTTCCCTCCAGCATAGAGGGGATGAGCTGTTCCCTCCAGCATAGAGGGGATGAGCTGCTTCCTGTTCCTCCAGCATAGAGGGGATGAGCTGCTTCCTGTCCCCTCCAGCATAGAGGGGATGAGCTGTTTCCTGTTCCCTCCAGCATAGAGGGGATGAGCTGCTTCCTGTTCCTCCAGCATAGAGGGGATGAGATGCTTCCTGTTCCCTCCAGCATAGAGGGGATGAGATGCTTCCTGTTCCTCCAGCATAGAGGGGATGAGCTGCTTCCTGTTCCTCCAGCATAGAGGGGATGAGCTGCTTCCTGTTCCTCCAGCATAGAGGGGATGAGCTGCTTCCTGTTCCTCCAGCATAGAGGGGATGAGCTGCTTCCTGTCCCCTCCAGCATAGAGGGATGAGCTGCTTCCTGTCCCCTCCAGCATAGAGGGGATGAGCTGCTTCCTGTCCCCTCCAGCATAGAGGAGATGAGCTGCTTCCTGTTCCCTCAGCGTAGAAGAGTTGAGCTGCTTCCTGTTCCATCCAGCATAGAAGTCCATCCATCATAGAGGAGTTGAGCTACTTCCTGTTCCTCCTGCATAGAGGGGATGAGCTGCTTCCTGTTCCCTCAGCTTAGAGTGGGTGAGCTACTTCCTGTTCCTCCAGCATAGAGGGGATGAGTTGCTTCCTGCCCAGATAGAGGGAGGAGTCCCCTTGACCTCTTATAGGCACCGTCCCCATGAGCACACCAGCTCCACGATGGGACACCCAGAGAGGGAGGAGTCTCCTTGACCTCTTATAGGCACCGTCCCCATGAGCCAACCAGCTCCACGATGGGACGCTAGATAGAGGAATGAGGACACCTGTTCAATGATGGTAGCAGGGGGGGGGGGGGTGACACAGGTTGCATGATGACTCCCATTCAACAGCCATGATGAGGTCGGACTGGAAGGTAACCAGCTCTGTGTGGCAGACTGGTTTGAACATCATTGGCAAACATGTATATCTTTGTCCCATTTGATGTCGACAACCTTATGAGTGGATCTATACAGCAGTGGACCCAGGGTTGACCCTTGTACTTCTGAACTCACTCTCCCAGAGTTGACCCTTGTGGCACTCCTGAACTCACTCTCAGGTGGGGATGTCCATTCTCCGTCTACGATCTGAGAAGTCCTCAACAAACAAACTCAGCAGCTGTGCAGGTCCAGACAAACAAACACAGCAGCTGTACAGGTCCAGACAAACAAACACAGCAGCTGTGCAGGCCCAGACAAACAAACACAGCAGCTGTACAGGTCCAGACAAACAAACACAGCAGCTGTGCTGGTCCAGACAAACAAACTCAGCAGCTGTGCAGGCCCAGACAAACAAACTCAGCAGCTGTGCAGGACCAGACAAACAAACACAGCATCTGTGCTGGTCCAGACAAACAAACACAGCAGCTGTGCTGGTCCAGACAAACAAACTCAGCAGCTGTGCAGGACCAGACAAACAAACACAGCATCTGTGCTGGTCCAGACAAACAAACACACAGCAGCTGTGCAGGTCCAGACAAACAAACACAGTAGCTGTGCAGGCCCAGACAAACAAACACAGCAGCTGTGCTGGTCCAGACAAACAAACACACAGCATCTGTGCAGGTCCAGACAAACAAACACAGCAGCTGTGCAGGTCCAGACAAACAAACACAGCAGCTGTGCAGGTCCAGACAAACAAACACAGCAGCTGTGCAGGTCCAGACAAACAAACACAGCAGCTGTGCTGGTCCAGACAAACAAATACAGCAGCTGTGCAGGTCCAGACAAACAAACACAGCAGCTGTGCAGGCCCAGACAAACAAACACAGCAGCTGTGCTGGTCCAGACAAACAAACACACAGCAGCTGTGCAGGTCCAGACAAACAAATACAGCAGCTGTGCAGGTCCAGACAAACAAACTCAGCAGCTGTACAGGTCCAGACAAATAAACACAGCAGCTGTGCAGGTCCAGACAAACAAACACAGCAGCTGTGCAGGCCCAGACAAACAAACACAGCAGCTGTGCTGGTCCAGACAAACAAACACAGCAGCTGTGCAGGCCCAGACAAACAAACACAGCAGCTGTGCAGGACCAGACAAACAAACACAGCAGCTGTGCAGGACCAGACAAACAAACACAGCAGCTGTGCAGGTCCAGACAACCTAATTTAAGTCAATCAACAGGTGGAAGGTACCAAATGCTTTTGAACAGGTTAAAAACACAACATGCATCACTGCTGCTCCAGAACAATCTATACACTTAATATACCCACAACCTGTGGCACTTAATATACCCACAACCTGTGGCACTTAATTAACAACCTGTGCACTTAATTAATATATATGGCACTTAATATACCCACAATCTGTGCACTTAACAATCTGTGGCACTTAATGTACCCACAATCTGTGGCACTTAATGTACCCACAATCTGTGGCACTTAATATACTCACAATCTGTGGCACTTAAATATACCCACAATCTGTGGCACTTAATATACCCACAATCTGTGGCACTTAATATACCCACAATCTGTGGCACTTAATATACCCACAATCTGAGGCACTTAATATACCCACAATCTGTGGCACTTAATATACCCACAATGTGTGGCACTTAATATACCCTCAATCTGTGGCACTTAATATACCCACAATCTGTGGCAGCTAATATATCCGCTGGAGGAGAACTTGAAGGCCTAAACTCAAATTGAAATTGAAATAAGAGGCTAATATTCCAGCGACTTGGAGACCAGTGGCAACAGAGAAATGGTAGATAGTTGCTTGCCAGCATGCGGCCCCAGTTTTGAAGGTAGAGGAGGATTGCTGCACTGAAGCCTTAATGGTGCAGTGGGCCTCCCCGGCGGGTAGAGGAGGACTGCTGCACTATGTGGTGGTGGTGGTGAAGCCTTAATGGTGCAGTGGGCCTCCCCGGCAGGTAGAGGAGGACTGCTGCACTGAAGCCTTAATGGTGCAGTGGGCAGTGGGTAGAGAAGGAATGCTGCACTATGTGGTGGTGGTGGTGAAGCCTTAATGGTTCAGTGGGCCTCTCCGTCAGGTAGAGGAGACTGCTGCACTATGTGGTGGTGGTATGTGGTTTAGCTACTGCCATCCAAGTAGGTGGACGTCTCTGCGAGCTCTTCCTGAGGTGGGGGGAGGGGGCAGTGTCTATGCCTTCCCTGAAGGAGAACTGCATCCACATGTCGTATCAGTGATGTGTCAGTGAGCAACTCAAGGTGATGAGATGGCATACACAACGGTGATGAGATGGTGTCCGCATGTCAAGGTGATGAGATGGCATCCACATGTCAAGGTGATGAGATGGCGTCCACATGTCAAGGTGATGAGATGGCGTCCACATGTCAAGGTGATGAGATGGTGTCCACCTGTCAAGGTGATGGAGATGGTGTCCACATGTCAAGGTGATGAGATGGTGTCCACATGATGAGGTGATGAGATGGTGACCACATGTCAAGGTGATGAGATGGCGTCCACATGTCAAGGTGATGAGATGGCGTCCACATGTCAAGGTGATGAGCTGGCGTCCACATGTCAAGGTGATGAGATGGCGTCCACATGTCAAGGTGATGAGATGGCATCCACATGTCAAGGTGATGAGATGGTGTGCACATGTCAAGGTGATGAGATGGCGTCCACATGTCGAGGTGATGAGATGGCATCCACATGTCAAGGTGATGAGATGGTGTCCACATGTCAAGGTGATGGAGATGGCATCCACATGTCAAGGTGATGAGATGGCATCCACATGTCACGGTGATGAGATGGTGTCCGCATGTCAAGGTGATGAGATGGCATCCACATGTCAAGGTGATGAGATGGCGTCCACATGTCAAGGTGATGAGATGGCGTCCACATGTCAAGGTGATGAGATGGTGTCCACATGTCAAGGTGATGAGATGGCGTCCACATGTCAAGGTGATGAGATGGCGTCCACATGTCAAGGTGATGAGATGGCATCCACATGTCAAGGTGATGAGATGGTGTGCACATGTCAAGGTGATGAGATGGCATCCACATGTCAAGGTGATGAGATGGTGTCCACATGTCAAGGTGATGGAGATGGCATCCACATGTCAAGGTGATGAGATGGCATCCACATGTCACGGTGATGAGATGGTGTCCGCATGTCAAGGTGATGAGATGGCATCCACATGTCAAGGTGATGAGATGGCGTCCACATGTCAAGGTGATGAGATGGCGTCCACATGTCAAGGTGATGAGATGGTGTCCACATGTTAAGGTGATGAGATGGCGTCCACATGTCAAGGCGATGAGATGGCGTCCGCATGTTAAGATGATGAGATGGTGTCCACATGTCAAGGTGATGGAGATGGTGTCCACATGTCAAGGTGATGAGATGGTGTCCACATGTCAAGGTGATGAGATGGTGACCACATGTCAAGATGATGAGATGGCGTCCACATGTCAAGGTGATGAGATGGCGTCCACATGTCAAGGTGAAGAGATGGCGTCCACATGTCAAGGTGATGAGCTGGCGTCCACATGTCAAGGTGATGAGATGGCGTCCACATGTCAAGGTGATGAGATGGCATCCACATGTCAAGGTGATGAGATGGTGTGCACATGTCAAGGTGATGAGATGGCGTCCACATGTCGAGGTGATGAGATGGCATCCACATGTCAAGGTGATGAGATGGTGTCCACATGTCAAGGTGATGGAGATGGCATCCACATGTCAAGGTGATGAGATGGCATCCACATGTCACGGTGATGAGAATGTCAAGGTGATGAGATGGCATCCACATGTCAAGGTGATGAGATGGCGTCCACATGTCAAGGTGATGAGATGGCGTCCACATGTCAAGGTGATGAGATGGTGTCCACATGTCAAGGTGATGAGATGGCGTCCACATGTCAAGGTGATGAGATGGCGGCCACATGTCAAGGTGATGAGATGGCGTCCACATGTCAAGGTGATGAGCTGGCGTCCACATGTCAAGGTGATGAGATGGCATCCACATGTCAAGGTGATGAGATGGCGTCCACATGTCAAGGTGATGAGATGGCGTCCACATGTCAAGGTGATGAGATGGTGTCCACATGTCAAGGTGATGGGATGTTGTCCGCATGTCAAGGTGATGAGATGGCATCCACATGTCAAGGTGATGAGATGGCGTCCACATGTCAAGGTGATGAGATGGCGTCCACATGTCAAGGTGATGAGATGGCGTCCACATGTCAAGGTGATGAGATGGCGTCCACATGTCAAGGTGATGAGATGGCATCCACATGTCAAGGTGATGAGATGGCGTCCACATGTCAAGGTGATGAGATGGCGTCCACATGTCAAGGCGATGAGATGGCATGCATCCGCATGTTAAGATGATGAGATGGTGTCCACATGTCAAGGTGATGAGATGGCGTCCACATGTCAAGGCGATGAGATGGCGTCCACATGTTAAGATGATGAGATGGTGTCCACATGTCAAGGTGATGAGATGGCGTCCACATGTTAAGGTGATGAGATGGCGTCCACATGTCAAGGTGATGAGATGGCGTCCACATGTTAAGGTGATGAGATGGCGTCCACATGTCAAGGTGATGAGATGGTGTCCACATGTCAAGGTGATGAGATGGCGTCCACATGTCAAGGCGATGAGATGGCGTCCGCATGTTAAGATGATGAGATGGCGTCCACATGTCAAGGTGATGAGATGGCGTCCACATGTCAAGGCGATGAGATGGCGTCCGCATGTTAAGATGATGAGATGGTGTCCACATGTCAAGGTGATGAGATGGTGTCCACATGTCAAGGTGATGAGATGGTGTCCACATGTCAAGGTGATGAGATGGTCCGCATGTCAAGGTGATGAGATGGCATCCACATGTCAAGGTGATGAGATGTCGTCCACAGGTCAAGGTGATGAGATGGCGTCCACATGTCAAGGTGATGAGATGGTGTCCACATGTCAAGGTGATGAGATGGCGTCCACATGTCAAGGCAATGAGATGGCGTCCGCATGTTAAGATGATGAGATGGTGTCCACATGTCAAGGTGATGAGATGGCATCCACATGTCAAGGTGATGAGATGGCGTCCACATGTCAAGGTGATGAGATGGCGTCCACATGTCAAGGTGATGAGATGGCGTCCACATGTCAAGGTGATGAGATGGCATCTGCATGTCAAGGTGATGAGATGGCGTCTACATGTCAAGGTGATGAGATGGCATCTGCATGTCAAGGTGATGAGATGGCGTCAAGGTGATGAGATGGTGTCCACATGTCAAGGTGATGAGATGGCATCCACATGTCAAGGTGATGAGATGGTGTCCACATGTCATGGTGATGAGATGGCGTCAAGGTGATGAGATGGCGTCTACATGTCAAGGTGATGAGATGGCATCTGCATGTCAAGGTGATGAGATGGCGTCCACATGTCAAGGTGATGAGATGGTGTCCACATGTCAAAGTGATGAGATGGCGTCCACATGTCAAGGTGATGAGATGGTGTCCACATGTCAAGGTGATGAGATGGCATCCACATGTCAAGGTGATGAGATGGCGTCCACATGTCAAGGTGATGAGATGGTGTCCACATGTCAAGGCGATGAGATGGCGTCCACATGTCAAGGTGATGAGATGGCGTCCACATGTCAAGGTGATGAGATGGCATCTGCATGTCAAGGTGATGAGATGGCGTCTACATGTCAAGGTGATGAGATGGCATCTGCATGTCAAGGTGATGAGATGGCGTCAAGGTGATGAGATGGTGTCCACATGTCAAGGTGATGAGATGGCATCCACATGTCAAGGTGATGAGATGGTGTCCACATGTCATGGTGATGAGATGGCGTCAAGGTGATGAGATGGCGTCTACATGTCAAGGTGATGAGATGGCATCTGCATGTCAAGGTGATGAGATGGCGTCCACATGTCAAGGTGATGAGATGGTGTCCACATGTCAAAGTGATGAGATGGCGTCCACATGTCAAGGTGATGAGATGGTGTCCACATGTCAAGGTGATGAGATGGCATCCACATGTCAAGGTGATGAGATGGCGTCCACATGTCAAGGTGATGAGATGGTGTCCACATGTCAAGGCGATGAGATGGCGTCCACATGTCAAGGTGATGAGATGGCGTCCACATGTCAAGGTGATGAGATGGCGTCCACATGTCAAAGTGATGAGATGGCGTCCACATGTCAAGGTGATGAGATGGCGTCTACATGTCACGGTGATGAGATGGCTGCCACATGTCAAGGTGATGAGATGGCGTCCACATGTCAAGGTGATGGTGCCAATCATTGACCTCCACGGTGAGGCCAGGCATGTATATAGGAGGAGTGGTGAAGGTCATGAAGCGGGCTTGATGGGCTAGGTTTCGTGGTTTCCATGGTGTAGCTGTTGTGGCCCTACCGCACTCTAAGGGAGCTCAGGGAATAGTGATGTCTTACAATTGAGGTGTGAGGTCAGAGACGATTCCCACAGTTGAGGTGAGGTGTGTGAAGGTGCACTGTCGTACTTTAAGGTGAGCGTGTGATTCAGGTGAGCGTGTGAACGAAGTTGGTGGTACTTCTTGACATGTCTTGTTCAGAAAGCCCCCAGTGGGAGGGAGTACTCTGGGCTCATTGGCATGGGAACTGTTCCACTCTGGAATGTTTTGAATCCCTAACAAGTTCTTTTGAGACATTAACTGTGTACACTCGGGGCTTTCCATACTCTTATAGCTGTCGTCAACAGGAAGTAAGAGGAGACTTAGTAGCCCACCGCCAACAGGAAGTGAGAGGTGACTTAGTAGCCCACCACCAACAGGAAGTGAGAGGAGACTTAGAACCCACCACCACCAGGAAGTGAGAGGTGACTTAGTAGGCCACCACCAACAGGAAGTGAGAGGAGACTTAGAGCCCACCACCAACAGGAAGTGAGAGGTGACTTAGTAGCCCACCACCAACAGGAAGTGAGAGGTGACTTAGTAGCCCACCACCAACAGGAAGTGAGAGGAGACTTAGTAGCCCACCACCAACAGGAAGTGAGAGGTGACTTAGTAGCCCACCACCAACAGGAAGTGAGAGGAGACTTAGTAGCCCACCACCAACAGGAAGTGAGAGGTGACTTAGTAGCCCACCACCAACAGGAAGTGAGAGGTGACTTAGTAGCCCACCACCAACAGGAAGTGAGAGGAGACTTAGTAGCCCACCACCAACAGGAAGTGAGAGGTGACTTAGTAGCCCACCACCAACAGGAAGTGAGAGGTGACTTAGTAGCCCACCACCAACAGGAAGTGAGAGGAGACTTAGTAGCCCACCACCAACAGGAAGTGAGAGGAGACTTAGTAGCCCACCACCAACAGGAAGTGAGAGGTGACTTAGTAGCCCACCACCAACAGGAAGTGAGAGGTGACTTAGCCCACCACCAACAGGAAGTGAGAGGTGACTTAGTAGCCCACCACCAACAGGAAGTGAGAGGAGACTTAGTAGCCCACCACCAACAGGAAGTGAGAGGTGACTTAGTAGCCCACCACCAACAGGAAGTGAGAGGAGACTTAGTAGCCCACCACCAACAGGAAGTGAGAGGAGACTTAGTAGCCCACCACCAACAGGAAGTGAGAGGTGACTTAGCCCACCACCAACAGGAAGTGAGAGGTGACTTAGTAGCCCACCACCAACAGGAAGTGAGAGGAGACTTAGTAGCCCACCACCAACAGGAAGTGAGAGGTGACTTAGTAGCCCACCACCAACAGGAAGTGAGAGGAGACTTAGAGCCCACCGCCAACAGGAAGTGAGAGGTGACTTAGTAGCCCACCACCACCAGGCCACACTAACGAGTAGCTCTAGTCACCTGTCATGAGCACGTCAATCAATCATCAAATCTCTATGGCCCATGATCAACATGCATACATATCCAGGCCAAATGTTAAGTATATACCACGCACACACCAGGGTAAATTGTCGGGGGGGGGGGGGGGGGGGGACTAGAAGAATCTGGATTTTAAGGGGGGGGGCATAATGGTTAAAGATGTGACAAAGTTTCATAAACACCATCTGGGGGGTTGGGGTATGCTTGAATGTGTGTGTGTGTGTGCAGGGTTTCATACAGGATTTTGAGTGGGGAGGGGGGAGGGGAACTCCAAAGTTTGGTGATGACAGGGAGGGGGGTTGTATAGCACATGTAGCAACTAGGGGTCTGGGGACTAGGGGGGTCTGAGGCATTCTGGGGGTACTAGTAGTCAGTTCTAAAAGGGAAGTCTACACAGCCAGACTCAGTTTTATTTGATTTGTGAAGGGGGGGACGGGATTTCTTACTACTTTGTATGCACTATATGTGATAGGATCTGAGAAAAGGGGTCTTAGGTACAAAATCAAAAAAAACTGAGTTATTGACACCATGTGAAAGAACAAAGCAATGCCTATATTTTGGAACTCAAATCATCACTTATTTCCATTCAGAAGAAAAGTTATGAAAGCCTGAATGCTAGAGGCTTGAAGCATTCATTTTGAGAAAAACTCGTTTTAAATGTTAAACGCGTTGTTTTAGTAATTTCCGCGCACGAAGGTCGAGGTGTGAACTCGTGCAAATCTGAGGTGTGAGAAAGAGGACTAGCTATGCATCGCGAAGGTGGAAAAGAAACACTTCTTTGGTGATAGGACAACGCGCAACGCGCTATTCTTGGATGAAGCTTGTGCAACAGTAAAGGTAACTTTTAGACGCTTAGATCAATGGAAGTACGAGTAACAATAATACAAGCTGTGTTTGCTGTGTTTGTTTGTCAATAAAACAAGGATAAAAGTTAGAGAAACAGATTAGAGTTAGCTCTCTAATGATAACTATAACGTCAGAATAGCCATAAAGGTGTCTAGTGTAGGATAGATATAGATGTCTGATATAATAACAATTATTAGATTATATTTCTTTGTTAGGGCAGGATCTGCTGTTGTGTGCTGTTTTCTTGGTTCGACCCACCCTAGCACGCTTTGCTGGAGGGCTGTTACTTGCTGTGATGGCATTTCCAGGATCAGGGGTTGCTTGCCTGCTGATTGGTTTGGGAACTGTTGGAAAAGGACAAGTAATATTCCTGTCATTCTCTGGGCAGAAAGGGCCGATTTGATCGTGTAAATACCACTGTCATTCAGGAGACAAGCCTTGGTTGAATGATGGAAGGAAGCTCATTCCCATCAGGCATCCAATGTGACTTCAAGAGCTGAATCCGAGTATATTGTGTATCAGCTCTCTCTTTCACATAGCAAACACCAGGCTCAAGTGATGTAAAGTGCAAATGATGCAACTTTTTGATGCCGATGATCTTTTTGAAGTGTGGAGCAAAGAAATTTGTCCAGTTGTAAGTTGGCACTACAATACTTCCGTCCTCATTTGATACTAGCTGTGCTATGTTGGACTGTGCTGAGTCCTTTGCAATGTCACTTAATTTGCCAACTTTTGACCTTCGATACAGGCGCTTGATAGTCCAAAACACCAATCAGGGGGAAATTTGGTGGAGCACTCTTTGCCATTGAACTGTGAGCAGCCACAGCCACTAGTCATAAACTTGGTTACTAGCTCTTCTTCTTGAGTGTCCACGTCTCGAACTTCAAAATCTACTGATGAAACTGCAGACAACTGCATCATTGCTTCCTGGACCTGTTCGTCATTGGTCAGCTCTCGAACGTCCTCCAGATCATCATCACTCTCTTCACTCCCTTCAGTTTCACTATGAGGTGGCTCAAGTCTGTCAGCATCAACCACATTACCTACAAATAAATGCATCCATTAATTATTATTCTTTTGTATTGTCTAGTAGTGTATGTATTATGTATTATTATACCTGCTTGTTCGTTCTCTGAGTCACTGTCACTATCACAACCATAGTTTGAGGTAAAATAGTCATCAATGACTTCTAGGAGAGACTGCTGGTATCCAGGAGAGAATTTCATTAAGGAATTAATGGCTCTTGCAGTTTCCTGTGCACTCCATTCCTTTGTTCGTTTGTTAACTACGCGGTCTATAGCAGCTAGGAAATCCCCCCGTTTTGAGGGGGTTTCCTGTCTTTCCGTATACGCGGGCAGTATTTTCTCCGCGTTACATTGCAACCCAATTCCGTTACACGCGTAGCAAGCTTCTTGACCACCAATCTTCTAACCCCACGCTTGCATACAAAAAAGCAAGCAGGAGCCTTCAGACTTCACCCAAAGGTAAAGGAAAGGTGGTAGATGCCTGTAGTACAAAAAAAGAAAAATAGTCTAACTATAACTTTGAGCTTATTTTGGTCATAGCACAAAACCATTTTTCTCTACCTAAGACCCCTTTTCTCAGATCCTATCACATATTCCTTTATTAATGCACTTTCATATAGAATTGTTAAGGAAAAGAAACATTTGGGGGGGGGGGGGGGGGTGTAAACTGGTCTTTGGGGAGATCCCAGGGAGATCCCAGGGGCTTCCCCCTCTCCCTAAATAATGAAAACCCTGGTGTGTGTGTACTCCCCTGTTTTTTTTGGTTTGGGGTGGCTGATGTGGCTTCTGCCTGGATATACTTGAGTGTACTATAATGTGGAACTAGCAGTTGACACAAAGGTTGTAGAGAAAGGTAAACTGGTGTGTAGAAATGCTGTCCATGTGATCTATTTATAGAAGGGAACAATACTAGACACTTACAGATATCACCATATTATTGAGTGGTACAGTATATATATACCGTATTCACTCGAATATAAGTCACACACTGAATAGAAGTCGCTCTGAAAGCCGCACTCCAAATTTAGCACACCAAGTTAATTACACCACCGCTCTTGCACACGCGCAGTCGTTTATATTAGCTTGTCTGCCGATCAAGAAATCATTCCGTGCTTGTGGTATCACTGTGACGGTGACGGGTCTGAAGATGGAGAAATTCACTGCCTCAAAGTCGATAAAGTAGCAGCTATCCCAGCCATTACACAAGCTACTCGCCAGCTGTTGGAAGGAAGTGAGCTGTTGGAAGGAAGTGACAGCGGTGGAGAAGATCCATTTGCTTCCTTGGACGAAGAGGACAGATTGAACATAACGAACTCATTGTAGATTACGATAGTGATTAGGAACTCTTGCCAGCCAACTACTACCTAGCTCAATGTTTGCAATCACAACCACAATGACGCACAAAAAAATTGTGTTAGCACAATAGCGCAAGACTGGCTTGGCACTGCGCAAGCACATTGCTTGAAGATCGCAACTTGATTTGGCTGAAATAAATACAAGTCGCGACTTATATTCGAGTGAATACGGTAATTGAAGCACAGAGAGAGAGAGGGAGGGAGAGAAACAAAACACAAAAATGTATATTCGTTCGTATTTCAGGAGTGCATCCAAGTCTTCGGTAGTTTCTAGCTCTAGTGATTCTGAGGATGGTAATGAGTTTGAGATTGATGTACTGTACTGTACAGCCCAATCCTCCTAAGAAGCATTGCTCAAGTTCTACTTCTAAACCACCTTCCAAGTCAGGATCTGGAATCAGGAAATACAACAAAAAGTGGGAAGAAACTTTTCCCTGGTTAGAGTTTGATGAAAATTACAGGGTGCATTCTGCAAATTATGCAAAAAGGGTTGAAGATCTCTTTAGAGGACTGGTGGGGCTTGGATTACCAAACCATTCACTAACTGGAAGAAGGCGACTCAGAAAATGAAATCACATTTAAAAAAAGTGAAGTGCACCTTCTATCCTGTCAATTGGACGTGGAAGCTGATAGAGCTTCAAAATGTTGGAGAGCAGCAATGATTACAAAATAGGAAGGCGATTAAAGCTCTAATCCAATGTAATGTACTCACTTTCTAGCTCATCAGCACATCGCACATACTACTAACTTTGACAAACTAGTAGTTGAATTGGTACATGTAGCAAGTTGTGGTGGAGAGACTCTTCAAACATTTCTTGATAGAGCTGGATGAAATGAAATGTACACCTCAAAAATGGCTGTAGTAGAGTTTGTGAATGCTCTTGGAACATGGGTAAGAGTCTCTACTCAAGCGGCTTCATAAGCACCCTTTTTTAGCATCATGGCTGATGAATGCACTGATGTTACTACCATATAGGAGCTGACAATTTGTTGTCGTTGGGTGGAGAGCAGTGTACCAGAAGAACACTTCATTGAAATTTTACCCTTGAAGAAAGCTAAAGTATCTATTCTGCTTTAGTGGAGTACTGCAAGGAAAAGAACATTCAAGGAAGGCTTATAGGAATGGGATTTGATGGAGCTGCTACTTTCCCTGGTGACAAAACAGGAGTTCAAAGAAGGTTGAAAGAGCTCTCACCTCATGCACTGTTTGTCCACTGTCGCTGTCATGTCCTTCAACTGGATTCTGTGCAAGCTGCTAATGTTACACCAGGTAATCAGATGACGTTATGGAAGTTCTTTCATTACTCTCCAAAATGTACAGAGTCATTGAAGGAGATTCAGAAAGTACTAGATCTTCCAGAGCTCAAGATTGTGAAACCGTCAGACACAACCTGGCTTGCACATGAGCATTGTATCAAAACAGTAAATGCTAGTTACAGCTCAATAGTTCTTGCTCTTGAAAATATATATGAAACATCACATGAACCAGAAGCTCTTGGACTAAGTAAAGCCCTTTCTAGTCACTCCACAATAATAGCAATCTACCTACTTGACTACATTCTTCCTCAAGTGGCAAAGCTTAGCCGTGCCTTACAGACCAAGCACCTGGACCTCTCCCTTATTTCTAGTCTAGTGGATGCTACTCTTAATTCACTTGATGATGCTATACTGCCTTCAGCAAATTGGGTTTTACAGCTGCAAGATGCAAGAGAAGAGTTAAAAGCAGAAACAGGTATTGAAGTCACTCATTTAGATATATGCTCTTTTCAAGAAAGAGTGGGCAAGCCTTTTGTCAGCCTCGTCAGAGATAACATATCCTGCCAGTTTAGATCCTCCTCAAAAGCGATCCTCCTTAAAAGATGTGTTACCAGCATTCAGTATTTTTGATCCGAAGAAAGTGCCCAGCCTCTCTACTCATGAGCTACCTTTATATGGAGACAGTTCAATTCAAACTCTCAATGGACAGTTTGGGAGAGATTTACCAGCTAAATCATTGGAAGGAACTGAATTTGAGAAGGCTACCATTGTCTCTTCTGACCTCAGCACAGAGTGGAAAACGTATCGTCAGCTCCTTATTAAGCAGCCAGAAGATGATACCTCCATGCAACTGAAGGAATTACTCACCAATGACATGCTTATAGCAAATCTACATAAACTGGCAACCATATGCTCGTCTATTCCTGTTTCTACAGCATCAGCGGAACGAAGTTTCTCAGACATGAAATTAATAAAGAATCACCTTCGTAACCGCTTAACTGAACTTAGCCTGTCCAACTTAATGAAAATTGTCATTGAATCTGAAAAACCCACTGATAGTGATTTGGAAGAAATTGTTGACTTGTGGAGTAGAAAAGGTACACGGATTGCTGTGTAAACTCTCATTCAGACTCTTATCTCATTACATATGCATACTCGCACTGCTCATGAAGCACTTCTCAACATCAATAATGAATTTTAATAATACAATTTCCAGTGGGGGGGGGGGGGGGGGGGGGGGGGGGGGGTCAAAAAGGTTCCAAGGGGCCAGCTACCACACACACACACACACACAGAGGGTGAGACTGTCATTCCACCTTTGTTCTCTTCTTGTCCGCTCAGGTTACCCACAAGCATCTCAGGGGCCAGATGTGCCAGGACCCGCCAAATGCCTTCAGGCCCCTGGCAATCCTATCCCCCTCCTGTCCATGGCGTCACAGACAAGTGCAGTCATGAGCAAGTCGTCCATTCCTCTCACCACCTCGGCTCAGATGACAACAGCAGCATCACCCCAGCCACAGCACAGTCAGCCGCCATGGCAACAGCCTCCTCGTGCTGGACACCAGCAACCTCCGATGTGGCAGCGCACCCCTCATCCAATGATGTACGGTGCTGCTATGCCCCTCCCACATGGGGTTCCCCCTCTCCCAACCTCGGCTGGAGCGGCCCCTCTTCCTCCTCTTCCTCCTCCTGAACAATCCTGGGTACGTCTAGTTGTTATTATATTTTTTCATTTTCCAAAGCAACTTTTGGGGGGGAAGCATTTTGTTATACCGTAAATCCTAGTTGTTAAAAGGAGCTATGGTAAGGGAGTTATGGCAGGTGTTAGTATACTACAGGAAGTGTCTAGTAATACAGGAAGTGATCTAGTATAGTACAGGAAGTGGTGTAATGAGTAATACTCCCACAAACTCGAGATGATTGTAGTATATACTTGTAAAGTTTACAGCTATTGAGACTGCCCCCCTAAGAGTATCTCCTTTCTCAAGAGCAAAGGGATTAAGGGAGATTCTAAGTAAGCACCTGTGCAGCTTTCATGCACACAGAAGGCCGTCCAGTGCAGTCTGTGTGCTCACTTCACATGCTAGCATTGCCTAGTAGTAGAAATAAAATTGGTTTTTGGGTGTGTTTTTTATAAATCTTGTGGTTACTCTGCTCACATCATAAATGGCCAGTGTTGTTGACCCACCCTGAGGGTGTAAAAAAAAATTAAAATTTTTCTTTCTTTTTTCACCTCGGTGTTATTGGCGAGGTGTGGCAAGTAATTAGACCATGGTTGATTGATTGAACCATTATACAAATATCACAGAGAAGAGGCAATATTTTGGGATTGAGACCAAAATTATTGAAAATGCATGAAGCATTAAGGGGGGACATCTGCATTTAAAAAAAAATTTTTTTTTTACCTGTGGTTACAACTTTAGAGCTCAGTAGATTCTGCAAACTTCATGGTATGGACTTGATATATAGCTCAAAAGATAGGTCTCTCTGTGTGCTCTCTTTTGATACTAAAATATGTTTCATAGGTATAACTATAGGCAAGTTACTAGACCCTAAAGCGGAGTGACCACAAAAACCTGAAGCGCTCCAACCTCCATAGAAACCACTCTGAGGTGCGAAGTGCAAAAAAATTAAAAATGGTACGAGTGGCTAGAGGAAGCTCTAGAGTACACAAGGAGTATATTGAGCAGGCGTGAAAAATTTATTACCTGGTCAAGCGCGCGGTTGGAAAATTGAAGGCGTCGCCTCGTCAACGCCTTCAATTTTCCAACCGCCGCTTGACCACGTTAATAAATTTTTCACGCCTGCTCAATATACTCCTTGTGTACTCTAGAGCTTCCTCTAGCCACTCGTACCATTTTTAATTTTTTTGCACTTCGCACCTCAGAGTGGTTTCTATGGAGGTTGGAGCGCTTCAGGTTTTTGTGGTCACTCCGCTTTAGGGTCTAGTAACTTGCCTATAGTTATACCTATGAAACACATTTTAGTATCAAAAGAGAGCACACAGAGAGACCTATCTTTTGAGCTATATATCAAGTCCATACCATGAAGTTTGCAGAATCTACTGAGCTCTAAAGTTGTAACCACAGGTAAAAAAAAAATTTTAAAAAAAATGCAGATGTCCCCCCTTAAGGGGGAAAGAAGGCTGCGTATCGCGTAGTCTCATATAAAGTACCATATCTTTGCTCGCATTCACTCTAGTCTCCCGATTTATATATCACATTATAGCTTGCAGTCTGTGCTTTCTAATGGTAGGTCTCATTTGTTATTTTGTTTCGCCAAAAAAAATTCCTAGCTCATTATAGGCTCTTCCAGTGCGGACCGTAAGCCGTTAAGTAAACCACGTTGCAGTAACGACCTTTGCGAGGCTCTTATTCGGTCTATTAGTCAATCATAATGAGCACTACAAACTGCGCGTCTTGAAATTTTGAAAAAAAGTTTTTTTGTTGCATTTTCTGAACATAGCTTTATGACATCACTTTACATTTTCATCTATAGGTCTTTTTTTAGTAATCCTATCAAACAAAAACTCTCGCGCAAGTTGTAGAATATAAAATTTGCTTTCAAATGATATATATTTTTTTATGAAAGGATAAAAAATATTCAAGTTATCATTTGAACGGTTTTTCAAAAATCACTTCAGAGATATTGAGCCTTGAAGTCCAAGCAGTTTGTAATCACATCCCAGCTGCCCCTGCTTCACCAGAATACACCCCCTCATTACTAGAATTGTGTGTGTACAAAAAAAATGTTGAAAGCAACCAATTGACTTTTCAGTCCTTTATTTTTTCAACAACAGCAGTATCCTACATCCTAACTACAACCTGAAAACCAACAATATATACATAATTATATATATATACATACACATAAATTAAAGACGCATCAGACTTATGTTGCCTTGCTAATATTGAATTAGCAAACATAAACACGTCATCATTTGCAGGGCTCCCATGCCCAGGTCCATCCATCCATCGTCACCCTCCACACATGTCTTCCGACACCCTCCAGTAATCCCTGAAAAAAATAGAACACAAACAAGTCATCCTCCACCAATTCCTAAGCTTGACAAAAATACACATAAACAAAAGTATATATCTTCCAGTAATCTCTGTTTGAAAACTGTTTGACAATAGACAGCAAAAGACACAAACAGAATAAAAATGTTACAGGTCCCCCATGCCAGGACCATACAATGCTCCGCCCTCCATTGAACTCTGCTGCCTCTCGACGGCAAGCCTGACACTTGTTGCACTCATATGTTCTCTCTTACCCGCTCTACTCCACACAACTGAATTAAACTCTCATTTTGGTTCTGTGTATAACCAATTTGCACAAAAGATCCTCAGACATTAATTTATCAAATACCTCCTAACATACATAGCCTTGTCCAGAGGAATC